>CAOLEZ010000005.1:0-1200000 GCA_948474765.1 Patella depressa | reverse complement strand
TGCTCAAAACTTAATTTTTAGCATTAAAAAACAACATTTTATTCAAATGGGTCGTACTTGTTATTTGTTTCAAATTATGATATTTGAAATAGAATGAACCCATACGATCATACAGATATCACAAAACGGTTTCTAACTTGCACGGTTGCAGAGAAATGGGCGATTTTCCACAAGTCACTTTTCGAGGATTTTGGTCTATAAAAGTGTCGGTTATTATTCGATTTTCATAAAAAAATTTTCCATATGATATCTTATGTCATTTATGATTTCATAGAACTAATTTAACATCAGTATCACCGGAAGTAATTATATTTTGGCAAAAACTGTATTTTTAGCCTTCAAAACAGATTTTTTTTTCAAATGAGTCTGATTTGTAATATATTTAAAATTATGATATTTAGTTCACATCAACTAATAGAATGAACCCATGCGATCATTCAGACACCACAAAATGGTTTCTCACTTGTATGGTTGCAGAGAAATAGACGATTTCCTACAAGTCACTTTTCAAGGTTTGGGGTCTATAAAAGTGGCAATTCTTATTCGATTTACATGAAATTTTCACCATGTGATTATTATTTCTGATTTTAAGAAACTAATTTAATATTTTCATTATCGCTGGAAGTACTGTGATATGGTCAGGATCACTTACATGTTACAAATGTATAAAATGAATTGATATTGCTGGATTTTTGTTGATTCTGTTTCCCTTTTATTTGATGTGCGCAATGTTTATGTGGAAGTCTGTTTATCGGTGTCATTGGTTCAAGTGCAACATGGGAGCGAAAGTAACATAAGTTTAAAGTTAACGTGGCACCAGTGAAACCCGTCATTCCTGCATACAGGTCTAGTTATTATTTATTATTATTATTCTTTACTACCAGAGCCTATTTCTCCATGATCGAAAACAGATATCGATCTGAAACCAAGTTTTCTATCGGGAAACCATGTAGTGGCTACTTGATAAACTATTTTTGAAACGTCTGCGCATACCGGAAGTTGTCGAACTTTGTACGCTGGTCTGAAATTGAAAATCGGCCATAGTTTCGTCAATTCTTTATCCATTTTCAAACAAATTACATTTTGGAATCCCTTAATCTTTTGACTATCTCACATTTTTCAATTTCGAACATTCGTTGCTGACTTTTATCGTTCGAAAATTGAAAACATGTTGTTTACGAGACATTTTTTGTTATTTTTCAAAATTTTCAAATTTGACCTACATTTTTGGATTCCTAAAGTCCATCCGATTCTAGTAATATAAGTTTCATTCAGAGTTATCTCCCTTTATTTTTCGATTTTTCTACCCATTTTCAAACCCTTATATTTTTTGGAAAGGATAAATCGATATTTCTTAAACCTCTGGAACATAAAGCCATATAGTCAGACAGTTGGATAAAGCAATTTCAGGAACGATCCGTAAACCGGAAGTAGTCGAAATAATTTCTGATGTTTGGAAAAAAATGCAAAAAATGGATGCTTTGGGGAAAACGTGATTATTTCGTCCGATATCAACGGATTAAAGAGATTATGATTTCGTTGGGTTGCAAGGGATTTGAAGTATCGTATGGTACCCATTTCATAAATATACGATGACCCGGAAGTAAAATATGGCACGCTGAAAATCAAGTATTTTTTAATTTGGAGCGTTTTGGGACGCCTTTATCTGGAAAACTGCTCAGCGATTTTTCTTAAACGTTATCTATCGATGGTCCTTCCGGTAGTCTTTAGCATGGATCCATCCGTTAAGACCTTCAAATATTTGGAATAGCACAACAAAGGGACTGAAAATCGAAAAAAGTCGAAAATTCGTGAAATTTTGGAAAATGCTCTACTAATTACGGTTCTAACGATGTATAATATGTATGTAGTTATTGAAATTTAATTTTCAATATTTTGACATTTTGACATTTTGAACACTTTTGAACATAGGATTTCTCAGAAGTGTTTTATTTAATCGTATAGTGTATTATATCATTAGAGAGCCCTGTTCCCATGCAAACTCCAAAACTGGATGTGAAAACTACTCGACAATGATTCGTATACCGGAAGTAGTTCAAAAAACGACGAAAAATGTAAAAAAGATAAAAAAAAAATTGGAGCTCTTGCCAAAAGTTGGAATTCTCCGTCACATATTAGTGGACCAGAATAATTAAAATGTCGTTGGATAGTTCCATTAATAGACGATCGTATAACATCTAAATAACACGAATTTGATTCTTAGGAAATAAATTATGGTACGCCGAAAACTAAGTATTTTCCGTTTTGGAGCATTGTGAGACGCCTTTTTCTCGAAAACGACGCCTACGATTTTTCTTAAACATTTTAAACTCAGAGTCCTATCGGTGGCCTGGCGTGTGCATCTAATAATAAAAGCGTTGCAATATTATAGGTAGTTCAAAAATGTCCTCAAACTTTGAAAACATTAAATTATTGAAAATGCTCTTTTATGTATCTTTCTTTCAAAAATAGGTTGCCAGGCAACGAAACATACGCCCACACAGCAGCCAAATCGTCCGGGCAGTCAACAAGAGTTGTCACATATTAAGAAATTATCAGAAAATCATTAGAATTTGTTTGGTTTTTATAATCAAACGGTTTTTTTTTAAAATCAGATAATAATTGTGACCTCCAGAGGCACAACAAGCTAAAAAGGGTGATTTTTCGTACAATCAGGGGACATAATTCAGGAAGTAATGACCCGATGGGCGCAAATATCGAAAGGAACCAAGATCTTTGGGTTATAAACATACATGTCAAGTTTCATCAAAATCGGATCAAAATTGTGACCTCTATAAGGTCCACATCCTTTATATAACATATTTTCACACTATTCGCGTACAAACGGTGGCCATTTTGTCCGTCAATTTTGGTCCGATTTTCACAAAATTCATATTCAACCTTCATAACCATGAAATGGTGATATAATCAAACGTTTTTTTAAATCGGATAACAATTTTGACCTCCAGAGGGACCACAAGCTAAAAAGGGCGATTTTTTTTGACAATCAGGGGCCATAATTCAGGAAGTTACTATCTGATGGGCGCAAATATCGAAAGGAACCAAGATCTTTGGGGTATAAACATACATGTCAAGTTTCATCAAAATTGTGACCTCTATAAGGTCCACAACCTTGATATAACATATTTTCACACTATTCGCGTACAAATGGCGGCCATTTTGTCCGTCAATTTTGGTCCGATTTTCACGAAATTCGAACTCAACCTTCATAACCATGGAACGGTGATATAATCAAACGGTTTTTCAAATCGGATAACAATTTTGACCTCCAGAGGGACCACAAGCTAAAAAGGGCGATTTTTCGGACAATCAGGGGCCATAATTCAGGAAGTTACCATCCGATTGGCGCAAATATCGAAAGGAACCAAGATCTTTGGGTTATAAACATGCTTTTCAAGTTTCATCCAAATCGGTTCAAAATTGTGACCTCTACACTGTTCACAACCTTGATATAACATATTTTCACACTATTCGCGTACAAATGGCGGCCATTTTGTCCGTCAATTTTGGTCCGATTTTCACGAAATTCGAACTCAACCTTCATAACCATCTAACGGTGATATAATCAAACGGTTGTTCAAATCGGATAACAATTTTGACCTCCAGAGGGACCACAAGCTAAAAAGGGCGATTTTTCGGACAATCAGGGGCCATAATTTAGGAAGTTACGATCCAATTGGCGCAAATATCGAAAGGAACCAAGATCTTTGGTTTATAAACATGCATTTCAAGTTTCATCCAAATCGGTTCAAAATTGTGACCTCTACACTGTTCACAAGCTAAAAAATGTGAATTTTCGTACAATCAGGGGCCATAACCCATGAAGTTACAGTCCGATACATGCCAATATCGAAAGGAACCGAGATCTTAGGGTGATAAACCTATGTTTTAAGTTTCATTGAAATCGGATAAAAATTGTGACCTGTAGACTGTTCACAAACAATTGTGGACGGACGGACGGACGGACGGACGGACGAACAGGGGCGACGACAATATACGTCCACATGAAAATGTGGGCGTATAAAAATTACTCAATGAATGTTTCTGATATTTCTGGTACAGGAAGTTAAGTATCTAATCAACTTGTTAATGCTATTCCGACAATGATCGAAAAACCGGAAGTAGTCGAAAAAATCTCCGATATTTTTTTTTTTTTTTAAATTTTTACAGAAAACTTTTTTATTTAAGAATATTTTTTGATGATAGTTTACACAGAGTTAACGTATCACCCTACTTGAGCAGAAGTGAGAAAGAATTTTGTCCCAGTAATTTTCTTTAGTCGCCATTGGCTAATTTAGTTTTTCGTACCTAGATTAATTATTTATTGTTCGATTTGTATAAAAGAAAGTGCATATGCTCCGTGGTCTCAAATGTAATTTATTTTGTTCCCATGAAATTTTTCTGCACGCAACGGGAGTGGCGTAATATTAACAAAAACTACAATTTTGACATTTCAATACTACTTTTTGAAAGCAAATATTATTTTTTTCGAAATCTGATATAGCATGCGCGCTGTAAAGGGGCACAAATCGTTAGCTCCGATTTTGTAATTTCAATTTCATTTTCGGGCAATTTCGAATAAATGTAAAAAAAATTGTAACAATCAGTTATTTACAAACCATTCAACGTCTTCATATTTTGAACTATTTATCGTAACTTTCACAAACTCGTAGTAATAACCAGACAAGGAGAATGTATGCAAAAAACAGTTCATAATATGAGCAATTGCCGAGGAATATGCAGTTTTTCATGCATCACTTTTTACGTTTTTTTGCCTATAAAAGAGTAAACTATTATCCGATTTTCAATATATTTTTTTCATTCGATGCCTAATGCCAATTTGGACTCGTTAAGCCAATTTTACTGTTTCACTGTGACCGAAAATGACGTCATTTGGGCAAAAACTGTATTTTAACCTTCAGTTTATGGGATCGCCAGATTTTACAATTTTGACCCATCTTTTCGCAAGCAAGCAAACAGGCCATTTATTTCCTTTTTTGCCGTTGAACATATCTTTTCAGGCGTTTTCAGGGGTGCTAAAGACTTAAATCGTAGTAAAAATTTGATCAGACCATATCAAACATTTATTTGCTATTTTGTCAGTTGATATTTTTTATTTAGAATTGCAAGGGTGCTGAAGACGAAAATCGTTGTAAATGCACTCTTTTCGTAACGAAAAATCCACAACATCATAGTGTTATACTGAAGAACAATCTATACATTAGTAGTAATTTGTATATTATAACTTTGGTAGGATTAACTGAAGTTAATTTCATCAATTAATTATCACCTTAGTGCCAGGGGGGTTGGGATGGCCTAGTGGTCTAGAGTGCCGCGCTTCGACCTCTAGCTGGCCGGTCACCTCTGGCTTGCGGCTGTGGTTTCGAGCCCTGTTGTGAGCGTATGTAGCATGGAGATAGGGGCGCCTTCTCAACCTCGTGGGTTTCCTCCGGGCACTCCGGTTTCCTCCCACTGCTAAAGACCCTACGCGCAAGCGAATTATTGAAATAAAAATTGTGCCATATGTTAGTCCCGAAATGACCTAGTTTGTGTTGAGTGGACGTTAAACCCCATTTCTCTCTCTCTCTCACCTTAGTGCCAGCTAGTTGACAGGAGATTAAGATTATTTTTGATTAGGTAATCATCAAAGCAGCCGCCACAATTGTACGTGTTTTCAGTTAACACGTGGATTAAACTAAGATTTTGCATGTACGTAACGTTATCAAAATATGAGTCCCTATAGATAGCTTCCAATTTAATAGTCAAATAAAGCTTAAGTTCACTTTCGTGCATTTTGGCTTTGATGTAATTAAGCAATGGCAGGTTCGAGAATCGTCGCATTTCGGCTCGTTGGTCGTTCTCATTTTTTTCGACCCATGGTGATAAGAACATTTTAAACAATAATATCCAATACGTATTCCTTATTTTACATGCCGTATGAAGAAGCGACAGTTAACAGAATTCAGCCATCGATAAAATTCCCTTCAAAAAGAAAATTATTTCCATTTAAGGCCTATAAATTATTTTCTAAAGATGGTATGAGATATTATTCGTAGTAAATAATGAGTTGTCGACGGCTTTATCATTGACCCGTGACAGTTGATTAGTATTACCCAACGACACACCGCTTGCCGATTAATTTGCATAATCAGCTACATGGTTTTGATTAACACTCAACGGCAATCTATATAAAAGAGAAGAAGTAATTTTTTTCTGTCACTTATCAGAGTGAATCTCATGCAGGTAAGCCAAAAACATAATTGCCTAAACCAAATATTTATCGCCCGCTCAGCCATCCTCGTAACCATAATGCTTTGCACGCGATGTCTGGGCCAATCAGCAAACGAGTTGTGTAGACAGCATGGTCACATGGTATTTGTTTATATTTTCTAGGGGTTTTAAAACTCGAGCTTGTCCGTTCAAAATCAATTCAGCGATAATATTTTGATAATATTTGATATCTGGAGATTATCCGTTTTACAACGATGCCAATTATTATGCCAGAGGAATGACATGTCGTTCCATAGCGAGCGAAGGAACATAACTAATTTCGCCGAGAATTTTAAGAAAAGGACAGATTTAAGAATACGGTACTCTTACAAAACGTTCAAATAAAGGTGTTCTAAAATCTGTTATTGCTATTTTGATCTTTTGTGTCGATAGATAGTATATTTATAGACTCATTTTTGAGAAAATCTCATCAATATTTTCACTTATTTTGCAATCCAATTTAGGATGGCGTGTTCAATCACAAATATTACGGCACGCCGAAGATCTAGTATTTTCCTTTTTGGGCTTTTATATGATATCAGAATACAAATTCGATGGTTAGGCAATAGATTATGAGATGTGGAAAATGTAGTAATTCCTTCTTTTTTTGTGGGGGGGGGGGATTCAGACTCGTTTATCTCGAAAACTACTATTATTTCTCTTCATAAACTTCTGTTACCCCGAGTCCTATCGGTCGTTTAGAGTACAAAGGTAAATTTAAAAGCATGGCAAGGATATGAAGGACCCTGAAAGCCGATTCAGCACTGCTATGCAGGTCTAGTTATTATTATTATTATTATTCTTTTGTTTTGAGTAGATCTCAGCAACTGTTTGTCGCATCGTTACGATTTCTTCGGTTTTACTGGGAAAGTGGGTGTGACTTATAGGATAAAGCTATTTTGAACGTTCTGCGACAATGTGAAATGTCCGAAATCACCGAAGTTATCGTTTTAAAAAATATTGCAGTAATTTTAACAATAATCATTGGATTTTAACTTTCGATACATTTTGTCATAGCCGGAGACATGGCACATAGCTACGTTACTTTCGATTTTTGATTTTTGGCAAATCTTCGAAGATATTAGGCGCCAAATTTCGAAAATTTAAAATTTTACAAAAAACTTTTTTATTTATAAATATTTTTTAGTCGTGTTGTGCACAGAATTAAAGAGTCATCTGACTAGCGCAAAAATGTTAAAAATATTTGTCTCAGTAATTTTCCTTGGCCGCCATTGGCTAATTCAGTTTTTCAGTCCTAGATTAATTTTTTATTGTTCGATTTGTATAAAACAAAGTTCATATGCTTCGTTGACTCAATTGTCATTTTTTTTGTTACCAAAAGTGTTATCTGTCGGCACCGGAAATGGCATAATTTTACCAAAAACTACAATTTTGACAGTTAGGTACCATTTTTCGAAAACAAATATTATTTTTTTGAAAAATTATATATGACTCAAAGAGTGTGTCCTATAAATGCGCAAAAAATGTCGGAAGCAGTTTTTTTAATTTCGATTTCATTTTCGAGCAAATTCGATTAAGAGGCTAAAAATGGTGTAAATTTGACCTATTTACAACCCATTCAGGCTTTTCAGATTTTAAAATATTTCTTCGTAACTTTTATAAACATGTAGCTATAATCCATACGAAGAAAATGTATGTTAAAATTAGTTTGTAATATAAGCAGTTGCCAAGAAATGGGCAGTTCTGCACAAGTCACTGTTTTCGTTATTTTGCGTGTAAAATAGTCAATTATTATTGGATTTTTATAAACGTGACATCATTTGATTCAAAAAGCATGTAGCGTCATATCAAGTTGATTACAATTTAAAATTGACACCGGAAGTGACGTCATTTTGTCAAAAACTGCATTTTAAACTTTTTAAATCAATGTTTTATTCAACCAAGAATTACATAATATGTCTTAATAATTTTAACTTTTGGTTTAAATTCACATATAAACACAACTCATATGGTCATATAGATATCATAAAATTGTTTCTAACTTGTTCGGTTGCCGAGAAATAGACGGTTTTCTACAGGTCACTTTTGAAGGTTTTGGGGCCATAAAAGTGTCAATTATTATTCGATTTTCATAAACGTTACACCATGTTATACCTAATGCCATTTGGGATTTCATACAAGTAATTTAAGATTTTCATTAAAACCGGAAGTAACGTCATTTAGGCAAAAACTGTATTTTTAGCCTTCAAAACAGATATTTTATTCAAATGAGTCTGTTTTGAAATCATTTTCAAATTATGGTATTTGATGCCAATCAACAAATAGAATGAACCCCTACGATCATACAGATACCACAAAATGGTTTCTAACTTGTACGGTTGCAGAGAAATAGCCGATCTTCTACAAGTCACTTTTCAAGTTTTTTTGGTCTTTAAAAATGGCAATTATTATTCGATTTGCATAAAATTTTCACTATATGATATCGTATGCCGTTTCTGATTTCATAAGACTAATTGAACATTTTCATTAACACCGGAAGTAATTTAATTTTGTCAAGATCATTTACAAGTAACAAATGTATAAAATGAATTGATATTGCTGGATTTGGTTGATTCTGCGTACAATTTATTTGTGTGCAATGTTAATTTGGAAACCTGTTTAGTGGTTTCATTGGTACCGGAAGTGACATATGTTCAAGGGTAACTTGGCACCGGAGTGACATGTTTAAGGGTAACGTGGCACCAGTGAAACCCGTTATTCCTGCATGCAGGTCTAGTAATTATTTTGTTTCTTGGATCTCAGGGGCCCTTGAGGGTTGATTGTTGGATGTTTGCTCAGAAATTATCGCTTGTATGGAACATGCTAGAGTCGATTTGTAGCATATCCTAGCCATACCAGGGGATATGTTTGACAGTAGTTGAATGATATGCTTTTGAAATAATGGAGATCAGTAGCACTTTATAACGCATTGAACCACATGATTTTTTTTTCCACTAAGATAAACATTCTAAACCCACATACATGTTCCCTTTCAATTAGCCACTACAGTATTTTTACAACTGTACATGTAGCAGTGGACTACTATTTCGGATATGATTAATGGTCAAATTACAAACATACATGTAGATATAAGTTAAAAAAAATAATTCTGGGCTGTTATGAAGGGAAAGGTTAGAAAACAGGATGAACAGTTGTGAAATTATTTATTAAAGTGAAACAATCATTGAAAATCATAATTAAACAGTTACTCTGCACATCAAATGTCATCAAAGTTAATCTTCATCATCATCATCACTGTCAAATTTGGTCATTTCAGGACTAACATGGTTTAATTTTATTTCAATAATTCGCTTGCGCGTGGGGTCTTTAGCAGTGGGAGGAAACCGGAGTACCCGGAGAAAACCCATGAGGTCGGACTCATTGCCACGTACAACCGGGGTTTCGAAACCACGCCAGTTGACTCAATGGCAGACCATATGATTTTACATTTGAGCTAAATTGAAAACAATACATGTATTGAAAAATTTAATGTAAGGCTCAGTTTAATCCATTCCAAATTGGTCCCTGAACATTGCATTGAGAAAATATGCCCTGACGAGCCATATACAAATTGCTCTGGGGACATTATCAAAGTACACAAATCTGTAGGGTAAATTAGGTAGACATGTCAAAATTGTTGCTGGAAAAATATCTTAGGGGATCTAGTGACTGGACTAGTCATAGTAAAAGCATTCAGCAGCTGACATACATTTGGGTGTACCAAGAAGCATAAATGAGACAAAACTAAAATGAATAATACATGTACATGTAACTATAGCTGGAAGCATCAACATTTTCATGTTGACAAGCAAGGCGAACAAATATATCATAACGCTTGACCATTCGAATGATTTCACGGCCATGTATGATTCTTTCTCTTATGACATCTTCACAGAATATATTGTATGTGGTTAAATATTTGACGGAGGGCTTGTCACCTTTGCTGAAAAATATAAATAAACATATGCATGTACACAATTAAACCAAAATTCTGGAGCTGGGTTTACTCTCATTAATTTCGTAGAACAGAGGAATAAGACACTTACACAGGGGCTAACATCTTATTTTCATGCAGAAACCAGCTAATGAAGACAGGAAGGCATTTGCAGTACAAGGAGAGATAGAGAGAAGAATTGGGGTTTAACGTCCACTGGACAAAAACATAGTAATTTCAGGTTCAGTTTTATTTGAATAATACCAGTGGCAAGAAGGTGGAGAATACAAATAAAAATAGGTTGCCAGGCAACGAAACATACGCCCACACAGCAGCCAAATCGTCCGGGCAGTCAACAAGAATTGTCGCATATTAAGGAATTATCAGAAAATCATTAGAATTTGTTTGGTTTTTATAATCAAACGTTTTTTTTTAAATCATATAATAATTGTGACCTCCAGAGGCACCACAAGCTAAAAAGGGTGATTTTTCGTACAATCAGGGGACATAATTCAGGAAGTAATGACCTGATGGGCGCAAATATCGAAAGGAACCAAGATCTTTGGGTTTAAAACATACCTGTCAAGTTTCATCAAAATCGATTCAAAATTGTGACCTCTATAGGGTCCACAACCTTGATATAACATATTTTCACACTATTCGTGTACAAACGGCGGCCATTTTGTCCGTCAATTCTAGTCCGGTTTTCACGTAATTCAAACTCTCTCTTCATTACCATGTAACGGTGATATAGTCAAACGTTTTTTTAAATCGGATAATAATTTTGACCTCCAGAGGGACCAAAAGCGAACAAAAGCGATTTTTCGGACAATCCGGGGACATAATTCAGGAAGTTATGATCCAATGGGCGCAAATATCGAAAGGAACCAAGATCTTTGGGTTATAAACATACATGTCAAGTTTCATCACAATCGGTTCAAAATTGTGACCTCTATAAGGTCCACAACCTTTATATAACATATTTTCACAATATTCGCGTACAAACGGCGGCCATTTTGTCCGTCAATTTTGGTCCGATTTTCACAAAATTCATACTCAGCCTTCATAACCATGGAACGGTGATATAATCAAACGTTTTTTTAAATCGGATAACAATTTTGACCTCCAGAGGGACCACAAGCTAAAAAGGGCAATTTTTCGGACAATCAGGGGCAATAATTCAGGAAGTTACGATCCGATTGGCGCAAATATCGAAAGGAATCAAGATCTTTGGGTTATAAACATGCATTTCAAGTTTCATCCAAATCGGTTCAAAATTGTGTCCTCTACACTGTTCACAACCTTGATATAACATATTTTCACACTATTCGCGTACAAATGGCGGCCATTTTGTCCGTCAATTTTGGTCTGATTTTCACGAAATTCGAACTCGACCTTCATAACCATGGAACAATGATATAATCAAACGGTTTTTTGAATCGGATAACAATTTTGACCTCCAGAGGGACCACAAGCTAAAAAGGGCAATTTTTCGGACAATCAGGGGCCATAATTCAGGAAGTTACGATCCGATTGGCGCAAATATCGAAAGGAACCAAGATCTTTGGGTTATAAACATGCATTTCAAGTTTCATCCAAATCGGTTCAAAATTGTGTCCTCTACACTGTTCACAACCTTGATTTAACATATTTTCACACTATTCGCGTACAAATGGCGGCCATTTTGTCCGTCAATTTTGGTCCGATTTTCACGAAATTCGAACTCAGCCTTCATAACCATGGAACGGTGATATAATCAAACGGTTTTTTAAATCGGATAACAATTTTGACCTCCAGAGGGACCACAAGCTAAATAGGGCGATTTTTCGGACAATCAGGGGCCATAATTCAGGAAGTTACGATCCGATTGGCGCAAATATCGAAAGGAACCAAGATCTTTGGGTTATAAACATGCATGTCAAGTATCATCCAAATCGGTTCAAAATTGTGACCTCTAAACTGTTAACAAGCTAAAAAACGTGATTTTTCGTACAATCAGGGGCCATAACCCATGAAGTTACAGTCCGATACATGCCAATATCGAAAGGAACCGAGATCTTAGGGTGATAAACCTATGTTTTAAGTTTCATTGAAATTGGATAAAAATTGTGACCTGTAGACTGTTCACAAACAATTGTGGACGGACGGACGTCCGGACGGACGGACGGACGTCCGGACGGACAGACGAACAGGGGCGACGACAATATACGTCCACATGAAAATGTGGACGTATAAAAAAAAACATCACAAATATTTACCTTTCTGAAAACCGTCTAAGAAATTTAGTATACTGCCTATAATTTTGGTGATATCTGATCTCAATGGCCACATAATCTTGCCCTCTAATATGCCTTAAAATGTCTTCATCCTCTTTCAATTCAGCAGCTTGGCCTACAAACAAATTATACGCCATATGGCTTTGAATGTTGAGTGTGCTCAAGGGTGGGGGGGGAATGTCACTTTGAGGCCTACATGTACCTGGCTGGTGAACTCTGGCATGCGGTTGTGGTTCAGATCCTTTGTGTGACCGGTAACGGTCTTGAGACAGATCGTCTTAGCAAGGCAACTGCAAGAGGGCCAAGAAAATAAAAAAACAAGTTAACTTCTCTGTGTTTCATCCCTTGTGGAAGCGAATGTGCAACACTTTATTAACCAATGACTGTGCCAAATCAACAAATGGGGTAAAGGGCTTTACTGGCTAGCTTCATAACAATTTTACAGTGATCGCAGTAGCACTTCTGATTCTATTTACAACAAAACAATAATTAAAAACTGTAGGACAGTGTATGATGATATATTTAATATTTATTAGTAATAATTATAAATTTGTAAGTAACATTAACATTAGGCCTACCTGCTGTTTGGGTCTGAGCCTGGGTTAATACATCCTTCTTCCTTTTTTCTCCAACAGTGACAAATCTGTCACGATTTTTACATATAATACACACAACCGACAGCACCGATTTACTCTTTGAGTCTTTCTTTTTGCTTCTGGAGCGGCTCAAGTGACGGTATGTATTCTGGTTTTTGGTCCCAGATCGTCTACACTCTCGCTGGTTGGCTTGTAGCCGGGGATTTTAATTTTTCTTTCTCTACACGATTACGGGCAGACACAATTCGGAATTTGTCTGTAAAACGCCTGTAGCATGTTGGGTGAAATCCAGTATCTTTTGGCGCGTCGATATATTCCTTGTTGATTAATCACTCGAAGTAGTCGAAGACAGTCGAAATCGCCTGTTCAGCTATCCATTTCCCTTGCCCATCAAGTTTTAGCCATTCATGGGCACATTCACGGAATTTATCCCAGCGAGATTTTGTAAATAATTGTTCTCGTTCCTTTCTTAAGCCTTCGTAATGAACAATACAGCGTAAATTTGATGAAATATCAGTCGGTTCACGTTCTTTTATGGGCGCAGCCATTACATGTGTGTTGTTGTTTACAACTTTCAAGGTCGGGTCAGCAGTTCACAATGCGAGCTACTGATTGGCCCATGGTGACCAATCACTGGTTATTTCCCTACGCTTTATAACCGCGCGAGTCAAATAAATCCCGTACGAATAAATTTATATCACCCTTAAATTGCGCTGCCGAAGCTTGGAACACTAGTAAATTTTCTTTAAAACATGGATCATCTACTTTATAATGATCGCAGATTATTTTATGGTGGACCGTGTAGCGGAGTTGCACGCTAGAAATTTTGGCTGCCGGCCTAATAATCAAGACTTTTTTTTTACGAAACATGGAACAAGAAATTGAATTTAGAAACACACACATTAGACAACTCAACAATATTTTTAAGAACCTTGTAAAAGTAATATGAAACTACTGCTAGTATCATATTCTTGCTTTACAGACGTTATTCAGAGATATTATTTGTACTAAACCAAAACATGCAGCTTCAAATGGTACAGTTAATTATAAGGCAATTTAAAAAATAAACCGAGCGTAGTTTCTAAAGATGCCGTAATAACCAAAAAGTTAAATATTATTGAAATTCAGAATCGTCAACAATAGATTTTTCACGACTGTAGTAGTTAATAGTGTTTTGAACATTTCCGCACGCTACTGCTATTTATAACCTCAACGAGTGTACGAGACTGCCAGAAATCAGTAGTTAGTGATTCAACTCTTCAGTAGGCACGTGGGGCACCCTAGTTATTAGCGCACGTTATTTGGGATTCGGCAATAAAACAGGTGAGAGCCGGACAGGACTGCCCAGTGCACGCCGACAAACCAGTCAACACACTATTCACTGGACAAATGATTGTCTAGTTGTTGGGTGGGGGGATGGCCTAGAGTGCCGCGCTTCAACCTCTAGCTGGCCGGTCACCTTTGGCTTGCGGCTGTGGTTTCGATCCCTGGTGTGAGCGTATGTGGCATGGAGATAGGGGCGCCTTCTCAACCTTGCGGGTTTCCTCCGGTTTCCTCCGACTGCTAAAGTCCCTTACGCGCAAGCGAATTATTGATATAAAATTAAACCATGTTAGTCCCGAAATGACCTAGTTTGTGTCGAGTGGACGTTAACCCCATTTCTCTCTCTCTAGTTGCTAGTCGGTCACCCATCTACGGCCAGGGGTAGCGAGGAAATTTTCGGATGCCCTGTAAGTCGGTTTGTTTTAGTGGCGAATCACGAATAACGTGTTGGCTCGTTATTCGTTATTGGCGAATCCCGAATAACGAGCCAGCACGTTATTCGGGGTTCGTTACTTGGCAATAAAACAGGTGATTGCTCGAGATGAATGCCCCGTGTACTCTAAATAACAAATCAGCACCCTATTCGCTTGACAAATAGTCGTCTCCGTGCTGGTCGGTCACCCAACGAGGAAATGGTCGGATGCAAGACAGATATTCGGTGCTGATGGCGAATCCCGAATAGCGTGCTGGCGCAATAACGAATAACGAGACAGCACGTTATTCGGGATTCGACAATGAAACAGGTTAGTGCATGACAGGACTGTCCAGTGCACGCCGACAAACCAGTCAACACGCTATTCGTTCGACAAATAGTCGTCTAGTTGTTAGTCGGTCACCCATCCACGGTCGGGGGTAGCGAGGAAATGGTCGGATGCCGCTTCATTCGGTCTGTTTTAGTGGCGAATCCCGAATAACGTGCTGGCTCTTAAGATAGAACGTTCAGTTTTAGTGGCTAATCCCGAATCACGTGCCCTATTCGCATAAAAACGGTCCTTGCTAGTCGGTCATCAAACGTTCACTTGCTTCCCCGTGCATTCCAGCAAAGCAGTCAGCACCCTACCCGCTGGAGAATAATAATAATGTATATTTATATATAGCGCCAATTCCATCCAAAATTACATGCTCAAGACGCAGTCATGACACTCTGTACACTTTACATTATTTACACTAGTAGCTTGATCACTCGTATTCTAGATTAAATAAGTGAGTTTTCAATTTTGTCTTAAACAATTCGAGAGAACTTGACGTTTTAATGCTGTGTGGTAGGGAATTCCATACGATTGGTGCATAACATCTAAAAGATTTACAAAGGATTGCAATTTGAATTTCGGTTTGTGTAAAAGGCACTGTTCTTGGGAATGAAGATTTCTTACTGGTTCATAAACTTGCAAAAGTTCAGTCAGATATTCTGGGCTGGATCCATGTAAGCATTTAAACACAAGACACAAGATTTTGAACGTTATTCTAGAATGTACTGGCAACCAGTGAAGTTCCTTCAGAACAGGTGTTATATGAGAGCGTCTTGATGTTTTACTTATTATTCTAGCAGCGGTGTTTTGAACAGCTTGTAATTTTGAAATTAGTGATTGGTTCAGGCCACATAAAACACCATTACAATAGTCTAATCTAGAGAACACTAGAGATCGAACAAGAGTATGGGCAGTTTCGTTTGTCAGAAGATGTCGGATATTTCCAATGGCACGGAGATGGAAATAACATACTTTGCAAATGTAATTGACATGTGTTTCCATGGTCAGGGCTGAATCGAGCATCACTCCTAAGTTTTTAACATGGGCCAATGCCTGAATGTCTGAGTCGGCAATCGTTAAAGTAGTATGGTTTAGGTTTGATAGATTTTTATTTGTTCCCACAAATAAAACCTCGGTCTTGTCATCATTTAACTTTAACTTATTAAATGTCATCCATGACTTGATCTGTGTGGTGCAAGCTGAGGTCCGTTGGTAGAAGTCATCATAACAATCTTCTGAAAATGTACCAGTTATCTGGGTGTCGTCGGCATAAGAGTGATGCTTAAAACCATGTTTACTAATTACATCAGACAGTTGGTTGGTGTAAAGGACGAAAAGTACCGGGCCTAATACAGATCCTTGTGGAACTCCACAGGCTAGAGATGTTCTCTCTGATAAGTCGGTGCCAATGAGAACAGACTGGCTGCGGTTTTGAAGATAAGACTTAAACCATTTTAGAGGATACCCATCTATACCACAGCGGTTTAAAAGATTCCCCAGTAGACGGTTGTGGTCTATGGTGTCAAAAGCCGCCGATAAATCGAGCAACACAAGAGAAGCAATACAGCCACTGTCTGCAGTAGAGCATTTACAACCCTAAGTAGGGCTGTTTCCGTGCTGTGATATTGTCGGTATGCTGATTGGAAAACATTTAACAAGGAATTTGCAGCAATATGTTCATTTAGACGAATATTGACAGCTTTTTCAATAATCGGTAAGTTTGAGACAGGACGATAATTTTTCATGAGGTTTTTATCCAGGTTCTCTTTCTTTAGGAGTGAAAGGACAATGGCCGATTTAAAACAATCAGGAAATATACCAGTTGTTAAACTGTTGTTGATTAATTGAGTGAAGAATGGGAGAAGTTGATCAATAAGTAGAAGGACAAGGTGTGTTGGGATTGGATCCGATAAACATGTTGTAGGTTTTGATGCCATGATGATGTTTTTGATTTCCTCTTCACTACCATCGTGTGCAGTCGAAACGATTCGAGATACATTTTCGTCAGAAGAGTTTTGGGGTTCTAATTTAGAATTTGTTTCATTATTTACGGTCGTTCTGTTTTCTCACGGCAGCGATTTTAAAATAATCTACCATCGTGTGCAGTCAAAACGACTCGAGATACATTTTTGTTAGAAGAGTATTGTGGTTCTAATTTAGAATTTGTTTCATAATGTACGGTCGTTCTATTTTCTCACGACAGCGATTTTAATACAATCTACCATCGCGTTCAGTCAAAACGTTAGAAGAGTATTGTGGTTCTAATTTAGAATTTGTTTCATAATGTACGGTCGTTCTATTTTCTCGCGGCAGCGATTTAATAAACTCTACCATGTACGGTCTTTCTATTTTCTCGTGGCAGCGATTTAATACCCTCTACCATGTGTGCAGTCCAAACGATTCGAGATACATTTTCGTCCGAAGAGTATTGATGTTCGAATTTCCCCGAGTAAAAGAGTACAGGAGTAAAAAGATGTGGTCACGCAAAATATATCATAAACGTCAAACATGATTGAAACGACATTTGTAAATGACGAGAAGGGTCACCTAACTATCTATGTGTATCGCAAGTGTAGTGTCGTTTATAGCTGTCATTAATCAATCAGACTAAAGTTGCACAGAGACTGGGTCATAAATTAATTCTTAAAAGCTTAAAAGAATGTTGATTAGGTAATCATCTTTTTTTTTTTACCCCGGCTAGATCAATTAGCTTTGATCACCGATGTTTTTGTAATAAAGTAGCCTCGTATTATTTGTTGATTGGTGTTTAAACATCTAGATATAAATCATTCGATGGATATAAGTTTGTGATAAGATAAGGTTATATTGTCTAACATCATTTAACTTTTTAAAGAATAAAGGTATTTTACAATTAAATTCGTGTATTTGATATTCATTATTACAAAAACATCGGTGAGCATAGCTAATTGATCTGGCCGGCGTAAAAAAATGATGACTACGCTTCTAAATTAGAACCACAATACTCTTCTGACGAAAATTTATCTCGAATCGTTTTGACTGCACACGATGGTAGAGTATATTAAAATCGCTGCTATGAGAAAACAGAACGACCGTACATAATGAAACAAATTGTAAATTAGAACAACAATACTCTTCTGGTGAGAATGTATCTCGAATCGTTTTGACTGCACACGATGGTAGAGGGTATTAAAATCGCTGCCGTGGAAAAACAGAACGCCCGTGCATTATGAAACAAATTTTAAATTGGAGCTTGAATTAAAATGAATTACAAAACATATTATCCCGTAGTCAATTGTTTTATTTAATTAGGGGGATTAAGGAATCAGTCAGGCGTTAATGAATACACACGCCGGGTGTATATAGGTAATTAAGGAATAGACATTCCGAATATGCATTCGGTCACTGTGACGTCACTGGCGTCTGAGGGGATTAAGAGTGTTTTCGATAACTGGCAAAGTCGTTTTTACGGGATACGACTTTGAGTGAAGATAGCTAAATTAATTTTAGTCGGATTGATGTGAATTTGCCGTAAAGTGGATAAAATAACCATTTTCACATAGAATACCAGACCGCAGGTTTGTTAATTTGGACAAAAAATAACACCGTGTATTTAATCTAGCATCAATATATTGTTTCTATGTATATATAAATATAATTCGTTTCATTTAAAACAAACACGTCAGATTCATAACCAGTTCACCGGAAGTGTGTATTTAAAAATGGCGGACAAGGTAAATCGTTTGGGTGCGTTCTAAAAGCGTTCCGGTAATTCAGCAATCTAACGAATCTGTCTTAATTTTTTTGAAATCGTGCTTAATTATTATTAGCTATTCAGCGCTGCACCGTTGTTTAAATACTTATTATTGAAAGAAACCCCTAAATTGGACTAGCAAGTAAGAATCTCTCTTGATTTTGTATCCGGGAGCAGTTGGCCATCATCATCAGTTAACCAATACTGTCCAATTTCGATTACACCAACCAATTACATTATTAAGAGTTTTACTCATTTTTTCCAATGCACATTGAATCAATTTTCGAAAATCACATATTCATTATATATTCCTTTGGTGAACTCCCGAATTCAGACTTTGTACGGAGTTTATTTTATTAAAAATATCGTTGACGGTAGACATTACTTGTGTGAATGATATGAAAAGAAACACACACAAGATTTTATAAATCTAATCTACACAAGTGTGATATATCCGTTCGTTGGGCCAATAAAAAAAGACAACCAGGCATTTTAACTATACAGACAACTTAACACCAATTAACATTCAAGTCTGTCTTGCAATTGTATGATTAATTAATACTCGACACCCTTCAAGTGAAGAACAGCATGTAATTTTCAGAATTAGAATCCTTTTTTAGGCGTGTTATAGAAATGACAAATTAAACCTCATTTACACTTAAAATTAAATCAGCAATTCACTGTTACTCGGTGACGTCGCTGCCGGAAACTGGTGATGAAAGGCCTGTCAAGCAAGGCTACTATTGCTATTGAGAACGTCACTGGATAATCAAGAAAATGTGGGTGGAGACGATCGACAATTCTCGTAGAAGGTGTAGACGCAGTTTGTACCCACTTCTTGTTCAAACTTCCAACTCTGATATCTCTGTTCAGAATAAAATAATTTGACTGAAATTTTCAACATTTTCTTTTTTATCATTTGTTTTTGAATTATCATAGCAAGAATGGCCAACTCTTTATTAAACTCTTAACTAATGTATCTTTAAACTAGTGAACTCCCGAATTCAGACTTCGCATGGAGTTTATTTAAACAAAAATAAAAAAATCGCTGACGGTACAAATTACTTGTGCTAATGATATGAAAAAACACACAAGATTATATACATCTACAATCTACAAAAGTTTGTGTTAATCCAGTGCAAAACCATCACAAACTTGTGTAGATTTGTTTTAACACAAGTACCTGTGTTGAGGGTACTTGTGGGTTTAGGTGCCAGGCCCGTCTGACCGTGACACTCCCTTACTCCACTATCTTGCTAATGTGATATATATCCCCTCTGTAGTTTAGTATTTAGATGACGAGCCCATATAATTGTGGTTCCCTCTTACTGCACTATTCTACTTAATCCAACCGTGGTCATAAGATCGTGGATTTGCAGCTTCAGACCAGGGCCCGTTTCCTAGAAAAATCGTAAGAGTAAGCACAAGGTCACGCTTCACTTTTGCTTACGTAAGAAACTTTATAATATACCGACTCTAGAAAAGTATGAGTCTTGCACATTGCGACTGGTAGATTGTAACTACGATGCTCTCGTATCCGAATTACGTCATAAATTGGTCGCCTGCATAGAGTTATAAATAGATCAATGAAATTAACTTCCCGGCAAATAGTCGATTTAGATGCATTTGACGTGTCGCCCATAGGCCTTCACATATAAAATGTGCCAGCACATGCGAACAAACGGAATAGCTGTGAGAGCGCCTGATCTTAAAGTAGCCTAGCTCATGTTTGTGTTGTTTACCAATTTGTAAATAAATAAAATGTTAGGGTAGAAGCGAAATTTTCTATAGCATTCTTCTCGAGAATATGTTTCTAAAAGATTTTCTGTCTTTCAATTGTCTCTTAGGTATCAAACGATATAGCAAATGCAGTCGAATAACTCTAGGTCAGCCATCTTGTTTGAAGCAGAAACAGGCTTAAGGTTGGTAAGCAAGTCCTATACCTTGCTTGGAACTTGTGCTTTTTTTAGGAACGAAGTTGTGCTGAAGTTTTTCTCTTGGGGCATATAATAACGTGCTTGTGCTTACACTGAAGTGTACTTAAAATATAAGCACAAGAACGTCCTTACGAAATTTCTGGGAACACAAAATAATATTAGTTTACTTAATTGCAAAGTCTACTTAAAATCTAAGCACAAGAACATTCTTAAGAATTTTCTGGGCACACAAAATAAGATAAGTTTACTTAAATACAAAGTCTACATAAAGAACGTGCTCAGGGCCCGATTCCTAGAAAAATTCTTAAAGTAAGCACAAAGTTATGCTTCACTTTTTGTTACGTAAGAATCTTTATAAAATACCGTCTCTAGAAAATTCTCAAGACCGTTCTTACCTAAGCACATTGTGACTGGTAAACTGAGACTACGATGCTCTCTTACGCCATAAAACAGTTTTGTCGTCTGCTTCCCGGGAAATGGTCGATTTGGATAAGATAAGATTTTATTGTATCGAAACATCCATTGAGGACAGCATACAATATAAACATGTACATAAAATAATAACAATAGGACAATTTGAATTATAACACAAGACACACCGTATTACATATGAACCTTCTTTGAAGACAACATACAATATACAATGAACTTCCCTTGGAAACAACATACAATATACAAAGAAAATGTTGTTCAGATTCAGTTTTGCTTGCATTGCATTTTTTACAGAGGCGATTCTGAAGATATCTACCCCTTCCAATGGCAAACTGGTGAGTACTTAATCGTAGAGTACATGTATATAACAACATCTACATATTTTGGAATGTTATTGAATTTTTTTTTTGGAATAATCCGAAGGTTCTGAGTTTAATGTTCGGCCCACAAGATTCAGCAAGGAGATCGTTAAACTTACTCTATATTGAACATGTCATATTTTTGGAAGATATTTTGGATAGCCGCATACCAGGAGAGTTTGGGGTTTTATTGCGAAATTTTTATGTCTTCATGTAATGAGTTAATTAAGGTATTGCTATTTATAGTACATAGGCCATTTTTTGAAGTATAGCGATATTAACAGGGAAAATTCCTAATTCGGCCAAGAAGCTATTCAAAAAAAAGTAGGGGATATTTGATTTTGGGGGCATAATACTAAAATATGCAAATGACTACGAAAAAAGTCACTATAGAACCTAACAGAAGAAACATTTCCAGTTACATGTGACGCCCAAACGCACCAATAGCTACCGCATGGAAAGCAGGTGATGCTTGGGATCATCATGGGGGTCCAACCCAAGATTTGCACGACTCTGACGTTGAATGTTACAGTCATTGTGGCATTGAGTTCCAGGGTGGAAACATCAGTTTAATTGTTTTAGTGACCAGAAAACAAATTTTAATATGCGTCGGCTTACCCAAAATGAAAGGTTACGTGCTACCGATCGGCACAACACAGGCGGTTGTGACGCTGACGATGAATGTTTCTCAGTCTGTCATAAGCAGGCTATGGTCCAGATACCGTGATACACAATCTGTACAGGACAGACCACGCTCAGGTCGACAACTCAAGCCCGGGATCGATTTATCCGTACCTTGGCCTTGAGAAATCGTGTCATCACAGCAAATCAGATCAGCGCTCGTCTTCAAACAGACACTGGTGTGAGAGTGAGTGGCCAGACGATTCGAAATCGACTGCATAGGGGTCACCTTCGCGCCCGACGTCCTCGCGTGATCATTTGTTTGAGAGATCATCACATTCAGGCAAGACGTCGTTGGTGTAGGGATCGTCAACACTGGGATAATCGACGCTGGAGCAATGTGATGTTTTCAGATGAGTCAAGGTTCACTGTTGATTTTTTTGGACAGACGTAGGAGGGTGTGGCGTCGTCGAAACGAGCGCTTCCAAGACGTTAACGTCATCAGACATGATCGATTTGGGGGTGGTTCTGTTATGGTGTGGGGAGGCATCACTGTTGCTGGAGGAACGGCTTTACATGTTGTTGCAGGGCGTGTTACAGGCCAGTACTACCGGGACAACATCTTGGCAGTCCATGTTGTGCCGTTCGCACGACGTCATGGCCGCCGTTTCATCTTCCAGGATGACAACGCAAGATGTCACAGGGCCAGCCAGGATCGTTACAGGTTACCTCCAACAACAGAACATCACCACATTACCTTGGCCAGCACTGAGTCCAGACCTCTCCCCCATCGAGCATGTCTGGGACATGCTTGGACAGAGGTTACGTCAACGTCAACAACGTCCTGCCAATGTCCAAGAACTTGCTGCTGCGTTGCAACAGGAATGGGACAATCTGGACCAAAATGACCTTAGACGTCTCATTAGGAGTATGCCACGTCGGATCACTGTATGTTTGGCAAACAGAGGAGGATTTAACCGTTACTGACTTTGTTGTGATGCTGTGGTAACTTTGCTGTTTGACCCCGGGTATCATTTTACCCTTATAATGGTCAGTCTGTGCCTTACTTAGTCTAACGATCATTTGGAATAAATCGATGAATGTGAACTTCATTTCATTTTGTCATTTGTTTCTTCGTCAGTTTCATTAGGTGACTTTAATAACACTTAAAAATCAAATATCCCCTACTTTTTTTGAATAGTATATATTTAATGGCCATTTTATTCGTATTTATTTTATCCCAATTTTCTATCTTAACACTAAATCATCTGAATTGTAAATTAACCAATCAAATTTAATTAATCCCCTAGATGTATATCACACTTGATTTATTGATACAATGGTATTTGTATTTGATATTTTACCAGCGACATTAAGTCAGATATCTTAATGTAGTACGCTGCATTTTGTAGTTAACATCAACAGAGTGCTTTAGCCGTGATATTTTTGAAAATTATAATTGTCACATAGAATAAAAGACCGCAGGTTTGTTAATTTGGACAAAAAATAACACCGTGTATTTAATCTAGCATCAATATATTGTTTCTATGTATATATAAATATAATTCGTTTCATTTAAAACAAACACGTCAGATTCTTAACCATTTCACCGGAAGTGTGTATTTAAAAATGGCGGACAAGGTAAATCGTTTGGGTGCGTTCTAAAAGCGTTCCGGTAATTCAGCAATCTAACGAATCTGTCTTAATTTTTTTGAAATCGTGCTTAATTATTATTAGCTATTCAGCGCTGCACCGTTGTTTAAATACTTATTATTGAAAGAAACCCCTAAATTGGACTAGCAAGTAAGAATCTCTCTTGATTTTGTATCCGGTAGCCGTTGGCCATCATCTTTGATTTTTATAGACGTTCGAACAGAATGAGAAATACTTGTAAATCCAGACATGATCTATAGCTAGATACTAACTTTTGTGTTAGTTGTTTAGTTGAAATGTAATCTTATTTCTGTAAAAGAAAAAAACAGCAACAAACAAATCAGCCTTTTATACAAATGTCATGAATGTGTAATATTAGACTTTCACTGATTCAGAACTAGCACCTATTTTCTGAAATTTCTCTATAGTTACGTTATTTTTATTCCCAGTCAGTGATGTTGGCATGTACTCCACAAAGAAAAACTGGTAACAATTTCATTTTCTTTTAATATATTTTTTAAAATAAAGCCCAATAATGTAACACTATCTTAGTGATAACAGAGATCACTTTAGTATATACAGCATTTATTTACAACGGGAACAAAATATCAAACAGTTACAGAGATACAAGACTACAGAAACTAAATTATACTGGAACTATTACTACGACAAGAACGCATACAACTACATGTATATTAAATCCAGCATTCCACCAGGGAAACTCGTCTCCTCCAATGTGGTTGACCTCTTCATGAATGTGACCAGAAAGGAAGTCCACGCAAATGTATTGAGGAACACCTATCCCACTGATCACCAGCCTCACGACTGACAGCATCATAGACCTAGTCCAAACCTGTATTTCTGCCACCTACTTCACATAGGGAGGCGACATCTATGAACAAACTAAAGGATTGCTCACGAGAAGCCCACTATCACCTTTGTTAGCTGAAGTTTACCTTACAGCCTTTGAGAAACACGCATACAACTCATCACTCATCAAAACCACTTGCTAGTACAGGCTAGTTGTCGACACGCTATTAAACCACACACGCTATTAAACCACTTGAATGCACAGCACAATGAAAGCAAGTTCATTATGGAATTGGAAACAGACAATTGCCTTCTTTACTAGATGTCTATGTCGAAAATATCAAGAACGCTCTCCGCGTTTCAGTTTACAGGAAACCGACCCACACTGTTGCCCCAGTGTGTCAGCCCGGACGTCCGTCCACATTTTTTATCCGATTTCAACGAAACTTGAAATACAGGTTTATCCCCCTAAGATCTCGGTTCCTTTTGATATTTGCATTAGTCCAGTCAATTTATGATTTTACCCTCAACAAATTGCAAGAAAAGGGTTTGATGCATTTTTGCGTTTATTTAGGTGTACTGTACAATAGCCCAAAAGTTTGCGAATCGAAAAGTGGTAAAATTGGTAAAATCCAAAATGGCCGACATTGGACTACTCCATGTTCAAGAAAATTCTAAATGGTTGGTTTAAGAAGCTATATGTATAATGAACATAATATAAGAATATGATATAAAAAATGTCAAATGACCCCATTAAAAGTTATGTATTATAACCACGCAATGAGATACTATGACGACCGGCACATCTACGTAATAAAACGTTTAAACTTTTGGTTTTATTCCTGATAAATCTATATATAGAGGTTACCAGAACATAAAAAATACACCCGACATAACAATGACGCAACATGGAGAGTTTATGGTGTACTGCCATGCCTTGGCTTTATGTGGATGTCATCTTTTAGCTATTGTAAACTGCCTTGGAAATACTATCATGATGGGTCATGAACAGAGTTCTTCTGGGGACGAGAGGAAGGTGCTTGTAGCGCAGTATTATCACTCCCAATGATAAGATGGTGACCACAGTAAGACATGGCGTGATAGTGCGAAATAAAGGGTCTATATTGCACATTCTGTTATTGTTACAGGATCTCCTGGAAACCTACTCTAGATGCGAGCACCTTCTCGAGACAAACTATACCATACACGGATTTTTCGCTCTTTTTGTCTGAACGAAAATATAATCTTTTTGCATGAAAGTTTGTATTTGCTCCTTCAGTATCAGAAGATATGTCTCCTCTCCAATCAATACTATGGACACCAAATCTACAACTTCAATAGCTACATTTACCATGTCGACATAAGCGTCTGCAGATGCTTTACAACATTTCAACCCCCTCTTATCTTAAATTCATCACATAAAGCAGCAGCCACAGGCATTGAACTTTTGCCTTTCCTACAGTTTCTACAGATGTATAACATTTCTTCCGGTGCGAAAAAATAATGTTGTATAGCCCAGCAATCGGATATTTGGGCGTATTTTAGTAAAAGTTGCGCATTTAATGAAAAACAACCCCATGTGTCTTAGAAATCATTTAGATGACAGCGTTCTTCTTTCTATGTAAGGGGGGTTGGGATGGCCTAGTGGTCTAGAGTGCCGCGCTTCGACCTCTAGCTGGCCGGTCACCTCTGGCTTGCGGCTGTGGTTTCGAGCCCTGGTGTGAGCGTATGTGGCATGGGGATAGGGGCGCCTTCTCAACCTCGTGGGTTTCCTCCGGGCACTCCGGTTTCCTCCCACTGCTAAAGACCCCTACGCGCAAGCGAATTATTGAAATAAAATTAAACCATATGTTAGTCCCGAAATGACCTAGTTTGTGTTGAGTGGACGTTAAACCCCATTTCTCTCTCTCTCTCATTCTATGTAGAGTAAATTGGTCTTACGCATCTATTTCCTTTTCTTGCTTTTCTTATTTTCCACTCCTGCATTTTATCGGGGTATGGGTGGCCCCTCAAAACATGTACATACCAAATATGCCAGTACGCGATGAAGTACCCCGAAAATGGTATATCTTCAAATGAAATACCGATCCCCAAAACATTAGTTCAGACACCAAATTTACTATATTATGGCGAAGCAGTACAGAGTTTTGCCTATTCTTAAATTTGGGATTTTGGTCACAGTTTGGGACGTTTTGGCGTAGGGATACATCTGAAAATGGTGTAAGGGACCAGTTACCACTAATAGGTATATCTACAAATGAGAGACTTGCTATTTTGTGACGCAACAGTGCAGAGATATACCCATTCATATATGTGAGTTCTCGGTCATAGGGTAGGGTTGCCCCCGAAAATGGCACAAGGGGGCATCGGACATTATATGAAAACCATTTCATATGCAAGATTGGTCCCGACACCCTGAGGCCAATTGTCAATTTCATTTGTTTCACTTAAAAATTGACTACTTTATGCATGTTTTAAGTTTTCCCATTTACAGGAAAATAGTTTAAAGAACTTATCATTTATTCTCAAAATTTGCCACTTTCCGGTATTCTAATTTTGGTAAACATTTAGGGTGGAATTCAGTACACCGAACTCTACCAGAAACCACCAAAAAATCTTTCCCTGCAATTGTTCCGGGGTTGGGCTCCCTTTTTTCAGAAATTGACTGTACTAAGAGGCCTAAGAATTAATCTCAAAACTAGGTACTTTCCTGAAGTCCCATTTTGGTAAACTTTTAGGATGTCATTCAGTACACCCAACCTTGTCTTGCAATTTGTTAGACCCCCTTTTTTGGTAAATTGACTGTATCGGACGGTACCTACATGGATTATGGACCCTGATTGTAGCCACTCTAGAGGTCACAGTTTTGATACGATTTTAATTAAACTTGAAATGCGTAATTATAACCCAAAGATCTTGGTTCCTGTCGATATTTGCGCATATCAAATCGTAACTTCCTGAATTATGGCCCCTGATTGGTTGAACAATTGCATTTTAGCTTGTTGATTCCCTAGATGTCTCAATTTTTTTACGATTTTAAAAACCGTTTAAATATACCCCAATTCCACCACAATGAAGGTTGAATTGGAATTTCGAGGAAATCGAAATGAAGTAAATGAAATGGGGTTTAACGTCCTATTCTTCTGTAATTAACCTGGGATCATGGAAGACGGCTATACGCCATGCAGTGTGGTAGGAGGGAAATTTTTCTTATATCGAATTCCAACTGCCTAGGAATCTTTTACGTGTACGCCAATGTTTACACGGGACATCGGTTTTTCGTCCCATCCGAACGACTAGACAGCTTTCCTTGTCAGGCCCTCGGTTCTGAATAACTGGCAAGGTGAAACCACGCCGAAAAATCGAGATGAACTTCGGCCAATGCATGGATCGAACACCCGACCTCCAGGCTAGCGAGCCAGTGCCTGCCTACCCACTTAGCCACGTGATCCCAAATCGAAATGAAACTACCTGACAAAATGACCGCTCTTTATACGCAAATTTGTAATTCAAAGGTGGTGGACCCTCTAAAGGCCCAATTTTTATCCTGTTTTGATGAAACTTATAACATATCTTTATATTCCAAAAATTTTTGACATTTGTGCATTTCAGACCATAACCTTCTGGCCCCTGGTTGTAAAAAATAAATTGTTTTTGTTTTTAGCTTGTTTTCTATCCATCTCTTGCAAAATGTCAGGGTATCCTGCCTGGCAGATGCTGGTTTCATTTTGTCTCATCTGTGGAAAAGCAAACCAACACATTTCACATACAGTGTAATTAAATTAAAACTTTCATCTTTTAATTATTGAGTCAACTAATACATAGTATATTTTTTTTCTCTCAGTTGCTACATCAAAAATATCAAGAAAGTTGGAAATGGCTATTCATATTGTGGAAACTTTTTCTCACATGAATGGGCCCAAAAATAATTAAACATTGCCAAGTAGTAAGTATGTGCTGCTATGATGTAGTAGGTATGGAAGCCTATAACTGCCATTCATAGTTTCTACTTTTCGCCCTTTCAAAACACGAAAGTCGAAAAGTAGAAGTTACGACAAAATGTAAGGCGACAACACGGTATACAAGCCAAAATGAACTCGAAAATAGGAAATTAAGAAATACTACACTGCGATAATAGCGCCTCTCGTTATTTCCTAATTTCTTATTTTCGACTTTCATTTTGGCTTTTATTCCAAATAATTATTCACATTTTTCTCCTCCAACTGGAATATTCAATATGCAAAAATGTCTGATAAAAACAAAATAAACTTCCAGATTAAATATTCCAGTCGAGAGTCGCTAAGACGGTTTACAAGCCAAAATGAAAGTCGAAAATAAGAAATTAGGAAATAACGAGAGGTGCTATTATCGCAGTGTAGTATTTCTTAATTTCCTATTTTTGAGTTCATTTTGACTTGTATACCGTGCTGTCGCCTTACATTTTGTCGTAACTTCTACTTTTGAAGGGGCGAAAAGTAGAAATTATGAATGGTAGTTATAGGATTCCATAAGTAGGGCAGATGCCTAGTCGTTCGTATGGGACGAAAAACCGAGGTCCCGTGTACACATTGGAGTGTACGTAAAAGATCCCTTGGCAGTTGGAATTCGATATAAGAGTAGGCCGTAGCGCCGCTGCCCGGGCAAAATTTCCCTCATAGCACACTGTATGGCGTATGCCCCTCTTCCATTAGCCCAGGTTAGGTGCAAAAGAGTAGGGCGTTAAACCTCATTTCATTTAATTTTTTAGGTTGAAATACCCTTGGAAGAGTATTTAATGCATCAATTTACTTTATAATTCTGGAAAAGGGTACATTTGACCCAATTTTTAAATATTTATTTTTTGTTTTTAATGTTAAACATTCTTCCCAAACACACTTAGATTTTAATTCTCTTCAGAAATTTATGTATAATATAGAAAATAAAGTGACATAAATCACTTAGAACTTGGTCGGAAATCATAAAGGAAAGACCTGTAATGGGCAGATTTGGCCCATGCATAAAGTATGTTTAAGAAACAATCATAAATTTAAGATATTAAAATTTAATTTGGAATATAACATCTTTTTTTAAACACATTTGAAATCTTTGATTTATCTTTTTACAAATCATCATAACCCCCAAACCATGAATAAATACTTTTCATATGACATGTCTAGTATTACAGGCCTTTAACGTTTAGGCCTTCATATGCATAGAAATTGGCCATTTTAAACGGAGATAGTATTTTTATAGATAAAAGTGCTTTTCTTCGCATGACAATAAATATGGAATGAGTTCAGATTTTCTTTTAGTTTTTTTTTTATACGCAAACATTTTCAGTTGGACATATATTGTCGTTACACCGGAAAGTTGATTGAATTCGAATTTCATAAAAATCGGACCAAAACCGCCAGACAAAATGGCCGCCCCTAGTACACAAATAGTGTAAACATATGGTATATTAAGGTTGATCCGCTAGAGGCCACAATTTTGATCTGATTTTGATATAACTTGAAATGCGTGTTCATAACCCACATATCTTGGTGTATTTCGATATTCGCGCAAATCGGACCCCGACTTCCTGAATGTTTAGGTTGTGTTCCCTCTTGAGGTCACAATTATTATCCGATTTAAAAAATATATCACCGATACACTGTAAAGTTGGTTGAGTTCGAATTTCGTGAAAATTAAACCAAACCGCCGGACAAAATGGCCGCAAATAAATAATGTAAACATATTGTATATCAATGTTGTGAACCCTCTAGATGTGTTCCGATTTTGATGAAATTTGAAATATATGTTTATTTATTTTCCTAACATCGCGTTTCCTTGCAATGTTCGCACTGTAACTTCTTGAATTATGGCCCTTGACTGTGCAAAAAAAACTGCGTCTTTAGCCTGTGGTCCCTCTAGACGTCACAATTTTCATCCGATTTAAGAAAACGTTTGAATATATCACCGTTACAAGAAAATGATGGTTGATTTCGAATTTCGTAAAATTGGGACGAAAACTGTCGGACAAAATGGCCACCCCTCGTACGCAAAAAGTATAAAGGCCACAATTTTGATCCGATGTTTATTGAAATGTTTATTTCTATATTTACATGAACTGCATATTTTGTTATATAAACCCTATATATATGAAATATTGATATAGTGACTTTATCCTTTGTGTTGTTTTCGTCGTAAAGCGCTTCTTAACATGTTTATCATGAAAAGATCGCTATATAAATACATATAATGATAATAAATAATTATCCAGAACGTGGGTTGGATAACACAACTCTTCCATATACTAGTGTAGTAAAGACCAGTTAACCGAAATTTTGAACTATAAAAAACGAAACTATTGTAGGTACGCCCATATTTTCATTTAGGCGTATATTGTCACAGCCCCTTTTTGTGGACATTCCACGGGTCACAATTTTATCCGATTTAGACGAAACTTGAAATATAAGTTTATGTCCAAAAGATCTCGGTTCGACTTGGGCAAATATCCAACCATACCATTATAGCCCCTGATTGTACGAAAAATAACGTTTTTGGCATGTGGACATTCTAGAGGTCACATTTTTTTTTTTTAGCTTATTTGGATGAAGCTTGAAATGCATGTTTATAACCCACAAATCTTGGTCCCTATCGATATTCGTGCATTTCGGATCGTAACTTCCTGAATTATGGCCCCAGATTGTCCGAAAATCGCGGATTTTAACTTGTAATCCCAATAGAGGTAACATTTTTTTTATCCGATTTAAAAAAAACCCGTTTGAATATAGCACCGTTACGTCGTAATGATGGTTGAGTTTGAATCTCGTGATAATCGGACCAAAACTACCGAAAAAATGCCCCCCCCCCCTCGTTCGCAAATGGTGTAAATGTATGGTGCATCAAGGTTGTGGACCCTCTAGAAGCCACAATGTTGATCCAATTTTGATGAAACCTGCAATACGTGTTTATAACCCAAAGATCTTGATTCGCTTCAATATTCACGCATACCGGATCATAACTTCCTGAATTATGACTCTTTATTGTACGAAAAAATCGCTTCTTTTTTTAAGTTTGTTCTCTGCCCATTTCTTGTAAAATGTGGGCGTATGTTGCATGGCAACCGCTTGTTTAACCAGGTCTCTGTCCATCTGTTGCAAAATGTGAGCGTATCTTTCATGGTAACCGCTTATTTCATAATATTCTGAGGGGGTCACCTGACCATTTTCTTAAAAGTTTGTTCACTTGACATGGAATGACCGATTTTAATATGAAGATGAAATGACATGTCTTACCTGATTTGCCTACGTTTGCAGACCCGAGGACGGTGATTCGCAGAGTTGATATTTTAGTTTTCATTTTCACAAAACAATATCCTAAACCCCAACAGATAAGAACAACCGAGTGAACCGTGTCAATCGTTGCTAGTTAAATCTAATACAAACCTTTTGTTTGCCTTCTGTGTGAGTAATATCGCCTTTTGTTTGTGGAGAGCACCATTCAAGGGAAGGGGAGACAGGTTGAAATGACGGTAAACATCAGCTATCCTACCCAAAGCAATCAATGGTAAACAAGCTGTTAACCCGGTTCATTCCACTATTTCTTTGATTTTGGATACAGTTTTAAAAATTTGTACTGGGCAAACTTCTATTTAGTTCAAGTCAACTCGACCTTAAAACATATTTACTCTAAAACCTGCCAAAATGTTTCCCACAGATTTATCCCTTTCTAATGTTGCGTTTTAAGTTTCTTATTTGTTGAAAGTAGACTTTCAAATGCAGAATGGGTTTTCCATTGACTTTGTGTGCCAAAATATGTATTTACCCTCAATACAGGCGGTTCAAGGGACAACTATAACGCACTCATTGTAATTATATTTTCACTTGTACATTGCTTGCTTATTTATAAAATGTAAATTCATTCAACATACAGCTATAACACAATCACTGTAATCATATTTTCACGTGTACATTTATTATTTATTTCTAAAATGCAATTACAGCTATAACACAATCACTGTAATCATATTTCCACGTGTACATTGATTATTTATTTCTAAAATGTAATTACATATACCTATATCTGACAGGGAGGGGGTTAAATATAGGTTATGCATGTTACTCAATCCCTATTCAGACATCAGACACAAATCTGAATAAAATTATTGCTTAGAAAAAAAAAGTTTCCAATATCGATTTTCCTAGTAAGTGTACTTAAACACTCACTTTTGGGGATCGTAAAGTGAACACAATTTGCAGGTTTGCGTAAATTCGTCTAGTTTGTAATAATATATTATCAGTAAACGGGACCCAACAACCTCGAATATAAATGTGATCATAAAAGTTAAACCTACTTGTTTGAATGTTGCATCTCAAATAACAAATAATTGACTAATGCACGCTACACACACGGGCATGTGAATTCGATGCACGCAACAGACATTCACGATAAAGTAGGAATAGACACGAAACTATGCTATGAAGACTTGGAAAATACGTTCTTAAGCGTTGATATTACGAATTTGATAAAAACCGTTCTCGCCTCGCGTAGGTTCGAAATTTTTATAGGCCCACACTTCAAAATGAAATGAAATGAAACGTCCGACTCTTCTGCACTCAACCTGGGATAATGGAAGACGGGCATACGCCATACAGTGTGCTATGAGGTAAATTTTTCCCGGTCAGCGGCGCTACGGCCTACTCTTATATCGAATTCAAACTGCCAAAGGATCTTTTAAGTGTACGCCAATGTATACACGGGACCTCGGTTTTCCGTCCCATCTGAACGACTAGACAGCTGTCATTGTCAGGCCCTCCGTACTGCATCACTAACAGGGGAAACCACGCCGGAAAATAGAGATGAACCTTCTTGGCCAATGCAGGGATCGAGCACCCGACCTCCAGACTAGCGAGCCAGTTTCTTACCCTCGTGACCCCCCCCCCCATTTCGATGTGGGTGTATTATGTCGTCAGCCATGCCCGGATTATTTACAAATTTTGTTTGAAGCATTAGAGGATGGACCCTGTTGATATTCAGTATTATACGACCAGGGACGGATCAAGGAATTTTTGCAGGAGGGGGGTTTGCCAGGTTTCTGTTACGGAAATCTGCCATCATCGTGTCTAAATTACACAGGCATACATACAAATTGAGCTTTCTAAACAGAGAAATCATTTTTATACTGATGTAGGATCACTTTGTGATGTAATTTCATTGATGCAAGGCATTATTTTTTTTTTATGTTGCTGAGCGGGGGGGGGGAGGCCCAAACCCCGCCTCTGGATCCGCGCCTGACGACGTTCTGTTCCCATGAATAAATTACATGTGCTGAAAAACATGTAAACACGATAGAGATCAGATTTCCTGAATTTTGTCAACATCAAAGTTCTCTTATGGGTATCGTTTTTCAAGGCATTTATCCTGTATGGGCGTATTTCTACCTTTATACTTTGCACATGTGAATAGGCAAGCTACTGTCAATACAGTAAGACTCAATCTGAACGACAGACTCACCCTACCTGCAGAGAAGTAACTCTGTCACAGTGAATAGCCATGATATCCATATGTCGGTATCTAAACGTCACAGGTCGTGAGGTCAGCGCACTTCTTTCTGTACCGGAACTCAACTTGTAAGAAACAAACGAAAGTAGAATAGAGAATAGAAATGGGGTTTAACGTCCACTCGACACAAACAAGGTCATTTTGGGACTAACATATGGTTTCATTTGATTTCAATAATTCGCTTGCGCGTAGGGGTCTTTAGCAGTGGGAGGAAACCAGAGTGCCCGGAGGAAACCCACGAGGTTGAGAAGGCGCCCCTATCTCCATGCCACATACGCTCACACCAGGACTCGAAACCACAGCCGCAAGCCAGAGTTGACCGGCTAGCTAAAGGTCGAAGCGCGGCACTCTAGACCACTAGGCCATCCCAACCCCAAATGGCTTCGACGAAAAAAAAATCAAAGAAGTGAAAAAAAATAAAACGGGAGAAAAATGCTAAATACGTTGGATCATAGAACTAGAATACTATGTAACTAGCTCCATGGTTAGGTGTACTGTAAAACTAAATATCAAAGGCAGGAAAAATACGTTTCATAAAGGTAAGAAAAAGTGTATTATTTTTGGTTTTATAAATTAACATTCAGTTCACTTTCACTTTCACGATAATGTCACCGTGTGTATACAAGTTATTTTGAGAACCTTGTTGAGTTGCGACTGGACAATTACATGGGTCTTGGGAGTTGCCTGGATTTTTTTTGCGGGGGGGGGGGAATGTCAAATATTAAATACGCCCCTCGTTTTCACAGAACCCCGAGATTGGACTCTCCCTCAATCTGGACAAAGCAAAGGCCACCTCCCTCATTTTAAAAAGTTTGAATCCGTCTCTGTGTTATATGTACATTTACTACCACTGTGTAAGTGGGTGAATCTGTCTTTTCATCCCTTTTGACATTGCTCTTTCCGCGTACAAGTAAGCCCTGCAAATTGGAACATGGATATAAAACTATTTTTATCCTCTCTAGGTCCTTAGGAATTTTACATGTGTACGTCTTCACACTATTTTCTTATTAATGGAACATGGGCATAAAAACTGTATTTATTTTATTTCATATTTCAGATTATACAAACATGAGACCAACACAGATCATTTTAAGGAGATCAGATAGACAATGAATTGAAACTGACCGTAAAACAGTACAGCTAATTCAATTTAGAACAAAAGTATGTTGTATTCACACCGCAAGCAGGGAAATCCGAGTTTTAGAGGAGATATGCTCCGATCTTTATGTGAAACCTTCTAAGACTAATATCTTCGCTCACATCTGGATGAAATTTTCAAATTATCCATTTTACATTATCTATTTTCGAATTATTACAACAAGAATGGCCAACTCCTCATTAAACTCTTAACTAATGTATCTTTAATATTTTAAAAAATTTTGTTCAAATTACTCTATTGCGAGCGAACATAACATGTAAATCTAACAATATTCGTGAAACCTTTATATTGGTTTATTTATTCTTAAGATTAAACAGTATATTTAATTATACTTTAAATCCAAATCCATTCGGAGTGGAACTGCAACAATTAAGCATGCAGCAAACAGTACACAAACACATTGCAAATGATCAAATATGTCAAAAGTGAATAAAAAGTGATTTTTTTTTTGTATTTCGAACTGTGTGTTGAACTAAAAAATATTTGTTTGGTCTTGGTCCACATCCATATATGTTAAATAGACCTCAAGTTTAAACCACTAAGACAAATTTATTACAATAGGTGTTAGACGGTATAACCCCTGTTGTAATCACATTTCTGTCAACCCATATTGTAATAATTGTAATACATGTGTTTTTCCATACCAATAAAATCGACAACACAGCCAAAAACATGTTTTAAAATGCCGTTTGGAGAATTAGTTAAATAGAATGTCAACTACTCTTGACAAAATAAAATAATACTCCTGATCGCATTTTTAAATTTCTCCTCTACAGTTAGACTCATTTATTACAATAGGGGTTGATATTAAAATTTCTGTCAATCCCTATTGTAATAATTGTAATAATGTGTTTTGCCCGGCCAATAAAATCGATACCTAACTTTAAAAGTCTATGGATTTTGATCACCATTTCCGTATAGATAGGGGTGGGGTGAGCACGTGCGTGCTGTATCATAGATCATGTAATTGGGTCAACTGGCGTGGTTTCGAAACCCCGGTTGTACGTGACAAGGAAGGAGTGGGGTCGCCCTCCAACGTCGTGGGTTTTCTATGGGTCCTCCAGTTTCCTCCCACTGCTAAAGACACCTATGCGCGGGCGAATTATTGAAACACAATTTACAAAATATGTTAGTCCCGAAAGAAGAATACAGATATGCCCGTATACTGTATAGAATATTATGAAGCAAAACCAACAATAATATGTCCCAAGACTATTTGGGGAATCATTAAAATGGAATATCAATCTATGTTGTAACGCCAAGTATGTTGTAATATCAACCCCTATTGTAATAAATGTGTCTAAGGATTTAGAAAATGCTATCAGGAAGATTATGCAGTTTAATCTTTCTTAACTATGAAAACGAAACGTAATAGGATCTATGTTTTAATCCGATTGACAGCATTCCGTTTCTGAGTTGTCATCGATCCCTATCGATATTCATTATCCACTGTCTAAGTTATCCTCCTTTTGCCGAAAACAACGTGATTTGGTTGGAACAATGGGGTCATAAGACGGTGAACCTTATCAAATGTGCTCAACATCCATGATTTCATTTCGGATAAGCTGCAGTTTAATTTTTCTTTTTGATTTTCGTCTCTCTACTACACGGAAATTAACTAAAACGTTTATCATTACATTCAAGTAAATTTCACAGTCATACTCGTACGTACGAAATTAAGTAGTAGCTGTCTTTTTTTCGCACGGTACACAGTGAATGGCCAAGTAAATTTCACAGTCTTACTCGCGCGTAACTAACGTACGAAAATTAAGTAGTAGCTGTCTTTTTCTTTCGCACGTACACTGTGAATGGCCATTTTGCTCAGTAATCCCAGCCAGAATTTGTCTTTTTTTCAAAATTGCATTTAAGATTTAAATTTTTGTTTAGAACTGAAATAATATAACTATTAGTCAATCTCCACGCTAAAACATTAACAGAATTGATTGTGTATATCTGAAATAAACCCGGCCGAGGCACAAAATAGTGCCAATATGGAGGCCTCCGTGAATCAACATTCTCAGAAGCTGAGTTGTACATGTAGATGTTATTTTTAAGAAAAATCGCTGGAAGAAGCCAGAGCATGTTGTGTGTGTGAAATAGCTTTATTTAACATCCGCTTCCATCGAGGTGATATCGCAGACAAGCGAGAACATGTTCTGACTGTACCGATTATATAGACCTAAGGCTGCAAGAAGAAGGAAACAATGCTAATGATAGACCTATTGTTTACAGTGTAACATTGTGTCTTGTAATGTCGATAATGATGGTGTTGATATTTGTTTGGTGATTGGTGTCTGTCGACATAGACACACGGAGTGGAAATACAATGTAAGTTAGTAATTTATTCTGAGTGGTAGATTGTATATAACTATACAGCTAGCATCACCACAAACTGAACACAGTTTCATTGATAGGCCTAATCAATGGTAATACCGGTACTACGTAGGCTACTCATGACAGCCCTACTGTTAATTTTGATTTTATTGCTGGAATGGGTCACTTAATAAAGATTAGAATCAGTTGAGTAGGCTATCTCCTTTTCCCAAAACTATGGAAGGGAGGTCTTTATTTATTTATTTTTATAAAAACAAACAAATATTCAATAGTTATATTAGTTAGGCCTACTCTTTGATTACATTGAAAAATAGGTTGCCAGGCAACGAAACATACGCCCACACAGCAGCTTAATCGTCAGGGGCACTCAATAACAGTTGTCGCATATTAAGTAATTATCAGAAAATCATTAGTATTTGTTTGGTTTTTAGAAAATACTGCCCCATGCTAACGTTTAGTATACGAAACATTTAATATTATTTCTAAAATTGGATAATAATTGACATCTCTAGAGGGACCACAAGCTAAAAAAGTCAATTTTGCGTACAATCAGGGTCTATAATGCAGGAAGTTACAATCCGATATTATCCGTTGAATATCAAAAGGAACCAAGATCTTTGGGTTATAAACATGCATTTCAAGTTTCATCAACATCAGATTAAAATTGTGACCTCTACAGTGTCCACAACCGTGATATACCATATTTTTTGTAGTATTCGTGTACAAGCGGCGGCCATTTTGTCTGTCAGTTTTGGTCCGATTTTCACGAAATTCGAACGTTACATTGTAACGGTGATATAATCAAACGGTTTTTTAAATTGGGTAATAATTTTGACTTCCAGAGGGACCACAATCTAATAAAGGCGATTTTTCGTATACAATCAGGGGCCATAATTCAGGAAGTTATGATCCGATATGCGCAAATATCAAAAGGAACCAAGATCTTTAGGTTATAAACATGTATTTCAAGTTTCATCAAAAGTGATTTAAAATTGTGACCTCTACAGGTTCCACAACCTATATACCATATTTTTACACTTTTCGGCTACAAGCGGCGGCCATTTTGTCCGTCAATTTTGGTCCGATTTTCACAAAATTTGAACTCAACCTTCATTACCATGTAACGGTGATATAATCAAACGTTTTTATACGCCTACATTTTTATGTGGACGTATATTGCCGTCGCCCCTGTCCGTCCGGACGTCCGTCTGTCCACAATTTGTTTGTGGACTCTCTACAGGTCACAATTCTTATCCGATTTTGACGAAACTTCAAATATAGATTTATCCCCATAAGATCTCGGCTGCTTTCGATATTGGCATGTATCAGATCGTAACTTCATGGATTATGGCCCCTGATTGTACGAAAAACCATGTTTTTAGCTTATGGACCCTATAGAGGTCACAATTTTGAACCGATTTTGATGAAACTTGACATGCATGTTTATAACCCAACGACCATGGTTCCTTTCGATATTTGCACCCATCGGATCGTAACTTCCTGAATTATGGCCCCTGATTATCTGAAAAATTGACGGAGAAAATGGCCACCGCTTGTACCCGAAAAGTGTGAAAATATGGTATATAGGTTGTGGAACCTGTAGAGGTCACGATTTTAAATCAATTTTGCTGAAACTTAAAATACATGTTTACAACCTAAAGATCTTGGTTCCTTTCGATATTTGCGCACATCGGTTCATAACTTCCTGAATTATGGCCCCTGATCGTATACGAAAAATTTCTGATAATTACTTAATATGCGACAACTCTTGTTGACTGCCCGGACGATTTAGCTGCTATGTGGGCGTATGTTTCGTTGCCTGGCAACCTATTTTTTTTTAAAAATCGGATAATAATTTTGACCTCCAGAGGGACCAAAAGCTAAAAAGGGCGATTTTTCGGACAATCAGGGGCTATAATTCAGGAAGTTAAGATCTAATGGGTGCAAATATCGCAAGGAACCAAGATCTTTGGGTTATAAACATGCATGTCAAGTTTCATCAAAATCGGTTCAAAATTGTGACCTCTATAGGGTCCACAACCTTGATAGAACATATTTTCACACTATTCGAGTACATACATAAGAATTGTGACCTGTAGAGAGTCCACAAACAAATTGTGGACGTCCGGACGGACAGGGGCGATGACAATATACGTACACATGAAAATGTGGGCGTATAAAAATAAATGTTCAATTTGTGGGGATTGTTTTGACTACAATTTACTTTTACAGTGAATAAGATGTTGGCTCGCTAATCTGGGTATGCCATTTTCGATCCTGGTGTTGGCAAATACTTCATCAGAATATCTCAGCGGAATTCCCCCTTGTCTGTGGATCAGGACAGTGGGCCTGGCAGGGGAAATTACGCAGTCGTTTGGGCGGGACAGACAGCCAAGGTCCTATGAAAATATTGTTGTTAATGTAAAAGAATCCTTATTAGCAATTGAAATTTGATATAAGAGTAGTCTGTAGTGCTGCTGCACACTGTATGGCTTATGTACGTCTTCACTAGCCCAGTAAGAGTAGGACATAATTAGTTCCTATTACATTTTATTTTTCCTATTGATACATGTAGCTAAGATACATATTATGGGCGAATTGAAATACATGTAGGCCTAAAGTTTTGATCTACACGTATCTGAGTCAGTGCCTGAATTTTCAATAATTAGACGACTATACATTTTATCATCACCTACAATTAATAAAATTTATTTATTTGTTCTAAGGAAAAGACTGACGTTATCTTGTCTGAATTAAACTGGTTTATCAAGAATCCTGCACATACCATTTGTCCTACAGATAATGGCAGTACTACTACTCTTTACACAGAAAAATAATATACAGTTGTTAATATCTCAAATGAAGCAGCTGATAGTCAGTGATAGTTGGCAACGAAATCCAGACTGGCCGCATTGATTTAGGACTACGATAAGTTAAAGGTTTTATCAAGTATGGTTTTTAACGAACTGTTTTTGCAAGAAATTCAATAAAACCAAGACAATTTTTTTTATAATGCAAGACCTTTACTGCTACACCAAGAATTACATGTGTATCAGATTTCTACAAAATGATACAATACTAACACGGAATCTTGTATATGTGAACACTTATTCCCCCCCCCCCCACCTTTGATTAAATAGGTACAGTTTTGATAAATTGTAATGAAATGAGACACTGGGAGTGGAACATCTTTTTCTTGTACACATACCATTTTCTTACCAGTAGTCATAAACTGTTGAGTTTAAGAAGAAAAACAACAATCAGTGGAGAATCACATTTATCAATCAACAGAATAATGAATCATGGGACATATCAAGAAAAAGAGGATTTAACTGTGTACATACAATTCTACATGTATACCAAATACATGGTTTATGACCTAGCTAGAGCACTACCAATGGTCAAGTGGCTCATTTACGTCAAATTTAATTAAGTGGTCTCTATCTATCTTCTTGGTGTTTAACGTCTGCTTCCACATAAGTGATATTGCAGACAAGACGTAGGGGAGCCGAAGCTGATTCCTGTTTTTTAGAATATGATTTTGCAATCTTTCCATTTTGGCCTTAGGCCATGGATTGGGTTTAGTGGGAAGTTCTTCCCTTTATTTAATATAAAACATATCGTTTGGTAGATGATCTCTTCTGCTTCTGGATTGGTAGATTAGTGTTTAGGTGCCAGGCCCGTCTTATCGTGGCCTCCTTTTACTCCACTATCCCACTCTATGGGTTTGGTATCTGCTTCCTTTGCGGAATAGTGTTTAGGTGCCGAGTCCGTCTGACGGTAACTCCCCCTTACTCCACTATCCTGCTAGTTTGGTAGATGTCATCTTTGTGGGATTTGTGTTTAGGTAGATGTCATCTTTGTGGGATTTGTGTTTAGGTGCCAGGCCCGTCTTATCGTGACCTCCCCTTACTCCACTGTCCCACTCTGTAGGTTTGGTGTCTGTTTTTTGACGGAATAGTGTTTAGATGCCGAGTCCGTCTGATCGTGACTCTCCCTTACTCCACTATCCTGCCAGTTTGGTATAAGTCCCCTATGTAGTTTAGTGTTTAGATGCCGATCCCGTCTAACCGTGGCCCCCTCTTACTTCACTATTCTACTTAGTCCAACCGTGTTCATTAGGGCGTGGATTTGTTCGAAGATTTGCAGTTTCAGATCTGGTCTGGGGAAGAGTAAGTTTTTAGTGTTGAATGGTATGTTGGTGGTCTCCATCATTCTCACTAGTTCCCTTCTCTCCTCCTTGTATATCTCGCAGTCTACCAGGACATGGTTGGTGGTACATTCTTCTCCGCACTCACAGACGATGACTTGGTGTTTGTAGTCTCGCAGCCGCTCTTTCACCCTCAGTTTCGATATGAGTCTGCATATATCTCTTCTAGGGTGATTGATCGCTGTCTTCGTGTAGATCTTGTCATCCAGCCGGAATCTGTATGTGTCAAGTTCAACGAGTTTTAATTCCCAGATTGAATTGACCTGTCTTTTAACCATACTGTAGATTTCCGTGGTGCTGTAGTCTATGGTGCGGAGTGGTGCTGTGTCCTTTAGACCTTCGTTGGCGAGTCGATCTGCCTCCTCGTTTCCTCTAATGTTGACATGTGATGGAATCCACACGAGCTCTATCTTGCTTCCCTTCTCTAGGACCCTCTGGTACAGCTGCCTGATTTCCAAAATGACTTCTGGTCTTGAGTCCGAGTTGTCATTTTGGATTGAAATCAGACTGCTCAGAGAGTCGCTTGGGATGACGAACTTACTAGTCTTTTGATGGGAGATCCATGATATAGCGTCACGAATGGCCACAAGCTCTGCAGTGTATACCGAACAGTTATTGGGCAGTTTCCTGCTTATTCCCTGTTCCCCGTTTGGCAGGTATATTCTAAACGAGCTGGTGCCCTTTTCAGGGTTGCGTGTACACATGGTCCCAGTCATCAGACGGCCAGTTGTCTTCCAGGTGTTCTAAAGAGAAAGCACGTGCAGCAGTGGGGTTGTTTTTCTTGTCGGTTTTCTATAATAGATCTAGATTGACTGGCGGCATAGGGAGCGTCCCAGGGGCGATCGCTGGGAGGTCGTTTTCATTTATCACGAGCTCCCCCAGTCGCAGTTCCTTGATTGTTTCCCTGATACCCTGGCCGAAGCTTTTCTTTCTGGGATCTCTCACATATCTTGTCTTCTGTAGACTGACAAAAGTAGGGGATCTTTCGCCCAGTTGCGAGATCTTAGCCCAATACCTTGTCGCTAGTTCTTTTCTTCTTAGGGACAGGGGCAACTCCCCGGCTTCCTGTAGTAGTGCCTCTCTCCTAGTCCCAACCCCTACGCCAGTCGCAATACACAGAGCTTTGTATTGGATGGTGTCAAGCTTACTTAAGAGTTTTGGCGCGCAGTTCATGAAGGCCAAAGAGCCGTAGTCTAATACAGAGCGTATTAGAGCACGATACACCATCAATAATGTAACTCTATTGGCACCCCATGTGCTACCCGTTATTTTTCTCATTAAGTTTAGGATTTTGGAACACCTATCTACAGTCAAGTCGATGTGCGGTTTCCAGGTCAGCCTTCGGTCAAAGATTACGCCAAGGAACTTGGTTTGGTCATTAAACTCGATGGTTTTCCCGTTCATACACAGAGTCATTCTGCTTATCCCACTATCCCTGCTCACAACCATGCCGACGGTTTTCTTCTCTGAGACTTTAAATCCCCAGTCGTGAATTTGTCTAAGGCCTTTTGCATATTCTTTTGTAGTTCACAGAAGTTCCTCCCTTTCCTCCATATTGTACTGTCATCAGCAAATTTAGCTAACTCAGTTTTGGCATCGAGGTAGGAAAGTGGTTTAAACTTGAAGTCTTATAAACACCAATCACATCAACAAACAAATGTCAACACCATCATTATCAACATTACAAGACACAATGTTACATGTTGATTCACCTCGATGGAAGCGGATGTTAAATAAAGCTATTTCACACACACAACATGCTCTGGCTTCTTCCAGCGATTTTTCTCAAAAATAACATCTACAACCTATAGATTTGACGTTGTCTTCAATTACAGCTTCTGAGAATGTTGATTCACGGAGGCCTCCATATTGGCACTATTTTGTGCTTCGGTCGGGTTTATTTCAGATATACATAATCAATTCTGTTAATGTTTTTAGCGTGGGTTTGACTAATAGTTATTTTATTTCAGTTATAAACAAAAATTTAAATCTTAAATGCAATTTAAGAAAAAAATAGCTAAATTCTGACTGGGATTACTGAGCAAAATGGCCATTCACTGTGTACGTGCGAAAAAAAAGACAGCTACTACTTAATTTTCGTACGTTAGTACGAGTATGACTGTGAAATTTACTTGAATGTAATGATAAACGTTTTAGTTAATTTCCGTGTAGTAGAGAGACGAAAATCAAAAAGAAAAATTAAACTGCAGCTTATCCGAAATGAAATCATGGATGTTGAGCACATTTGATAGGGTTCGTCGTCTTATGACCCCATTGTTCCAACCAAATCACGTTGTTTTCGGCAAAAAGAGGATAACTTAGACAGTGGATTATGAATATCGATAGGGATCGATGACAACTCAGAAACGGAATGCTGCCATTCTGATTAAAACATAGATCCTATTACGTTTCGTTTTCATAGTTAAGAAAAATTACACTGCAGCTTTGTTACAACCCCTATTGTAATAATAACCCCTATTGTAATAAATGTAATAATTGTAATAAAAGTTCAATCAACCCCTTTTGTAATATCAATCCCTATTGTAATGAATGTAATTAATGTATTTTACCATACAAAAAAATCGACATCTAAAATCTATGGAATTTGATAACCGTTTGAATACCAATATATAGGAGTAATCGTATGCGTATAAATACTGCATAGGGTATTTCAAAACAGCACAACAGAAAACATCATTAAAATCCGTTAACGAGTTTGGAGAAATTATTGAAAAGGAATGTCAACCAGTATTGTTATCAATGATATTTAAATAGGCATAACCCCTATTGTAATAATTGTAATAAATTTGTTTTGCCATACCAATAAAATCGAAACTTAAGGTTAAAAGTGTATGAATTTGGATCACCATTTCCGCAAGGTTTGTTCTCTGAAATATATTTCGTCTGATTATTTTAGCTGATATGCAGACGGAGAAGATGTTCAAAATCCCAAGAAGACAGACTCTTCAGGGAACATACTTGGCGTTAAATTAGATATCATTGGTTACAACATAGGTTGATATTCCATATTAATAATTCTCCAAAGAGCTTTGGGACATGGTTTTGGTGGTTTTGTGTCATAATATTACATGCAGCATATCTGAACTTTTATTTCGGGACTAACATATTTTTTAATTTTATTTCAATAATTCATTTGCGCATAGGTGTCTCTATAGCAGTGGGAGGAAAATGGAGGACCCAGAGAAAACCCACGAGGTTGGACGGGCGACCCCAATCCTTGTCACGTACAACCGGGGTTTTGAAACCACGCCAGTTGAACCAATATACAGCGCGTACGTGCTCACCATTCTGCCATCCACCCCCACCCCTATCCATATGGAGATGGTGATCAAAATCCATAGACTTTTAAAGTTAGGTGTCGATTTTATTGGCCGGGCAAAACACATTTATTATAATTATTACAATAGGGGTTGACAGAATTTTATTACAGTAGGGGTTATAACGCGTAACCTCTATTGTAATATCAACCCCTATTGTAATAAATTAGTCTAACTGTAGAGGAGAAATTTAAAAATGCGATCAGGAGGATTATTTTATTTTATCAATAGTGGTTGACATTCTGTTTAACTAATTCTCCAAACGACTTTTTAAAACATGTTTTTGGTTGTGTTGTTGTTTTTATTGGTATTACAATAGAGGTTGACAGAAATATGATTACAATCAACCCCATTTGTAATAAATTTGTCTTAGTGTAGATAAGGATTTTTAAAATGCTAACAGGAGGATTATTTTATGTGATATGCACACGGAAAAATGTTCAAAATCCTCAGACGAAAGGTTTTTCAGAGAGCACACTTTACGATTATTTAAATATCATTGATTGTGATAGGGTTTGAAATTCCAGACGGTTTCAAAACATGTTTTCGGCGGTGTTGTTTCATATACGGTATAAAGACATACCATAATGTTATATATATATCGATACGGAAATAGTGATTAAAATTCATACTAATTTTAAGTTAGGTGTCGATTACAACCCCTATTGTAATAAAATTTCTGTCAACCCCTTTTGTAATAGATGTATTTTGCCATGACTATAAAATCGACACCTAATGTGTATGAATTTTGATCACCATTTCCGTATCAATATATAACATATAAGTAACAACGCTGCCGAAAAAATGTTTTGAAACCGACTGGAAGATTATTAAAATGGAATGTCAACCCCTATTGTAAATCAATGTACAATATGTTCTCTGAAAAACCTGTCGTCTGAGGATTTTGAACATCTTTGTCGTGTGCGTAAAATAATCCTCCTGGTAGAATCCTTCTAAAGATTTAGTAAATATTTATTACAATAGGGGTTGATATTACAATAAGGGTTACGCGACATAACCCTTATTGTAATATTTCAGCCAACCCCTATTGTAGTAATTGTAATAAATGTGTTTTGCAATGGCACTTACATGAACACCAAATTTTGAAAGTGTATGAATTTTGATCACCATTTCCGTATTAATATATAAGAGTACAGGTATGCCCTATACCGTATAGAATATTATGAAACAAAATCACCGAAAACATGTCTCAAAACCGTTTGGAGAATTATTGAAATGGAATATCAACCTCTAATGTAACCAATGATATCTAATTAAACGACAAGTCTGGAAATTCTGTCTTCTCAGGATTTGGAACATCTCCGTCTGTATATGAGATAAAATAATCAGACGACAGATATTTCAGAGAACACACCTTGCGGAAATGGTAATCCAAATTCATACACTTTTAACCTTAGGTGTCGATTTTATTGGCGTGGCAAAATAAATTTATTACAATTATTACAAAAGCGGTTGACTGAAATTTTATTATAATAGGGGTTATGCCATATAATCCCTATTGTAATATCAACCCCTATTGTAATAAATAAGCTTGGCTGTGTTGTTTTTATTGGTATTACAATAGAAGTTGACAGAAATATGATTACAATCAACCCCATTTGTAATAAATTTGTCTTAGTGTAGATAAGGATTTTAAAAATGCTATCATGAAGATTATTTTATCTAATATGCACACGGAAAAGATGTTCAAAATCATTAGACGACAGATATTTCAGAGAACATACCTTACGTTTATTTAATTATCATTGATAACAATAGGGGTTCACATTCCATTTAAATAATTTCTCCAAACTCGTTAACGTTACTCATGTTTTCGTTTGTGCTGTTTTGAAATACTCTATACAGTATAAATGCATACAATTACTCCTGTATATACTACTCAAAAGAAGTTAAAGGTCAAACCTTTTTTTCTACCAGGTAATTGTGTATGCACATATCAGGGTACGACTTTTTGGAGTTGATTATGTCCGTGCACGTGCACTATGCATTTTCCATGAACAGCTTTGGCATAAAGAAAAACTTATATGACCGTGCTGCTCTCAGTTGAAATTTCAACATGGTCAGACGTCAGCAGCTGAGTGAACTTGACAGAGGAAGAGCCATTGCGTGGCTTCAACAGGGTGTTACACAGAGGAATGTGGCACAGAGAATCGGTTGTAGCCAGAGTGTGAGTGGGGGACCATGGCAGCGTTTCCAGGGAACCAATTCAATTCAGAATCGCCCACGGTCTGTTAGGCCAAGATCAACGTCCCAACGCCGACACAGAGATGGGGGGGGGGGGCTAGTGATCTAGAGTGCCGCGCTTCTACCTCTAGCTGGCCGGTCACCTCTGGCTTGCGACTGTGATTTCGATCCCTGGTGTGAGCATATGTGGCATGGAAATAGCGGGGCCTTCTCAACCTCGTGGGTTTCCTCCGGGCACTCCGGTTTCCTCCCACTGCTAAAGACCCTACGCGCAAGCGAATTATTGAAATAAAATTAAACCATATGTTAGTCCCGAAATGACCTAGTTTGTGTCGAGTGGACGTTAAACCCCATTTCTCTTTCTCTCCAAGACAGGCATGTCATTCAGTTGGCCTTACGTCAGCGCGTTGTTACAGCGAGATGTCTGAGAGATGAACTGCGAAATGCAAGTGGTGTTCAGGTATCGGACCAGACCATAAGAACTCGTCTGCGAGCCCACAGCATTCGATGTAGACGACAAGCGGTTCGACTACCTCTTCTTCAACGTCATAGGGCAGCACGTCGTGAGAGGTGCACACATCATAGAGACTGGAGCCGGCGACAATGGAGGCGGGTACTCTTCACTGATGGGTCCTGATTTGCATTACAGTTTAATGATGGCAGACTTCGCGTCTAAAGGCGGCAAAGAGAAAGATTTGCAGATGTTGACGTCATACAACGCCATCGCTTTAGAGGTGGTACGGTAACGGGTAATGGCGTGGGCTGGAATTTCGGTACATCACAGGACTCCTCTTTTCGTTGTCCAAATTTGACGGGTATCAGGTACAGAGACGAAATTTTACAGCCTTTTGTCACCCAAGTCTTCGTCAAACTGGAGTAGGTTCTGTTCTTCAAGATGACAATGCTAGACCGCATAGAGTACGAGTGTTGTTAATGATTTTCTGACCCAAAATGGGATGAGTTGGGCAGACGTGTGACAGACAATCATAGGCAACATGATAATCTTCAAGAATTGGTGCAATTGCTTCAGGCAGAATGGCAGGCCATTCCCCAGATGATTTTTCGACGTCTTATCGACAGCATGCCTCGTCGTTGTGTCGACTTCTTACGAGCACGTGGTGGTTTCACTCGTTACTAACAAAGTTATCGAATTTGAGACAGTTTTGTTGGTTGACCCTTACATTAATATTCAAATGGTTACCAAAATCTATAGACTTTTAAATTTAGATGTCAAATTTATTGTAAGATAAAATACAGTTATTACAATAGGGGTTGATATTACAATAGTGGTTAATTGAAATTTTATTACAGTTATTTCATTTATTACAAAAGGAGTTTTTATTACAATAGGGTTGTAACACAGCTTATCCGATATGAAAACATGGATGTTGAGCAAATTTGATAAGGTCCATCGTCTTATGACCCCATTGTTCCAACCAAATCACGTTGTTTTCGGCAAAGGGAGGATAACTTAGACAGTGGATTATGAACATTGATAGGGATCGATGACAACTCAGAAACGGAAGGTTGCCAATCTGATTAAAACATAGATCCTATTACGTTTCGTTTTTATAGTTGAGGGATTAACCAGTGAAATCATCTTTTACGGCCACTTCTTGGTATGACGTCATAGGTCAAAAGCCGCTCGTGCAACCCCTGACCATAGACAATTAGTATGTTCATGGGCCGTATATCGTGTGTCTATGCCCCTGATGCGATCTTCCAGTACTTCTGGCTAGACCTTCATGTAGTGTAGATCATCGATAGTAAAACAAAACGAAACGAAATATATATCTGTATTTTAATCAGATTGGTAGACTGATCACAGTGCTTCAAGCAATATATGAAAAAGATCTATTAAAATTTGTATACTTTATCGCGTTGGCAATGTTTTTCGGAACTGGAACTGTTGGTGCGTTCTGTATACTTTTGACTTTTCGAGGAGATTTTGTTACGTAACATCTCATATGTACAGGACTTCAAAACTTGACGATCTCGACGACAAGCTAGCCACAACACATGCTTAAATTTCTTAATGAAACAAATTAAGACACTAAAACACGTGACAGAGCCTCTGGGAAATAGATGTCTGTACATAAAATTAAAATTGTCAACGAACATTTTGACGATGTTAATTATATATGAATTTCAGTTAATTTTAATGCCCAAGTTAGCGATATTTTGAGTGATTCTCCACCCTCATGTGAGACACCGTGTAATCTTTGTATATATGTTAGTATTTATCAGAAAACCCCCCTCTTTCCGCAAACCAATACGAATAAAAATGAAAATTAGAGTAAATTGAAAGCGTGTACTTAAGATGAATCCCGACGACAGTCACAGTTTTAGAGAGTCCCTGAGATCAAAGTAACCGACGTTTCTACAAAATCATAGTCCGAGCAAGTACTGGAGAAGATAAGGAATCGGGATTACTTTCACCCATCAATGTCTGAAAGAGAACGAGCTTCACAAAAAGGCAATTCGGGAGTAGTATTTTCCTCATCAGTCCAGAATATTGACAAGATTTATTACCTATAACTGCCATTCATAATTTCTACTTTTCGCCACTTCAAAACACGAAAGTGGAAAAGTAGAAGTTACGACAAGCCAAATGAACTCAAAAATAGGAAATTAAGAAATAATACACCGTGATAATAGCGCCCCCACGTTTTTTTCCTAATTTCTTATTGCGACTTGCATTTTGGCTTGTAGGCCTAAACCATCTTGTCGACTTTCGCCAAAATGGATAATAATTTTTATTTAAAAAAATTATTCATATTTTTTTCTCCTTCAGCTGGAATATTTAATCTGTCAAAAACGTCTAATAAAAAAACCCCCCAAATACTTACGACAATTTAATTTATTATGTAGGCCTATTATAAAATAAAATAAAAACAAGTACGAACAATCCAAACCATTAGTCAAAATTCGAAGTCCAATAAAAATGGTCGAGGCAAAATAGTGTAATCAGCAAATGGACTGTTCACCGTGTACAAAATACACGACAAACAGTGGTAACAGGTGTCCGGTAGAGTAAGCTTACCCTGCCTGGCGCCACACCCGCCATCGCTGCATCCAAACTATTAGACAAAATCTCAATGAAATAGCATGATTGGCCAATGGACTATCGGTATACAAAATGCACGTGATGAACAGTGTTAACGATGTAATAGACAGACATAATTAGGAAGATAATACTTTACGAGTCAATAAAATATATCTTGAATAATAGCCGAGAGAGACATGTTATATTTACCAATCAAGTCAATATGACGTCCATAAAACTTTTTAAAGGTTTAAATGAGTTTAGTGCGCAAGTATCCCTGTAGTTGAAGCCTAAATGACAAATGCCTCGATCTATTTAAGAAAATCAGAATAAAAGGAACAAGCTCTCGTGTAACGTGTTAGCTGAGACACAAACACTCCATAAGCTGGTGATATTGGAATGTTACTACTAATAAATGGAAAGTTAACGATCGGAAAGTCAAAGTCATCACGTTTATCGTACAATTTAACACTAAGTTTATGGCAATTGTCAAAATCGAGACGCAGATCCAAGTAGGAAGCGTGATTGTCACTGTCAGTAGTGTTTTTAATTTCGAGCTCATCAGGATATATGAATTAAATTTTGGATTGTTCAGTGATAGAACATCATCGATATATCGATAAGTGAAATTAAAATGTCTGACTAATCGTTCATTAGTTTTTACGAGAGCCTGTATGTAATCGGCTTCGTACGAATAGAGAAATAAATCAGCAAGCAAAGGTGCACAGTTGGTACCCATGGGGATACCTACCACTTGCTAATAAAGACATGCATACCCGGACAGCGGCACTACGGCTTGCTCTTACATCGAATTCCGATTGCCAAGGGATCTTTTACGTGCACGATAATGTGTATACGGGACCTCTGTTTTTCGTCCCATCCGGACGACTAGACAGCTCTCCTTGTCAGACCGTCCGTCCTGCATCACTGACAAGGGCGAAACCATGACGGAAAATGTGGATGAATTTTCACGGCCAATGCAATGATCGAACACCCGACCCCCAGGCTAGCATTTTTCCACCTTAGCTACGTGATCTCCGACGTGTGAGCGAATTATTGAAATAGTTATTGAATCACATGTTAGTCTTGAAATGATTTAGGGGACGTTAAACATACACTCACACCCACTCTATCTCATGTAAAATAGGCCTATTTGTTAAATGCAGGTACCTTTCTTATGTTTCCTGATGATACAATTTGAAATAGTATAAGAAAATCAGTTATCAATGCGTGTATTCAAATGTGACCTTGAAACTAGAGACTACATCAATTTCCGAGGCGAAAAGTCGACAGTAAGACAGCAAGCCAAAATTATAGGTAGGGCGCCATGGAAGGGTATCGCTGCCAATATTAAATGCTATGCTAAAATGTCTTTTCCGTTGATTATATGTAAAAAGTACAATGTACAAAGTCACTATACCGGTAATGATAAAGTCAAAATACCTCTAAAGCCAAAGTTAAATGTAAAACGACAAATGTAAGGTGTCAAATGACAAATGTTTTAATGCAAAATGCTGTTCTTTGACATTTCTATATTTTACATTTCTCTCATTACAAATCACATTTGCGCTCTGCCACATCTCATTTGTCATTCACGTTTTCTATTTATCAACTTGCGCATAGCATCTTCTTAAATATGCAAATATAGTATACCACGTGACTTATTAACATAAATTCGGAAAAGACCGATCTTTCTTTACATAAAAATATGAATAAGTGTTCCAAAGGAAAGAAAACTCAGTTAACGCGCCATTAGTTGTTTTTCTTTTTAAATTATTTATATATGTTTGTGCTGGTAAAAGGAAAATATAACTTTTTGTTGAATCTAAAAATATGAGCATCCTGACCAATTTCTTCCCCGAATTAGTAAACATTTATTGATGTTTGTGAAAGGTTTAAAGTTTAAAGGAGCCAAGTCTTTAACTCAATATCATCCAAAATCTTCAACATTGAAAACACGAATTATTTGTCAATTTAAATCAACAATTGATGCGGTGATCTTACCGGAAAAAGATGGACTTCTGTTATCCAATATTTAAGACACAATAAAAGTTTTACCATATGAACCGTACACGAATCGTGTACAATAAAGCGTTTCAAACCAAGTTCGAGAAAAGAGGCTAGAAAAAAATCAAACGGCGTGTGTAGACTGGAATAACCAGACGCTAGAAATTTGCATTCGATTGAGACTACTGATTTATTTCGCCGAACATAACTGATTTGAAATAAGAGTAAAAACGGAAACCATTGAATTTAAATCAGTTTATATACATTCATGCTACATTATTATATGCGTTGCGACTTTCTTATGTCAATTTCTAGGTCCCAAATCAAATGTTAGCGATTTAGCTCCTTTAAACTAATCGCAATTTTGAAAAAAAATTAATGACACTTAACAGGAACAGGATAATGAAAGGACGGAGAAGCCAGGGAATATTTTCATCCGTTGTGATTGTCATAAGATAGACCTCGGCCATATTTTCTTATTAGGCCTATACATGTATTAATTTTTCACTTACCTGTGTTATTATGTATAATACGGTATCAATAATTTTATTATAAATGTGAGAGAGAGAGAGAGAAATGGGGTTTAACGTCCACTCGACACAAACTAGGTCATTTCGGGACTAACATGGTTTAATTTTATTTCAATAATTCGCATGCGCGTAGGGGTCTTTAGCAGTGGCAGGAAACCGGAGTGCCCGGAGGAAACCCACGAGGTTGAGAAGGCGCCCCTATCTCCATGCCACATACGATCACACCAGGGCTCGAAACCACAGCCGCAAGTCAGAGGTGACCGGTCAGCTAGAGGTCGAAGCGCGGCACTCTAGACCACTAGGCCATACCAACCCCCCCATTATAAATGTATGAATATATATGATCTGTATGTCCACAGTGGCACAACCGTAGTACTGTATTTTGTCTTTGACCTACTTCATTTTATATAATCTTACGAAAACAAAAAAATAGAAAGTGGAATAATGATAAGAGATTCTACGCACATGAAACCACTTGGGCTTACGGATCGACCTGTATTGGCCGAGAAGGTTTCTCTTAGTACGGGACAAACAACTCAGGTCAACTTAATTGTTAGCTAAATAAGAACCCATGAACGGCATGAAGTCAACTAAAGAATGGCAGCACGTTTACTGGGAGAAATAATTCATATTCTTATTTCAAGAAAGATCGGACGTTTCCGTATATATGTTAATAAGTCACGTGGCATACTATATTTGCATATTTAAGAAGATGCTATGCGCAAGTTGATGAAAAGAAAGCGTGAATGACAAATGAGATGCTGCAGAGCGCAAATGTGATTTGTAATGAGAGAAATGTAAAATGTAGAGATGTCAAAGAACAGCATTCTGCATTAAAACATTTGTCATTTGACACATTTAATTTGTCGTTTTACATTCAACTTTGTCCTTAGAGGTATTTTGACTTTATCATTACCGGTATTGTGACTTTGTACATTGTACTTTTTACATATAATCAATGGAAAAGATATTTTAGCAGAGCATTTAATATTGGCAGCGATACCCTTCCATAGGGCGCCCCACCATAAATAAATATCTCCAAATAGCTCAACAATTATTACACCCCAATATTTTTTATATATCCAACCCTTAAATCTGTATCAAACATTTATAGTCACTAAATAAACGAACATGTTGTACTTAATAAGCTATGACCATTTAACCATACATAAATAATACTGAGTAAAAGATAGGTTACATGCCCTTGTTTTGAAATTAGCCTCACTTAACTAGCCTATCGACCATTTTCCGTCTGATTGACTGGCCTGGATAATCAAGACTACTTTTTTTTTTTACGAAACATGACAGAAAGCTTGAAGAAGAAATTGAATTTCCGAGGCGAAAAGTCGACAGTAAGACAGCAAGCCAAAATCATAGGCAGGGTGCCCCACCATAAATACTTTTTTACGAAACATGACAGAAAGTTGGAAGAAGAAACTGAATTTAGAAATAACACGCGGTGGGAAACTAAAATGAAACTACTGCTGGTATCATGTTCGTGTCCAACCCGAGTTACTCAGAGATATTATTTGTACTAAACCAAAATATGCCACTCCCTATGGTCTTGTTAATGAGAAAGCAATTTAAAAAATAAAACGAGCGTAATTTCTAAAGATGCCGTAATAACCAAAAAGTTAAATATTATTGCTATTCAGAATCGTCAACAATAGATTTTTATGACTGTAGTTAGTTGATAGTATGTTGAACATTTCCGCTAGCTATGGCTATTTATAGCCTTAACGAGAGTGCGAGACTGTCATAAATCAGTAGCAAGTGATCCAACTTAAGCGTGCACAATCAACGTGTCAAGAACAACTTTTCAGTAGGCGCGTGGGACACCCTATCATAGGTCGCTAATATCGCCTTCAATACTAGACTTTATCATACAGACTATTTTGTTAACGCGAATTGCATGTATCCAATTGTGACCTGGACAATAGAGACTACAGCAACTTCCGAGGCGAAACTCAGAGTTGCATTACGGCTTGGTATGCGTGTTGTCGCCTTCTTACTGACATCAATTAATACAAAAATATGACAAAGTCGAAAGTCGACAAGACGGTATACAAGCCAAAATGCAAGTACACAGACTTGGATTTTACTGATAGTTCCAACGGGATCGAATACCTAACATTAAAGGGTGAGACCATCCCATTAGAAGACCAAAATTTTTATGATGTCACAGCCGAAAAGGTGTTAACTTTTCAACGTCAAATTACTGTAAGACCAGACCTTCTGGTTAACGAACAGTCTGAGAAAGTATCATCCCATCACTCTAACGAATTCTCTCGGTCCTCACGAAAACGTCTGGCCATGTATAATGCAACATTAGCAGAAATGAAACTTGCAGATGAAGCAAGCAGCTGAAAAGGCTAAATTAATCCAAGAACAGAAGTACCAACAGATGGAGTTGGAACACAGCTAACGGATAAAAAAACCCTTGAACTGCAGGTAGAAGTTATGTCCTTGAGAGGGAGAGAGACATGGGGTTTAACGTTCACTCTACACAAACTTGGTCATTTCGGTATTAACATGGTTTAATTTTATTTCAATAATTCGCTTGCGCGTAGGGGTCTTTAGCAGTGGGAGGAAACCGGAGTGCCCGGAGGAAACCCAGACTCGACAACCTGCATCGAACAATGCTGACACAAATATACGAACCACGTTTTATTAATGAAAATGACATACAACCGACACCCTGAACACTTCAGACAAGTCTCAATCTTTAACCACAACACAGTTAACTTCTGACGTAGACAAGTTGGGTCAACTGATGGCAAGATCAACTTTGCCACCACCCAAGCCTATATATTCAAAGGTGACAACCATAATACCAGAAATGGCACAGCAGCTTCTGAATCTGTTTCTCGAAAAGTACAGATTAACCGGACGGGCTTTTGAACTACTTGGCTGAACACACACATGGAGAGGCTTTCAAACTGATTGAGAGGAATTTTCGCATACCTTCGAATGACAACTTTGATAAAGCTATGTCTATGGCTAAACTCGAAGAAGAATATGGTAACAATGAGGCCATCTGCACAACTTATGTCGACAAATTGAAAGACTGGGAGAGAATCAAACCGTTTTATGTTAAAGCTTTGAGAGATCTTTTTAAAAATTACATTGAAAGGCTTTGGCAAAATAAACAAGTTGAATGACTCATCAGTACCCACTAATGCTATGGATATTCTTCCTACCAGCCTGAAAGAGATTAGAAAAATAAGAGAATCAAATTCAGAACCAACCTTTTAAGACTTCGTCAACTTTGTCTGCAAGACATCTAAAGCCTTAAGCGACCCTGTATTTGGATTGAAACCAGGTGCTCCAAGATCAGCTACAAAATCAACAGATCAACGTAGACAATTTAAAGCTTCTAGAAACAGCACTACTTCATCCAAATCTGACAGCTCAGTCACGTCTACCAAAAGGGATCCTGTTAAGGCCCAATAACACTCTTGTTGTAACTGAAAAATATGTCCCAATCTTCATTCTAGTCAACAAATTGTATTATTTTACAATATTCCAATTAAATGATGATATAAATTTCATCTTAACACACCTATTTTGAAAAATTGGAAAAATTCAACCAATTGATTTGAAAAGTGTGACTTGGATTTTAAAATATTTTCGAACCCTCTGGACAAGTAAAATAGGTTGTAATGGATTTTTTACACAACAGGTAAGACACTTAAACATCTAGCACTTATAATAAGGGTATTATTTATTTTCTGGAGCTACCAAGCCAGCAAGAATGTTATTGTCCCTTTAATAAACATAGTTCTTACTGCCTGTATTGCATTACTGGTGGTCATTGGTTAGAACACTGCCAAAAATTACGAGAAAAGCCAATTCAAGACAGAAAAACTTTTCTGAAAAACCAAGAATATGTGTTACAGATGCACATTCAAGGGACACTAACAAGATGATTGTCCTAATGCTAACTGGAAGACCTGGAAGTTGTGTAACCAGAAAGGACACATTGCGCTATTCCATTCTGATCAACACCAAACTGATATTACGCCACTCAATACTAGTGCTCCACAATACAAACCAACTTTGAAATCAACCTCAAATGTTGCTGGATCTTACCCCTTTGAGAAGTGGATACATGTTATGACGTCATTCCCACAGTGAGCGAATTAAATGACGTAACAATGACGTTAAAACAATTTTTATACCTTTATATTGATAACATGTAAAAACATTTACTAAAATTAATATAATACACGCATTATTTAATTTTTATTTTAAGTATAAGGTTGCAGCGACAGCCCGGGGATGCTGTATGATCACGATTACTTTTTCAAATTATGATTATAGTATAGGCTCAAAATCAGATAATCGCCATCCCCGGTATATTGAGGCATTTTTGGGGGTTATTGGAATAAATCAAATAATCGCCAGAAAACCGATTATCATGAGAATGGGGGCTATTTTAAGTATAAATAAGATTGATCCTACCAGTTTACCACTGACAAGTTCATTTACGGTGTGACGGGATGTAGAGATATCCATAGATTGACAATTGCTCCTGTGCCAATTTCATCAAGATCATGTTTTTATTTTTAATGTTTAAAAATGAATTATTTGGACAGATATAGTATTGTTACAATGCACCACTTGTTAAAATTCTTCGCTCACTCATTATCGCCATCAGAACCAACAACGCCGTGGTCTGTCATCAAATTGCGATTATTGTTTACATTTTGATCATCGCAATTTTCCTCCTCTTCCGATTCCATTCCACGGTCTCGTGGATCGGGATCACTACCAATATCACTATTCTCGTCATTTTCAACATTAACAATTTCTCAGACAGCATTTAATGTTAAGTTTTTGTTCATCCGTGGCCGTTTAGAACAGAATGCCGCCATCTTGCACTAATGACAACAAAGCGGGGGATAGGCCTAGCGCGTGTTATCCAGTCTAAGTAGACGACAGTGAACGTACTTGACCTTTCAGAAACCCCATGGAAAACCCCCATTAGTAGTTATTTAAAACGAGGCTATGAGCTAAAAATAGTAACTTTAATTTCTATTCCTATCATTGGACAATATTTCGAGTGGTTCCTTTTAGTATGCGATCAGAAAAATTGATCTAAAATAAGGTATGACGTTGGCGACACATATGTCGTTAAGCTCACGGTCGGTGACGACATATATGTCGCATTACTTGCCAAAGGGTTACAAACCAATGGACGAACAGGACTCCTCTGACATCGACGATTTAGCCCACATCACTTTAGGATACATTCATCATAAAGATTTACCTGACGATGTGAGCGTTCTTGATAACGATTTAGCGTCTGAACACACGTGGAACGGCCCTAAAGGGGCAATCGAGTTGACAACAACGCATGGTACCAAAACCATCAATCCTGAACACCATATCCCGAAACCAAATCAGCAGCAAAAACATTTGAACATCTTAAGGGATATCGTCGATGAAATACCAGCAAAAGTCCCAGTATCTACAACGTTGATGGTTGGACGAAATGTGCCGTTTGCTAAATCTATTCGAGAAGTCATTCCCCTTGTATCAGCGGCTTCACCTTGGGCCGAAAGAAATGGGCTCGGGTGGTCCATACTTTACGCCAAAAAACAACACACATTACGTGTAATTAACTGAACGTTCAAAATTCCTATTTCTGACAACCTTCTTATGATAGCTGAAACCAAATCAGTACGAGATGTCACTAGAGATCCTCTTCGACTATTTGATAGAGAATTCGGTGAATACTGCGATGACAATGGCCTTTCGACAGAAGATGGACGATTTGTTGTTATCGCTACCAATAGTATTGCTTTATTTCATAACCACAACATGGTTGACTTACCATTTCGATATTAACCCCCATTTCTTGGAGACAACCAACACATAGCAGAGCAGTCTCTACGAAGACTGCGGAAGAAGTAATTATGATGGTAATTATGCTACGGAATATACTCTCGTCATGGAAGAAGCCATAAAAATTGGACCCATACCTAAAATGCCTGAAAATCATCATCCGACTGTACAACCACATTATCTTACTCATTATTCAAAACGCGAAAGCACAAGATTCGAGTGATATTTAATTCAAGTTTGAAACATGGTCGATCTCTGAATGAAGAACTGTTAAATAGGGACCAGACCTTATGCAGAATGAGGAAATATCCGATAGCCTTGCCCTTTACACGCGACATTGCATCGACGTTTATGATCGTTGGAGTACCAGAGACTCAACGAGACTACATACGACTATTATCACGGGAAGAAGGAAACTATATGGAACCTTCTATCGTCTACCACATTAATTACCACCTTTTTGGTGCCGTGTCCAGCCCGCGTGCTGTATATTCGTCTGAAGACAAACTGTACACGACAACATCGACGACTTTTCAGAAGACGTAGCTGAATTTGTCCTGAATCGAAACTGCCATCAACACAGCTAAAGGAGCCATAGAATTATGCTCACGAGAAGGGTTTAACCTACGCAAATTTGCTCCAAAATCTAAACCATTCCCGCAACAATTACCGGCAGAGAAAAGATCTTGGGATCTTAATGAATTCTTCGACTTTGACGTAGATCATCTACCGCAGCAAAGAACACTGGATATGATATGGGACGTCGAGAACGATGTACTGAAGTATAAAGTTGACAGACAGCACTGTCAGCCCGGTTCGTCAAATCCTCCAGACTATGCTAGCAGAAGACTGTTTATGGTTTACTGGACCACAGTGATGAACACTTTATTACAGTTTTGTTTTATTAAAATTCGACACTTTGTCTGATTTTTGAGGAGCCGTGTGGGTGCGTTCGGTATACTTTTGACTTCTCGAGACGGTTTTGTTACGTAACATCTCATTTCCGGCACGTATTGACTTAAAGATGTCTAAATAGTCGCGACTTCAAAACGACAAGCTAGGCACAACGCGTGCTTAAATTTCTTAATGAGACAAATTATGACACCAAAAGCACAGGACAGACCTTGGGAAATTAATGTCTGTAAGTAAAATTATCAAGGAATATTTTGACTGTGTTTATTATATGCATTTCAGTTAATTTTAATGCCCAGGATTCACCTAAAATTTTGCAGAAAAACGTTAATAACTATATAGTGTCTGTCGTTTTCCCGAAGCGGATAGGGGGCGGGGGCCCTGGGAACGGAAAGTCGCCCAATGCTTAATATCGATAGAATTCAGCCTCTTGTTATGCTTAATATCGATAGAATTCAGCCTCTTGTTATAGTGTATCCTTGCATATTATACTTTATTGTCCCCCCGCCTTCTGAAGAATGTTGGGGACTTTTAAAATGGGTTCGCCCGTCTGTCTGTCCGTCACACTTTTTGGGACAATCTCTTTCTAACTGAGGTAGAATGTTCAAACAGGATGTAGGTTTTTATTAGGTCAATACCTTAATGGAGATCGAAGATGAGCATTTTTCTGCTTAGGGTAAGCTCAGATAAGCAATTTGATTGCTTGGTGCTTTAGTTCTAATTAAGTACGGTCCTCGACTTAATAGTCAATAAGTAACAATTGGCAATTAGCCTCATTTATATATTTTCTTAAATATATCTCATGATTATCTTCCACTCATTGTCCCTAAATTAAACCCATATACTACAGATTAGCACACGTGTGTACATGTCTCCTACTAGTTAACAATATCCTATGTAACCATAGACAATGGTAACTGTAGCCAATTAAAGCCACAGTGTTACTATATAAATATGTATAGATATACTATAATGTCCATCTTTATACAGTGACATTATTTATTAAAGTAGACAAAGTACAAGTTCGGCAGGCTTTAAAACATAGGGGGAATTGGGGATGAATTATACACAAACGGGTAAATTTTGTGAGTAGGGGAAATTTGCATGAATTGAGTTTTCAGACTCCTGGCCGGGAGCCAGAAGTCAGAATGTTACCGATCACAAACCCGCGTAGCCATTGGTCGGAAACTAAATGACTGACCAGCACTAGCATAATTAATTTCGACGCTGAATCTAATGGGGCTTATCCTATCTCGCTATACTGTTGATTGCCCGGGAAGTGGGTAAACTAGTCTCATCGCAATGGGAAATAGACTAGGTAAAACAGATCGTCGATCGCTTAGTTTATGACCCTTGTTCAAAAACACCAAGCACAAGGTGCTCACTAAACAAGGGTCATGACATCTCCATTGTGCATTTAATGTGTAAATCCATGGCATCTGTTCATTAAATGTGTTTGAAACGATACCTAATTAGCATGTTTCAGTTTTTAGTAATTTGATGTTTTTTTTAGTGCCAGGGGTGAATAGCGGAGAAAATAATTCTCAAGTTGGGAATTGTATCACAAAGATTGAGAAGCACTGATTTAGACTTTTAGCTACTTTGTAATTTGTTTCTCCTTTCTGGTCTTGAAAGCAGAATTCATATTTATATAAATGTGCATTTGCCATAAATGGGGCGGGGTCAGTTCCCACTGGTAGACCAACCTCAAATATGGCATCGACAATGCGAAAATGTATGATATTTTGAAATTTGTCCTAATCAAAGACTATCGTGTCGGCATTGTGACGTTTTATAATCCATTTAGCATCTTCTGGGTAAAAGGCCATCAAGTTTCTGCCATTCCCGAAAACTTCATTAAAGGCTTTACCTATAGACCAATCCAAATTATCTTTAAGATCTGCATGTTGAAGCATAGTGTACAAAGTAGAAAAATCAAACGTTTCTATTGTTTTTTTTTTGTTTTTTTTATTAACGTTTGTTTTTACTTTATCTAAGGTGTCTACTATACGTTTATTATTTTTTTTTATCAATTATCAAAAAATTATTAATTCCAGTATAGTTACGAAGTGTTCCGAACCAAATGGCATGTTGGGTTTGGCATAATTGAAGTCCTTTTGTGCTTGTTTTAGTAGATACTGGAGGATAGTATGTATCTATATTTGACTGGGTTTTGACAAATCATACTATGTTGTTTATAAATCTGTCATTTCAGAAATTCATAGACACTGTGCAAGAACTTACAGTTTAGATTTTCAAAGAACTGGCGTTGACGGTAGATTGTGTCCAAAAGATGCATGTTGCATTATATTTTACCTAGATAAATACTACCGATTCTGTATATGTGGGAATGGGTTGTAAAAAAAATCATGCCTTCTAGCAGTAGTATAAATAATTTCTAAAATTTATTAAACCATGTCATCACAAATGAATTTAACCTTATTATATGACAGTGATGGAAACGTGATTAAGCGATCCGAACATGATAAATGATCGGAACAAGCCAACAGTGAGGCTGATGTCCCCCGCCGAAATCCCAAAATAAATAGAAGACATATATTAATTAATCGCACATTTATTTTTTTCAATGTATCGAGCAATCAAACTGTACACGAAGTGTCATCCACAAGTGTTTTATAAAGAAAAATGCTAAAACCGACGAGAAAAATGAAAATGTACCCTAGTTAGGGGGACCCTAAAGGCAGACAAAAGGGCCCCTCTGGCCAAGGGAAAGTCAATCGTTTCTATACACTGTTACTGTCGAATCCATTACTAAATGAGAATGCAGTCATTGTATTGGCATAAAAATCATCAATCAAGATGAACTTAAGTTTTCTTGTCCTAAAGTATCAACCAATCAAATTGCTTATCTCTGCTTACCCTAAGCGGAAAATGCTCATCTTCGAACTCCATCAAGGCATTGACCTAATAAGCATATACACCAAGTTTGAACATTTTAACTCAATTAGAAGGAGAGTTATTGTGTTCCAAAGTCTCGACCAATCAAATTGCGTATCGCTCTGCTTCCCTTGAGCAGAAAATGCTCATTATCGAACTTAGTCAAGGTATTACTGTAATGAAACTATACACCAAGCTTCATCAGTCTCACTTAATTAGAACTAAAGTTATCGTGTCCCAAAGCATCAGCCAATCAAATTGCTTATCTCTGCTTACCCTAAGTGGAAAATGCTCATCTTCGAACGCCATCAAGGCATTGACCTAATAAGCATATACACCAAGTTTGAACATTTAAACTCAATTAGAAGGAGAGTTATTATGTTCCAAAGTCTCGACCAATCAAATTGCTCTGCTTACCCTGAGCAGAAAATGCTCATTATCGAACTTAGTCAAGGTATTACTGTAATGAAACTATACACCGAGTTTCATCACTCTCACTTAATTAGAACTAAAGTTATTGTGTCCCAAAGCATCAACCAATCATATTGCTTATCTCTGCTTACCCTATGCGGAAAATGCTCATCTTCAAACTCCATCAAGGCATTGACCTAATAAACACATACACCAAGTTTGAACATTCTAGCTCAATTAGGAAGAGAGTTATTGTGTCCCAAAAAGTGTGACGGACAGACAGACGGACGAACCAATTTTAATAGTCCCCCAACTTTCTTCGAAAGGCGGGGGACAAAAAGATATCCTCGAACATCAAAGCCGACGACGAAACAAATGAGGTCAGCTACGATCGGGGACATTTCTTTGTTTCAGTCTGAATCCCTTAACTTTTAAAATCGCCATTACGGGACTGCCATGGCAGCGTTAAAAGAGGTCATTATAATCTCACTAAAGTACCACCCGCCCTTACAGGAGGTTACGTATATTTATGTGAAAGCTAGTAGTTAAGTGAATACGGACCCTGAATTATAATGTTATGGTTCAAGAAGTTTGTCACTTGGTGTCAAATTGATCTAAACGAAATTTGACTGCACTCGGTCGAATAACTGTGGTAAAGTCAATATTGGCACCAAAACTGAATCATCTACTATCAAAAGTCTACCGTCACTGGATATATCTAATTTAAAGAATATAAAGAAATCATTATATAAATTTGTCAGGGGTAATAAAGCTGAAAGAGTATATAGAAAAACTATGGTGGATGTAAAATGATTGATATAGTAGCATACACAAAGTCGTTAAAAATTACATGGTTTAGAAGATTTTAAAAACATCAAAATACTGCCTGGGCAAAAATTTTTTAAGTTGCTTCTTTACCAGAGAAACAATTACTGGTTGGCTCATTCGTGGATGATTATTTTTATACGCCCACATTAGAAATGTGATCGCATATTGCCGGTGCTCGGTCCGTCCATCGTCGACAATTTCTTGTGAATGCTCTACAGACTACATTTATCATCCGATTGTTTTGAAATTGATATTATGTTGTTTACATTACTAAGATCAAGAAACTTATTAATTTTCAGCTATTTTCGATAATTACTGCCAGAGTTATGGCCCTTGATTATTTTGAAAAATTCTTGTGGACACTCTGGGAGCTAAAGTTAATATTCGATTAACTTTAAATTAATACACAGTGTTTAAGGTTATGTGGTGAAGAATTTATTTATTTTTAAAAATATCCTATAATTACTGCTAGAGTTATGGCCCATGATCATTTTGAAATATCTTGTGGACGCTCGAGAGGTATAAGTTAATATCAGATTGACTTTAGATTTAAACACAGTGTTTAAGGCCATGGTGCGAAGAAACCTATTGATTTTTCAACAGTTTCCGACAATTACTGCCAGAGTTATGGTCCTTGATAACTTTGGAATATCTTGTGGACGCTGTAGAGGCTAAAGATATACAGTGTTTAAGGTGGTTTTCAATGATTTCCGATAATTACTACTACCAGAGTTATGAACCCTTGATTACTTTAGATCGATAAACAGAGTTTAAGGTCTTGAGACGAAGGGGTATATTAATTTCAATGAATTAACTTCAGAAGGTAACTTATTTCATACTTTAAAAGCAGCAAAAGTTTTTGCTTTGTGATCTTAGTGTTCGTGTAGAAATATATGGAGTGACTAGTTGTTTGCGGTAGACGGGCGAGTCTTCAATATAATTATCGCCCAAAACATAGTCAGCCATAATTTAAACAGCCATAACTTAGACAGTGGAGTAGGTGATTAATTAACACAACACCCATAGCTGCAATGTAACAGTCCTAATCATTGTTGTAATTGACCCATAGGGAGATTAAGTTTGTTGGGCTGAGATGTTTTGATTTACCCTCTGGTCTTCGCTCTACTGCCCAACCGTCAAATGACGACCTATGCCAGACTCTTCCGACTCCTGAAAACCAGTGTTCAGCAACACCCCAACCAGCCTCTAGCTCCAAGTCGTGTGCAGACTGATTTCGAGTTAGCAGCCATACGGGCAATCGAGAGAGAGTTTCAAGCTGAGATCAAGGGATGCTATTTCCACTTCTGCCAGGCCCTTTGGAGGAATACCCAGGACTTAGGACTAGCAGTTACCAACAGAGAGGATCCAGAGTTCAAGACTTTCGTCAGAAGAGCAGCTGGTCTGGCACTCCTCCCTCAGCGAGATGTCCACGATAGGCGACTTCAAAGACTACATGGTGACGACCTGGATCGACTAAGATGCCTGATTCCCCCCTGGCTCTTTGGAACCACAACAACACACAAGGCCCGCGAACCAATAACAACCTAGAGGGATTTCACAACAGGTTGAAACGTTCTCTCCCCCACCGACATCCCAACATCTTCCGCTTTGTGGGCATCATCAAGAGAATCGAGAACGCAGATCGAGCGAAACTGGCTCAGCTCAACTTTAATGAGAGAGTATGTTAGAGAGTGTATTTTATATGCAATTTTGCTAGTAACTAGTAGCCAGTGCAGTTGATGTAAAATAGGGGTTATATGTTCACATAGTTTAGGGGGTTACAAATGAGTTGACACGCATTTAAGAAGTATCAGTATCAATAAAGTTTCTAATGCGGCCTATACTTCCAATGTACGGATTTACACATATTCGACACATGTTCTTGCATGTCAATGTTTTTTTTTTTTATCTAATTTAACACCGAGGTTCTGTACACCTTTACTTGGATGTATGACAGCACCACCCACTTAACACAATTATGATCAGTTCCTATTTTAATAGTTCAGTTTTATCATCGTTCAGTTCCATAAAGTTGTTTTTCGCCCAGTTGTTTTTTTTACATTACCAACAGACTTCTCCAACTTAATGATCTGTTTACTTTCGTTATCGGGTGTTAGAGCCACGTGTCCTCTGCGTATATATTAATAATGATAATAATAACTTTTTTCTCAACAATACCGTTACAATAAACAGCGTAGAGAAAAAAATAGTGTAATCTAATTAATATAACATAATAATAATAACATAAAAATATATATACAATTCGTTTATTTGATGGGGGAGTAACATATTAATAATATGAATATAATATACATTGTGTTAAGTTGAAAGGGAGTTTAATGTATGTTGAATAATAAATATAAATTTATATAAACTATTTAAAGTACTATATTTATAATTATTAAATAGGTTAATGAAACAATATTTCTAAATTTTATTATATTTTTAGGAATTAAGTTAGTTCTGTGTTCACTTAGGGCTGGACATTCGAATATATAATGAAACTCGACACCTATAAGTTCAAGTGTGCAGATATTGCAGGATCTCTGTTGTCTTGGAATACCGGTCTCTATAGGTAGTCTTAAGTTACCTGCTTTAAATCTGCATAAGATATTTCTTGATTTGCCATGTAAATTATGTAAATATGGTTCAATTCCCTTTTAAAGCTCCAATAGCATATTTTTAAGTTATATTTTTAAAATGTATTAAAATAAAGCCCTAAAATAGATTGTACCTATAAACAGTCCTACCTTGTTAAAGAATAATCATATTAATCCTATAATTCACTATTGCCAGTTGAGAAATTGGCACAAATATCATTTTCAACTTCAAATTCAAACGTTTGAAGATGGCCGTCCATGGAGAGGAATGGGAAAACAAGGGAGGTAATTGAGTTACTATCTCCTCAATAAGCCTGTCTCAACCATTTTAACCCCCATGAAATTTTGCCCATGATCGTATAATATTGAGTTGACAACATTTTGAGCAAAAGAAATAGAAATAATTATGTTTTGACTTTATTAGAAAATATGCTATTGGAACTTTAAATAATTTGTAATTTATACATTTAGGGAAACTATTTATATCAAAGTGCCAGTTTTGTTTAAATTGATCTTGGAGTATTGATTTTACCATGGACCGTATATACGGTCCATGATTTTACTGTGTGTTTTAACCAGGATACATTTACAAAGATTTGTGTTGTCCAAATATAGCTTAAACCACATTCATCAAGAATAGATTTTACAAATTTGAGCCAGGGTTTTGAAACGTTACCATTAAAAAATCTGTCATATATTAGTTTTGTACATGATAATTGATATTTTAGAAGGTTTACCAGTCTAAATTGTGATCTCTAAGAAGTTTACCAAGTGAGCATGTATAATCCATAAATAATAACGGACTGATTACTGATCCTTGCGGGACTCCATATTTGATGTATACTGGTTTTGATGACTGCTTATTTATGACAACGGACTGCTTTCGTGAAGTGAGATACGATTCGAACCATTTCAGGGCATAGCCAGTAATTCCAAAGTAACCGTGTAGACGTTTAAGCAGAAGTGCTTGGTCGATGATGTCAAAAGCAGCACATTTTTACTATCCAGTTTAAGTAGGAGTAAAGCTGTTTCTGTGCTATGGAGTTTTTTGTACGCTGATTGAAAAGGGTTCGTCTAAGTGCTGAAATTTTTTTAAGTGATCTTTATATCTAACAGACACTACCTTAGATAAAAACGATAAATTAGATACTTGGGGTAATTTTTGGAAATGTTATTGTCTAAAGTACTTTTGATTAAGGGAAAAACTAGAGCTTCTTTCAGAGCTTCAGGGAAGATACCAGTTGACAATGATGTATTTACAATATGAGCAAGTACAGGTCACAGTTGCACAGTTTCAGAAGCGGTGATGGAAGCGGATCAACTCGAATGTCGAAGATGACGATTTTTTCTACAAGCTGCTTTATTTCTTTGTTAGATGTCGGGGAAATTTAGACATAACTTGAGAAGGTGGTGATGCATTTATAACAGATAGGCATGTTGTCTCAGAGTTATTTTCTGCCTCAAGTTCAGTTCTAATATTATCAACCTTGTCAGTAAAATATTTAGAAAAGTCTTCAGCAAGATCAACATCCTGTGTATGATCTGGTAGTATTTGTTGATTATGCGGCTTCAGGATACTATTGACTTTGTTTTTAACTTCTTTTGGGTTATCCCTATCAACATTTATCTGTTCTAGAATATAGTCCTTTTTTACTCTCCTGATCAAATTATTAGTTCCGCGCTTGAGTATGTAATTTTTTTTTTATTAATCTCAAGATCAGAATTTCGCCAAAGCCTTTCCATGGATCGTCTATTGATTTTACTCTGTCGAATTTCACCAGTAAACCATTTCCGATTTGGCCGAATAGTAAATATTACAGAGTTAATAATATCAGCTCGAAAGTCTTCAATATTAATGTTACGTATTTTTCTATATGCAATTTTCTATTGTTTAGGAACGGGTTTATTGATCTTAAGCTTAGTAAAAATACTAAAGTGGTCGGAAACCAGGTCATCACAAATATTTAAATCTTCCACATTGTCACCTAAAGCCCTACTGATCACCACATCTCTGTGTGCTGCCAGTAGTACGCTGTTTAAGGTTAAATGAATCTAAAATATCATAAAATTTATTTGGCATCATCGAGATGTACATGTAGATTAAAATCCCCAACAAGTATTAAACGAGAAGATGAGTGAAAAGTTACATACAGTAGATGAGTAAATTCACTGAGGAAAATGTAGTAGGGTGTTATATTCCCTTTAAATACTTTAGTAGGGTGTTATAGCCTCTTTAACTATTTCAGTCATTTTCCATTTTCTTGTGTTATCCAGCTAGTCTTTTCTTTCCAGTGGTTATAATTACTTTAGTTTGTAGTTTAAAGACGCTATTGTAGTAAGATAGTGAGTAAATTTCAGTATCTTGGAAACCTACTTTGTTGATCTTTACTTCACTCTTCTATTTTCTGCCCATCTTTTAACATCTCTACTTAATTACAGCACAAATTAATCATTTATTTCAAGGTAGGCTTAATATTTGTTTGACATTACTAGACATTTTAAACTATATAAATAATTCTAAACTATTAAATTGATTATTAGCAAGTTAATATATATAGAAATTAAATAACTATATATTTCATAAATACATATTAATATTGATTAAATATCCTCTGTGTAATGTCCTGTTAATTGTGATGTCCAATTGTTTATAGTGTTCCGTATTATGTTGTCTTTAATAAAGTATAAAACTCTATAAGTCGTCGTTATTTGCTGAAAATAATTTTAGACTTAGTAAATACACATAATCTTACAGAAGGTGAAGCAAGGCTCAACTTATCTCACATTGGTCGGTCACATAGAGTTATAGAAATCCAGCCGCTGTATTTAAAAACAAAAAGAATTTGTAGGATACAAAATAACTAATAAAACTAAGATATATGCAAATGAAGCACTAACTAGAAAGAGGGCGTTACTTTACAAACAGACAAGATCATTATTTAAGGCTAGTTTGATAAAGAACTGTTGGACTATTGACGGGCAAATTTATATGTCAGAAATCTGGAAGACAACAAGAACTTCTTGATAAGATCTGAAGATGATCTGAAGGAGTTTATCCCATCAGGTCAACGGGCACCTAGACCTATTCCCAAATCGCAACTTACGGATCCTCATATCTAGCAACTATAAATTGAGCGCAGACTTCATCAAATACAGACACGTTAGGCAGTACAGTACGACAAGTTTAAGTTTATTACATTCTGCACGAACATACATGTATATGGGCAAAAAGTGAAGTTCTTTCAGAGCATCTGTTGAACTTGAAATACAGACACGTTAGGCAGTACAGTACGACAAGTTTAAGTTTATTACATTCTGCACGAACATACATGTATATGGGCAAAAAGTGAAGTTCTTTCAGAGCATCTGTTGAACTTGAATATTTTGACTGTCCGAGGATCATTTTTGATGTGAGGTTTTGTATTCTTTGAAGTGGTAACAAGTTTTAAGCGAGAATTTCTGTCAGGGTAGCGGTTTATTTTCTTGATATTAAATAGTGATATTGCAGCGGTTCGAGATTTTATTGCGATATGTTTTTTTTTAAGATTGAGTTTTTCGTCCATTAAAACACCGAGAATTTTAACACTGTTTGAGCTTGTGACAGATACATCTCCAACTTTAATCTCTGTTGTACATTTTTGTAGGAGTTTGTTACTACCAAAAACTATAAATTCTGATTTACCGTCATTCATTTTAAGCCGATTGCTGAGCATCCAATGTTTAATGTCATCCATCGTGGAAGAAAACCGCGAGATCGTTTCTAATTCCGATGAAATCTCGCCAGCTTTAAAACTTCCGTAGATGGTATGATCATCGGCATATCAAACGAGATTAAATTCATCGTTAACACAATCCTGCAAGGTGCTGGAATAGCGTGTGAGAGAGAGAGAGAAATGGGGTTCAACGTCCACTCGACACAAACTAGGTCATTTTGGGACTAACATATGGTTTCATTTTATTTCAATAATTCGCTTGCGCGTAGAGGTCTTTAGCAGTGGGAGGAAACCGGAGTGCCCGGAGGAAACCCACGAGGTTGAGAAGGCGCCCCTATCTCCATGCCACATACGCTCACACCAGGGCTCGAGCCAGAGGTGACCGGCCAGCTAGAGGTCGAAGCGCTGCACTCTAGACCACTAGGCCATCCCAACCCCCCGGAATAGCGTGTGAAGAAAAACTGGACCGTTTATACTACCTTGAGGAACAGAAAAAAATTATATCGACTGGTGTTGATAAGATCTATGGCGACAAAAGGGGATAATAACTGATGTTCCATATAATGTAAGATGTTATATATTTTAAGGATTAATGTTTCTGTACTGAAGTTTTTACGATATGCGCTCTGGTATGATGGTAGGAGTCGATGACTGTCCATGTGCTTGGTAAAGCTGATCAGAGACGCTTTTTCGACCAATTTGAACAAAAAGGAAAGGTTGCTAACTGGACGGTAGTTCTTTTTGATCAAAAAGAACTACCGCGCAGTTGGTAGTTATATACATCTAAAACGTACAAGTTATACCAGTACTACTTCTCAGTGTGATGTGGTCTAAATTTGTCTTCTTTAAAGGCGGTTTTGTGATAGCTATTTTCCAGTCTGAATGAAACACGCCCAATGAGAGGGACGTATTGATAATTTCACGGATTAATGTTGCGAATATATCGCGGTGTTCTTTAACCAGGCATTATGGTAACGGATCCAAACTGCACGTAGTTGGTTTTGCGTTATGAATGAACTTTTCTACAGTTCCAGAGTCTATTTTACTGAACGAAGCAAACGGGTGTACATCTATAGATCGAGGAATGTAACCTGGATACCCATCCAAATCTCGACAGATTGTGTCAACCTGATCGTGAAAGAAAGAAGCAGAGTCATTCGCCAGCTGAGAATTCGATACACCTTCGGGTAGCGGATTAGATTTCTTGGAACCGGTGAGATTGGCAATTGTTTCAAACAGCCGTTTAGAATTATTTCCACAAGAGTTGATCTTATCGCGTATGAAGGAACTTTTAGAATGAGTAAAATGATGGCTGTATAAGGTACGGACTTTACGGAAGTGATCCCAGTTCTTGGACGTTTTGTGCTTGACCCAGCGACGTTCAGAGTTTGGGGTTGATATTTTAACTTCCATTGCTTCAGCACCAAACCAAGGTACTTTCCGGTGAAGTGTGATTGATTTCGTTTTAATTGGTGCATGATTGGTGCATGTTGTAAACTTTCATTATAGCCAGAAACTACATGATGTACAAATTGGTCGGTTTTATTACGGATTGATCTAGCATTAACTAAACCAATTCTACAGTGATGATTATTATCATATAATGTCTCCGGTCGTAAGGAACGTAATAGATCAACGTGAATTCCTTTATTTTTGTCCCCTGATGCCTCCCAACCCGCAGTCCTACGAGCACTAAATTGTTTGCCACGATTTCCCCTATAACATCGTTTTATCCCAAAGTTTTGTATTCGATTTATTGCTGTGCCAGATAAACTCGATGATTTAAAACCAGGTCGAAGTGAGTAAAGCTCTTTGGCTGTGTAGGAGATTCGTTCCGCATGGTTAGTCTCTATATAACTCATCGTTTGAAAAGATTCAATGAATTGACTATTAGCGTAGAAGAAGTAATGTTGATGAATAATTACTACAAAAACATACTTCATTGTTATAACTATTGTCTGTCCCATGGTAAATAATAAACGGATTTCTACGATTATGAACGAACTTCTCTACTTTGGTTATTATAAACTTACTTATGTGTTTAAAATCATCTCCGGTTGAATAAAAATTCATTGCACAATTAAACATCCCAACGGAAAAAAGAGGTTCTCTCTTGAAAAGTCAATGTTTTTGCTTGTATTTTCGTCTGTGTCCATCACAACATTATACACGTGACGTTATGGGCTAATCCATCGTAATTATGTTAGGGGGTAATTTATGATAACCACGTGTGTTGTAATCAAAACAGTACACTGCCTTTTCGATCGTTTGAGTTTGGGCAAGAAAATAGCAACTGGAGACAATGACATTAATTTTAAACCATTTGATTGTCAGTCTACTAAATTTTATTTACCGATTATACGAATACTCGTTAATACATGTATAACATTGCTTTTCACCCCGTAATTTCACCCGTGTATATTATATATATTTTTATAAAACACATTACAGCCCTGTCAATCATATTCAACTTTGTGGCTAACATATATAAATAAACACACTTTATTTCATAATTTTAATTGATCATATTTCGTATGAAAAAGACCACCGCTTCTCAATAATTTCCATATTTTATTCACGTTCCGACTGTTCATATCATTATTGTTCCTGATTAAATTACTTGTTTTTGTTCATTCGACAGATACTGAAATCGAAACATTCTTGATAAGAACAGTTCGGGATGTCTAAACATCGTTTATCGTCTTTATAAAAATGTATTTAAAACAAAAAATCACACGTCAGATTGTGTGTATTATTTGGTGTTGTATGTTAATTATGCAGACCGCGGGGAAAATTCATGTAAGTTTCGCGGCACTAAATTTAACCATCTGTGTAGCATACAATAACTCATATGACATGGTACCTTTTACGGCAATATAATTCAAAGCGTTGATTAGCTGGGACATGATCGCTATCTACGAAATGCCATCGGAAAATTCCATTCTCCGTGGATTTCAAAATTGGTTAACAACTGAGAATACAATCTTATGGATAAACAGCCTTGTGATTTTCACGATTATAAAATTCTGAACACACCAGAAATAGAAAGATATGGAACTATCTACCGATAATTAAACCGCGCGGTGTGATTTGGTGATAATAATTATAAGTATTTATTTATAAAAAAAACGGTATATACCTATTCAATGATTCAATGGCCTCGGCTATTAATTTTGCCGAGGCAAATGTAAAATACATCGGAATTTAGGCCTTGTCCACAGCAGATTGCCGAGGTTAATTGGCAGGACTGCTTAAGTTCATCATCAGGAAATATTAAAAATATTCAACGGTGATATTCAAGGCCAGTAAAACAAATGTAATTCAAAAGAAAAAACTCTCTAACCAAATAATTAATACAAGGCGGAAACAAAATATCGGACTATGTGCGTATTTATATTTGTAAACGCCCAAACTCATTACTGGGTCTCAGAGCAATAGCTTATTCATACATGTCGCGTTCGATTATTTGCTCCGTGCTTACTCGGCCAGGATCCTCGAGTACGTTTCGACATGCACAGTGGGAATGGGTAATCAAACGGCGCGGCACTTTCTTCGGATATCAAAATGGAAGATAAACGCCACCAAACAATTAATTATGCTCGATGTTCTGATAAATAACAACGAGCAGACAATAATCCATCAACAAACTTTAGACTTTTTCATTGGTATCTCATTGGAACTATTAAATCCAGAGAAGCGAAATAAAGCCCATATTATGCAGAACATACTTTAAATCACATTTTCGTTCAACCAATATAACCTTTGGTTAGCTTTGTTAACGAGCTCCATAGCTTACAAGAATTGTAGTTAGAAAGGAAAGGTTATGGTCGCACACTATATATTCATTTCGCTCACTATCTGACAGATTTGGAATATAGAATTCAACAAATGCAATGTATATGTCGCACAGTTTCTTATGAAAACAAGTTATATTTACACTGTAACTACCCCGGCCTTAAGGTAGTTATGGGGGCCGCTTACAAAAGTGTCACTGAACCTTCTGTTGACAGCTACAACTTAATATAAGCAGCAAAGTTAACTTACACTTCCAATTGTAAGTTTAGATTAAGGTCTGGATACTGTACGGAGGGGGATAGGTTGAAGGGCCTTCTACTTCTTACTACTAACACTACCACAGGAATAAAAACAACGGGGTGCAGTAGGCCTACACAGTTTAATTACAAACAGCATACTAGTATGTAGCAATACAGCATACAAAATCGTTGAATGGTAATGAATAAATCAATGATGACGTGTGGCGTTGCAAATAATTTAATAAATGAATGAAAATATCGTCTTTCCTTAGTCCTGTCGCTTATTTAGCTATTATTACAACCTTTAAGTAATTGTGTTCTATTCCTGGATTCTTACATCTTCTCATTCTATCCCTTCTTCCTTCCCACGCTCGTAAAATATTAGTGCCTTCTTACTATTCTTAGTCTTCGAAAATGGCCGTCTTACATGTGCTTTTTGAGGGGACTCAACTCTAGACTTTTACTTACATTCCCATGATGCAAAGTGACCTACTTCACCAAGGTATTTAGCAGTCTAAGGGAGACTAATACAATAAACATTGGATACAACCCACTAAATTTTGAAACATATCAATAAAGGGAGAGCTCAACGACCTTTACATGGCTCCCCTGAAATCATCTAGATTTCACATAAAATCAAAACAATAATAAAATTAAAATTTGCGACAAAATTGAAATGATTTACAATTTTACAAATCAAACACTACATGATGTGTAAACCTCATTACTAGTTCTGTCCTACAAATAATATTATTATTTACTATAATTGAAACATTAATTGTTCATATTTGACACACTTTATCTTCTTTACCATTTGGTTTGAATAATCACTTCCAAATTCCAAAATACTGCCATCACTATATTGTGACTGAGTGTGTGAAAAGTCATAAAAGCACATTTTATGAAACATTGAATTATTTACTTCTTTAAGAGTTTTAGAAAAATATCACATTAAGTTAATGATCTTTTATAATTTCACCCACTCTTACAATATTTCACTGCAGTTTTGTCACATGCTTATATTGCCCATAACACAAGATCATATTCTTATGATCAATTTTAACACAGGTATAATCACTAATTTCCAAAATCTGGACACTAATAACCACGTTTCTCTTCGATTTGAAATCTTAGGCTCATATTAAGGCTTCTTTCAGGCTCATAAAAAAAGGCTCCTCGATGGGGATTAACCCGGTCTCTCGTTCTCAGCTTACTGTAATTACCATTCATCACATCTTAACAGTAGAACTAACTTATGAATGGGTCTTTCAAGATATTTATCTGGTTGAATCTTCCTTCCTTTTGAATTTAAATTGTTGTCAGCTAATAATATTGTTACTTTCCTAACTAGATTGTCTTGATCTGGATCTGCCTTAGTAATTCTACCAATCTGCCAACAATTCCTTGGTAAATTGTCATCTTTGATAATAACAATGTCATTAATTTGTAAATTTCTTACTGGCTGGGTCCATTTCTGACGCTCCTGAAGAGATACCAGATATTCTTTCTTCCATCTGGACCAAAACTCATCGGCTAGATGCTGTACTCTTCTCCATCTCTTTCTCAAATATTTATCAGCTGGCTGGAAAACACCAGGCGGTGGTAGAATGACTTTAGTTTTCATTGTCAGGATTTGTGAGGGAGACAATGAAATTAAAGAATCTGGATTAGACATACTCTCCACTGTCAGAGGGCGGGAATTTACAATGGCCTCTGCCTCACACATAAATGTCTGCAAACTTTCTTCGTCTAGTTGAGTTCCATTAGCCTCTAATATACCGGATAAGACATTGCGAACAGAGCGAATCTGCCATTCCCAGATTCCCCCCATATTGCTGGCTGAGGGTGGATTCATTTTAAAGTTGAACCAGTCACAGTTATCTTCCAGTAATGTAGCTTTAATTTTATTCTGATTTAACTCCTTTAATGCTGCATTTAATTCAGTCTTCGCTCCAATAAAATTGGAAACCTGGTCACTCCGCAGGATTCTTACAGGCCCCCTTCTACATACAAATCTTCTATATGCATTCAGGAATGAGTCGGTATCCATTTTCTCAGCAATTTCTAAATGAACACTTCTGGAGGCTAAGCAGGTGAACAGGACACCATAACGTTTTACTTCCTTTCTTCCGATCTTTATGGTGAAAGGACCAAAATAGTCGACAGCACTGTTAGTAAAGGGCGGCACTGGTTCTAGTCTGTCACTTGGTAAATTCGCCATCTTCTGTGTTTGTAGATAACCTCTTAATTTTCTACAGGTAATACATTTATAGATACAACTTTTAACCATATTTATACCATTTAAAATCCAGTAGCCTGAAGATCTTATTTCATTCATTGTGATTCCTCTACTTTGATGGTTGACCTTTTTGTGAAAATGATCAATAATTATTCTAGTGATGTGCTCTTCCTTTGGTAGAATCACATGAAATTTAATAGGATCTTCAAAATTGGCTCGTCCAATTCTTCCGCCAACACAAAGTAGTTTTCGGTGATCCAAAAAGACATCTAAATTGTGTAGTGGGCTTTTCTTACTTATCGGGTTACTATTTTCTTTTTCTTCTACTAATTTTATTTCTTCCTTGAAATGCTTACTTTGAATTTTTTGATAATTACTACTTCCGCTTCTATTATTTCTTTTACTGTTAATTCTGTTTGATTCTGTATTATTTCTTCACCAGTCTGTCTACTGTGCACCTTGCTTCTTAGAATCTTAATATATTTTCTACACAAGGCTATTGCTCTTCTTGCTCTATACCACGATGAAAAGTATTCTAAATGTTTCAATAATGATGAATGAGTTTCTTGAGCATTTATCATTAGACTGGTTGCTGTTATTTTCTTACATTCAGGATCATTAGGTAGGAGAGGATATTCTTTTGACGAAGGGATTATTTCCTTTCCATATAAGAAATCTGGTCCAGTAATCCACTGAGGTTTCTTTATGAAGTCTTGAACTGTTATTCTTCTAGTACCAATATCTGCAGGATTACTCTTCGTATCTATGTAATACCATTTGCTGGCATCTGTATTTTCTTGGATCTCTTGAACTCTGTGAGCGACGAAGACATGAAACCTTCTTGTTTCATTTGCAATATATCCCAGGACAACTTTACTGTCAGTCCAAAAATATTCTTCATAATTATTATAATCCAGTTCTCTTCTTAATTGCTGGCTAATTCGTACAGAGGTAACTGCAGCAGTGAGTTCAAGTCTGGCTATTGTAAGTGGTTTTATTGGCGTAACCCTTGCTTTACCAATAACAAAAGAACAGTTAATTCTTCCTTGAGTGTCAGTTAGTCTTAAAATTGAACACTGACTATATGCTTGTGTACTTGCATCAGAGAAGTAATGGATTTGAACATTAGCTAACTGCCCAAATTCTGGATTCTTGTAACATCTGGGAACGTTAAAATCTTCTATTAAATGAAGGTCAGTTCTCCATTTTTCCCATCTGTTTTTCAGATCTTCTGGTATTGGGTCATCCCAATCGAACTTATCTCGACAAAGCTCTTGTAAAATGATTTTGCCTTCTATAAGTACAGGTGCTAAGAAACCCAACGGATCAAAGATTGAGCAAATGGTTGACAGGATGCCCCTTCTGGTACATGGTTTGTCTTGAAGTGTTATCTTGAATTGGAACGCGTCATTCTCTATGTTCCATTGAACTCCCAAAGCTCTTTCTAAAGGTAGAAAATCAAAATCTAAGTTAATGTCTTTTATACTTTCAGCCCTATCTTCTTTCGGAATTTCTTCTAAAACTTCTCTATTATTTGATGTAAATTTATGCAAATTAAATCCTCCCTTCCGACACATCTCTTTAATATTTCTAAGTTAATGTCTTTTATACTTTCAGCCCTATCTTCTTTCGGAATTTCTTCTAAAACTTCTCTATTATTTGATGTAAATTTATGCAAATTAAATCCTCCCTTCCGACACATCTCTTTAATATTTCTTATTAATTCTACAGCTTCTTCTGAAGTTTCTACTGATTTTAAGCCATCGTCGACATAAAAATCTCGTCTTAGCATATTTGCCGCTTCTGTGCCATTTGCTTGTTCAAAATCATTAGCTGTGGTTTTCAAGGCAAAGTTACAGACTCCCGGTGAGGAAGTGGCTCCGAAAAGATGAACATTCATTCTATATTCTTCTGGCTTCTTCGTTGTGTCACCATTATGCCACCATAGATATCTTAAGTAATCTTTACAATGGTCAGAACAGCGAACTTGGTAATACATTGATTCAATGTCACATATCAGACCAATATTCTCCTTTCTGAAACGGTACAGGACACCAGTTAGGTTGTTTATAAGGTCAGGCCCTTGCAGTAGATATTTGTTTAGGGATTCTCCTCTAAATTCTGCTGAACAATCATACACAACTCTTGTCTTCGCTTTCTTAGGATTGTAGATAACAAAATGTGGGATATACCATACTTTGGATATATCATCTTCTGGCTTACAGTAAGGTTCAACTTTATCTGCATACCCTTTCTCCAGCATGGAGTTCATGAACTTGACATAGTCTTCCTTATAACTATCATCTCTTTCAAATTTCTTCTTCAATGATTCCAACCTGTGATAGGCGTATGTAATGTCATTTGGTAGTTGAGTGAAGGTGTCTTTAAAAGGTAATGGCATTGTGTAGTGACCGTCGCTTCCATGCTTTATTTCCTCAGTGACTATTTTTTAAAATTGTCGATCTTCTTGTGACAATGATGTATTGCTATTCTTCCTTTCTGAGAAATCCAGGTCATACATTCTTTGCAGATGAGGTGTCAATACTTCCTTAGACTCAGTTGGTATTACTAGATTAGATGTTTCTTGACTTGCAATTCTATTACAGGTAACATCCATCATATCTTCTTCGACTTCCCTTACAGGACCAACTATGCCCCATCCTAAAGCTGTGCGTACTGCATATGGATCATCTTCTTTTCCACCAATCACTTCTCTTGGTTTGATTGCTTTTGGACAATTACATCCAATCAAAAGTCCAATTTCAATGTCTTCATGATAAGGGTAGAGTTTATTTCTAATTCTTCGTAAATGAGGCCACGATTCCGCAATTTCTTTAGTAGGTATTTGATTGCTTCGTGATGGAATAGATTCTCTTGAGTAGGCTGTTGGTAATTCTATTTTCAACTCGCCATCATATCTTTCTACTACCAGCCCGTTTATCTTTTGAGTAGGAATTACTTCTTTTCCCAACATTGTACTCAGTTGCAGATCTACTTCGTTTCCGCTAAAATCTAAATCTTGCAATGTTTTATCTGTGATAAATATGGTATCACTAGCTTCATCTTGTAGTAAATATTTCAGCACTTTCTTATCAGGCTGACTTTCATGATAAACTCTCACTGGTACAATAAATGATGTAGTTAGACTTCCATGTCGAACGGCTGAATTAGATGTGACTTCCTTAGGTTTGGTTTCATCTGACTTACTCTTATTTTCACCATTATTTTGAAACTTCTTTTCATAATGAATGGTACTTGGATGAAACTCCTTACATTTGTCGCAACGTTGTCTCTTCCGACATCGTGTTGATCTGTGCCCTTTACATAAACATCCAAAGCAGAGTTCTTGATTTTTAACAAAGGTCATTCTGTCGTCATAGGTCTTCTTCTGAAAATCTTTACAGAAATTTAGATTGTGGTTTCCATGACAAAGAGGACAGTTGTAATTAAATGGCCTATCAGTCGGTTGCTGGATTCTAGTTGTTGAGAAACTACTCGATCTTTGAGGTCTGATTTTATTTTTGTTGTCGAAATGTTTTTTCCGTTCATTTCGGATGTATTCAGGAGAGAAAACAGGATCAGTTGCAAGGTCTGCTTCGTTTCTTATAAAATTGCATAGTTGCTCAAAGGTTGCCTTGGTACCATTTTTCTTCTTTAATTCAAAGGCATGCCGACACCATCGCATAGCTGAGCTATAAGGTAGTGTTGAAGTGACTTTCTTCAATATTTCACTGGAATTAAAGTTTTCTGGGTGATCTACAGTCTCCATTGCAGTTAAACAGGTGTCAAGAAAATCTGAAAATGCGAGTAGTCCTTTTCCATCTCCTTCTGAAATGTTGGACCAATTCTTCAGTTTTGATTCATAGGCTTCCATTACCCTATGAGGATCTCCGAATCGTGCTGTCAGTTTAGCCTTAGCTTCTTCATAAGCTGTTGGTGAATTGGATGTTATAAATTTCTTGACACAATCCCTTGCTTTATAACTTGTATATTTATTAAGGAAATGAAGACGATCTTTTGAGGTAGTTGCCCTGCTTTCAATTATTGTCTCGAAGGCTCTTATAAAAACTGGAAAATCAAAGTAGCTTCCGTCAAATACAGGAGGTTCTTGAATAGGTAAAAGACTGTTTCTATGTTGATCAATCATCATTTGATTCAATTCAGTTTGTCTTGCCTGTAATTGTAGTATCTGACTAAATTCTGAAGTATTCTGTGCTGAAACTTGCTTTGTTCCTGAACTGTCTTGCACAAAGTTTCTTCCTTCGTCAAGTCCGTCCATAGAAATATCTAAACTCCTATCTCTTTGTGACCAATCCCGCCTTACATCCGATTCCGGTATATCTCTTCTTACTTCTAAATGTTGTCTTCTTAAATTAGGTTGAATCAGGTGTGACAAATCATCAGATTCTACCCATTTTTTACTTCTTTCATCTTCTTCTACTTCTATGTCATTTCTTCTTATTGCTGGAATTCTTACTTTAGACTCACTTCCACTTTCTTTGAATCTATTTCTTCCAAAAGATTCTTGATTTGGCACTTCATACCCATAATTTCTTACTTCCTCCGGTCTTACTTCAGGTGAATGATTTCTTACTGCAGACTCGCTTCCTCTTACATCAAATATATTAGTTTCTTCTGATAAATTGGCTTCATTTCTTTTTAAATTAGACTTGCTCTTACTGTCATCAAGCCTTTCTGTCCTTACTTCGTTAAGAACGTCGAGTTTTAACTTACTATTATAAGTTCCACTTCTAACAGAATGTTGACTTGATTTTAGTTCTTCTTCTACATGTATCTTCCTTACCAATATTTCCTCAGCTTGTGCTAGCTCTAATTCCTTTTGAAGCTGTAACTTCTTAAACTTGCTTTCTTCTTCTAGATATTGCAAGTCAGTGGACAGTTGAATTTTCTTCATTGCCGCTTTAAATAGTTTAGACTTGGCAGATGAGGATTTACTTGATGATGTAGATATACATGATGAACTAGCCTTACTGGATTTATGGCTTCTTTCTATTGTTTTTTCTTTCTTGTGGATTGCTTCACTTACTCGGATCCTACAATCTGCATATTCTCGATCAATCAAGTCATACCATTTATATAATTCTGCCTTGTCTTCCGATGATTCTAACACTCTTTCTTGATCATTTCTTTCTTGGCTGACCCTGTCCCTTATCTCATCTAAAGTTCTCCTTTCACTTTCTAATTCTAACAAATCAGCTTCAGTCTTTACCAATTCCATCAATTTTCTTCTTTGTTTATGGAGTTCTGCACATAACTGAGTTCTTCGGTCAAGCCTGACTGGTTGAAGTTTTCCTGCTTCAGTGGATGTGTCTATGTCACCTTCAGTTGATGAAATTGTCACCAAACTGCCTGAGTCACCCTTTTCTTCCTCAATGACCTTACTGTCATTACTTTTATCCTCCATTTCACTAGGCTAGTATCTTACTCTTACTTCTTATTCTTCTTACTAAACCAGTAATTGTCGTTGCTGTATTCTTCGTAAACAATGCAAGTTGGTTAATATTTACTTCATTTCTTACTTTGACTTGGTATTTTACTTTATCGGCTTGATTTTTTACTTTATAGCCTTAATATTTTACTGTAACTACCCCGGCCTTAAGGTAGTTATGGGGGCCGCTTACAAAAGTGTCACTGAACCTTCTGTTGACAGCTACAACTTAATATAAGCAGCAAAGTTAACTTACACTTCCAATTGTAAGTTTAGATTAAGGTCTGGATACTGTACGGAGGGGGATAGGTTGAAGGGCCTTCTACTTCTTACTACTAACACTACCACAGGAATAAAAACAACGGGATGCAGTAGGCCTACACAGTTTAATTACAAACAGCATACTAGTATGTAGCAATACAGCATACAAAATCGTTGAATGGTAATGAATAAACTGTTGCTCAAAATATCGTCTATCCTTAGTCCTGTCGCTTATTTAGCTATTATTACAACCTTTAAGTAATTGTGTTCTATTCCTGGATTCTTAAAAGTACGTTTTACATCTTCTCATTCTATCCCTTCTTCCTTCCCACGCTCGTAAAATATTAGTGCTTTCTTACTATTCTTAGTCTTCGAAAATGGCCGTCTTACATGTGCTTTTTGAGGGGACTCAACTCTAGACTTTTACTTACATTCCCATGATGCAAAGTGACCTACTTCACCAAGGTATTTAGCAGTCTAAGGGAGACTAATACAATAAACATTGGATACAACCCACTAAATTTTGAAACATATCAATAAAGGGAGAGCTCAAAGACCCTTACATACACCACGGCTTTCATCAGTTAACAATATTTTGCCAAATATTGTAAATTTCCCGGATTGGAATAATCGGAGGTATTGATGGCTGTCATATTCGAATTATGGCGCCCAAGATGAATGACTATCGAATATCATAAATAAACCGCAAAAAGGTCACTCGGTCGTACTCCAGGCTGTTGGCTATGTGATCATCGAGTTCGATTTACTCATGTTCACATCGGCTGGTCTGGGTGTACACATGACGCTAGGGTTTTGAAGACTTTCCTCTAATCAGATACCAAATTCAGTAGGAAGAATTCCTACTTGGGGACCCAGTCGTTATCAAGAAAAAAATATATTTAATAAACATCTCAGTTCTGCGATCGAACGTGCCTTTGGGCAACTGAAAGGACGCTGAATGGCTTTTTCTAATTCTTGGAATCGTTAAACCAAGATGTAGAATCACTAAAATAAACACAACACTACTGAGAAAAGTGTCAACAATAATTCTTCCGTCGCCTAAACTTTATCTGCTTCCATGTTGAATAGGGATACTTCCAGAAGTAACCCGAACGCATTCGCGGAGGCTAGAGTAAGCGCGGCGCCAGTAATCGAACGCACCAACACAAAATTTGAACTGTGCTAAAAGAATCTTGCTTTGACCCCCTTATACGAAATGATCCATTCCGATAAGTGACGTAATAAGCTTCCATTTTTTATTTCTCGGTGTCAAAGTTTGTGAGAAGTTCAATTTTACAAGAGAGAACCTTTTTTATTCGTTGGTATATTTAGTTGTATAATAGATTTTATTTAACGGGAGTTCATTTCAAACACACAGGTAAGTTTATAATAACCAAAGTAGAGTAGTTTGTTCATAATCGTAGAAATCCGTTTGTTATTTACCATGGGACAGACAATACGTTAACTACATGTGTTCACATATCTTCACACATAAATACAGTAATCAGTACCTCATAAAAACACTAGAATACTTGAATAAATGTAGACATCATATATACGTGCAGTCACACTCGAGGCGCCATTGACAACAGTCTATAGTTGAATATGGGGTGGTAACATCTGCACCTAAACAGTCAGCCCAGGCATTAAACCTAGATGTAAATGACTAACGGTCACACGACCAACTATTATACTCTAACTTAGTTTAATACCTTTATTATGGATATACCTCATCCTATACATTCCTAGATACAGATAGCATAATGTATTTTTGTAACATAACTGTACTTTATATCAGCCTAGATACAAATCTCATAATAGCCTCCTTGCTTATAGTATACCAGCCCAAATATAAATCTCATAATAATATTTGTTACATAGTTGTAAGATAATGGTACTTTATATTTACCTAGAGAGAATATATTGTTTTGAACATAACTGTAACATAACGGTTCGTTATACTTACCTAGATACAGATGGTATAATAATATACTTGTTTTAAACCTTTATGTACCTCACCTAGATAATGTAAGATAACGGTACTCTACATTTACCTGGATACAGATCTTAATAAAATTATGCTTTGAATATTGCTGCACGATAACGATACTCTATACTTAACTGGATACAGATCATTCAATAATATATAGTCTCAAAATAATTTGAGTTACATTTCTCATAACAATATATTGTTTTGAACAGAAGCTAATAGTTAAAGTCGCTTCCTACTTACCCAGACCTCATAATAATATATTGATTTGAACATAGTTGTAAGCTAACGGTACTTTATATTAACTTAGATGCACATAGCTGTAATAGAATGGCACTTTATACTTACCTAGATACAGATCTCATAACAACATACTGTCTTGAATCTAGTGTAAGATAACTGTACTTATACTTACCTAGATAGAGATCTCATATTAACATATTGCCTTAAACATAGTTCTAATATTGTGATACTTTATACTTACCTTCATACAGATCTCATAGTAATATATTGTCTTAAACATAGTTATACGATAACGGTACTTTATATTTACCTTCGTACAGATCTTATAAATATCACATTGTTTTAATCATATGTGTAAGATATGGTACTTTATACTTACCTAGTTTCAATTTTTATAATAATATATTGCTCTGAACATAGTTGTAAGATAACACTACTGTACTTTATATTTACCTAGATTCGGATCTTATAAGAATAAATTGTTTTGAAAACAGTTACAAGAAAACTGTTCGTTATACTTAGTTAGATTCAGATCTTATAATAATATATTGTCTTGAACACAGTTATAAAAGAACGGTATTTAATACTTACCTAGATATAGGTCTCCATAATAATGTAAGATAATGGTACGTTACACATACCTAGATTCAGATTTTAATCAAATATTGGGATACAGATCTCTTAATAAAACATTGTCTCGTAACAGAATTGTCAGCTCTCCATGATGTTGCTTTAAAAATATAAAGTATACCAAGTGTTACCAAGATATAATCCCCATAATAATATATTGTTCTGACTATAGCTGGATTTCATAATAAAATACTGTTTGGGACATATTTGTAAGGTAACGGTACTTGATATTAAGCTACATACAGATCTCATAATGAAATATTGTTTTGAATATTGTTGTAAAGTAACGGTACTTTATACCTACCTATATATCTACATTACCATATTTGATTTGAACGTAGCTGTATGACAACTGTACTTTATACTTACTTAGTAAGTATATATATACTGTCTTAAACATAGTTGTAAGATAACGGTACTTTACATTTATCTAAGATATTGAATTTAATAAAATATTGTTTTTGAACGTAGCTGTAAGATAACAGTACTTTCTTTATAATCATTCTAACAGTATTTGTTCGATAACGGTACTTTGTACATATCTAGATACAAATCTTAAAAATGATGTATTGTCTTGAACATAGTTTTAAGATAACGGTACTTTATAGTAACCTAGATACAGATCTCGTAATATTATCTATTTTGAACAAAGCGGTAATATAAAAGTACTCTATATTTAACTAGAAATAAACTCATAATAATATTTAGTTTGAACGATTGGTGTAAAATAACGGTAGTTAAGCTTTCCCAGTGACTTTATAATGATATACTGTCTCCTCCATAACGGTACTTTTCATTTACCTAGATACAGATTTTCATATAATAGCGTTTTGAATATTGTTTTAAGGTTACGGTACAATATATTAATCTAAAGTCTGATCTCAGAATAAAAATTAGTTTGAACAAAATTGTAAGATAACGGTACTTTATATTTGCCTAGGTCTTTGGAATAATATTCGATTTGAACATAATAACGTTGTGTGATAACGGCACTTTAAGCTTACCTAGATCTGGATCTTTTAATAATATAACATTTTGAACATACATGCAGTTCTAAGATTATAGTACTCTAGTCCTACCTATATAAATTACGCATGTTAATTGATTGTTTTGAATATAGCTATATGATGGTGGTACTCTGGACTTGCCAATATATAACTCACGTAACGAAATATTGTTTCGAATAATGTTTTACGATAACACACTTGGCACATTAGATATTCTTGAATTATACTAGTAAAATATGACTTATTTCGCGTCACATACAGTTGTTGTATATTATGATGGACTATATTTGATATAATAATATTAGATACAATTGTTACATAATGGTATGTTATGATTAACTTAATTTTGATACTAATGTTTTGTGTTCAATTCAGGATTTTCTTACATTGATTATAGAGTCAAACATTTAACTACAATTTGTAAATGCATTCGAAATCTGTTCCATAATAGATCATAATCCAAAAATAATGTCTGTCTGAACCGATGGTGTAGCCATTGGTGGTAGCATGGCAAAAAAGTTGTACACCTAAACACTTCCTTGTGTCACTTTGTACATGTAACGATATTCACTCATTACCATTGATACTTAATAGTGGTCTTAATCTTGTTACGAGTTAGTTCCCTTATACACTTCCTGTTTGTACTCAACATGGCTTCTGAATAAAGGTTATTATTTTAACTACAAAGAAATCACCTCGTCCTGGCCCACACCATCAACGCAGAAACGAAACATGGTGTCAGAATAAGGGATAAACAACCAGAGAAGATGAACAACAAACTTAAATGCCACCAAAACCTGCCGTAAGTGCAAAATTTTCGCACAAAAACGTATCTGAAACCACGTGGTTCTCACGTGTGAACTAAATTTGCTGAAAATCTCTCTCCTGCTTTTAAGATGGCACAAGAACGTCAGAATGCACCTCCTGCACCTGCAACTCAGCAAATTCCAGTCAACGTGAATATTCCCTTTCCAGGCAAACTGGAACTCTCTGGAAATATTGCTACGAACTGGAAACTATGGAAACGAATCTGACAGAACTATGAAGTGGCAAGTTTGTTGAATCGTCCGGATAAGGACATCAACTTATCTTACGTCCATCGGACTAGAAGCCTTAACTATCTACGATGGTCTACCGTTTGCTGATGAAGCGGAACGTAACAATATGGAAATCATCATCCAGAGGTTTAAAGCCTTTTGCCTTGGACAAACTAACGAAACCTATGAGCGTTACATGTTTAATAAACGCGTCCAACAAGCAAATGAGACAATTGGTGCATTTGTAGCCGTTCTCCGAACATTAGCCAAATCCTGCAACTATAACACAGTCCATAATATTATAGTCTTATCCGAGAACAAATTGTTGTTGGGATTCTGAGCAATACTACAAGCAAATAAACTCTTGCAAGATCCACGACTAACCCTTCAGTATGCTATAGATATATGTAGAGCCAGCGAAACTACAGCTTTACAGCTCAAGTCGATGACTCAAGAGAAAATCTCCTATATTCGCAACAAGCCCAAAAAGTTCAACTCTGCATCTCAGAAACCTGTTGAAGCTAGGTATCCTGATCCTCAAGCATCGAAACACAAGGTTCTATACCAGGTATCCTGATCCTCAAGCATCGAAACACAAGTTTCTATACCAAGAAACTAACTGCCGTAATGGTTATCAAGGAAACCAGCATCCAGTTTCTTCTTGACTGTGGATCTACAGTCAACATTCTACCCAAAGTTAATTTTACTGAAATCTTTGGGGACAACCCCAATATACTTGAGGCAACACTCACAACTCTAGTTATGTACAACAAATCTACTCTAAAGCCTCTTGGGAAATGTTCCTGTACTGTTGTAAATCCTGCCAATAAAGAAGTCTATACTCTTGACTTTATAGTGGTAGACGCAACTCTTCAACCAATCCTTGGATGTCTCGCTGTCCAAGAAATGGGTCTAATTACATTCAACACTAACTGTATTCTACCTTCAGCGAGTGAAACTAACAATTTCCTCACAGGTATGTCTCAATCTCTATCACAAAAGAAAGTAACCACAGATAGACAAAACTATACCAGGTGTTCAACTTCCTACTAGGAAAATCGCCTTAGCAGTAAAACCAAAAGTAAAAGAAGAACTAAAACGTCTTACTGAACTAGATATCATCACTCCTGTAACAGTCCCTACTGACTGGATTTCATCATTAGTTCCTGTCTCCAAAGGATCAACTAGAAAAATTCGCCTCTGTATCGATCCTAAGCCGCTCAACAGAGCTCTTAAAAGGAATCACTATCCCACACCCGCCATTGACTTCCTGAACACGCAAATGCCTGCATATTCTCTGTATGTGATACCAAAGATGGATTTTAGCACTGTGAATTAACAGAAGAAAGCAGTTATCTGACTACTTTTGCTACCCCTTGGGGACGCTATCGCTGGAAACGTATGCCTTTTGGCATATCACCTGCACTGAAGGAATTGCAACGTCGTCTAGATCAAGCCTTGGAAAGACTCTCTGGTGTAAAAGCTATACATGATGACATACTAGTATATTATTATTATTATTATTATTATCGTTTCATTTATATAGCGCTACATTACTTATCAAAAAAGTTCCTAAGCGCTTCACAAGATTAATCATAACACTGTCCGAAAAGATGAGTTTTCAATTTACGCTTAAATATATAATATGAATTTGATTGTCTAATGGTTACTGGTAGGTTATTCCAGAGTTTGGCAGAATTACAGGGGTATGAGAATTGGCCAACTCGTTTGTTGAATTTTGGGATCAAAAGGCGAGTTCTGTCATCGGCTGATCTCAGATTAGATCGCTGGTTGGAGTAAAATGTGTGAAGTTCTTTCAGATAGACTGGATGGGAATCAGAGTATAGCGAATTGTATGTGTTACACAGTATTTTAAAAGAGATGCGGGATTTTACTGGTAGCCAATGAAGACCTTTCATATAGGGTGTGATGTGTTCCCTATTCCGAGCTCCACATGTAATCCGAGCAGCATTATGCTGTGCGACCTGCAGTCTGTGTAAATCTGAGTCTGGTGTTCCAGCTAATAATGAATTAGCGTAGTCTAGATGGGAGGTTACAAGAGCAACTACGGTGATGGCACAGTCCCTATTCAGACACTTTCTGATCTTAGAAATATTTCTAAGCTGGAAGTTCATTTTGCTTACAATACTGTTTATTTGAGGCCTGTTTGAGAGGTGTTTTTCAAAGATATAGCCTAAGTTCTTTGCATTATCATTTCGTCTGATTAGCACATCACCAACTGTGATTGACACATCTGGGGGCAACTTTTTTGACTGACGTTTCAAGCAGATCACAATAAATTCGGTCTTTTCATCATTAAATTTAAACTCTCGGGTTCATTCATCATAAAGGAATCATAAATTTGAGTATCGTCTGCGAAACCGTGATTTTGCACACCATGGCGTCTAATTAGCTGTCCTAATGGAAGAACATATATCAGGAACAACAAAGGTCCAAGTACTGAACCTTGCGGTACGCCAGTAGAGATTGGTTTTGGCTTTGAAACGATACCATTTATCTGGACTTGTTGTATTCTGTTTGATAGATATGATCTGATCCAGTCCAATGCTGATCCTTTTATTCCAATATTTTCCAGGCGTCTAAAGAGGATGTCATGACTGACCGTATCAAAAGCGGCACTCAAGTCTAATAATACTAGATTGACTCCATGATTTTTATCAAGGGCTAAATCAATGTCTGTTTTTATCTTTAGAAGGGCAGTCTCAGTGCTATGTCCATGTTTGTAAGCTGACTGCAGCGGGTCATGAAGATTGTTTATCACAAGATAATCCCTAATCTGACATGAAATAACCTTTTCCAAGACCTGGTACAGGCACCACTGAAGCGATACGAGATCATGATCAGAAAATAATTTCACTCTTAGAAAGCTGTAGAAACAAACAAATCAATCTCAACAAAGACAAGCTTAGATTTCATCTACGTGAAGTTACGTATATGGGACATGTTATCTCCTCAAATGGCCTTATAAGGTTGACCCTCAAAATGTTACAGCTATAACTAGCATACCCACTCCAACGGATAAAGCAGCTGTTCAACGCCTCCTTGGCATCTTCAAAAAATTGCTCCACGTCTTTCAGAAGTCACAGCTCCAATTCGTGATTTAATTAAAGACTCGACTGAATTCTGTTGGGATCCTCAGGAAGAAATAAAGACCGCTCTATCCGAAACTCCGTTGCTTCACTACTTTGACACGTTGAAACAAACAGTGTTACAATGTGATGCGTCAGAATATGGTATGATGTAAGTATCCTCCAAGAAGGACACCCTGTAGCCTACGCTTCACGATCACTTTCTCCCACCCAGATTGAAAAGCAGTTACTCGCATTGGTTTCCGGGATGGAACGGTTTGAGAACTATCGTTATGGAAGACATGTGCTTGTTGAATCAGACCATAAACCTCTGGAGATAATCTACAAGAAACCTCTTCAGGCAGCCCCAAAACGTTTACAGCGTATTCTGCTTCGACTTCAAAGTTTCGACTATTCTATATCCTACAAGAAAGGTGCTGAACTTTATATCGCCGATACTTTGAGTAGAGCTTATCTACCTCACACAGTGAAGAAGACAACTTTTTGAAACTGTGCACTTATTTGACAGTCGATCAGAAAATGAAATTGAATTTGAATCTGTTAACGCACTCTACAACTTATAAGTTTTTGATGAGACTTTTAGGAAAATTCAAGACGCTACCACGTTAGATCAAGATCTTCACTCACTAAACTCTGTCATCATTAACGGTTGGCCTGATAAAAGATCAGATGTACCTGCTATCACAAACTATTATACTTTCCGTGATGAACTCTCAATCCACAACTCGTCATTCCAAAACTGAAAGCGCACTTCGCAAGACATGGAATACCCAAGGAACTTATGTCCGACAACGGTCCTCCATACAATAGTAGCGAATTCAAACAATTTGCATATGAATATGACTTTGAACATGTGACTAGCTCTCCAACCTTTGTCTTATCAAATGGCCGAGCTGAAAATGCAGTAAAAACAGCTAAACGTATTATGCAGAAAGCCATAGATGACAAATCAGATGTTTACTTAGCATTGCTGGACTTCCGTAATACACCAACAGAAGGATTAGAAAGTTCCCCAGCTCAACGTCTCTATATCAGGAGAACCAGGACAACTCTACCAACATCTTCCAGTTTACTTGAACCTAAAGTTCAACAGGGTGTGCAGTCACGAATCGCCAACAAGAAAGCTAAGCAAAGCTTATTAGTATGACAAAACAGCTCGCGAATTACCTGAACTCAAAAATGGGGATGTGGTACGCATTCAACCTAGTGGACGCCATAAAAAGTGGACCAAAGTACCAATCGAAGGTCTAGTTGACATTCGTTCTTACCAGTTGCGATCAGAAACCAACATGTGAAACTTCTCGAAAGGAAAATTGGAACTATGAAACCCCATCTGTTACAAATGAACAATCGCATAGTAATACATTTTGTGAATTGAACTCTCCTAAGCCTAAGTCAAAACCTACTAAAGCAAAATCTAGTCAAAACACATTCAAACCAAATTTTGCATGTAACATAAAGCCGAACATTAGTAAACCTGATAAAGTTCAAACCCCTTATACGATTCGTAGTGGTCGAACTGTTAAGAAACCTTCATATCTGAACAACTATGGGAAATAATTTGTGGTGATAATCTGTTGTGTGTTTGTATTTTTGTTATTCTTTCAGGCAAGAATACATTAAGTGACTCTATCAATTACCAAAGAATGGTGTATAAACTTTAGTTCTTTATTCAGAAATAACTTTTGAACCATTCTCTGTGAACACTTAACTTGTGTTTAGTTCTTTCATTCTTGTTTTTATGAAAAGGGGTATGTAACGATATCCACTCATTATCATTAATACTTAATAGTGCAGGGGCGGATCTAGGAATTTTGAAAGGGGGGGGGGGGCGCAAAATGAGGGCACTGACCGCGGAGACGGGGGGGGGGGGCAAGAAAATTATCCGTCATTTCCTTGCCTCTCTAGCCAATTCAAGAGCTATTTGGCTGATATTTTCGTCTAAACGTTCGGAAATCGTAGGAAAAGAGTCTCAAAATCGAGCAAAAAAGCTACTTGAAAGGCACTTTCAGAAGTAAAAAAAGGGCACTGTTGAAAATTGAATCCGCCTCTGTAATAGTGGTATTAATCCTATTATGAGTTAGTTCCTTTATACACTTCCTGTTTGTACTCAACGTGGCTACTGAATAAAGGTTTTTATTTTAACTACAAAGAAATCCTCTCCTCCTGGACCACACCATCAACGCAGAAACGAAACAGTATATACGTTACATTGTTTCGAATGTAAATATGTTATACCTATCGTAAACACACAATCTGCTAGAGAAAACCTGCCATTATTCTTTATTCTACTTCCCTGATTTTATTCCTTTATTTCTTTATATGTTATTATTACAATCTTGTTACGTAGTGGGGATGTCGGAGAAAATCCTGAACCAAATGGCAACATATCTTTTGTGTATCTGAATGTAATAAGCGAACGTCATAAACTTGACCTTGTTTCCGCTGAATTCTCCGAAAATTTCGATTTGATCTTGTTAACTGAGACATGGCTTGACAAAAGCATATCATCGGACACCCTACTGTCCCTGGTTTTAATGCACCGATTCGCAAAGACAGTACTACAGGACAGGGTTGGGGAATAGCAATTTATTCTCACAACAACATATTAACAAAACGCAAGTCTGATTTAGAAACCGACAATACAGCGGGCATTTGAATAGAAAATATTCATAATAAACAATTTTTAATTGGTACTTTTTATAGACCCCCAAATTCCACTGTTCAATTAGATAATTCTATTTTCAATCCGTTTTCGTTGGCAGCAGCAGATGACATAAACAATATCTTTATATTAGGTGATTTTAACATTGATCTTTTTACAAAATCCAATACTTTTATTCATTCGGCAAATGTTCTTTTCGATTTTAAACAAATGATCAAGGATCCAACCAGATATGGTAATAATACATTGATTGATCTAATTTTAACGAATTGTTCTGGTTATATTTCTGATTCAGGTTGCTTAGATAATTCTGTAGTGATCACTGCCCTGTGTACTGTCAGTTAAATTTTCATCGTGTGAAATCAGTTAGTTATATGGAATTATGACAAGACTGACTTTAATCAACTACGACGTGATGCTGGGAGTATTTTATGGGACTCCACTATTGACAGAAATTCTATTGATATTACATGTGTCGCCTTCACAAGCGAGTTAATAAATTTGGCAAGAGAGAGAGAGAGAGAGAGAGAGATGGGTTTAACGCCCACTAGGTCATTTCGGGACTAACATATGGTTTAATTTTATTTCAATAATTCACTTGCGCGTAGGGGTCTTTAGCAGTGGGAGGAAACCGGAGTACCCGGGGGAAACCCACGAGGTTGAGACGGTGCCGCTATCTCCATGCCACATACGCTCACACCAGGGATCGAAACCACCGCTGCAAGCCAGAGGTGACCGGCCAGCAAGAGGTCGAAGCGCGGCACTCTTTTTTTTCTTGTTGATATATTTATTCACACAATATGCAATATACAAAATACATAATTCAATTTTCATTCAACAAGAATAATTTCACAGGATATTTACAGTTTAAAAGTTGTATATATAAATACCCCCCCCCCCCCACACACACACACCCTTGCACACTCAACTACATATTTTCAGTTGGTATATTAATACAAATATATCAATTTGTAGTTTCATTAAAAGTTACCTGTGATATGTAATAATATAGTTAATATATGTATTTATATAGTCAATAACTTATCTACGTTTGAAAGCGCAATTCTATATTGTAAAAGGTTTCGCTCTAAACCCAAAATAAGAAATTTATTTTAAATAATTTCGAACCACGTGTGCCTCAGGAGAGCGAAACTTAACGAAAGTTCGCGAGGCAAGTTGGGGTGTCGAAGGAATTTCTATAGAAAATTTTAAATGAATGATTTATTAACATTTCATATTTATCTGTACATCTATACATAACCTTTTACAATACAAAACATAATTATATATTTATAAATAAGTTGAAATGGACTGTATAATTCCTTTTATTTTGGGGGATTAATACGTAATTGAACTTCATTATTCTCAATACGTAATACATTAGATGTCTCGAACAGTTCTCTAAAGTGGTTTTCTATATAATGAAACAACAAATATTGAAAATGAGGTTCGATACATTTAATGAATAATTTGATAACATCTATTAGTTTCCCAGTTTTAACAAACATATTTCTACGTTTTATTGTAGCTAGGCGGGCAAATGAAAGTAAGAGAATAAGTATATTATTCTTTTTATTCCCCTTAATAACTTTAGTACCAAACGGAATAAGATTGTGAAACTCAGGCAGGCTGAATCCGTCAGGATAAAAATCTACGAGACTGGATCTTAAATATTCACGAAATGTTAAAATACTAGAACATATTAAGAATAAGTGATTCATATCTTCAACTTGATTTCTTTGGCAGAGTGTACAGAAGGGTTGGTTCGTCAATAAGTTTATATTTATATAATTTCTCATTAGTGTATACAATATTATGTGCAATTCTGTAGTCATTTTCGATACATTCACTGCTTTTAAAATAACAAAACACAGATGCCCAAACATCTTTCCATACAATATTAAAATGTAACAGATTCCAAAATAATTCACTTGTCGGTTTCTGATAGAACTTGTCCCTTAATATAGTATAAAATATTTTTGATGTACAATTTTAACCGGCATAGTTCTTTCTCCATAAGTGTGTGGCAGAATATGTTCTTTAATCAAGTTCTTGGATGACATCACTGGTATAACTTCTAATAATACTTTTATTCTGCTTTTTACAATAGGTACAAACATCGTAATGTAAACGACCGTAGAACTAACTATATGGAGTGAGTCATGACTTAATAAGCTTGGCTTAGCACGAGTGTGCTAACTCCAGAAGCTCTCGTCTCATCTCGTCTCATGCCAAGGCGCCCATGGCCTTCGCTCAGTCCTGGCCGGACCTAACTCCTAGCCCTGACTGGACCTCACTCGAAGCCCTGACTGGACTTAACTCGATTCGTTTCTGTTGGTGGGTTTATAAATCCCGTCAAGACAAAGGAGCTCATTAGACACCTGTCTTATGTATCATATCAAGTTTATCATTCACTAGAGTTAGCTTATCAAATACAGTTAAAGAAAACAAGTTAAGGTTTTTGTTATATGTAACATGAATTTTGATACAATTGAACGTGGCCCGAGTATGTGGCTCTTAAATTATAATTTGTTAAATAATCCTGATAATATATATCACTTATTACTAATGTCATCAACAAAAACCTAACAGCTACTTTATATAAAACCGAACCTTTGATTTGGTGGGATAATTTGAAGTATGCCATCGGAAAAGAGTCTATTTCATTTTCACGTAAAATAAACAAAAACGATAAAAATGAATATTGGCAGATTAATAATAAACTGATAAATTTACAAGGGAAATTACAAAGGTATTTATGTAGATCCAATTTTAATTCCAGATTTAGACAATAAGATCACAGAATATGAACATGATAAATGTAGAGGAGCAATTTTAAGATCTAAGTCCAGAGACGCTTTAGAATCTGACAAATGTACATCTTATTTTCTAAATTTTGAAAAGAAAAATCAAGAGAATAATTTAATCAAATGTGTTTTTGATAAAGATAATAACCTTATACATGATCCTGGTGATGTTGTTTATACATATTATAAAAAATTGTATACAGCTGATTTAGCAGTCGATTGTGACGAGCAGACGACACTTTGTAACTATGCTTCAAGTAGACTGAGTGATATCGATAGCCAGTCATGTCACCGGCCGATCACACCTACTGAAGTTTATGCAGCACTTAACGGTATGAAACGAGGCAAGTCCCCGGGCAATGACGGATTAACTGTTACTTGGTATTTACGCATGTGGGATGTGATAGGTCCTATTTATTCATACATTTTAAACCATATAATTAATGTTCAATCTTTATCTCGCAGGTGATAAGCGAGATCTGAAGAATTTTAGACCTATTAACAAGATATATTCTCAAATTTTAGTTTTAAGACTACGGTCAGTAATTAGTACACTGATCAGTCCAATCTGATCCCGCAGTGAATATTCGCTTGGCCTTAATGAGTTCGGCATATTAACCTTTTTACTCCGACAAATTAAATTCTCAAACATTTTTTTGAAGTATAAGAAAAATAAATAAAGACGTTTAAAGTATTTCTAGTTAAAAAAATATTTCCTATTTAGTGTAAATGGGTATTAAAATGAGTAAAATGCATCATTTTGCCCGAAGCAGTTAGGTGTTATGTAAACCATGCACGAGCCGTTGAGCCAATGACTGGCGCCACGTGAAAGCTATGCACGTGTTGTGGAGAGTCATCAGTGACAGAGATAATTCGTAAGTAATTCTCTGTGAAACAGATTGTGATCAGTCATGTGTTCCAGGCCGAGATATTGACGATAATATTTCCTCGATTGGAGATCTCTTAGATTTTGTAGACTTTGAAAACATACCATGTTATTTATTAAAGTTAGACGCCTTTAAGGCATTCGATATAGTGTCTCATTCCTATATATTGCTGTTTTAAAACACTTCAACTTCGAACTATTTTTATTAACCATGTTAAAACCTTATACACTAATATACGTAGTTGTGTTAAAATCAATGGTCATTTGTCACGTTCTTTTCCCGTTACTAGGTCCGTCAGACAGGGCTGCCTATTGTCTGCATTATTGTATGTCCTTACGGCGGAACCTCTAAACGCCCTCATCAAATCCAATACTAACATTACTGGTATTTCAGTACCTGGCTCCCCCTCCCCATCTCTTTTATACAAGTACGCTGACGACTGTACCCTCACCCTAGCTAATACTGATTCGATTATTAATACCTTCTTCCAGCTTGAGCTCTATTGCAAAATTTCCGGTGCTAAAATATAACAATGTAAATCTAGCTGTAGATGTTAAAGTCATACATGACTGCATCGAGATCTTAGGAATATATTTAGGGCCAAATCTTACCGCCTGTACACATAGAAACTGGGATCCCAAATTGTCTAAAATTAAAAATATTTTAAATATGTGGTCCCAAAGACACATTACTTTAATGGGAAAATCTATTGTTATTAATATGTTATGTATGTCAATTTTATGGTATCCATTAAGAATCTTATACCGGACTACATTGTCAATGAGATCGAATCAGCTATTAAGAATTTCTTGTGGTTTGGTAAAAAAAAACTTAATAAAAAGTTCCACTATTCTTGGCACTCATACCCAAGGAGGTTTAAATATTCCAAAAATTAGATGCCTTTAGATTTGTTTGGCTGAAACGATATATTGATAATTCTTATAATGCTGTATGGAAACATTTATTCAATTACTTTTTAAAATCATATTATAAAATGAATTTAGATATAGAAGTATTTTCTATGAAATGTTTCAAAGGTGTTATTGGACATATACCACAATTTTATAGAGCCTTGTTAATAGCCTGGAATAATATTAATAATGACACTCGTGTAATGCCTACTAGCTATAATGATATTTTAAATCAGCCCTTGTTTGATAATCCACATATTTTATATAATGGTAAAACTATACATTTTGATTATTATATACATGTATTACATAAGATTGTAAAAATTGCTGACATATGCTACTGTGTAATATCGGGTTTTCTCCCTTTAACACATATTCTCGATCTGATGATTATGATGATCAAGACATTAACTATGCCAAAATTGAAAAATCTTTCAATATTATTTGTTCGTCTATACCTCGAGCTTGGTTAAATATTATTGATAACGAAAGCCACGTGATTCATAACAAAATATATTTATGCATCCCTTGTTACACAATTGATGATATATCATTGAATAGCCTCATGAAATCAATTAGCAATATATGTTACAGATTGCCAGATGCTAGAGATGCGACATGTCATCTTGACAGGTGATATCGATGTTACATATAACAAAATTATGATCACTGAAACTTGTGGTTTGAATAAAAGCATGCATGCAATATGGTATGAGAGACCTACTAATGAAAATATAATCTAATCAACTCAATTTTGGTAAATTATTCCGAGAAGCAGTGCGTGTAAATGCTTGTTTAGTTGAATTTTTATCTCCCCACACATCAATTAAATAATTGTTGTTCATAAAGTCATTAAAAGAAACGGAGCTTGAATTAATATATGTCATATTTATCCCCCTGTTTAAATCTCTGTCTATAACATCATTAAAATCAACAGCCATTATATTATTTTGTGAGGCATCAATATAGTTGGATAAGACATTGAAAAACTCAATTCTTTTCTTATAATCATTGTGTGCATATTGTAGTAGTGTATATTTTTATGTATAGTTTGCATACGTATTTAATTAATACAATTTAAATTACGTATTTTATTTATTGTAATAAGGTATATTTGCATATTTAGTTTGTGTACGAATTTAATTAATATGATTTAAATTACGTATTTTATTTTAAAACTAAAGCGACATTTATTTGCTGACGTTGATAAATAACAGCTTAACGCTGTTATATAAGATTATTGACGTATTAAGAGACACTTGAAGAGTCCTTTATTGTGTATCATTTTAGATCGATTTTAAGTATAATTAATGGTGACGCCTAAGACTTTCTAAACAATACGCGGGGATTAACTAGAGGCAATATAATTACTCAATATGACACGTCAAGGATCGAGTTAGGCAAGATTGGTTTTAACCAATCAATGGCCAAGCCTTTAGTTTTCTCTGGATGTTTTAAACATCCACCAATCAAATTAAAAGAAAATAATTAGGCGTATTATTCGGAAATTCAACCCTTTAAATTCGCGGACAATTCGTTTAGTCGTTACTTTAAGAAATGATACTCTTAACTACAATATTGGAACTCTGATTTCTATTTAAAGGTACGTCTCTTTCTTTATTGTATATAAAATGTTTTAAGTTTATTTCTATGTTTTTATATTGTATGAACTTTGTATTCATAAGAATAAGATTTGATATTGATTCGATTAGTTATTTTATAGCATCGGTTATATAAGATTATTGACGTATTAAGAGACACTTGAAGAGTCCTTTATTGTGTATCATTTTAGATCGATTTTAAGTATAATTAATGGTGACGCCTAAGACTTTCTAAACAATACGCGGGGATTAACTAGAGGCAATATAATTACTCAATATGACACGTCAAGGATCGAGTTAGGCAAGATTGGTTTTAACCAATCAATGGCCAAGCCTTTAGTTTTCTCTGGATGTTTTAAACATCCACCAATCAAATTAAAAGAAAATAATTAGGCGTATTATTCGGAAATTCAACCCTTTAAATTCGCGGACAATTCGTTTAGTCGTTACTTTAAGAAATGATACTCTTAACTACAATATTGGAACTCTGATTTCTATTTAAAGGTACGTCTCTTTCTTTATTGTATATAAAATGTTTTAAGTTTATTTCTATGTTTTTATATTGTATGAACTTTGTATTCATAAGAATAAGATTTGATATTGATTCGATTAGTTATTTTATAGCATCGGTGAACAAGTATTTTAAATCATGATATTTTACTAAACAAGTATTAACTAGATTTGTTAAATCATACTTTTCGGCTTAGTAAAATCGTTATATATATCAATTCTATTAAATTTAGCTGGTATAAACTAGAAGTATGAAATATATCTTCTATTAATTCAGTTCACCGATGCTATAAAATAACTAATCGAATCAATATCAAATCTTATTCTTACGAATACAAAGTTCATACAATTGTAATGTCGTGGCTAATTATCTCAGCGTGGTTCATTGTTGGCATCACTAATTATGACTATTATGAGTAAAAGGGTAAAGAAGAACAACAAACACATGTGCTCTAGTTTAGGTCTATATTTCTACTGGCGGGACTCGCCACTCAACCAATCATATTACAGTAAATAACACGCATGACAATCATAATAGAGGCCAGCAGACGAGGTCAACGACACTACACTGTCCCCCCTTAATTTGAGTCCTTAATTAAATTTAACACAACAAATAAAAGAATAAATCAGTAAATGACTCGTTTTTATCATTGCGATGAGGTTCTATATCTGGATGGTGGTTTAATCTGCCTTCCATATTTGGAAACCTTTGGTGCTGGTACATATATTGACGGTATTGGTCCAGTAGACAATACAGGTGATCCATCGGGAGCCAGTGTCCCGGACAAATCATCAAGATCGTCTACTGTTGCTGGTACTGGTTCAGTAGTCGATCCAGATGGTAAATCGGGAACCAGTGTCCCAGATAAACCACTAGGATTGTCTGTTTCTGGGACCTTAAGGTCTGGAGGGTTGTAATCTGTTGATGGTGTATCATTCTGTTCGCTATTCGGTGTAGTCAGGCTGGAGGACACGATTAGCTTTTGTCGAAGCTTTGAAATCCACAAAGGAACGGCCTCAGTGTTGCAGGGCTTTATTCGATCATGGCGGTAGATTGTGCGCTTATGGGGAAAAGTTACCTCAAAGAGTACAGGACCTAGTACATCGGAGATGACACAGGGTCCTTTCCATTGGGATTGAAGTTTGGGGCTTTTCCCAACAGTTTTTGCGGTGTCAAGGACGTAAACTAAATCCCCAATACTATACTTGTGTTCATTAACTTTTAAGTCATGTAGTCTTTTCTGACTTGTAGACGCCCTTTTCAGATTTCCACGAGCGATATCATGAACTTGAAGCAAGGCTTCTTGTAAGTTGTCGATGTAGTCACCCTCATCTGTAGATAGATCCTGTTGCTTGGGAGATCCAAAGATAAGATCTTGAGGCAATCTGACCTCTCTTCCAAACATCAAACGATTTGGTGTAAAGTTAGTGGAACTATGGGGCGTACTTCGATAGGCGGATGTCAACAGAGGAATAAACTCATCCCATTCATTTTGACGGTTTATATAACACCTTATCATTTGAAGAAGCGTACGATTGAATCTTTCGACAAGTCCATTAGAGCTGGGGTGGTAGGGTGTAGTACGGGTTTTTGCCCATCCAAGAAGCTCTCCTAGACGCTTCATAAGATTACTATCAAAGTTACGTCCTTGGTCCGTGTGCAACTCCACAGGAACTCCAAAACGAGAGATGAATTCATTCACCAAAGTTTTAGCTACAGTTTCTGCAGTCTGATCACTAAGTGGGTATGCCTCTGTCCACCTAAATTTATCGACAAGTACAAGAACATACTTGTTGCCTTTCTGGGAGACAGGGAATGGTCCTAAAATATCAAGTTGAATGCGGTCAAGGGGGACCCCAGCATGATATTGTTGCATGGCGGACAGTTTAGCATGCGATGCCTTCTTTTGCATTGAGCAAAGAGAACAAGAGGCAACGTAGGCTTCAACATCATGCCTTAACCCAACCCAGTAGAATGTCTCTTTCACTCGCTCAGCTGTTCTGTGCAATCCAGGATGCCCTGCCAGCAGTGAATCATGACAAAGATCTAAAATAACTTTCTTTAGGCTATTCGGGACTAGTAACAATTTTCTGTCCCTATCAGGTCCATGCCATGTATAGTATAGAACATTATTGATTATACTAAGCTGTTTCCAACACAACCAATAATGCTTTAAAGCGGGACTCTCCCGAAAAAGACTTTGCCTGTCGTCTGGTGGTGAAGACTTGATCCATTCATGGAGTGTACCAAGTACAGGATCCTCTAATTGCTATCGGAAGGACATCATCTATGTCTTCATCAAATCTGGTCTATTGTTCAGTGACTTTGGAGCAGTATTTACAACCACCACATGGTAGCTGAGAGGCCTTCTGACCAGAGTTATAGCAATCACATTGCTCAGCATATGGATACCTGCTCAAGGCATCTGCATTGCCATGAAGCCTACCATCACGATGTTGGATAACCATGTTAAATTGGCTGAGTTGTTCCAGCCATCTCGCGAGCTGCCCTTGTGGTGCTTTAAATCGGTACAGCCAAGTTAGAGATCCATGGTCCGTCCGCAAAATGAATTTGCGACGAAGTAAATAGTGTTTGTATCTGTCAGTAAAAGTGACGATCGCAAGCAATTCATGTCTTGTAACGCAATATCGTTGCTGAACAGGTCCAAGCTTTTTGCTATCATAGCTGATGACACGCTCTTCCCCTGACTGTAATTGGGAAAGAACAGCTCCAACTGCAACATTAGAAGCATCTGTGTCAAGTATAAAGGTGTCTTCCGGCATAGGAAAAGTAAGGACCGGTGGTTTCAACAAACACTCCTTAAGAGTATTTAACGCAGTCTGGTGATGCTCGGTCCATTGGTAGGGTACACCTTTCTTCAACAGTTGATATAATGCTTCAGCTTTATCAGCATAGTTAGGTATAAAACGTCGATAATAGTTGGTGAGTCCAAGAAATGCTTGAAGTTGCTTTTAAGCAGCTGGGACTGGCCAATTTTGGACTACTTGGATTAGTTCGCCATTTGCTTCCATCCCGTTAGAGCTCACATAATGCCCTAAAAATAACACCCTATCCAGGCACAACTTACACTTTTTAGGTTTAAGCTTAAGATTTGCCTCTCTGAATCGCTGGAACACTTCTTCCAGATGTCCCATGTGTTCATCAAAATTGTGTGATGCAATTATCACGTCATCAAGGTAGATTAGAACATGGTTCCATTGAAGTCATCTGAGGACCAACTCCATCACACGTTGGAACGTGCCTGGAGCACCACATAGCCCAAAAGGCATACGGGTATATTCGAAAAGCCCATATTGCGTGGTGAACGCAGTCTTTCGTCGGTCCTCTGGAGCAACCTCAATTTGGTGATATCCTGTCTGTAGATCCAGGGTGGAGAACACTGAAGCACCTGCCAGTGTATCTAAACAATCGGATATGTTTGGTAATGGATAGGAATCCTTTTCAGTCACTTCGTTAAGTTTTCTGTAGTCAATGCACCAACGGACTCCGCCATCTTTCTTGCGCACTAACACAACCGGTGATGACCAATCAGATGATGATGGTACAACAGTTCCATTATCTAAAAGTTGTTTTAGGTGGCCCTCCTCCTCAGCCTGAAACCCTAACGGGCTTCTTCTTGGTGACTGGCGAATGGGTGGTGCGGTACCGGTGTTAATATGATGGGAGGTGCCCGAAAAGCAACCCATATCCGTATCGTTTTTGGCAAAAACATCCTCGAAATCGAAGACTAGCCTTTCTAACCGTTGAGTTTGTTGGTCGGATAGGTTTTCACGTGCTTTGTGTACTACAGTTTCAAGATGCTCAGGTAAGGTAGATGTGTTATTTGTAGTTGCCGATAAAGGTGCATAATCAGTATTATGGGCTTCCACTATTTTTCCGAGGTGGGTACCCTTGTTCATTTTGATATTCGTATCTGTAGGATTTACAACCCTCACCGGAACAGCGTTGGACATGTGGACCAGAACAGAACCAATATGAGCCCCGTTCTTCAAGGAAGTAGGATCCAGAACTCCAACTTTAGCATCATCAGGATTATCTAATTGTCCGATAACAATGGACTCCGCATGGGGTGGAAGGGTGACGTCACTTTTGGTTTTCACACGAGCTATATGACAGCCACTTTGGAGATGACTGTGTCCAGGAACCAATGTTCCTTCAAGAAGTAAGTCGCCTTGCCTGGCCAAAATGACTCCATTATGCTCGTGCAACAAATCCATACCAATTAGGACATCATCCCTTATCGGAGCTACGCAAACATTGCAATCTACAGGAACTTCTGCGATGGACATCTTTACAGGTACATTCATGTATCCATTCATTTGTTTACCAGTGCCAGCATTTAGCAGTGTGGATGTGGAGTGGTCCCTGAATGGCAAGTTCGCTTTTGTAGCATAGTCAATTGAGAAGACTGTGAGGTCTGCTCCAGTATCGACAATACCATCTGTAATATTGTTGTCCACCTTTATTGGGACATGGATACCAGTATTATCATTAGCTGCAACTTGAAAAATCTTTGGGGAAGGACTTGGTGAACGGTTTCGACGCTTAGGACAATCCCTCTGAAAATGCCCCACGCCTCCACATAAAAAACACTTGGATGTTTCGGGCGTTAATTTCTGACAATCAGGTGTTGAGGACGTAACTTGTGTTGTCATTTTTTTTTATAAGCTTTTCTAAAGCCAGAAGGTCCTCCTTAATGGTTGAACTTTCGCCCGGCCGGCGTACAGCACGCACAGTATCCTGGGCCAATAAGTCAGCCACTTCGGCTTTATAAACGTCATCTGTCCATGTTACCTTTTCTCATTGATCGCTTGGCTTCCTCTCGGTCACGGCCTAATGTGGCCTTATAATTATGCTCTAAATGTGTGACAATATCCAATGCTTCCGCAACAGTTTTAGGGTTGCGGTTTAGCGCTTCATAGGCCAATCTGAGGTTTCTGTGCCCTTTTAGGAAGTACTCGGCTGACAATTCTTCCTGCAATTCGAGATCCACGTTTTTGTAGGCCAGTGTTACCAGACGTCGAACCTCTTCTGAAAACTCCTGATTCGATTCACTCTTTTGGCGAAGATCGGCTAAACGTTTCCTGGCTGTGGAGGGTGGATCTTTGTGACTGTATCGCTTTTGCATTTGCTGGACTAAAGCTTCAAAGTCATTTTGAACTTGCGCTGGTAGCAGTCCATAAAAGGTTGCCGCCTTGTCTCGCAAACATTCGACAAGACGATCCAGTTTTTCAGGTCCATTCCACCCATTTCGTACAGATGCCCTATTAAAAGGTAGAAGAAAAGCTTCCCAATCGCTACTGCTACCACCATCAAATGTTGGCAATTTCTGTCGTGGAACATCTGATCGCAGATTTTGTGAGGATTGAGTATGAAAAGAATATGGAAAGGTGTTTACTGGGGTTTGTGGGGGAATTGCAGGATTAGGCAAGGATGTGGTAGCTGGAGCAGGCCCGGTACTACTCTGCACCATTGACTGTAGATTCGTATCTGTGACCACAGGATGACTGGTTTCCCATTTCTTTATTGTTTGAAGAAGGGGGTCAAACCGAGGTGCACTACGGTCAAGTTTAGGCGTAGAAAATATCGGATGACCGGCTTGAGATGTGATATTCACATTTGAGCTGACTCCTCCTGCAACCTATGTTTTCTGTCCGAGGTTCATTATGGACGCCTTAACCGATTTTAACTCTTCGCGAATGTCTTCATTTCCCTTTGTCACGACATCAGCAAGGACAAACACTTTGTTGGTTAGCGTGCCAATGCAGTCTTTTAGGACCGTGACAATATCGACATCCATGGTAAACTTATCCATGTCCTGGTTAGGTGGTGAGGTATTGTTAGAAGTGGATGGTTCTGATGTATCTGGAAAGTTATTAAAACCGTCCATTGCTAACTAACGTTAAATAAAACTTCTTGAGGGTCAACTTCGATGTTTAAAATATCGCCGTCAGTCCAACACTCTTTAACAATATCAAGTTTCAAACGGTGCAACCACTTTTCTGCAAGGAGTCGTCCTGGATGCAGACCGTCTTGGAGCAAAGTGTAGTTTACTGATCGTCGAGTCGCTGATCGAGTTTTATAAAGATCAAGATCAAATCGAAGAGTGGTTCTACCTATGTCCTTGTTAAGTTGCACTATGGAAGTGTTAATGCGACCAATCTGTGACAGAATATGCTTGTTGACATTGATTGACTGACAATTTCCAGAATAATTTAAATGTTTATTATAATCTGTAGCAGAATATGTTGGTAGGGAAATAAATTTAACAGTATTGTTATTTCTGTTAAGATATTCAATTAACTTATTATATCCTGATAAAAGTAGTTGAGATATATTAGTTTCAATAGAATATCTCAAGTCAATGTGTTTACTAGGTCTGTGTAACTTTTTAGTATTATCACAAGTTCCTAACCACGAGTAAATAACCAAGGGTTTATTAAATTTGTAATAAATTTGAGGAAAGTCCTCAATAGCCGAATCTACCGCTGAAATAGTTTGCGCTCCTGGATATGATAGAAATTCTAGCGGGAAACTAGGTTAAAAAGGCTTAGTTAAAATGACAATCACAATGTCAGTCGATCTCGTCACGCACACAAGGCCTAGCGCCGTAGCGGACGAATACACTCGACTGTGCGAAATTGAATATCAAAGAAAACAGATTAAATAAAAAAAAAAGATTATTGTATTTTACTAAATTTCGTAATTAAGCTATCTTAAGTAATCCCAAGTCTAACTTGAAATACACATTGAATGAAAAAATATAAAAGGAAAGATCTCACCCAATATGTCCACGTGGTGACGGAAAGTAGTTCCGGCACGCCAACTCTGCTATTGAAACGACTCACTAGCAGACGATTTCGGGTGAATTAAACAAATTCTGTTTTAAACCAATTTTCTGACACCAGTGTAATGCCGTGGCTAATTATCTCAGCGTGGTTCATTGTTGGCATCACTAATTATGAGTAGAAGGGTAGAGAAGACAACAAACACATGTGCTCTAGTTTAGGTCTATATTTCTACTGGCGGGACTCGCCACTCAACCAATCATATTACAGTAAATAAGACGCATGACAATCATAATAGAGGCCAGCAGACGAGGTCAACGACACTACACAATATAAAAACATAGAAATAAACTTAAAACTTTTTATATACAATAAATAAAGAAACGTACCTTTAAATAGAAATCAGAGTTCCAATATTGTAGTTAAGAGTATCATTTCTTAAAGTAACAACTAAACGAATTGTCCGCGAATTTAAAGGGTTGAATTTCCGAATAACACGCCTAATGATTTTCTTTTAATTTGATTGGTGGATGTTTAAAACATCCAGAGAAAACTAAAGGCTTGGCCATTGATTGGTTAAAACCAATCTTGCCTAACTCGATCCTTGACGTGTCATATTGAGTAATTATATTGCCTCTAGTTAATCCCCGCGTATTGTTTGGAAAATCTTAGGCGTCACCATTAATTATACTTAAAATCGATCTAAAATGATACACAATAAAGGACTCTTCAAGTGTCTCTTAATACGTCAATAATCTTATATAACAGCGTTAAGCTGTTATTTATCAACGTCAGCAAATAAATGTCGCTTTAGTTTTAAAATAAAATACGTAATTTAAATCATATTAATTAAATTCGTACACAAACTAAATATGCAAATATACCTTATTACATTAAATAAAATATGTAATTTAAATCGTATTAATAAAATACGTATGCAAACTATACATAAAAATATACACTACTACAATATACAGTGTAATTAGACAGAGGTGTATCGTTAACAGTAATATTTATATTTGCAATGTGGCCATCAGCATCATTCACTTGATTATTGAAATTGCATTTTAATTTATTATTGAGCAGAATTGCACCTCCCCCCCCCCGTCTGTTATTATTAGAGCTGCTGAAATAAAGCTGGCCTTTCCACAGTGTACTGCATAAATTGACAATGTTTAAATCCCAAAAGGTTTCCTGTAATAAAATAATATCAAAATTGAAGTAGGTAAATAAGGCAAAAAATTTTTTAATTTTTTCAACATTTCCGTTCGTATTAAAGTTAGCAAATTTGATCGTTGTTATGAGAGTTTATGTGAGTGGTGGATCAGGTAACGGTAAATATAGCACACGCGTTTCCTTAGGCACAGGGATCTTTTGTTGTAACTGATTGTCTTTTTGGACTGTGATTCTTGTGGTCACGTTGATAGCAATAACTTGCTCGTTACTGTAACCGAGTTCGTCCTTTGTGTTTGACGATTTGCTACGCTTCGTTATCGCGAGTCTGGCCAATTAGTTCGTCTGAAGGCATAGGAATACGGACTCGATGACAGTTAGGGAGGCAGAACCTGAATTGCCCGAAAAATTTTCGGCTTTATAGACACCCCCCCCCCCTTCCTCAAGAAATTTTTTGACGCTTTCCTGCTATTTCAACCCGTGAACAAAGCAACTTCAACGTGGTCTACAATGAATCGTTTAGTCCACGAAGACGAGAAAAAATTTGAAAATTTAAAAGCCGCAAACGCACCTCCCTGCTATTCCAGTCTGTGGATAAAGCAGCTTCAATTTGGTCCAAAACAGCCTAGCTGCTGAGCCAAATACCAAACAACCAATCAATCGTCGCGGGGTATGGGGGCCTCGCCCTCCCGGGGAAAATTTTGAAAATTAAACCACCGCATGCGTTTTCTGTTATTCTACCCCGTGTAAGTAACTCAAAAAGTATCCGATGATTTTGTAAGCGAAATTCCACTCCGAATTCCAACCATCCAATCAGACTGCTGCAGCTGCATTCATAAATACTAATCGATGCGCGAAAAATGTCTCACAAAGTAGAGTGACTCCAGACAAAATGTTTTAATCCATAGTCAACTCAGTACAAATTCGTGGTATTCAATTAAAGAAGAGTAATATTAGTGTTTTATCAGGGAAGTTAGGGAAGCAAAATTAGAAATGCCCGAAAAAAAATCAGGTTTACAGACAGAGGCGAAGAAGCGGAGGTGACCTTGTATAGACCCCCACCCCCACCCACAAGAAAATTTTGGAATATTTGACGGCCGCAAACGCGTTTTACTGCTATTCCAGCCCGTAAAATTAGTGTTTTATTAGTTTTCGGGCACTTAATTTTGCCAAGTAGATGAAATATTTTTTTTTTTCTCACTTTACCTGTCTGCCCGAAAGTTAGGGGTCAGCTGCCCCCCCCTCCGGGCTCGTACGCCTATGTCTGAGGGTGGAGTATCTGTTCTAGATACGTCTTCATATACATCTTCATTGCTTACAGAAAGGTCTTCGCTTAACGTCGTGTGATCTCCCGCTACTTCACCCGTACCACGTTCATTGGGAGGGCTCATAATCTCAATGTCACTATTTGTTGTTTCAGATACTTGTGCGTCGATGATGTTGTTATTATTTGACATAGTTTCTTCAGCAGACGAATTTTCAGCATTACTTGTGATTACAGTTTCACAACTGTAAGACCACTAGGCCACCCCAACCCCCTAATTTGGCAAGAACACATATCCCAAACAAAATAGCAACTTTGGATGAACACCACTATTCGGAAAATAAGCAAAAAGAAAAACAAAATTCACCAGAAAGCAGTATAATCGAACTTGGACCTCGACTGGCAAAATTTAGAAATATAAGGAATGACTATATAAGCTTGATTAGAAAATGCAAAAATAAATATTATGAAAAATTAGACCAGAAATTAAATGATAATCAAAAAAGATTGGTGGTATATAGTCAACTCGTTTGTGAAGGGTCAAAGATCAGAAAAGGGAGATATTTCGCCTCTTATGAATAATGGGGTTCCATATTTTAATCCGAAGGACGAAGCAAATTGTTTAAACGAATACTTTATTAACCAATCACAGCTTGACTACACAAATGCACAACTTCCCGAACTTTAACCAATCACAGCTTGACTACATAAATTTCCATTATTGATACTTCAAAAGCTACAGGCCCAGATAACATCAGTGGAAAATTCCTTAAATCCATCTGCTTAGTAAACCCTTTGACAGAGTTTGGCATGTTGCACTCTGTCATAAGCTTGGGGCCGTTGGGATCAGAGGAGTCTTGTTAGAATGGTTCAGGGACTACTTATCTAACAGACAACAGAATGTTATCGTTAACGGAACCTCCTCTGAACCATTAACGGTCCCGGCTGGTTTCCACAGGGCTCCGTTCTCGGTCCGTTACTTTTCATTATATACATCAATGATATAGTAAATAGCATATAATCAAATATAAGATTATTTGCTGATGTATGTAAATATAACTGACCCAACCGAATGTGCGGAAGCCTTAAATGATGACCTAGAGAGAATAAACCTTGGGCAAAGACGTGGCTTGTATATTTTAACCCGCTGAAAACTGAAACACTAGCACTAGCAAATAAAAAGAATATATTTCTTCTGACACTAAATCTAGACAATGTTGCAATCAAGGAAGTTTCTGAGCACAGTCACCTGTGGCTGACTTTCCAAACAAACTGTAAGTGGGATACTCAAATAAGATTTTGGTCAAAACGAGTAAACTTGTAAATTGTCTCCGCTCTTCTAAATATAGGTTAAGTCGCAGATCTCTCCAAACCATGTATACCTCATTATATATTCTTCCTCATTTCGACTACTGTGACGTTATTGGGATGGGAGTACCACCGAACTAACACATAAACTGGTGCTGTGAAAGGTACAGGTCGCCAAGTGTTATATAAGGAAACCGGGTTTATTACACTGCAGGAGAGAAGAAGGCGACATAAATTAATTTTATTCTACAAAATCATAAACCATATCACTCCCGAATACTTATTTCAACTGATACCCCCCCCCCCCCCCCCAAATATCAATTCTTATCGCCTACGAACCAAAGTTACATCCCAACATACCTCTGCAGAACTTCTTTATTTTCTTCTTCTTTTATACCATATACAATTCGAGAGTGGAATCTACTCGATCTTCCTACTAGAAACTTACCTACTCTATTTTCTTTTAAATCTAAACTCGGCTACCTTTATCGAATTATACCTTCATCATACTACTCTGGCAACGGGAAAAATTAAATTCGCCACTCTTGCCTTCGACTCTCTTGTAGTGATTTAAACGGACATCGTTTTCTCAGGCATATTTCTGACAGCCCTATATGCGATTGTGGTCACCCCTTTGAAGACTCCGCACATTTTCTCTTAATCTGTCACTTACGTTCAGATGTACGATTTGCGACAGTATCAAAGCTTCCAAAACTTTATAAAAATTCTCAAAATTTATTATTCGGAACTGAAAACAGAAACATTTCTGAAGAATTTTTTTATTCTGTTCATAACTTCCTCGAGATCTCCAAACGATTTTGAAAATTCCGTATGAAATTGTATGAAATATCCTGAGCGCCATAGAAAACGCATCACTTAGTTTTTCGTATAACAAAATGATCCTGTAAACATATTTATTTTGAACAATATTCAAATGGGAACACATCAATGACAACACAGTTGTACACTTATGGATGTTTAATCTGTAATCAACGGTACATATATTTTCTTTGGTGTTTACTATCAGATCTGGAAACTGTTCAATGTTGTTTTTCATCCTGAAGGTTTTTATTCAAGCTGATTAGTTTTTCTCTACACTAGGTTATCATGATTATCACTCACTTCACGAACTCACCCCACTTCTGTTGCAAATTGTACAATATCTAAAACACTTCCACTAGAAATTTGTGCATAAATATGATCCAAAGTAACTCCTTAAGTTACAATTACTAAATATTCTACTATTTTAACCACATTAGCCTAGTACCGACAGTAAATTCAAAGGTTTGCTTGCAAATATAAGCCAATTCTTCTAGGATTAATTTTATTCGCAGATCTCATTTAGGATTGATACTGGGACAAACATTTATATACACACTTCTTAGATAAAAAAAAAACCCTCAAACTAAACCCAAAAACTCGTGGAAATCAGATCTGCGAATAAAATTAACTCTAGAAGAATTGACTTGTATTTACAAGCAAACCTTTGAATTCACTGTCGATACTAGGCTAATGTGGTTTCAATAGTAGAATAATTGGTACAAATAAATTTTTAGCTAAAATTGGAATTATTAAATCGGACCTATGTACCTTTTGCAAAAAAAGAATAGAATTATTATTACATCTTTATTACAGCTGTTAACATGTACAATTATATTGGCAAGAATTAGGAGCCTGAATTAAACTAAAGGCAAACAATGATTTTGATATCACCTTGATAACATGTTTATTTGGCATTGATACAGAAAATAAATATCCAATGCTGAGCTAAGTTACACATGTATAAACAAAGGCTTAAAGAAAAGAAAGAAAAAATCGGAGTTGAAAAGTAGGACGTTAAACCCTATTTCGAAGCGAAATTTTCTATAAAATAGTAATGAAGATAAAATGGAGTTTCAAGTGTAATATTTTGAATGATAAGACAACTTTATTATAAAGAATAATTTGTGTAAGAGAACGCGAACTGAGAGTAGAAAAGTGGTAGATGGAGTTTCGGTTGGTGTATCAAAAACACTTATTTGGTAGCTGTCCGATGTATCTAACATGACGAAAGTGTTTTAAATGCCCATTTAATTAAATCCCCATTCTTTTTTTAGCTCAATAAAAGATGTCGTGTCATTTTAAACATTTGGGATCTTAAAAACATTTATTAGAGAAGTTTATATTAAAAAAATAGGTTGCCAAGCAACGAAACATACGCCCACCCAGCAGCCAAATCGTCCGGGCAGTCAACAAGAGTTGTTGCATTTTAAGTAATCATCAGAAAATCATAATTCAAACTCACCCATAACTACGGTGTAACTGTGATATAATCAAACGTTTTTATAAATCAGATAATAATTGTGACCTCCAGAGGGACCACAAGCTAAAAAGGGTGATTTTTCGTACAATCAGGGGCCATACTTCAGGAAGTTACGATCCGATATGGGCATATATGCAATGGAACCAAGATCATTAGGTTATAAACATGCATTTCAAGTTTCATCAAAATCAGTTCAAAATTGTGACCTCTATAGGGTCCACAACCTTGATATAACATATTTTCACACAATTCGCGTATAGACTGCGGCCATTCTATCCGTCAACGAAATTCAAATTCTCTCTTCATTACCATAAAACCGTGATATAATCAAACGGTTTTTTAAATCGGATAATAATTTTGACCTCCAGAGGGACCACAAGCTAACAAAAGCGATTTTTCGGACAATCAGGGGACATAATTCAGGAAGTTATGATCCAATGGGCGCAAATATCTAAAGGAACCAAGATCTTTGGGTTATAAACATACATGTCAAGTTTCATCAATATCGGTTCAAAATTGTGACCTCTATAGGGTCCACAACCTTGATATAACATATTTTCACACTATTCGTGTACAAACGGCGGCCATTTTGTCGTCAATTCTAGTCCGATTTTCACAAAATTCCAACTCTCTCTTCATTACCATGTAACGGAGATATAATCAAACGTTTTTTTTAATCGGATAACAATTTTGACCTCCAGAGGGACCAAAAGCTAACAAAAGCGATTTTTCGGACAATCCAGGGACTTCAGGAAGTTATGATCCGATGGGCGCAAATATCGAAAGGAACCAAGATCTTTGGGTTATAAACATACATGTCAAGTTTCATCAAACTCGGTTCAAAATTGTGACCTCTATAAGGTCCACAACCTTGATATAACATATTTTCACACTACATGTATTCGCGTACAAACGGCGGCCATTTTGTCCGTCAATTTTGGTCTGATTTCACGAAATACGAACTCAGCCTTCATAATCATGGAATGGTGATATAATCAAACGGTTTTTTAAATCGGATAACAATTTTGACATCCAGAGGGACCACAAGCTAAAAAGGGCGATTTTTCGGACAATCAGGGGCCATAATTCAGGAAGTTACGATCCGATGGGCGCAAATATCAAAAGGAACCAAGATCTTTGGGTTATAAACATACATGTCAAGTTTCATCAAAATCGGTTCAAAATTGTGACCTCTATAAGGTCCACAACCTTGATATAACATATTTTCACACTATTCGCGTACAAAAGGCGGCCCTTTTGTCCGTCAAGTTTGGTCCGATTTTCACGAAATTCGAACTCAACCTTCACAACCATGGAACGGTGATATTATCAAACGTTTTTTTTATTAAATCGGATAACAATTTTGACCTCCAGAGGAAACAGAAGTTAAAAAGGGCGATTTTTCGGACAATCAGGGGCCATAATTTAGGAAGTTATGATCCGATTGGCGCAAATATCGAAAGGAACCAAGATCTTTGGGTTATAAACATGCATTTCAAGTTTTATCCAAATCGGTTCAAAATTGTGACCTCTACACTGTTCACAAGCTAAAAAAAACGTGATATTTCGTACAATCAGGGGCCATAACCCATGAAGTTATATCGAAAGGAATCGAGCTCTTAAGGTGAAACACCTATATTTTAAGTGTCATTGAAATCGGATAAAAATTGTGACCTGTAGACTGTTCACAAACAATTGTGGACTCCCGACGGACGGACGAACAGGGGCGACGACAATATACGTCCACATGAAAATGTGGGCGTATAAAAAGAAATTGTGATTACTGTTGAACTTAACATGTTCCGGGGAAAACCTGAGGTCAAAAGGAAAATGATTTATAAAAGATCTTAGCAGACGTGTGTCTACTTCTATGTGACAGTTGATCTATAGCCCAGAACTTACTTTAATCTTCTCTACATGTGTAGATGAAGGAGACGCTAGATTTCCGTATTTACGTAATTAATTCATTCACGGTATACAGTCATTGCTTTAAGGATATCATATAAAATGGCAAGTAAAATAATTATTTGAAACTTAACAAATATATATTATGTGCTCTTATTATAGATCTTAGTTGTAAAATGTATAGAAGTAACTATATAGCTTTAACAATACCAGAGTATGTAATTAAAAGAATAAATATTATAATAATATCTACGGCATATAGATACAAAAATGTAAATTACATAGATGGCACAATTATACAGTCATTGAGAACAACAATCATTAAATAATCAACTACCGAAATGTTATTAAACTTTCTCTTAAACATATAGCCTTTTTTCAAAATTTAGTTAGATTATTCAACACTTTTACATTGTTTGGTGCGAACAACTGTGTGAGTTTAAATACAGAAGCTCTGGTCGATTTATAAACAGGACACCACAGGACAAAATGGAATTCATCTTCAGTGTCGTCACTATCACAAAGTAGACATATACATTCATCTACTGTTATTTTACAGTATCGTCTATTCTCAAGGTGAGAAGACGTTCGAAATTTAAATAGTACTTGTTTGCTTTGATTTGACAAAGGTTTCCTTAGATAATATTGTAAAACAAACGTTGAAACAATGTTACGGTACAGTGCACATTTCCTACTTACAGTAATGTGGATTGCAGGTGCTGTATATAATTATAAGTTGGATTTCTATTAATAATAGCAAGTAAATATTTTTCATTATACTGGTGGTACTCTGTAAATATATAGAGAGAGAGAGAGAGAAATGGGGTTTAACGTCCACTCAACACAAACTAGGTCATTTCGGGACTAACATATGGTTTTTAATCTTATTTCAATAATTCGCTTGCGCGTAGGGGTCTTTAGCAGTGGGAGGAAACCGGAGTGCCCGGAGGAAACCCACGAGGTTGAGAAGGCGCCCCTATCTCCATGCCACATACGCTCACACCAGGGCTCGAAACCACAGCCGCGAGCCAGAGGTGACCGGCCAGCTAGAGGTCGAAGCGCGGCACTCTAGACCACGAGGCCATCCCAACCCCCCCTGTAAATATATAACTTAAACCCAACACATTTAACTCATTATAAATACAACTTAACCAGCTCTGACTATCATGTTTTTACTATCGTTGTGTAAATCTAACAAAGTTTGTAAACAGTTCAAATAAACACAATTTTCACTATTCAAAATATGTAACCAATACTTGAAGATTGATATCATTCGTTTTGTTAAAAGGTCTAGCCTTCCTAGGTCATGGTACAACATACAGTTAGAAAATGATCCTTGTGTACCGACTATATTTTTTAGAAACTTTAGATGTACTTTTTCTATCTCGGGTGCTTTGTGAAATCCCCATGTTTCGGAGGAGAAACAAAGAATTGGTATCACATAGCAATCAAATAGAGATAACTTATTTTGAATATTCTGTAACTTATAGCATGGTTCTTACAGAGAGCAAAATACGCCTTACGACCTTGATTTGCTAGAGTATTTTCGGTCTTTGCAAATTTCCCGTTATAGTTAAAGCATAGGCCTAGATAGGTGAACCAATCAACAGTCTCAATTGCCTGACCTTCATAAGTCCAGGATTCATACTCAAACAAATGTTTACATTTCGTGAAAACTAATACTTTGGTTTTATCTGTATTTACCAAGAGATCACGGTCTGAACAACAATAATACAGGGTGTCCAACATACATTGTAAATCCTCAGCGGATTCAGATATATGAAACGTGTCAACTGCATAAAACTAAATTTAACAATTTTAAATCAACGCTCTGGGAATTTGAATTAATTAAATAGTTTTCCAAATCAATGACAAACAGTGCGAATGACATTGGAGACGGGGCTTTGCCCTGCATTAAACCTACTTTAACTGGAAATGATTCACCCGTAAAGTTATGCAACCTGACACATGACGAAATATCACTGTACATAGATTTGATAACTTCCAATAATTTTCCTCAAATACCTAATTTCACTAATTTGTTCCAGAGATTGTGATAGGTTATACTATCGAATGATCGGCGTTAGTCAACAAATCCACGGTAGAGCCGCTTTCGCGAATTTAATGATTTACAGATAAGTGTGTTAAGGGCGAAGATGGCATCTTGTTCTATATCCAGGTTTAAAACCAAACTGAGCATCTGTTACATTATTTTCTCTACTCGAGGTTAGCAAGCGCTTATTGACGATTACCGTAAATAATTTTGACAAATGACTGACAAGGGGTTATTGCTCGATAATTATTGACGTCGTTGCGATCATTTTTCTTGAAAGAGGGGATTATTATTCCCTTTGCCCAGGATAAAGAGAAATAACCCAAACCTAGGATGCAGTTAAATAACTTCAATAAGATAGATGCGGTGGCATTCTTTAAGTTCAGGAAATAATCGTTCAGTAGGGTATCCTCTCCAGCGGATTTGTCGGTCTTAAAGGCCTTAATTGCGTCTGTGATTTCCTGCAGAGTGAATTCGTCATTCAGTTCCGGGTACACGCATTCTATGTGTATTTTATTGTCATCTGGCAACTGACCTGGGTGGTTTGCTAATTTGCTACACTGATTAAAGAAATCATCGTAAGAAGTCCGACAGTATTTTGTTTTGGTTTCCTAAATTTTCTATAGAATTCTTTTGGATTAGATTATTATTCCCTTTGACCAGGATAAAGGGAAATAACCCGAACCTCCCGCTAGGGTCCCTTGCAGAGAAGCGACGCTGGATGTCGTTGGCCGACTTGCTCGAGAGGACGGGACGGGACACATGAGGGGAACGTTGGCTCAAGCGAAGCGCGGCTGCAATGGCCGCCCCGCGCTTGATTACCGGCGAACGCCGACGCGGAGGCCTTCCCCTCGTGGTTCGCCTTGTTTATTTTTTTGGGGGTTGATTTTATCGCAGTCGGAGGGGCGCCCGCTCGCTTCGCTGTGGCTGTCAGCTCGGGGTGGAGTACGGCGGGGTAACGCCTCTCCGGCCAACATTTTATAGTTTTTTTGTGTTTTTTTTTTTTGTTTTTTTGTCTGGGTGCCTGTTCTCAGGCACGGTCGACGGGGTGCTGTCGGTGCTGGCGAGCCACGGGTCCGGGCTGCCCGTCTCGCAGAACTCGCCTCAGTGCAGTGCTGATCTCGGCGGACCGCCGCACTTGAAGAGGGAGGTGGTAGTAGCGCTTCTGGGTTCCCTCTGAATGTGACATCTGTGCCTCCAGATCGGCAGCCAGGGTCAGGTGCTGCTCGAGCATAGAGCACACGATGGACTTGCGTACGACCCGACTGTTAAACTTTTTCCCTAGGAAATTGCCGTAGCGGCTATTAAGCAATGCACCCATCTCGGAAGGCGTGTAAGGCAAGGCGGACCTGAACTTGATGAACAGCCTGTCTTCACGACTGAACTGGAAATACCGCATGATCTCGTCGTAGAACTTCTCCTCGAGGGGGAATTTAGCCGGGCCGGCGTAACCGGTCTTGTGCTTGTAGACTGAAACCACCCTGATCAATTCGCCGTCGGCGCCCGTCGACGGCACGGCATCCAAAAACTCGCCTATGGCCATGTTACAGACGGCCAGACTGCGCTGACCCGTGTTGAGCAAGATCTGGGCGAAGAGGTAGGCCAGTACGGTAGGTACCGGACGGCGGTGATCTGAAGCGTGGCATCGGTGTCGATCCGCCCGAGCAGGTCTCGGGCGGTGGTTGTCACGTCGCAGCTGTCAATGTGAGCGACGTCGGTGGCGGTAAGAAGGCTATCGCGCTGTTCCACTACGTGCCTGCGCTCACTAAACCTCTTACGCGTAGATCGACCCCAGCGGGAGATTTTGGTCAGCCACAAGTCGTAACTGGCGTCGACGACGCTCGACCGTTCTCGCAGAAATTCGATGAACAGCCTGAGCGAGGACAGGTACGATTTTACGGTACCAACGGCCGCCTCCGAGGCGAGCATGGGTATCAGCCAGAGGTCTCGCGCCGCTCTGTGCGAGCCGAAGTCGGCAACGGGGTCACAGTCCTTGGTGATCGCCTGCCATATACGCCAGACCTGCTTGACATGCTGGACGACGGCATAGCCACGCCGAGTGATGCCTTCGGAGAAAGCCACCTCCTTCCGGAAATTGGCTAAGAGGCGCCTTGCGCTCGCCGTCAGGGGCGGCGAGGTGCAAGCCGGCTGGACGGGGGTAACAGGCTGGAGAGCCTCGGCCAAAGTCGACTTTTGCTCCTTGTGTAGCTGCAAGGCGCTTTGATAGCACGGGCAATTTCGTCCCGGATATTTATGAAAATTTAACAAGTGAAGGTCCACTCGAGCCTGGCAGTTTTCTACGGGGCACTCGTATCTGGGCGAGTTGCACTTGTACGTACGTATGCTCTTGGCAACGGCATCCTGTCTGCACATGCCGTGCACTGCCCGATAGTGTCTCGCCAGTCGTACGACTGAAGCCTCACAGAGAGAGCACTGCCTACGCGGTCTCGTCATAGCGAGAGACTGATGGGGACAAGCCCGCTACCCGTGCCACGCGCCACGACAGCATCCCGTCAAATGTTCGAACAGTTGCGCTTTAACAAAATCAAGGGAGAGAATCTGGCCAGAGGAGAGAATAAGTAGGGCGACGCCGCTAAAATCGCAACCCAGCGACGCCGCTCGAAGTGCAAGGGCGCTTCGGGCGGGGAAACATACCCCCCGGCTGCCCCGCACCAAAAGAACGCTGACAGCGGCCGATTTCGGCTGAAAATTGAATGCAGGTCAACTCCCGTAATCTGATATGTTAATGAGCCGGGAGATTTTCGCCACTCGGTTACCCGTGTGCGATAATGTAATTACTTTTTAACGAAAATTTTTTTTTCATTCGCAAGCCAGAGGGTCCCTGTCTGAGAGAAACGGCGGAAAGGCAGGGAATTTACAGCACAAGACAGGCAGATTTTCTCGTCTTTCATCGGGCGCGGATCTCAGCGGGGAGACCGGGAACATGACACGCTGCAACTAGCTACGCTTTCGCAGGAGGAATTTCTTTTCTTTAGGGGCACAGAGCGCATACCACCCATACATCTACTGAACAGGATAAACTGGGCGCTAGACGGGGAGCAGCCGGAATTACTCGAAGCGGTGGAGCGTGGCTTGGTGGTAGAGAGAGAGACGGGAGGAAGTGGCCTTTCCTCTCGGTCTAGAACGGCAGTCCCGTCGATGGATTTCTCCTGTCGGCCGGCCGCCGAGTACCCGTTTCGGAGTGAGAGACCACCGCGTTGAGAGAGGCGGCCGCCGAGTACCCGTTTCGGAGGGAGAGACGACAGCGGCGAGAGAGGCGACCGGCCGGGGCTGAGAGACAGCAGCGGCGAGAGAGGCGGCGGCCGATGTGTGGCTTTGCGGCCCTGTCTGTCGGCCGGCCGGCCGCCGAGTACCCGTTTCGGAGTGAGAGACAACCGCGGCGAGAGAGGCGGCCGGCCGGGGCTGCCGTTCCTCGAGACGGCCGAGGCGCCCGCGAGGGACTTCTCCTGTCGGCCGGAGTGAGAGACAACCGCGGCGAGAGAGGCGGCCGCCGAGTACCCGTTTCGGAGTGAGAGACGACAGCGGCGAGAGAGGCGACCGGCCGGGACTGAGAGACAGCAGCGGCGAGAGAGCCGGCCGCCGAATACCCGTTTCGGAGTGAGAGACAACCGCGGCGAGAGAGGCGGCCGGCCGGGGCTGCCGCTCCTCGAGGCGCCCGCAAAGGACTTCTCCTGTCGGCCGGAGTGAGAGACAACCGGGTTCCTTGAGACCGCCGATGCGCCCGCGAGGGACTTCTCCTGTCGGCCGGTGAGAGACGACAGCGGCGAGAGAGACCGAAGCAAACTGACAAGCTTTTTCCGCCCGACATTCCACCGCTCCTGGCGGGGCCATGCGCTGAAGGATCTCGACGAAAGTTGCTGGAATGAGGGTCCCTGGCCAGCAAGAACGCCAAGAGATGAATTTGGAAGGCCAGAAAAGCCTTGGAAAGCAAAACAATTGTGTCGAAACCTACTTTTGCACGGTGGTATACCTTTCAGAAGAGTGCGAAACAATAGTATAGGAGGTAGGTGAGAGAGACCGAACCTGGTACGGTGCATGTGTATACCTTTCGAACGAGTGCGTTTTCTCTTACATGGAAGGTGATGCTCAGCCAGTCCTTGGCGGGGCAGCGAACTTTGGCGGAGAATTGATCAGGCGAGTTTCTGCAGACGGGCGCTTCGCGGTGGAAGGTATGCCGGTCTCCTCTTGCGCGGTGCGTACACGGCAGCTGAGTGAAGGCTAGGGAGTGTGTGTTAGTGCAGCTCCCAGCTACCCTTCTCGTCAGCCTCGTCGGGAAGGATGGCACCCGAAGCCGTTCACCCGCGCTGTTCTCTCGCGCCGCGCTCTTTCTTCGTCGGTTCTCCCTCTCAGGCAACGAAGCGGTCAGAAGGCGGGGGAACGGTTAGCCCGATCTCTTGTCCAGTTACCGTACGCTTTCGAACGATCCAAGACGCGATGGAGACGGTGGAGCGAGACCAGCCGATAATATCGGCACAGGGTTACAGCTCGTGTTGGTCGGCTGCGCAGAAATTTATTTCTCAGCCAGCCTGGCAGACCCGAAACGTTCCGGTGTACGCTTACACGGCGGGACAGACTGGCTCGTCCGATTTTTAAATCAGCGAATCTCGACTACCGTCCCTGCGGCTAATGCCGCGGGGAGATCCCGATTCGACGCACCCGCCTGAGCCCGTCTCCTGTGTGGCCCGTCGTCTCGGCTCATCTCGGTTCTTCCGTACGCCTAGCGAGGAAACTCTTCTCGACGGCTGGCTCGCCCGCTGGCCAACAGGGACTTCCGTCCTGGAACCAGCAAACGAGGCAGGCGCGGGATTCAGAATTAGGTTTTCCGCCCTGCCGACCCTCGCTCTCTCGCTCATCGGCGATTGGGCAGGCGTTTACTCGTAGTTCTCTTGGAGCTCGCGAAAGGATATCTGGTTGATCCTGCCAGTGATCATATGCTTGTCTCAAAGCTTAAGCCATGCAAGTCTAAGTTCAAGCTCGTCCCTTTCCATTAGCCGCAGGGAGATCCCGATTCGACGCACCCGCCTGAGCCCGTCTCCTGTGTGGCCCGTCGTCTCGGCTCATCTCGGTTCTTCCGTACGCCTAGCGAGGAAACTCTTCTCGACGGCTGGCTCGCCCGCTGGCCAACAGGGACTTCCTTCCTGGAACCAGCAAACGAGGCAGGCGCGGGATTCAGAATTAGGTTTTCCGCCCTGCCGACCCTCGCTCTCTCGCTCATCGGCGATTGGGCAGGCGTTTACTCGTAGTTCTCTTGGAGCTCGCGAAAGGATATCTGGTTGATCCTGCCAGTGATCATATGCTTGTCTCAAAGCTTAAGCCATGCAAGTCTAAGTTCAAGCTCGTCCCTTTCCAGGAGCGAGTCGAAACTGCGAACGGCTCATTAGTCAGATACGGTTCCTTGGCGAATAGCGGGTTGGTTTAATGGATAACTGTGGTAATTCTAGAGCTAATACATGCAACACACCGTGGTCCCCCCCCCTCTTCGGAACAAGGGGGGGAAACGGCATTTATTCTCTGGACCAGACCGCCCTAGCCTGCAAAGCTACCGTGAAAAGTAGCGACGGGGCGAAGCGAGAGGTGTTGAAATCCGAATAACTGTGCCGATCGCGGGGTCTTTCCGGGCCCCCGACGACTTTGCCATGAAGTGTCTGGCCCATCAATTGGCGATGGTCGGCGACCTGCCTACCACGGTGTTGACGGGTAACGGGGAATCAGGGTTCGATTCCGGAGAGGGAGCCTGCGAAACGGCTACCACCTCCAAGGAGGGCAGCAGGCGCGCAACTTACCAAATCCCGACACAGGGAGGTAGTGACGAAAAATAACGTGGCGGGGCCCTATCGTGGTCGCCGCGGGCGGAATGAGCGCAACTTAAAAAAGTGTGCGAGGAGCTATTGGAGGGCAAGCCTGGTGCCAGCAGCCGCGGTAATTCCAGCTCCAATAGCCTATATCGGAGTTGCTGCGGTTAAAAAGCTCGTCGTTGGATCTCGGAGACGGCACGGTCGGTGCGATACGCTGCGGACCCGATCGGAGAATTCTTGGCCGCTCCTAACTGGTGAGCGGGGCAAGGCGGACTTGACCGTCCTGCGTCGCTTTCTCTCCTTCTCGGGAGAGATCCCGCCACAATTTATGTCTACCTTGAAAAAATTAGAGTGCTAAAGGCAGGCTAACCCCGAGCCTGAATTTTTCGTGCATGGAATAAGTGGGGAGGCTCTATTCCGGAGGGCGGTCCGGCCGACTTGTTTGACGTTGCCTCCCTGTCGGTCTCGCCGGAGAGCTAGGATTCGAGAGGAACGGTGGGGGGCGAGCGTACCGGGCGGGGAGAGGTGAAATTTTGTGATCCGCTCGAGACGACTCGAAGCGAAAGCGCTGGCCCCGGACGTCTTCCTTAATCCAGAACGAAGGTGGGTGGAGCAAAGACGATCAGATACCGTCGTAGTACCGACGGTAAACGCTGCCGACAGGGCCGCGGACTAGGAACGAGAACAGCGGTTATGGACCCGTTCGTGGCGGCTTCGGGCAACCTGTGAGTTTACGGGTTCCGGGGGTAGTATGGTCGCAAGGCTGAAACTTGAAGGAATTGACGGAAGGGCACCACAAGGAGTGGAGCCTGCGGCTTAATTTGACTCAACACGGGGCAACTTACCCGGTCCGGACATCGTCAGGATTGACAGACGCTCGTGCAGTTCTTTCTCGATTCGATGGGTGGTGGTGCATGGCCGTTCGTGGCTGGTGAAGTGAAAAGTCTGGTTTATTCCGCTAACGGACGAGGCCTCGCTCTTAATTAGTCGATTCGTAGTTCTCGGTTAGCCTCACACGGGGGAACATGGGGCGAGTCGTAGCCAACTTCTTAGGGGGATCCCAAGCAAGCTCAAGCTAGGTGAGAGAGATCAATAACAGGTCTGTGATGCCCTTAGATGTTCTGGGCCGCACGCGCGCTACACTGAAGACGAAAGCGCGAGTGCCTACGGTCGTGGTTTGGTCAGGCCGGGAACCCGCCCCGAGAGGGGGTAGGTAGTCTCACCTACAGCGGGTTAACCGTGCCAATCGTTTTCGTGCTGGGGATCGGGCCTTGCAACTCAGCCCCGTGAACGAGGAATTCCAAGTAGGCGTCCGTCATCAGCTGGCGCCGATTAAGTCCCTGCCTTTTGTACACACTGCCCGTCGCTACCTCCGATAGAATGGCTCAGCGAGGCCGTTGGACTCGGGACTTGCATTTTGCAACGACCCAGGAAGGCGGTCGAGCTTAATCATTTAGAGGAAGTAAAAGTCGTAACAAGGTTTCCGTAGGTGAACATGAGGAAGGATCATTACCGTACCCTGTCCAAAAATGTATAGTTTATTTTTTTTTGGAGGACCGTGTAGCGGAACTTCACGTTAGAAATTTAGGCTGCAGGCCTACTCTTGTCTATGTTGCTTTGATCTACAATTATAAAATACATTAAGAGCCGTTTTACATTTTGAATACAGTACAGAACAGTGGTTGTCGAACGACGGTTGATTAGTTGATCTATTGCGCTGATTAAGGTAAAACCAAAAGATAACTGACATATATAATATTCTACGTCAGCCATTGTGGTACAATTCAAATATAAAAATAAACAATATATTTTGATGCTTGGCATCAGAAAGGGGTATGTAATTAAAAGATTAAATATTACGATATTTGCGTTTTCATGGAAGGGACTAGATACAATTAAATGAAATGTAATCGGTCAAACGGAGAATATGATGATATGCTTGAAAAACAACATATAATTTCATTCTTGATCTGTATGTGGGCGATTTACTAGCAGGGTGTAACTATGATCCTAAACTTAAAAACTTATCTCCCTTTTATCAAGAATTATTTAAATAGCCACTCTTTATATACTAAGCATGTTGATAAATTTATACACGCGAAGAATCAAAGTTTCTGGAATAATAACTTTTTATATAGGACTAGATAATCACCTTTTTTAGAAAAAAAAATTAAGATTAAAAGTACAATTTATTTTTATGATTTTATGTGAATGGGTAACTGAAAAATATTATAAACTTAAACGCGTAGCCCTACAGTCTCTTGACTCATGGCCTCGTCGATGACATGTATTGCACTGTATTCGATATTGGTGACGGGTGGCCATGAGCTGTGGTTGTTTCGTTTTTAGAGGCGATCTTATTCTCGGATCTTTTCCTCACCTTAGCGAAAAACCTTTTCTTACGTTTTGTTCTAGCCTTGACATATCGACCGATGCGAAAACATTTGGGGATCGCCCATGCTATAACATCTAAAGTTATCTGCCGATGTGTATGAAATTTATATGCATCAATGAAATTAGTAAATGAAAAATCCTATTGAATTTCAGTTTATTACGTCTGAAGTTGTGGCCCTTGTTTAACTTCGTTGAATATTGTAAACACTCGAACGCCAAAAGTTATCAACTGATCTGTATGAAATTTAAATTAGTGAAACTTATTGTTTCAGTTTGTATAACCTTTGGAACCCTCAGACGACAAAAATTATGGTCTAATCTGTATGAAACTGTCTTGCAAATACACCCAATTACATACAGAATAAATATGAAACAACCCCTGTCGACTTCACGGACGATTTAGCTGATGTGGGCGTATTTTTCTTTGCCTGGCGCTATTTCCCCTTGTCCTTGTCATTGGTACAAAACGGAGGCCCCGAAAAGACTCGTCTAGAAATTTGGGCCCAAATTAAAGATCATTTGGCAGTTGGAATTCGATATAAGAGTAGAGTATAGTGTCGCTGCCTGGGCAAAATTTACCTTGCATTCTGTATAGTGTATGCCTGTCTTAATTAGCACAGTAGAAGCATAACGTTAAGGCCCATTTGATTTCATATTAATCACCGTGCAATTTAGGGTTGTCTAATTTTCCAAATGATCATCCAACGACACAATTTACTTGTTCGACATTTTTCTGCCATTTTTGAGTTAATTCCCGCCATTTTCAATTCCTTATTTGTCCCGTTTTTCAACATCTAGATCTGTATTCTAAACTTGTGTACCGGATGTCCATTCAATTAAAGAAATATAAGTCTCAGATATTTCCCAGATTTGTTTTGCCCGGGTGCAATGTTACTCACTATATATACGCATATATATATATTGCGCAACAGTGCACCCGGTCAAAAAAGAAAAAAAAAATCTGGAAACAGGACAGATGAAAAAAATAAAATGAAAATGTCGGGAAATAACTTAAAATTGGCTAGAAAATGCCGAACAAGTAAATCGTGTCATGGAATGATCAATTGGAAAATTATACAACCCTAAATTCCACGGTTCAACCGGATAAAAATTTCCGTTTAACAATGGGGTTATCCGCTCGCGCTTCGATTCTCAGGTGGCGCCACTGGATTATGGGTTACTCCAAGACGTCTTTCACAGCAGACGGCAAAATCATGGCGGAAAATAATTACGGTCGATTTACTGTTGGGAAATTGAAAGACGAGTTAGCTAAACGAGGTGCAAGGACAACGGGCAGAAAAGAGGCACTTATTGAGAGGTAAGTGTCATCGAGTAAACATTAGCCTATATCTCTAGACCTGTTCCTATTCCATTCCAGCGACTGCCTTTCGTGCGCTTCACAACAATAACAAACCTGCCCCAAAAGTTTTTGACTAGCCTATTATGAGCGGTCCAGACGTTCATTCGTCGGCATTTAGAAACAAACAAATTACACCCGTAGGTATAGCTACTGATTTGGCATTACTCACGTTGTCGGTAGTGTAATTTATTGATTTTCATTGTTCTTAGCTACGCCATAACCTATCAATATCATGAGTAGGCTACGATGAGCATAAATGCCATAATAATAATAATATAACAAGGGCCTAGTACTGTAGTACTTAGTAGGCCTAGGCTAGGCAAGCCCACTGGCACTGCCCAAGAAAGTTTTAAATCTGAATAGGCCTTATTAATTAACTATGGCAATGGATTCCATGGAAGTTATTAGGCCTATATACTGACCCAGAGACACTGCTGTCCGTGTATTTTAGCTTGAAAGATGAAATAAGAAAACTTAGCCTATAGGATGGGCCTAGTATTCTGTTGTCATCCTGCATTCAACTTGATCATGATAATGAAAGAGTTAATAGTCGTAAACAATTATTTGTTTACATAGCATGCTGATACTGATTAGGCCTACATACATTATTATGTTTTAGTGTTTATATTATTATTATATATTATTAATTATTATTATATAAATTATGTGTTCTAATAAAATTATTTCAATTTAAATTAATAATAATATTCTTATCTTTTAAGGTTAGATGCCTATGATAAAAATGATAACTTTAGAAATCCTGTTATCCATCTTCCTGAGTACACAATTCCACAGTGGCCTAGTTCAGGATTTCGACAACTTGTGCCTGAACACAGATTAACGTTACCAAAAATTGATAGATGTCAAATAGATGGTTATTTTAAATACAGAATGGTATCTGATCATGGGATGGTCAATGATTTAAAAGCACTACAGAAAGGAGAGAAGTTGATGGAAAGTGATCGAGTTAATGCATGCAGTTTATGTGAAATAGATACCGGTACATGTACTTGTATTTACTTTACAGGAATTGTTGCTGCTGCAATGAAAAAGAAGGTAATTTGTGAGCTTAAATCTTTCTTTATGCTATAATTTAATAGGGAGAGCTGATCAGAGAATTTTGTTTCCTGTTTTATTGGCTAGATATTAAAGCCTACCTCTGTCATTCATGCCAATCACATTATCTGCATCGCAATTTTAGTAAACAACAATTAGATTTCTGGTAAAAAAGAAATGGATCAGATATTCTGAAATTACTCAGGACTGATGTATTTCTTATGACCATTCATTGATAGAGATATTTTTCTTTGCAAGAGATAATTTATTACTTTTTTATTATGTATAGCCTACATGTATAGATACTTCTGTATTTTATTACAGGTAACTTACAACTATAAAGTCAGCGTTGAAAAGAGTAGTGGTGAAATTGTAAATAGTCACTGTGAATGTCCTGCTGGTAAAGGCCCACATGGAACCTGCAAACACCTGGCTGCAGTTTTACTGATGCTTGTTAAATTTATTGAAGATGGGCAGTGTAAAATCAAGAGAAGTTGTACTGAGAATTTGCAATCTTTTCACATGCCAAAAAGGCAATATGAAGGTAAGAGAGAATGTTAAGATACAAAATTTTGTTTTGCGTGTAGTGCGGTCCACCTGCACTTATTATTACTATTAGTCAAGGAATCTGTGGCAGAGTTGGGGGTTTTATTTCTACTTATGTCCTTGGTTGACAATGTAATTCCTTAGCATGTCCTTGTCTTAAGCTATTTATTTAAGCTAAATCAGCCTATTGAATGTCTTTTTTCAGACCTTAGATATAAATTATTAAATAGACTTAGACATTAATTAACTACCAAGATCAACACAATGATCAATGCCTTGCTTGCCATCAGATATCTCTGATATGAAGTAAATTTAAATACTTTTGCGGTTTATTATCGTAATTATGACAATCAGAGCTAGACTCTATATGTGTCGCCAATAGCCAAACTTCGAGTGAAATAATGTGACTGAAATTTTCAACATATTCCCTTTTCATTATCTATTTGTTAACTATTATAGCAAAAACTGTCAGCTCTTTATCTAAACTTCCCAAATGCCAATGCCCCTTTAATAAAATTTTGATTTATTTTCAGGATCCCCAGTAAAATCAGAGAAAATCCCTCAATCAAAACAACCTCGCTTAGATGATCCACGTCCTCCAGCGCATCGCAACAAGGCCAGCTTTGAAGCTGATGTTAGGAACCGTGTGCACAACTTCTGCGTTTCAGAACAACTTGATTTAACGATCAAATTTTTATATCCCAAAGCTGATATGTTAACTGCAGTGAAAGACCATGATTATTTAATGTTACCATATACTCAATATTGGGTTGACAGTTATTTTCAGATAAAAGAGGCTGAAGCAATAAAGCTAGAGGCATGTACAAGGAGACAGAGTTTGTGTTCAAAATGGCATGACGCCAGGGAGTGGCGTTTGACTGCCTCTCGATTTGGGGATATTACGCATATGACCGCAAGACGAAATGTTGACAAACTTTGTGAAAGTATTTGTTTTCCACCTGTTCTTAGTGGCCCGCCTGTAATACATGGTCTTAAATTTGAAACTGTTGCATGCAAGTCTTTCGAAAAAAAGACAGGTTTCATTGTGTCTAAATGTGGAGTTTTTGTGCACCCAAGTTATCCTTATCTTGGTGCAACTCCTGATGGAGTAATTGATGATGATAAAATAATTGAAATTAAATGTCCATATACAGGAAGGGATGTAAATATTGCTCCAGGAAAATATTTCCCTTATCTGGAATATTTGGATGGTAGCAGCAAAGTCAGGCTTTCTAGACACAGTCGGTATTATTCTCAGATACAAGGACAGCTTTATTTGTCTAAACACCAGTTATGTTTTTTTATAATATTTACACATAAAGATCTTTATATAGAAAAAATAGAAGTTGACAATGATTATTGTAAAGGTTCTTTATTACCTAAGCTTGAATTATTTTATCATAAATATTTAAGACCTTATATTGCATCCCATTTATAATTATAACAATAATGGTGATATGTACAATTACAACAGTTCTATAAAACAAAATTAATCAATGTGATAGCAGGTTAAACTAAAACCTTATATATAGCATCCCTTTTTTTGTTCAACAACAGTAATATTTACAATTTCTACTGGATCACTGGGCTAAATTAAATGCCTTCATCACATATTTCCATTGACTAAGTATATATGTCATGTTGTTTATAGGAATGTACAATTATCCTGTTTCACTTAAAATTGTCAGGGTTATATATTACATATGATAAATTAGTTGAGGCGGGGTGGCTGGATTGCAATATAAATTTATATATATATAATTAAATAGTCTTTTTTCATGTTTTATATTTTCAAATAAAAACGGGTCATGCAGTGCTTTTCAGGTTACACAGGATTGTCTGAGAACCAGGATATTTTTTGTAAGGCCTTATAACAATGGTGCTATGTACAATATTTAAAAATTAGAACATGACTATTATATTGATAAACAAAGTTACATGGTACTTGTCCGCTTCCAGAGAAATGTTATCTTTTGAAAGGATTTAATAAGAGGTTTTCTCTTTTAATAGCCGCTACCATCGTTCATGGCAAGATAAATATACATTATTCAAGTGTGCTAAATCTGCCTAATTGCGGGTCTTTCTTTTGGCCTTAAATGTTATATAAATTATCAGACATTTATTAACATACACAATCAATGCACACAGATTCTTGTCGAAACTACAGACATTGATAACTTGGCTTACAATAAAGTAAGTTAAATAAAATTTTCAATATATTCAATTTGCATTATCTATTTTTGAACTATCATAGCAAGAACGATTAGCTCTTATCTAAATTTTGCATAATGTATTTTTAAGAGACTTGTACAATGCAAAGATTGTGTACATTTTTTGTTTTCATTAGTAATTGATTATTGAATTGTTATTATTACTTATAGGTATGTGTTATATAAAATGCTTTATTTACATGATATTAAATACATGTAGTTACAGTAATAAACACAGTATTATATTACAGGCCTACTAGATTTCTTTGTTTGATCTATTGGGGGGAATGTGATTAGGCAAGTCTGTTGACAATTGATGGACGGAAATTTGATAGCATATAGCATACAAATACAATTCTCGAACCAAGAGCTCGTTTGCTGGCAGGTAGATCTTTTTTCAAAATTTTGTAGGTTTTGCCTAAACCTATCACTCGTTCCACATGAATTCTCTTTGAAGCAATCCGACGATCATGTATGACTTGTTCCGGTTCTAGTTGCGACTTGCCTTTCAACATTGTTGGGGTGTTGACAAAAACATTTTTGGATGCAAAGATATCCTGGACCATAATACCCCTGTCCGCCATTATGCTATCCTTTGATTCAAACATATCATTATTATTGACTAGTGTGGATCGTTCAATTATTTGTCTGGCACTAGCTGATCCGCCATAACTGTCACTGATATACGATACAAGTCCTCGAGGTGAACAACCGATTATGGTTTTCAGTGTGTTTTTATTTTTGTATGTAGAAAATGTCATACTTTGGGCATCAACATTCTGTGGCTTTGAAATAGGAATTTCTGTGGCGTCTAGTACTACACGTGTTGTAGGAAATGCAGATTTAAAGTTACTAGGCATAGTCTCTTGCACAATAGATTTTTCGGGCCAAATATTGATTTCTTTTAATTGGAAGTATAAAAAATTGATCCATACATTAATTAGTTGGGAAACGGTACTTTCACTGACTTTGAAAAAAATACTGAGTTCCAAATCTTCCTTGGCTTGTCTTAATTTCATGAGAGTTAAGAAAAGTTGATCCTTGGGTTCCAACAAAGAACACTTATAATTTAAATCAAAAACTACAGGCCCAAGAAGATTAAAGAAAAACATAAAATGATTATAATTATTAAACCCAGAGTAATATTTAATGGCTCCTGGATTTTCACAGAAATTTTCAATGGAGAACTTAGAATTTATATCTGACAAAAGGTGACATTGAATTTCAACATTATTATTTTGGGATGGTTCACAATCAACAGGCACTGCGACATCAACACAGGCGTGATCAATTATGATTTCATTGATGACTTCATTCTCTTCATTCTCAAAAATTACCGGGTTAACTGGATCTTCAAAGACTCTCTTCAACTTTCTTCTTGGGCATACAGACTTTTTGAATTTAAATAATGATGGAACGACATCCTTTTTCAATCTTTTGCGTTCTCCTAGAATAGAAATCAAAAATCACTATTAGTATTAACCCTTATGCTTGAGATTAAAGTGAATGATAATAACATAACAGTATAAGTAGTCCTTTAATTTATAGAAAAAATGTCTTATCAATATTAGATAATTTTCTATTTAAAACAAATATGCTCATTCATTTAAATATAAACAACTAGCCTAGGCCTAGCAATTGCTTGATTCTAAATTTAAGGCCTAATAGTAATACAGTTGTAGTAATATTAATAGTCAAACATTTAATATTAAAATACACACTGGTGCATAGTAGATTTGGGCCTGAGTTTAATGAAGAGTGGCAATGAAATCATAGATAATAATACCAAATAATTTATCATCGAGTTGCCGAAGCCAGAGTCTCAATCCTTTGGATGGCGAGTGTTATTTTATTTTATTTTTCAACAGACCTAAGAATATATTCTCGTATGGGGATTTGAACAATATCAAACTCAGCATCTTAGTGCAAAGATGATGAACCATGTATGTAGGGCCTAGGGGCCTATGTTTTTATTTATTTTATTTTCTTACCGAGAAGTGTACTTGTGTAGTCGTCATTGGTAAAATGATCTTTACAAACACGATCGTGCTCCCCGGGTTGCCATAATTTTCCAGTCTGTTGATCATTCCGCTTTATGGCAACAATCCATCTCTTCCGCAGAATTAGATCTTTCGGAAAAGTGTGCCCACCTTTTGAGTTTTTGCAGTTTGGTACACAGCAATACTGCGGCATTGTGCGTCATTAGAGACGACAGGAAGTAGCAGACGATGTTTACATCATAGATCGTATGTTGACATAAGGCCGTGAACTATAACCCATAATTCACGCGCGCCACCTGGTGAGCTCTTCGTCGGCGAACTTCATTTAGATATTGCATAGAATCTTTGATTACCAACCTTTTTTTAATAAAAATTTCAAAACAAGCACTTAATTTCCAACTTATTACTTCGCGATCAACATTTGAACTGTTTTCAAATTTCTGCAGATTTTATATATATATATATATATATATATATATATATATATATAAACTAAATTAAAGAAAGACGCCAAAATACTAATTTGACGGTTAGCGCTTTCTGTTCGTACTGAACATCATCAGACCATTTTTATTTATGAAGAATTACGTAGAACAATAGACGCAACGTCATGACGTTACTATAAATATATCAAACACACCATAAAATATTATTTACACATTTTTACATTTAGTAAATTATCACTAAAAAGAGAATTACTTCATCTCTTATTATAGTATCCGTTTATTTAATTCGGGTTTGTACTTTTTGATGAAATAATTTTCTTTACATTCAAGTAAATCATTATTTAAAAAATTCAATTTGTACAAGGGAAATACATTGAATTTTCCACCTCCACATGTTTCGATGTGTGCACTTAAAGGTATCGTTCGATTACTGGGTATCTTAATTTGAGATCTATGAAGGTTCATTCGAAGGTTTAGTTGACCTTCTGTTTTATATATATATATACTTCGAGTTTTGAATGATTTTAATAATTCTGTTTACTTATATATATATATATACTTCGAGTTTTGAATGATTATAATAATTCTTTTTACTTGTTGAGATTCTTTATATAACCCATGGCATATGACAGAAACTGACCGTGATTATGGAAGCTATAATATCTGCCTAGGGTGCACTGTTACGCAATATATGCAAGTAAAAAGAATTATTAAAATCATTCAAAACTCGAAGTATATATATATATATATATGTGTGTGTGATTATGGAAGCTATAATATCTGCCTAGCAGATCTAATTATTTTATTTTTATTTTTATTTTTTTTTTTTTTTTGTATTTCTCAGAATCTAACCATACGATTTTTCTGAAACTTTGACCTACCCCCACCACACACACGTTTTGACTGATTTTACTAAATCTTTTTTCTTTGAGTACTTTTAAGAAAATCATTTTCAACTGCAATTTCAGATTTTCGAATTTCGAAAATTTGTCGCTGTGATTTCGAACCGGAAATTGAGACCAACTTGACAACTTCTTAATAGTTGCATGATTTTTTCATGAAATTTAGTATGTAAGTAGATCTTACTGATGTGACTTGAAAAATGTCTTGAGAAATTTTTTAACTTATCTCCCCTTGAAGAAATTAAGAATCAAATTTTTAAAAAAATATCGGCCAAATATAGGTCAGATTACCTTGAATTAATTTTTTTGTAATAGCTACGACACTACCATACGTACACATGAAATGGAGTTTGTAGGTCAATCCGGAAGTGTCACCATCTTGAAATATCCTTAAGAATTTTTTTATTATTTTACTTACAGACAAGGGACGCCAAACTGAATTGAAGATGAACAAGCCAACAGTGAGGCTGATGTCCCCCGCCGAAATCCCAAAATAAATAGATGACACATATTAATTAATCGCACATTTATTTTTTTCAAACGTATCAAGCAATCAAACTGTACACGAAGTGTCACCCAAAAGTGTTTTATAAAGAAAAATGCTAAAACCGACGAGAAAAATGAAAATGTACCCTAGTTAGGGGGACCCTAAAGGCAGACAAAAGGGCCCCTCTGTCCGAGTCAATCGTTTCTATACACTGTTACTGTCGAATCCATTACTGAATGAGAATGCAGTCATTGTATTGGCATAAAAATCATCAATCAAGATGAATCTAAGTTATCTTGTCCCAAAGTATCAACCAATCAAATTGCTTATCTCTGTCTACCCTACGCAGGAAATGTTCATCTTCGAACTCCATCAAGGCATTGACCTAATAAGCATACACACCAATTTTGAACATTTTAACTCAATTAGAAGGAGAGTTATTGTGTTCCAAAGTCTCGGCAAATCAAATTGCTTATCGCTCTGCTTACCCTGAGCAGAAAATGCTCATTATCGATCTTAGTCGAGGCATTATACTGTAATGAAACTATACACCAAGTACCATCACTCTCATTTAATTAGAACTAAAGTTATCGTGTCCCAAAGCATCAACCAATCAAATTGCTTATCTCTGCTTACCTTAAGCGGAAAATGCTCATCTTCGAACTCCATCAAGGCATTTACCTAATAAGCATATACACCAAGTTTGAACATTTTAACTCAATTAGAAGGAGAGTTATTGTGTTCCAAAGTCTCGACCAATCAAATTGCGTGTCGCTCTGCTTACCCTGAGCAGAAAATGCTCATTATATAACTTAGTCAAGGTATTACTGTAATGAAACTATACATCAAGTTTCATTACTCTCACTTAATTAGAACTAAAGTTATCGTGTCCCAAAGCATCAACCAATCAAATTGCTTATCTCTGCTTACCCTAAGCGGAAAATGCTCATCTTCGAACTCCATCAAGGCATTGATCTAATAAGCATATACACTAAGTTTGAACATTTTAACTCAATTAGAAGGAGAGTTATTGTGTTCCAAAGTCTCGACCAATCAAATTGCGTATCGCTCTGTTTATCCTGAGCAGAAAATGCTCATTATCGAACTTAGTCAAGGTATTGATGTAATGAAACTATACACCAAGTTTCATCACTCTCACTTAATTAGAACTAAAGTTATCATGTCCCAAAGCATCAACCAATCAAATTGCTTACCTCTGCTTACCCTAAGCGGAAAATGCTCATCTTCGAACTCCATCAAGGCATTGACCTAATAAACACATACGCCAAGTTTGAACATTGTTCAATTACGAAGAGAGTTATTGTGACGGACAGACAGACAGACAGACCGACGGACGAACCCATTTTAATAGTCCCCCAACTTTCGAAAGGCGGGGGACAAAAATAGAGGAAAATTCATATTGATGGGCTTCAAAGCATACACAATAGGTCGTGGTTTAGAGATTCCGTCTCCTATTACCGAACTTATTACATTTCTGGATAGCTCAGGCACGATATTTTTGTATTTCTAAATTTCAAAAGTTCGAATTTCCACTTTGACGTTTTTCGTTGCGACAAAGTTGTTTACCGGACAATTTCTTTCTTGAGATTCTGTCAAGCTTATATCCAAGAATCTAATTTTTGGATCTTTCTAAATCTTTAACATGTCTCCCAGAAGTTATGCTGACTTTACAAATCTCCGAAATCCTCAAATATTAATGACGAAAGAATTAACCTACATAGCCGTTACCTTAGGAATATTTGACCTACTTTACACATTCATATTTCTTTGGGTACTTTGAAACATTTACTTTAAATTTTATATCCAAGAATCTAATCTTTGGATCTGTCTAAATCTTTTTTTATAAGCAGTATTTTTATTCAGATTTGTATCTGAATAGGGATTGGGGAACAGGCATAGCCTATATTAAACCCCTCTTCTAAATCTTTAACATGTCTCCCCGAAGAGATGTTGACTTTACAAAACTCCCAAGTCCTCAAATATTAAAGACGAAAGAATTAACCTACATAGCCGTAACTTTGAGAATATTTGACCTATTTTACACATTCATATTTCTTTGGGTCCATTGAAACATTTACTTTAAATTTGCTATTTTCAAACTTCAATAATTACGTAATTGACATATTATTTCGGAAGTAAAAACGAATATGACAACTTCTTTAATATTAGAACGATCCTCGTGAAATTTGGAAATAAAAAAAAATGGGGTTTAATGTCCTATTGTTCTGTTCCTAAACAGGGCTGAGGACGGGCATATACCATACAGTGTGCAACGAGGGAGATTGTGCACGGGCAGCGGCGTAACGACCTACTCCTACATCGAATTCCACCTGCCAAGGGATCTTTTACGTGCAGCCCAATGTTTACACGGGACCTCGATTTTTCGTCCCATTCGAACGACTAGACAGCTGAATCACTGACGAGGTAAAACCACGCCGTAAAATCTGGATGAACTTTCTCCCCCTATGCAGGGATCGAACACCGGACCTCAAGCTTAGCAAGCCAGCATCTTACCTACTTAGCCACGTGATCCCTATGAAAATTGGAATAAAAGTAGACCTGATGCATTTAACTTAAACTATGTCCTTAGAAATTTTCTAACTTATCTTCCCGTGAAGAAATAAGGGATAAAAGCACGATTTTCATAATATTTTGAATGGAATTAGACTGACTCATTTAACTCAAAAAAGTTATTTCCGAGTGAAAAATCCACATCAACGGCTATGGAATACTCGGAATAGGCGGCTGTTTAGTGAATTGATTCCTATTTCCAAATGTTGATTGCACAACATTTTTTTATCTTACTTTTTAAAACCTAATCTCAATATTCGAATGGCTGAGGTCAATTCGATTCTAAAAATATAAGTTTTTTCAGACAATTTTGCAACGCGAAGTAAATCCGATTCCAACATTACGGTCTCGGCAATATCGTTTTTAATTTTTAGATTACCTTTGGGTCAGGGGGAATGGTTCTCGTTATTTTAGCAGTCTATAAGTGGACTCGACTTCACGCTTTAGCCCTTTTAAATACTTGTTATGATAAATCTTAGCAACTTTAAATTTAAAACCTAGACAGATATCCAGACCATAAAACCTTCGCGGTTAATTATATCAATAATTCACTTTTTAACCTAAGTCAAGTGATCGGGGGGGGGGAGGGGTAAATCTACGACATAAAACCTATTCAATGTGTTATATTCGAACAGTTTCTGGGGGTTTTGGGGGTTTCATGTTTGCGCAATATTGTCCATAGTATGGTTTTGGTTTAGTCTGATATACGGAAGCACATACTGTCACAGTTAGATGATTTTTTTCTAGTTTTAAAATAAACAAATCAAATGATCCGCATAACTTCTGGAAGGTAGAGTAAATTCGATTACAACAACAAAAGTCTCAGTTATTTCCCAAATTATAGTGTTGAATTAGTTTTATTTTCTCCACCTTTTTTAATATTGTTTATTTTATCTTTATTTTATCCACTTTACGGTCATCGGAATGTTATTAAAAAATGTTTTTTGCCAAAGAATGACATCGATTTAACATTGAAGTCAGTGTGCAGATAATTACTGGTCTGAGGAAGTAGCTGCCTCTTAACTCAATCTAATTAAAATATAGATCTATATTTCGTTTCGTTTTTTATACTTTTGATGGACTACACTCATGTAGATCTAACAAGTTCTGTTCCGTCTTTCAACATCTAGATCCGTATTTAAACTTCTGGAACGGAGAGTCAGTTCGCTTATTGAAATACAAGTCACGGTTATTTCAATTTATTTTCCAGATTTTTTTTTATGTCCGGCTAATTATTTTTCCTTGTTGAGATTATTTATATAACCCATGACATGTGACAGAAACTGACCGTGAATATGAAAGCTTTAATATCTGCCTAGCAGATATAGTTTTGAATTAGTTTTATTTTCTCCACCTTTTTTAATATTGTTTATTTTATCTTTATTTTATCCACTTTACGGTCATCGGAATGTTTTTAAAAAAAATTTTTGCCAAGGAATGACATCGAGTTAACATTGAAGTCAGTGTGCAGATAATTACTGGTCTGAGGAAGTAGCTGCCTCTTAACTCAATCTAATTAAAATATAGATCTATATTTCGTTTCGTTTTTTATACTTTCGATGGCCTACACTCATGTAGATCTAACAAGTTATAGTGGGAGCTCACGTTCAATGACGTCAGGTATCAAGCACGGCATAGAAATATATAAATATATATTTCTATGCAGCACGGGACATTTGACCCGATAACGTCAGTCATTCGATCAACCAATTAGCGACCGTCATGCTTTTCAAAATCTACTTTTGTTTTGTTTTGATTTCTATCCGCTGGTGTTAGTATAGACGTCATTGACTGGTAATATCTAGTCACAGTTACACGCATGAAAAGCTCAAACGCTCGATTCGACAGACCATTTGATTGGCTGACCCCTCATTTCAGTCAGGACACGAGTTAAATAACAAGTCCTCCAGATCCAAGAGTAGTAAAGACAAGTAAAAACGAAATTTTGAACTACAAAAAACGAAACGAAATTGGATCTGTTTTTTAATCAGATTGCTCTTAACTGTAACCAGGGTCAACATATCCCACAATACAAACTTTGCTTAGGGAGAAATACCAAGATATAAAACCATAAAAATATTGGACATCACGATAGTTGCCATGAGTTGAATAAGGGACTTCTTCCTTAAACATCGTCCTCTTTATAGTAACTTCCTTTTTCGGTTACTTAGTCGTTTTCCAACCATTAATATCTTCCAGAAAATAACTTCACACCAATACATTACAGCAAGATAGAATCAATATTGTTTTAAATTCAAGACGACCCCCCCCCCCACACACACACACACACATACTAAAGACTACAAATGCAGACAGTGATCTCTATATTTTATCAAAATAATTTGATATTTTAATTTTTTTTTTTGTATCTTGCAGAACTACTATAAAGTGTATACGTTCATGTTACTGCTATGCAGCTTTCATTTTGGAAATGGTTATACTGGTAAACTAAAAATGAGAAATAAAGGAGATCGTCATAATATATTTATATTTCACATTCCTATCAGATATATAAATTCCACGTTAGGACCAGAAACCTATGAGTGGATAGTGAATCGATTTGGTCAAGCAACGGCTGATAATGCTGGAATTTATAGATCTCGTATCCTTTAATAAAATATTAAATCAACCCAAACAGTTTTGACATGCTTTATTTCTTCTCTGTACCAACTGCTGATTGAGACTTAAAGCTTTCTGAATTGCATCCTTTATCAATTTAATTGGATACATTTGTATCACAAGAAATTCTTTCAGTTCATTTAAGCGTGTTTGCTTCCAATCACCTTTATTGTACACACTTTTCTCGCTAAATTATATGGAATATTTCTCTTGGTATGTTACGGATCGCACGAATGAAAATTAAGATATTGATGCGTATTCCTACGTTTATAAAATAGTTTCGTTTCTATAACACTGGAATCTTCTAGATATACCATAACATCTAAAAAGCTCAATTTGGTTTTGTTCTTTTCAATGATAAATATGATGTATCCAGGGAATTTAGTATATTGTGATTTTTTTTTATACGCCCACATTTTCATGTGGACGTATATTGTCTTCGCCCCTGTTCGTCCGTCCGTCCGTCCGTCCGTCCACAATTGTTTGTGAACAGTTTACAGGTCACAATTTTTATCCGATTTCAATGAAACTTAAAATATAGGTTTATCACCCTAAGATCTCGGTTCCTTTCGATATTGGCATGTATCGGACCGTAACTTCATGGGTTATGGCCCCTGATTGTACGAAAAATCACGTTTTTTAGCTTGTGAACAGTGTAGAGGTCACAATTTTGAACCGATTTGGATGAAACTTGAAATGCATGTTTATAAACCAAAGATCTTGGTTCCTTTCGATATTTGCGCCAATTGGATCGTAACTTCCTGAATTGTGGCCCCTGATTGTCCGAAAAATCGCCCTTTTTAGCTTGTGGTCCCTCTGGAGGTCAAAATTGTTATCCGATTTAAAAGAACGTTTGATTATATCACCGTTCCATGGTTATGAAGGTTGAGTTCGAATTTCGTGAAAATCGGACCAAAATTGACGGACAAAATGGCCGCCATTTGTACGCGAATAGTGTGAAAATATGTTATATCAAGGTTGTGAACAGTGTAGAGGTCACAATTTTGAACCGATTTGGATGAAACTTGAAAAGCATGTTTATAACCCAAAGATCTTGGTTCCTTTCGATATTTGCGCCAATCGGATTGTAACTTCCTGAATTATGGCCCCTGATTGTCCGAAAAATCGCCCTATTTAGCTTGTGGTCCCTCTGGAGGTCAAAATTGTTATCCGATTTAAAACAACGTTTGATTATATCACAGTTCCATGGTTATGAAGGTTGAGTTCGAATTTCGTGAAAATCGGACCAAAATTAACGGACAAAATGGCCGCCATTTGTACGCGAATAGTGTGAAAATATGTTATATCAAGGTTGTGGACCTTATAGAGGTCACAATTTTGATGAAACTTGACATGTATGTTTATAACCTAAAGATCTTGGTTCCTTTCGATATTTGCGCCCATCGGATTGTAACTTCCTGAATTATGGCCCCTGATTGTCCAAAAAATCGTCCTTTTTAGCTTGTGGTCCCTCTGGACGTCAAAATTGTTATCCGATTTAAAAAAAACGTTTTATTATATCACCGTTCCATGGTTATGAAGGTTGAATTCGAATTTCGTGAAAATCGGACCAAAATTGACGGACAAAATGGCCGCCGTTTGTACGCGAATAGTGTGAAAATATGTTATATCAAGGTTGTGGACCTTATAGAGGTCACAATTTTGAACCAATTTTGATGAAACTTGACATGTATGTTTATACCCCAAAGATCTTGGTTCCTTTCGATATTTGCGCCCATCAGATTGTAACTTCCTGAATTATGGCCCCTGATTGTCCAAAAAAATCGCCCTTTTTAGCTTGTGGTCCCTCTGGAGGTCAAAATTGTTATCCGATTTAAAAAAACGTTTGATTATATCACCATTTCATGGTTATGAAGGTTGAATATGAATTTTGTGAAAATCGGACCAAAATTGACGGACAAAATGGGCGCCGTTTGTACGCGAATAGTGTGAAAATATGTTATATAAAGGATGTGGACCTTATAGAGGTCACAATTTTGAACCGATTTTGATGAAACTTGACATGTATGTTTATAACCCCAAGATCCTGGTTCCTTTCGATATTTGCGCCCATCGGGTCATTACTTCCTGAATTATGTCCCCTGATTGTACGAAAAATCACCCGTTTTAGCTTGTTGTGCCTCTGGAGGTCACAATTATTATCTGATTTAAAAAAAAAACGTTTGATTATAAAAACCAAACAAATTCTAATGATTTTCTGATAATTTCTTAATATGCGACAACTCTTGTTGACTGCCCGGACGATTTGGCTGCTGTGTGGGCGTATGTTTCGTTGCCTGGCAACCTATTTTTTTTTATCTAAATCTTGATCTGTTCTGTTATGGATGAAGAAATTGTGCGCTACAAAAACATCAACAACATTCATTTGAATCGGGCGGCCATTGACAAACTGATGCCTGTGTGGTCTAGACCGGTTCATAGCTGCACTAAGCGAATATTCCAAATTTAGGAATATGGAAGGGTATCGCTGCCAATATTAAATGATCTGCTAAAATGTCTTTTCCATTGAATACGTGTAAAAAAATGCAATGTACAAAGTCTTAATACCGGTAATGATAAAGTCTTAATACCGGTAATGATAAAGTCAAAATACCTCAAAGGCCAAAGTTAAATGTAAAACGTTAAATGCAGTGTGTCAAATGACAAATGTTTTATTGGAAAATACTGTTTTTGACGCGTATACATTAGACATTTCCTTCATTACATATTACATTTGCACCCTGCCACTTCTCCTTTGTCGTTAATTACGCTTTCTACATAACATCTTACACAGACCATCAACTATGGTATGCAAATGTAGATATCACGTGACTTATTAACATATGCGGAAACGAGGCCGAGATCAACCTGGCATACAGTAATCCAGCACACGATAACGTTCTGCACACTATAACAAAATTATTTACCTTGAAAAAAAAATACACGATCAAATTTGGATGGTACTAACCTATATTACCGTGATTACGGAGAGGGGTATGTAGTGTCAAAACTCGAGTTATAATACAATATACCAGTGAAAAGCACGTTTATGTACAATGTATAGGCCCTACTCTTTCCTCACTTTAAATTGCCTACATGTACAAATTCATTATTTAATGGGCACAATGATTAATTAGCGTGTACTAAAATTTAGAGAGAGGATGTGGGACCGGTTTAAAATGTCAAAATACGGGCATTATTACGAAATTCCAGCTGTGGAAAATACTGAGTGTTTTAAGTAAAAATGTGCAACAATTTTTGTTGACTGTTCAGAAGATTTAACTGCTGTGGGCGTATGTTTCGTTGCCTGGCAACCTATCTTTTGGGATTGGGTCTGAGGGGACTTCGTCTCATGCGGGTGCTTAGTTGGTCTCTGAAATGCCTTAGCATTTTATAATTAAAAGATTTTATACAATTTTTGTTCATGTACGTTGAATAAATTTTTTTGTAGTATCACATAGCTAGGTTAGTCCGTGAATTGATATACAGCACGAATGTTCGTTTACGGTAAAATTCCATTCCTGTATATTAAATGTTCTGCTAAAATGTCTTTTCCATTGATTACGTGTAAAAAGTACAACGTACAAAGTCTTAATACCGGTAATGATAAAGTCAAAATACCTCTAAGGCCAAAGTTAAATGTAAAACGTTCGACTAATGTTTTTCGTATGAAAATCAATATTATACATATAATTTAAGTTATCAAAATCTTCGTAAAAGATTCGTATTTAGCAATTTGGTTACTGTTGGACAGCGACACATTTCTTTCCACAAAACAAAAAGGACTTTTCTTTCTCTAAAGTAAGTAATTATGAATGTGCCAGGACATAACAGATGGATTTAAAGAGCCAGAGAAACATATTTTCCATAACTGGAATTTCGTCTTTACCCGTATTTGTACATTTATTAACCCTCACCACCGGTCCCACATCCTCTCTCTAAATTTTAGTACAGGCTATTAATCACTGTGCCCAATAAATAATGAATATGTACATCTAGGCAATTTAAAGGACAATATTGGTGTCAGTCATTATCACATATGTGATAGGACTGGTTAAACAAATTCCAAATATAATTTTAACACAGAGATCATTGCTAAGATAGAGGCGTAATAAAGGATACATGAATCGGAAGTGACCAACGCCAAAGGAAAACACGAGTGATCCCTCTATGTAACTGACTGAAGTGACGAGTGATAACAGATACGACCTACTCTTATATCGAATTCCAACTGCCAAGGGATCTTTTAGGTGCACTCCAATGTGTACACGGGACCTCGGGTTTTCTTCCCATCCGAACGACTAGTCAACAACTGTCCTTGTCAGGCCCTCCTTCTGCATTACTGACAAGGAGAAATCACGCCCGAAAATCGAGATGAACTTTCTCGGCCAATGCAGGGATCGAACATCCGACCTCCAGGCTAGCAAACCAGCGCCGTATCCACTTAGCCACGACAAATGAGAAGTGGCAGGGCGCAAATGTAATGAGGGAATTGTCTTAAGTACACGCGTCAAAAACAGCATTTTCCAATAAAGCATTTGTCATTTGACACACTGCATTTAACGTTTTACATTTAACTTTGGCCTTAGAGGTATTTTGACTTTATCATTACCGGTATTAAGACTTTGTACATTGTACTTTTTACACGTAATCAATGGAAAAGACATTTTAGCAGAGCATTTAATATACAGGAATGGAATTTTACCGTAAACGAACATTCGTGCTGTACATCAATTCACGGACTAACCTTGCTATGTGATACTACAAAAAATTTTATTCAGCGCACATGAACAAAAATTGTATAAAATTGAACAACATATTATATTGACCTTTATAAAATATTTAAAGCTGAACTCTGGTTACAAAATTACCGAAAAAATTAAGTAAAAAAACGTCAACGCCCCCAAGCCGCCATACTTGTTACAAATTTGTGAAATAAATATGGCGGATATGGTGGTTTATAACCTGGAAACTACACGTTTTCCTATGAATATCTTACACATATATGAGTTATCGCAGCATAATGGCCATTGCAATTATTACTAATACTATGCAATAAGCAGTTAGGTTATAACTAATACTATGCAATAAACGGATAGTGTAGATTTGATTTTCACAAGTCGCCATGTCATCCATGTCTGATGTTGACGCTGCATGATATGAAGAAGACAATAGCTTGAGTAGCTGATGTATTTTGCTTGAAAATTTCACGTTAGGGTAAGCCATCTTTTTTCATCTTTAGTTTTAGAATACAGCTTATGCTGTATTGTAGAGACGCAGTTCATATAATTATTTACAGGCTTACCTGATCAGACATTTTGCAATCTTCAATAATTTGGTATACTGTTGGGAAAAATATAGCAATCAGTGAAGCGAATGTAGAGAATAAAACCGGATGTGTATAGCTGTCTGACAAGCAACAAACTGGAAGTGAGATCGGCTAACCTTTCCAGGTCGTAAGCCTTCATGCCCGCCATATTTATTTCACACGTGGCGGCTGGAGGCGTTAACTTTTATTTTTATTTAATTATTTCGGTATTTTGTAACCAGAGTTCAGCTTTAAAACATCTAAGCATTGTAACAACACCAACCTTATCAAAATCGAAGCAGAGTTGACTGAATTTTGTAACACCAACCTTATCAAAATCGGATCAGAATTGACTGAATTTTGTAACACCAACTGGCAGGCCCTTTTTTTATGCGCGAAATTGGCTTCTATTTGCAACCTATTTAAGCATCAACATACCCATACAAACACATTACACATGACATAGCTTGAATGGTTTATTTTCTGATGTTAAAACTAAAATGAAATATAAATAAATAAACAGATACATAAAATATTTATCAATATATCAGTATCGTAATATTTATATATTCATAGCCCCCTTCCCCCCTGCTTTGTTGAAATCTTGTGTCTATATTTTTTTTTAATTTATGGCGTCATGAGAGGGTGAGCTCTATTGATTTAATGCTTTCCACGAATTTTCGATCTGGACTTATCTCCCCTTTTCCGATAAAAACCTTGTGAACGCGATAGAGGCTATGCTTTTTAATTGATCTTCTTTCATATTTGGTTTGAAGCATTTAGGTCAACGATCCCTATCGATATTCAGCCATTTCGCAGCCTTCAATTCCTGAGTTATACCCCTTTGCCGAAAACCTTGTAAAGGCGATTGCGTCTATTTTTTTTTTATTTTTTTTTTAATCTATGGCGTCATGAGAGGGTGAGCTCTATCGATTTAAAGCTTTCCACGAATTTTCGATCTGGTGTTATCTCCCCTTTTCCGATAAAAAATCTTTTAAAGCGATAGAGGCTATGGCTTTTAATTGATCTTTTTTCATATTTGGTTTGAAGCATTTAGGTCATTCATCCCTATCGATATTCAGCCATTTCGCAGCCTTCAATTCCCGAGTTACACTCCCTTTGCCGAAAACCTCGTAAAGGCGATGGAGCCTATAAGATGGTGTATACTAGAGCTTAAATTTCTTTAAGGATTCCAGACCCTTATAAATTAGGTCAATATCCAAGTTTTCCTTTCGGATAAGTAACAGTTGAGACGAAGCTGCTTCGTGGGCGTATACCACACCTTCCGTGGCTATCTTATATAATATATTGAAAACCGTAGTACATAACCATCATAATTCTGGTATGGTTACACGTCGACCAAATGTTTACACGTATAAATGATCACATTTTAGTTTCCAAAAATGATCGACGTCTAAAGTGGACGCATATTGCCGTCGCCCCTGTGTGTGTGTGAGGGGGGGACGTCTACAGGTCACAATTCTTAAGAGATCATCATGAAAGTTTACATACTTATTCCTTATACCCCAGGGGCAGAGCACACCCATTTCTTGTATTTGTTTTTGTCGTCTACAGGTGGCATTTCTAAACGAATCATCTTGAAACTGTGCTTACTTATTCTTTGTACCATAAGCAACTTCTCTTTTGTTTGTGGTGCATGCTTGACCCCCAGGCGCGGTACCACGCCCATTTTCTGTTTGTGTGTCTGTGTCGCCTAAAGGCCACAATTCTTAATCGATCTTCTTGAAAAATGTTCATATTTATTCCCTATACTCTACGGTTGACCCCTATTGGTTTTACTGCATGCCCGACCATGCCCATTTCTTGTGATGAATGCCCAACCTCCACGCCCATTTTCTAAGACTGACCCTGGGACAGAGCAACGCTCAATTTTTGTGCATGTCTTGTGTAACGTCTACAGACCGCAATTCGTACCAGACCCTTTTGAAACTGAGCATACCTATTCCTTGTACCCTAACCCTAAGGTGAACCCATTGTTTTGGGGTGATTGCTCTGACCAAAGAGCCACGCCCAATTTTGTGGTGAATGCCCAACCTCCACGCCCATTTTCTAAGACTGACCCTGGGACAGAGCAACGCTCAATTTTTGTGCATGTCTTGTGTAACGTCTACAGACCGCAATTCGTACCAGACCCTTTTGAAACTCAGCATACCTATTCCTTGTACCCTAACCCTAAGGTGCACCCATTGTTTTGGGGTGATTGCTCTGACCCAAGAATGGAATAGCTTGGTACTTGCCATGTGCTTTTCCTACAGTCTAAGGGCGAAAACTATTCATTTTGGTGAATGCCCTAATCGATACATACTCTACAGGTTGCAATAATCAGCAGATTTTGTTCAAATTGAGCATATCATTCCAACTGCAGGGCGGGGACAGAGCCACGCCCAATTTTTGTATCTATCATCTACAGCCTGCAATTCTGAATGGATCATCTTGGAACATTGCATATTTATTCCTTAAACCGTAAAGACGGCAACTATTTATTCTGATGCATCACCCTACTCTCACTATTTTGTTAATATTTTTCTGTAAATTTGGTAAAACAAACCCAACGCCAAAGGGGGGGGGGGGTAAGCTCGTGCGTGTTGTATTATAAAGCCTGGCATTGAGTCAACTGGCGTGGTTTCGAATTCTCGGTTTTACGTGACAAGGAGTAGTGTCGCCTGTCCAACATCGTGGGTTTTTTCCGGCTCTTCCGCCCCACCCCCCCACTGCTAAAGACCCCTACGCGCAAGAGAATTATTGAAATAAAATTAAACCATATGTTAGTCCCGAAATGACCTGGTTTGTGGCGAGTGGACGTTAAACCCCATTTTTTGCCTCTTATACTACAGCCATTTCATTCTCTTCAAATTAAAAAGTACCATATCAATGGGCTATACCATATACCGGGAAACACCCAAAAAACACCGGAAAACACAAAAAAAAACCAACGGAAAACAACTTGTTATACTAGATACCGGAAAACACCGGAAAAACACTAAATACAGGAAAACACACTTAATACCGGAAAACACTCTAAATAGGCAACTCAGAGCCTGGTCCTCCGGAAAACACAAACAGAAAACTAAACCTAACCCTAACCCACAACGGAAAACCTAACCCTAACCCCAATCAACGCACACAGATGATCTGGCTCCGTGCTACCTATTTAGGCTGTTCTTCGGCATTAAGTGTGTTTTCCGGCATTTAGTGTTTGTCCGGTGTTTTCCGGTATTCAGTATAACATGGTGTTTTCCGGCGGGTTTTTTCCCCTTTTTGTGTGTTTTCCGGTATATAGTATTGTCGATATCAATCAAAGCAGGAATGTGGACGTATATTGCAGCTTTAGCGATGCTCTCGTTTTAAAGGGACAATAACATTCTTGCTGGCTTGGTAGCTCCAGAAAATAAATAATACCCTTATTCTAAGTACTAGATGTTTAAATGTCCTACCTGTTGTGTAAATTATCCATTACAACCTATTTTATTTGTCCAGAGGGTTCGAAAATATTTTAAAATTCAAGTCACATTTGAAAAGGTTTACGTTAGACTTTTCAAATCAATTGGTTGAATTTTTCCAATTTTTTAAATTAGTTGTGTTAAGATGAAATTTATATCATCATTTAATTGGAATATTCTAAAATAATACGATTTGTTGACCAGAATGAAGATTGGGACATATTTTTCAGTTACAACAAGAGTGTTATTGGTGCTTTAACATCATACTCAAAATTGACGAAGCCCCTTAGTCGCCAAGAACAGTTTGGGAGATGGTAGTTTTACCAGAACCCTACACTTTGGATAAATAAATGAGAAATATGGATATTGCAAGTTCATAAGTATTTACAAAAAAGGGTGAAGAAAATATAATGATAACATGGTAATCAATGTTCATCCCACGGGGCTTTTCTATTGCGGTGAAACCATATCGACAAAAAAATAAAAACCTTGCCAATACTAAAAAAAGGGGTGGGGAATGTTTTCTGATCTAATTATAAAATATGATATAGTCTTTAACTGCGGATCAGCTAATGATAGCCATGTTTGCAGTAATAATGGATGGTGTAAATATAGTTGCAGTGAAAGAGAGAAAAATGATTGGACATCAAAAGATATTTGCGGTCGATTTTTCTGCTGTGTGGATTTTAGTAACTTGTCTATTTAAATTATCAAATTTGTACATTTCTTGCTATCCATTTTTATCTTATCTTTAGAACAAAGCAGAATGATTGGACATCAAAAGATGTCTGCGGTCGATTTTTCTGCAGGGTGGATTTAAGCAACTTGTCTATTTAGATTATTAAATGTCTACATTTCTTGGTACCCATTTTTATCTTATTTTTAGACAAATTTCATATCGAAAACATGTGATAAGCTGAGCAGTGTTAGACTAGTAATTGCTAGTCTCATAAAGGAGTGAGTTAATTTAAATCAATCCCCGCCCCCTCCTCTTAGAATGTGTCTTTTGTTGACCTTTTGATCTTGAATTGACGAAGTGTGTTTGAAATTACACTTATTCCCAGGATTTGGTGAATGGTCATGATTTTGAATGACGTCAGAGATTATAGATTCCTTTGACCGTGAGTAGCAAAATATTGAGATGGTTAATCCTTCAATATTTATATCAGATGATTGTACCATCTTGGGCTTTTCTTGGTTATAAAGATTGAGATCATTGAAATGCACAAACAAATATCATAGACATGTGTATTTACCTCTGAGATGGATTAAACCTAGTAATTACCTGTATTTATAACGGCGTGTTTCTCTAGCATAAAAACAAAGAAATCTTTCAAATGTGTACACATATCAAAGTAGGCACAAATTATACTCCTAAACGACTTTTGTGAACAAGATCATTCGTAATCAAGATAACTGACTTTCGGGCACGAAATATCACTTTATCGAAATTGTCCCATTTTTGTTCCTTTCCATATATTATAAGTTTCTTCTAAATCGGACAGTTGTGGACTTCAGAAGTAAAATTCACCTTTTGCGTAAAATTCAAACGTCATAACAAGAGGTTGCCGTCTGATGTAGATCAAAATCCAACTCTTCTTAAGCTGTGTTCACACTGGGGGTTTAATCCTTATTGAATTCAGAATAAAGTCTTATTCCGGACCTTGGCGTCACACTCAATTCGATAAAAACCGAACTGAATATGCATCCGTATATTTTTCCGAATTTAACCCGGAACAATTATTCCGAACGGGTTATTCGCAGTCAAATTTTGAGTGTGACACGCTTGATTCAGATCAAGTCCAAATTTCTGTCCAAGAATATTGTAACTGTAGCCAGTCTCCAAGAGTTACAGTATCTCGTGGCGGGGCACTGACCACAGGAGTCTTGTGTCTTGTTTTGCAATGTCTAGTCTCAACAAATTGTAAATTACCTCGAACGTAGCGCTTGACATGCGAAGGTTCTCTCGCCAATCGCTTTCTTCACAAAGTTCGCCATGATAAATTTCGTGCCAATAATGCCGAAGACGATATTCCACCCAAAGGCAACGGGGATTACGGGCCGGGCCAATATTTTTCAAATAAATTAATGTTACAAACAGAAATCAGTTAGGGTGTAGCCTACATACCCGTAGCCCTTCGTCACTGTGGGATACTTTTCCTTTTGTCAGTAATGCAAACATTTACAACACACTAAATTCTGATTACGAGTTCTACCCTATACTAACGTTTAATTATCGTAAATCGTTCCAAATCAGTTGGCTTCTTCATCCATCACCTTATTCGTTAAATGTTTTGCTTAGTGCTGAAAGGAATTGGATTATGAAATGGGAGCCACGATGGTTCAGTGAGTAAGAAGCTGGCTCCCTAGTCTTGTGGTCGAGGGCTTGCTTTCGGTGTTGACCGAAAACATTCATCGGGATTTTCCGGTGTGGCTTCCCCATGCCAGTGTTACGGAGTGGAGGGTCTGACAAGGACAGCTGACTAGTCGTTCGGATGGAACGAAAGACAGAGTTCCCGTGTACACAATGACGTGGACGTAAAAACTCCCTTTATAGTTGGAATTCGCTAAAAACGTAGGCAGAAGCGCCGCTGTCCTGGGGAAATGGTCAATCAGTCTTTATATGGCCATTCGGACCAGAACAGTAGGAAGTTAGACGCCATTTCATTACATTTCAATTATGAAAGGTATCTTCGTGAAATACATGTACATTTGATTTTGGTGCCAACGAAATCATGGTCGGCGCTGCATGGAAAGGTGTCGAAGATGTAAGACCCGGCGTGGCTGATGTAGTGTTGCTTGCCTCTGGAAATTAAACATAAGCAGCATAATACCAACAAAATGAATGTCTGGCACAGCCATCTTGGATATGAATGACCTTCACTGCACATTCAGTGTGGCGCTTTTCATTCTGAATTCAATCCGAATAAACTCGTTTGTTAGAGAGCGGCACAGAGTATTAAGTTTTCAATAATACACATAAAGCGATAACTAAAAGTTATTAACGATAATAAAAGTTATTATTACTTTTAAAAGTTCTTATAAAAAGTTTGGTTTTGAGTTTGCTTTCAAAAATTTCCATGGTAGAACTATTTTTGGTGTCGTTTGTTAGAGAGTGCCACAGAGTTAGGACTGTCCAAGCAAAAGTTCCAAGAACAAGTCTTTCGAGCAAATTATTGGAGGCATATTTTAAAGAACGAAACGGTATATTGTAAGGTTACCGACACCCTGTGCGTATCAGCGCCTACGATAAATTAAATGTGGGGATGGGAGGGGAAGATCGCCAAAAGCGGGTCTTGTCAGGATATCCGTCCTGGCGTCTGATGTTGTTGTTTTCCTCCTTTCCAGTTCCATTTATGCGCTCCCATCCCTTGTTTATCATTTAACACCCAGCCCAACCTTCCGATATACGGGATCCTTGGAAGCTAGCCCCACGATTGAAGGGGAGTAACTCTTCATTTACTCTACCCCAGTAATTAACGACTAAGGCTAATAGATATAACGTTCAATATGCCTGTTCCTTTATTACGTTAAAAGGATTTATAATATAACAATGGAGAAATACATTTATATACATGTTAAAATATGGGTTTCCGGCGTGGTGGGAGATAACGTTCGTGATTAGCCTATTTCATATTGTTAACCCGGCGATACTAATAATAATGGCGGCACATTTAGGGTACTACAAACGAAGGTAATACTTTTTTTATATTCCAAACATTACAGATCCAAGTTCCCTCGCGGGCACGTTTCTCACCTTAAAGGTTACGAAAAGAAGTCTGGTTATGGCGACAAAACAAGAAGTTCCGCTTTTTGAGCACTTTAGGTTTAGGTGGTTTGCCGTAGATACGACGAACCGTTATCTGCCCTTCCGACGTTCAATCACCGTTTATATAGAAAAATTAAAGTATCACGTGACGTCATTAACCAATCAATTATTGTCCTTTTTGTTGTTGTCGGCACTTCTTTGGCAATTGAAGTGTTCGACGTTAAAATAGTCTATTAAAATAACGAATCGAACTTGTCCGGTACTTGTCCGTTTCACTTAAATTTGACAAGGAATTATTTAATATGTACAACAAAAAGGTCGATTATAAAAAGACAAAACGGACAATAACTATCCACAGCGTAATTTTATGAAATGTGATCAAACCACGCGTAACTATATAAGAGGTAATGGGTAACAACATAATCCAGTTGGACTATGTCAGTCCTGGCCATAAAACATATTAAAACCCGACACAATTATTATAACAACCAAGATAAATTACTATACTTGGCAATGATGTACAATAAGCATAACCAGAAGACTAATAGAAATATTATAATATATGTAACAATCTGACAGGTCGTTGTTAAGAACGACGACACAGGATGGACGTCTACGTGTTGAAATATAAATGTGCTATTCTAATGCAAAATTGAACGTTCCGGAAAAGGACTATGCAATGTTATAATTGACAATAAGTGCAAAAATACGGGAAAGATTATTCGGGAGGCTAACAAGTAAGTAAACTTGTTAGTTCTATACAAAATATTATTTGAAAGGATTTGTTTACACGAGGCCTTGATTTCACGTCTTACAAATAGACTGACGGTAATCACGTTATAATATGTATGTCCGTACCGAAATCCAGGCTACATACTAATAATTTAACAAGCAATCTAAAACTTAAATAACAATATAACAATCAAGTAATGCAAAATGATGATAATATGTACAGGGCTGAATTCGATATATTACACTCCCCCCCACCTTAGTTTCTTAATTCTCCCGAATTATGTAACATGCAAAATTAATAACAAATTTGTGAAAACATTTAAACATGGTCGACGGCGAGTCTTAGAGGTATCCCCATCTCTTCTATTCTTGATAGTACGTCTTCGACTCTTCTCCCTCGCACCGCCTCTTCCAACATCTGGATCAATCCCTCGTCCTGTACAGATGCGTCTTTTCCCTCTGCAATTCTCCTAAGGGCTGTATATAAATAAAATCGATACTGACCCTTTACATGTGCTGCCTTATTATTTTTGGTGGTATCGGCTGTTCCGGGAAGGACCAAATAGCTATAAAGCACGAGTAGATACGTCTTCGGCTTTGGTGTGGTCACTCCAGCACAAAATTCTAATATGGTGGTAGCATGTTCAAACTGGCGTAGCTTCTCTTGGGCACTCATCGTTCTCCAGCCCCGTGGTGGCCACATATACTTTGTCGGAGTGTTTACAAGTTCAATGAGCTCTTCCCCGGTCCATTCCCTTCGCCCTGCCGGAAATAAGGGCATACCTCCTCGGCGCAGCAGATTTCGTGCCCACTCACATAGTGTTGGAGTTGTACCACCTTGTTTTGTTGTTTCCGTCGCCGTTCCCTCCTCCTCCCATCTCTCCTGCTTCTCTTTCTCCACCTCTAATCTCTCCTCATCTTTCTGCCTCCCCTGCTCTTCTAATCTCTCTTTCCTCTCTTTCCCCAATCTCTCCTGCTTCTCCCTCTCCTTCTCCAACTTCTCGGCTTTCCGTTTCCTCTCTTTCTCCAATCTCTCCTTCTCCCCCCTACCCTTCTGTAACCGCTGATCGACTCTCTGTTTCCTCTCCTCCTGTAACCTCTCCTCTTCGAGTCTCCTCTCCTTCTCGAATCTCTCCTTTTCCAACCTCTCCTTTACTATCTTCTCTTCCCTCTCCCTTATTATCTGCTCCTCCCGCTCCTTCTCCTTCTGTAACCTCTCCTCCTCATTCTGCCTTCTCTCCTTCTCGACCCTCTCTTTTACTATCTTCTCTTCCCTCTCCCTTATTATCTGCCCCTCCCGCTCCTTCTCCTTCTGTAACATCTCCTCCTCATTCTGCCTTCTCTCCTTCTCGACCCTCTCTTTTACTAACTTCTCTTCCCTCTCCCTTATTATCTGCTCCTCTCGCTCCTTCTCCTTCTGTAACCTCTCCTCCTCATTCTGTCTCCTCTCTTTCTCGACCCTCTCCTTTACTATCTTCTCTTCCCTCTCCCTTATTATCTGCTCCTCCCGCCCCTTCTCCTTCTGTAACCTCTCCTCCTCATTCTGTCTCCTCTCTTCCTCGACCCTCTCCTTTACTATCTTCTCTTCCCGCTCTCTTAGTATCTGCTCCTCTCGCCCCTTCGCCTTCTGTAACCTCTCCTCCTCATTCTGTCTCCTCTCCTTCTCGACCCCTTTTTTAACTATTTTCTCCTCCCTCTCCTTCTCAAGTCTCTCCGTCTCGATCTTCTCCCTCACTATCTGCTCCTTTCGCTCCTCCTCCTTCTCTAACCTCTCCTTCTCGGCCCTCTCCTTTTCTGATCTCTCCGCGTCTCCTCGTCTCTCCGTTTCTCCCCCCCCCCCTCTGTGCCGCCCCCTCCTTATCAACACCTGTCTTCAACCGTTTCTTCTCCATACTTTCCTCCTCTCCTTCTTCTTCTGTCTTCCTCTTCCTAATCTCCATCATCTCTTCTTCGAAATCCAATATGATATCCTCTTCCAGATCCAGAGTTATCTCCGATGTAGATGGAGTAGGAAGAGGTGTCATGGGTCTGATTAGGTCAAAGAGCTCCCCAGACAAATTGACTTCCCTGCACCATACACAAATTAAACTAAGTCGCTGGTGTGGCTTGGCGGCCAGATGATTTTTTTAGCAGCCTGATGTTTTTGAACGTTTCCGGACATATGTGGCATTTTACCTCAACAGCTGACGGAGGTCTCATCCTGAAAGGAAATAAGCTGTGTTAATATCCACCCAAAAATCCCATCCCTCCGGATGCCATTATACAACCACCCCATCCCCAGCATTGTTCCTTTGACCGTCCTTTATATCACCACTACTTATCCACTACGATTACTACCACCATTGTTCCTAACCTATCGTCTATAAAATTATATTATCGCCCCCCCCCCTTTTTCCAATGAGAATTGCATCCGTCCAGTTGCTGGCGACAGCTCGATTATCCTTGTCTGGTTAATAATTTAGGCTCCTCCAAGGATTCAACCACCATTTGATCGGCCAGGGCCCCGTGACCACGTACAACCCAATTCACTCTATGTCTACAGATACGAGTCGAACCGTCGAGTACCCGTCTCCTTTTAGGGATACACGAAATCGTTCGCGAGCCTTAATGCGTCCATTTAGGTTCCTAAGAAATATCACGAAATCGTCTATTCCAATATCTAGAGCTAAGACGACAGATTCCTCCGTTCTCGCCTACCCGTTCCATATAACCCCTTTTCATAGAGCTATGCACGTGTCCGTAATATCTCCCTGCCGATTATTTCCCTATTATTATTCCCCTAAGACCCCAAAGGATAATCGTTCTATTTCCCGCAGACTATCCCTGGATTCCCCGTCCCCACATTTCTCGATTCTTTAAACCAAGTGGGTGGGTTTCGTCCCTTGTATAGCAGTAACCGGTCTATGTGGTAAGCCTTAGCCATTTGTTTCTTTGATCGTTTCACGAGGTAGGTGAGGTCGTCGATTTTACGCACAATCACATAAGGGCCCTTCCATTTGGAGGTCAGTTTATTACAAACTCCTACTTTCCTGGATGCGTCGTATAACCAAACGGGTTGTCCCTCTTTAAATGACCTCTTCGTGGCCTTGAGATCGTAGTGACGCTTTTGATAATCCGAATTTCGTTTAAGTTTTATTCGAGCTAAGGCATGGGCATTTGATAATGTATACTGTAAATTCTCCACGTATTCTTCGACGGTTTGCGCGTCGTCGTGAGGCCTAGGTATAATGGCTTGAATGGGCATTACATGGTTCCGTCCTAAAGTCATTATGTTGGGAGTCTGACCTGTGCTTGAGTGCATGGATGACCTATACGCCATCATAACTTGAGGTAAATATTCGTCCCACCTCCCTTGTTCATTCTCGCAGAAAGCGGTTAACATGGTGGCTAGTGTCCTGTTAAATCTTTCCACGGTTCCGTTAGCTTGTGGATGTTGACTACTAGTTCTAGTCTTGTCAATCCGAAATAGATCGCACATTTCCTTAAAGAGCTTAGACTCAAAACAACTACCCTGATCGGTATGAATTTGTAATGGCGTACCAAAACGACATATAAATTCGTTGACAACTACTGTAACGATGGTTTTACTCTCTTGATTAGGAATAGCGTAAGCCTCTGTCCACTTTGTGAAACAGTCACATAATACTAGAATAAACCTATTGCGATTTTCTGTGGTAGGTAGCGGCCCAAGTATATCCATCGCGATCCTCTCCATCGGTTCCCCTACTAAATATTGCCCCAGGGGCGCCTTTGAAGGACGGCTCGGCGGTTTCCGTGCCGCGCAAACGTCGCAACTTTTACAATACGATCGTACCGACTCCCCTATTGTCGGCCAGTAAAATGAATCCCTTATCCTTCCTAAAGTTTTCTCGGAGCATAAGTGTCCCGCAGTAGGTAGGCTATGATAGCATTTAATTAATTCCTCTATGTGCGATTTAGGGACAAGTAACTGAAGCGAGCTTGATGTCTCTTCATATGACGACCTATATAATATCCCTTTAATGATTGAAAATCTATCCCATTGATTCCATAAAATTTTCCCAGCCGAAATTTGATCCCAGTGGGGCCTTGGATTACCATTCTCGATCTCCCGTAATATTATTCCTAAGTCTGGGTCAGAAATCTGGGCCTCTCTTATTTGATCGGGTGACCAATCGTCTTCCCTCTCCCTTATTATCTGCTCCTCCCGCTCCTTCTCCTTCTGTAACCTCTCCTCCTCATTCTGTCTCCTCTCTTCCTCGACCCTCTCCTTTACTATCTTCTCTTCCCGCTCTCTTAGTATCTGCTCCTCTCGCCCCTTCGCCTTCTGTAACCTCTCCTCCTCATTCTGTCTCCTCTCCTTCTCGACCCCTTCCTTAACTATTTTCTCCTCCGTCTCCTTCTCAAGTCTCTCCGTCTCGATCTTCTCCCTCACTATCTGCTCCTTTCGCTCCTCCTCCTTCTCTAACCTCTCCTTCTCGGCCCTCTCCTTTTCTGATCTCTCCTCGTCTCCTCGTCTCTCCGTTTCCCCCCCCCCTCTGTGCCACCCCCCTCCTTATCAACACCTGTCTTCAACCGTTTCTTCTCCATACTTTCCTCCTCTCCTTCTTCTTCTGTCTTCCTCTTCCTAATCTCCATCATCTCTTCTTCGAAATCCAATATGATATCCTCTTCCAGATCCAGAGTTATCTCCGATGTAGATGGAGTAGGAAGAGGTGTCATGGGTCTGATTAGGTCAAAGAGCTCCCCAGACAAATTGACTTCCCCAAGGTGGAATATCTCGATTCCGAGGGCTTGCGCAGCGGTGTCCCTCCAGGAATCCCTGTCTTCCTGTCCAACAGTGAGGAAAACACGAGACTGTGTTTCGCCCACTGCCGAACGTCTCCCCTGTAAAGAAGCCATCCGTCTGGCGAGCGCCTCCACAGCTTTTGGGTCCCGGAAGATGGAGTCTTTAAGTTCTACTTTCAAATACTTCTTCCCATTTGAAAGTGTCGCTTCGGAACTGCCCACTGTCATCCTGATGTCCTCTGCTTCCCAGCTTTTGTTAACAGACTTTGTTGGTGGCGGTACTATCGTTGTACTCCCACTCTTGTCTCGTCCGTGCGGTTTTGTTTACTTTTTCCAAAAAGGAAAGTACCTCCATCCGGGCCTTGATGGCGTGTTGTGTGTTCTCACCCGAGGGGGCTATCACCCTGCGATAATCATCAGAGTAGATGGCCATCCAAAATCCGTTATTTTCTGAGAAGAATTCTGTGGGCATGAACTCCAGTTTACTCCGGTGGTGGGTCTTTGCGTGGTTCTTCAAATCTACCATCTTTCTGAATTTTGTCTCCTCCCTGCACCATACACAAATTAAACTAAGTCGCTGGTGTGGCTTGGCGGCCAGATGATTTTTTTTAGCAGCCTGATGTTTTTGAACGTTTCCGGACATATGTGGCATTTTACCTCAACAGCTGACGGAGGTCTCATCCTGAAAGGAAATAAGCTGTGTTAATATCCACCCAAAAATAGGGATGGGACAATAATATAAGTTTGTAAACGCCAGGTATTTCCTAATGCCAAATTGGCTGGAAAAAAAGAATCTGAAAGAATTTTTCTCGAAAATTTAATTTTTATGGTGGTGCAGTCCCAATTTTCAAAATGGCCACCAAAATTGATGGAAAAAATGAAAATTCCTATATATTGTGTCCAGATCATGGTATACATAGCTTTCATGGTGTCTAACATGGGATTCTGGGGGTCGCCTAAATCAAATATAGGCATTAAAAATAATTTCAAAAATCCAAAATGGCGGAAATCCAAGATGGCGGCCAAAATTTCACGATTTCCCACTATTTTGGGAAATATAGATGGGATATGGCTTGTATTATGCCACAAAAGGTTTTTCAGGGTCAGTGGAATCAGATAATGGCCAGAAACAAAAATTCAAGATGGCGAAAATCCAAGATGGCGGAAACCCTAGACGGTGGAAATCCAAGATGGTGACCAAAATGTCAAAACTTTTCATTTTTTGCCAAATGCTTAAAGCCTTGTTATGGTTTTGATTTGGGATAATATCTAATTTTTAATAATTCGTAATAGCGGAAATTCAAGATGGCTGATGACTGATATCCAAGATGGCGGCTAAAAATTTCATAATTTTCCATTTCTTGCAAAATCCTGTCTTCATTATGCCATTCGGAGCAGAATAGTAGGACGTTAAACCAGACAAGGGCACTAAAAGTAATTTCAAAAAACCTAGATGGCGGAAATTCAAGATGGCAGCCAAAATTTCATAATTTTCCATTTTTTGCAAAATCCTGTCTTCATTAGCCCATTCGGAGCAGAACAGTAGAACGTTAAACCAGATAAGGGCACTAAACATAATTTAAAAACCAAGTCGGCGGACAAAATTTCATTATTTTCCACTGGGGTTGTCGGGGTCGCTGTAATTAAATAATTGCCTGAAAATTAATTTCAATAATTCAAGATGGCGGAAATTAAAGATGGTCGATGGCAGAAACCCAAGATGGCCGCGAAAATGTCCTAATTTTTCATTTTTTGTCCAATTCTGTCTTCTTTAGCCCTCTTTAGCCCATACAGAGCTGGACAGTAAGATGTTAAACCACATGTTATTTTTTTTTAGTTTTTGCCAAATGCGTAAAGTCTTATTATGGCATTAATTTTGGATCAAATCAAAAATGGCGGCCAATCAATGTTACCTGTGAACAAAATATATGGTTAATTGATTTCTAATACATATTTTGTTACTACAAAGGTACCCTACTCAGATTATTAACGTCAAGACTAAAAGAACTTGTATCACAATCACCCAAGCCACCGGTGAGAAAACATCGTTTAGAACAGTTTATCTAGAAAACGACTCACCTGCTGGTAAAACCGTGACAGACGCATACACCTTTAAACTACAATGCCTTGCTGTATTAGCTGGTTCAAGTGTCAATGAAATAAAAAGCAATATCGAATTCTAGATGAACGACCGAGCGGCCAACTGCTCAAAGATGTTGATTAATTTCGACGTTGAGCCGGCCAAGGTCCTGAAACGCTGTGCCCATGCACTCATTCAGTGACACAGAAAATTAGATTCAAGAAAATTGTATAACTGTGTCTAAATCAGATTATTGTGGGATCGAAGGGCGGAATATAATTGGTTGTTTTGAGGAGTCATGGGGGGTGGGTGTTCCTAGGATAGATATTAGAATCAAATATAACCCCATGTTTAAGATCCCACAGTAATGTGACGATTCAGTGGTCATATCATTTTAGTGGACGTATTACGAACTTTATGCCGTGTATCTATTACCAGCTCCTATGTAAACCATAAACGAAGCTAGTTTACAGACATCTTAATTCCTACATCAACGATTTTCATCCAAAACTCTAAGAATACTGCGCATTTTTTGAGAAGAATTTATAAGTCCCTTACTTTTTGGATATTGAGTGTAACTTAAAAGTTAAGTTTATGTGTATGAGATATATATCATGGATTAGAACCACATTACAGAGTACATTAATTATTCATTTTGTCGACCATTCAGGACAAAGATCTGTTCTCAAAGTAGATGGACCTCTGTGCGTAGAATGGTATAGCCCCTTGTTTAACATGACGTAGTAATATCTTAACAGTTGTCATTTTTATGTGGGCCATGTTTGCTGATAACACAAATACATAGTGTAATTTAGCGATAGACCAATCTCAGTATTTGCATACCATTTCTTGTTACAGTAGGGACGGGATGGGGTGGGGTGGGTCCACACGACCCTACGATACTGTCGGCAAGATAATTTAAACGCAACATTTCAGGACGTTGCTGGGTCATCACCGACGAGATCCAACAACATCTTGGAGCAGTCGGCCACTGGTTTGTCATTCAGAAGTCGATATTGCCCTTTATTTCATTGACACTTGAAGCAGGTAATATAGCTAAGCATTGTAGTTTGAAGGTGTATGAGTCTGCCCCGACTTTAACACTGTGAGGCCATTTCTTGGTAAGCAATCATTTCTCATCGTCGGAGCCTTGGGTGCTACCGGTTTTTACCTAAATAATCTGTGTCCAGACTTGTAGTAACAAAATAATTGTTAAAAGTAAAAAAAAACATATATTTAGTTCATTTCGGATGCCATTTTGGATTTTATCTAAAATTAATGCATTAACAAGGCTTTACGCAATTGGTAAAAAAGGAAATGAAATGTTGTGTGGTTTAACGCCCTTCTGTTCTGCTCCAAATGGGCTAATGGAGACATAATTTGGCAAAAAATAGAAAATTATGACGTTTTGACCACCATCTTGGATTTCCGTCATCGGCCATTTGAATTTCAGCCATCTTGAATTATTGAAATTAATTTTCGGGCCATTATTTGATTTCAGCGACCCCAGGAAATACACGTTCGGCACCATACAAGCCATATCTTATCTATATCTCTGAAAATAGTGAATAATCGTGAAATTTTGGTCGCCATCTTGGATTTCCGCCATCTTGGATTTTTGAAATTATTTTTAGTAGCTATATCTGATTTCAGCGACACCCAGAATCCCATGTTAGACACCATGAAAGCTTTATATACCATGATCCGGACACAATATATAGGAATTTTCATTTTTTTCATCAATTTTGGCGGCCATTTTGAAAATTGGGACTGCACCACCATAAAAATAAAAAAAAATTCAAAATTTTTTTCATATTCATTTTTTATAGCCCTTTTCGCATTGGAAAACATCTGGAGTTTTCTTGAGTTTCAAAATAAATGTTTATTGTCCCATCCCTACCAAAAATCCCATCCCTCCGGATGCCATTATACAACCACCCCATCCCCAGCATTGTTCCTTTGACCGTCCTTTATATCACCACTACTTATCCACTACGATTACTACCACCATTGTTCCTAACCTATCGTCTATAAAATTATATTATCGCCCCCCCCCCCCCTTTTTCCAATGAGAATTGCATCCGTCCAGTTGCTGGCGACAGCTCGATTATCCTTGTCTGGTTAATAATTTAGGCTCCTCCAAGGATTCAACCACCATTTGATCGGCCAGGGCCCCGTGACCACGTACAACCCAATTCACTCTATGTCTACAGATACGAGTCGAACCGTCGAGTACCCGTCTCCTTTTAGGGATAAACGAAATCGTTCGCGAGCCTTAATGCGTCCATTTAGGTTCCTAAGAAATATCACGAAATCGTCTATTCCAATATCTAGAGCTAAGACGACAGATTCCTCCGTTCTCGCCTACCCGTTCCATATAACCCCTTTTCATAGAGCTATGCACGTGTCCGTAATATCTCCCTGCCGATTATTTCCCTATTATTATTCCCCTAAGACCCCAAAGGATAATCGTTCTATTTCCCGCAGACTATCCCTGGATTCCTGTCCCCCACATTTCTCGATTCTTTAAACCAAGTGGGTGGGTTTCGTCCCTTGTATAGCAGTAACCGGTCTATGTGGTAAGCCTTAGCCATTTGTTTCTTTGATCGTTTCACGAGGTAGGTGAGGTCGTCGATTTTACGCACAATCACATAAGGGCCCTTCCATTTGGAGGTCAGTTTATTACAAACTCCTACTTTCCTGGATGCGTCGTATAACCAAACGGGTTGTCCCTCTTTAAATGACCTCTTCGTGGCCTTGAGATCGTAGTGACGCTTTTGATAATCCGAATTTCGTTTAAGTTTTATTCGAGCTAAGGCATGGGCATTTGATAATGTATACTGTAAATTCTCTACGTATTCTTCGACGGTTTGCGCGTCGTCGTGAGGCCTAGGTATAATGGCTTGAATGGGCATTACAAGGTTCCGTCCTAAAGTCATTATGTTGGGAGTCTGACCTGTGCTTGAGTGCATGGATGACCTATACGCCATCATAACTTGAGGTAAATATTCGTCCCACCTCCCTTGTTCATTCTCGCAGAAAGCGGTTAACATGGTGGCTAGTGTCCTGTTAAATCTTTCCACGGTTCCGTTAGCTTGTGGATGTTGACTACTAGTTCTAGTCTTGTCAATCCGAAATAGATCACACATTTCCTTAAAGAGCTTAGACTCAAAACAACTACCCTGATCGGTATGAATTTGTAATGGCGTACCAAAACGACATATAAATTCGTTGACAACTACTGTAACGATGGTTTTACTCTCTTGATTAGGAATAGCGTAAGCCTCTGTCCACTTTGTGAAACAGTCACATAATACTAGAATAAACCTATTGCGATTTTCTGTGGTAGGTAGCGGCCCAAGTATATCCATCGCGATCCTCTCCATCGGTTCCCCTACTAAATATTGCCCCAGGGGCGCCTTTGAAGGACGGCTCGGCGGTTTCCGTGCCGCGCAAACGTAGCAACTTTTACAATACGATCGTACCGACTCCCCTATTGTCGGCCAGTAAAATGAATCCCTTATCCTTCCTAAAGTTTTCTCGGAGCATAAGTGTCCCGCAGTAGGTAGGCTATGATAGCATTTAATTAATTCCTCTATGTGCGATTTAGGGACAAGTAACTGAAGCGAGCTTGATGTCTCTTCATATGACGACCTATATAATATCCCTTTAATGATTGAAAATCTATCCCATTGATTCCATAAAATTTTCAAAGTTTTAGTCCCAGCCGAAATTTGATCCCAGTGGGGCCTGGGATTACCATTCTCGATCTCCCGTAATATTATTCCTAAGTCTGGGTCAGAAATCTGGGCCTCTCTTATTTGATCGGGTGACCAATCGTCTAAAACTAGCGCGCTGTGGTTGTCCTGAACGTAGCTGAGCTGCACGCAAGCTCACAATAGATGGTTCGTCTTCCTCGTCGGGGTCGCAACTTGGGTCATCTTCGTCGCTACCGCCCAAGTTGCCGTTTTGCTGTTGCCGTTCGCATGCTCCACACGGTTTCCGCGATAGTGCGTCCGCGTTGGTGTGTATCCTACCGGCTCTATGCACGACCGTGATGTTGTAAGTACCCATCTCTTGGAGCCACCGTGCGGTCTGCCCTGTTGGTCTTTTTAAATTTCTCATCCAACTGACTGTTGCGTTGTCAGTTCGCAGGGTTACCTCCTGTCCATACACATAGGAGTGAAACGTTTTTAGAGCTAGTATAACGGCCAAGAGTTCCTTCCGTGTCACGCAGTACAGTTGTTCGTGCTTGTTCATCGATTTGCTCATGTACGCAATCACTCGTTCCGCCCCGTTTTCCATTTGCGAGAGGACAGCCCCGACAGCTTGGTCACTTGCATCCGAATCAATGATGTATGGTTCTCCGGGTCTTGGGTATCCCAAAACAGGTGTAGTTGTGAGTGCAAGTTTCAAGTCGTCAAATGCTAATTGGCATTCATCCGTCCAATCAAAAATGACTCCTTGTTCGCATATCCTATGTAGTGGTCTAGCTTTATGTGCAAATCCCTTGACGAATCGTCGGTAATACGAAAAGAGTCCTAAAAAGCTACGTACCTGCTTAGCAGACTTAGGTAATGGCCAAGTACTGACCGCGTGTGTCTTTTCCGGGTCCGTCGATATTCCCTTTTCTGAAACAATATGTCCCAAAAACTTGACTTCTTTTTGAAATAATACACATTTCGATTGTTTTAATTTCAGATTTGCCTCTTGGAATCGCTTGAAGATATTTTCAAGACGGGAGATACCCTGTTCAAAGTCCGCACATGGGGAAATCACATCATCGATATATAATAAACATTCCACCCACTGTAAACCCCGTAAAACGTCCTCAAGTAAACGTTCAAAACTTGAAGGTGAATTGACAAGTCCGAACGGCATAACAGTGAATTGAAAAAGTCCTAGGCTTGTCGAGAAGGCGGTCTTTTCCTTGTCTTCGGGTGACATACCTATCTGCCAAAACCCTTGGTTCATATCCATAGAGCTAAACCATTTGGCACCCGATAGCGAATCAAGACAGTCGTCTACCCTAGGCAATGGGCAGGCGTCCTTTACGGTGATCTCGTTGAGCCTCCGATAGTCAACACAAAACCGTACATGTCCATTCTTTTTCGTTACAAGAACAATATTCGAAGCCCATGCACTACTGGATGGTTCTATAACCCCCCTATCTAACATCTTTTCTATTTCAGCCTTTTCAATTTCCCGTTTCCCAAAAGGTAATCTCCGCTTAGATTGTCGTATCGGAAATGCGCTTCCGGTGTTAATAGTGTGAGTTACTCTACTGGTCCTACCGATATCGTCCGCGGATTTTGAGAAGACTTGTCCATATTTCCGAAGCAGTGCGGAAAGGACATTACGCTGTTGGCCGTTCAAGAATTCGGAGCTCCTCGCTAAAAGGTCTTCTAGATGTTCCGGAAATTCGTTGGGGTCGCCATTAGTCATACTAGAAATTTTAGTAGCCGCGACTCGCTCCTGGTGCTGCCATTCGATAAAGGATTCGCATGTTCCGATGGTTTGCCGAGGGTTAAAAGTTATCGGATTATCTCCATAGTTAATTATATTGACAACGTGTTTCTCGGACTTGGTTGAGATTACGCCTGAAACTACATGGATATCACTCCGATTATTATAGCCCTCAACGTATCCTTCGTCGGTAAGATGTTTTACACCTGGTATATCAACGGGTAATATTACTCCAGATTGCGGGGGTATAGTAATAGTTTCCTTGACTTCTAATCTACAAATCATGTTTGCCGTCCCCCCCCTACCCAACACCGTATTTCCTTATGGCCAGAGACTGTCAAGACCATCCGCTTATAGCTTATCTTGTTTACATGGGCGAGAAGGAAATCTTGCCCTAATATCCCGTCCTGCTCTATGTCGCATACGATAAATTGTACATCAAACGATAACTCTCCGAAACAAACGTGTAATTTTGTGAACCCGTAGGCATTAATTCTGTTCCCATTTACATCATGTATATTCATATTACACGGTGTCATTGTAGACTCGTTGTTTGAAAGGCTATCGTACTTAGTTTTTGACAATATAGAGGCCGTAGATCCGCTATCGATAAGAAATATTATATTTTTGTCCACTATACGACCATTCGTGTAAAACGCGTTATCCCACGTATGATCGGTTTCCCCTATGTGTCCCGTCCTTGCATTGCCCGTATTCGGTCTCTTTTCCGGCCTATTAATCTCCGCTAACCCTTGGCCTACCGGGTTAACGGTATCCCGTTTCCCTGTATGTGTCCCGAGGAGCCAGAGTTTCTCTGATTGTGGATGCGTTTGTTCCTATAATTTTGATCATACGTCGGGCAATTGCGAACGATATGACCAGGCACACTACAGCCGTAGCAAGTTATTGGGCCCATAGTATCGGAATCTCTTTGATAAAACGATTTCCCGGTGGTTTCGAGGCGATCCAAACGCGCCATTATCTGTTTTAGAGCTTCCTCAAGCTGACAAGTTTGCGTCTTATCTTCCTTTTTCAGCGTATCCTGACCTCGAACAACACTGCGCGTCTCATCGCTTTGTGAAATTGCCCTTACGATAGGTTTCTTCCTATCGCACATCTCCCCAACCATAGACTCATATCTTTCGATGACGTCTACGGCCTCAAGCACAGTTCTACAATCGCGATCTATACATCGGCATTTCATATCGATAGGTATAATTTTATATAACTGATTTAAAGCTAAAGCCTCTTGAGCCATTGCATTCAGATCGCAGTATGCCCTGTTGTTGTTCTTGGTGTTTAACGTCCGCTTCCACCGAAGGTGATATCGCAGACAAGTCTTATTTTTCATTTTCATTATCTTAGCGCACGCGCAGGGGTCTTTGCTGTGGGAGGAAACCGGAGCGCCATTTGCCTTATATCATCTCCAAGTGCGGCAATATTTTCCCCGGGTTGTCGCTTTCTCATTTCTAATTTTGATAGCCACCTGTTTTGGTGTTTATAACTCCCAAATCGTTGGCTAAGCCGACCGATTAGGATCTTGAACGAGCACTTCTCCGCTGCGCTTAAGTTCATATAAAATGTCCTCGCTTGTCCCCTTAAGCTAGACGCTAAGTATAAAAGCTTAGTTCTATCTGACCAACATCCCAATTCGGCGCAGTCATTAAAGTGTGACACGTATTCCTCCCAGTTGTTCTGACCGTGAAACGATTCGGGTTTTACGGTACATATTTGTTGATGAGGGCGTTTTGGACGCTCGAAATCCGCTTCTTCGAAGTCCATTTCGCCTCTTCCTCTATCGCGTCGCATCATTCGTCGACGACCCTCGTTCCTTTGTTGATCGTCAGGTGATCCTACGACTTCTTCGTCTTCCGATTCGTCCGTGAATATATCCCCCTGCCCCATCGCATCGTTCTCCTGAGGTTTTTCCTTACGGTCGAAACTAACTTCGGGGTCCGGTGAGAGAGTATTTGCTTCCGCCATAGCTCTAATAAAAGATTATAAAATTCATTTTAGCGATAATATTGGGACAATAAATGGTGATAGTAAAGGTGGGCCTTGAAGGCGAACAACATTTAAGAATTATTAAATATTATTATTTCAATTTTCATATGTTTAATATATTACATTCCAACAACTCCCTCGGAATATTGAACGTATTCCACTAGAATTCATATATACAACAATTGTTTCCACCACGTCGGACAGCTAATTTAAACTTATGACAGGTCAGACTTTGGGTTCGTATCACGCAAAGAAAAAACTTTCCGTACCACTTCTGACACCATTTGTAAGATTACCGACACCCTGTGCGTATCAGCGCCTGCGATAAATTAAATGTGGGGATGGGAGGGGTAGATCGCCAAAAGCGGGTCTTGTCAGGATATCCGTGCTGGCGTCTGATGTTGTTGTTTTCCTCCTTTCCAGTTCCATTTATGCGCTCCCATCCCCACATTTAACACCCAGCCCAACCTTCCGATATACGGGATCCTTGGAAGCTAGCCCCACGATTGAAGGGGAATAATTCTTCATTTACTTTACCCCAGTAATTAACGACTAAGGCTAATAGATAATACGTTCAATATGCCTGTTCCTTTATTACGTTAAAAGGATTTATAATATAACAATGGAGAAATACATTTATATACATGTTAAAATATGGGTGTCCGGCGTGGTGGGAGATAACATTTGTGATTAGCCTATTTCATATTGTTAACCCGGCGATACTAATAATAATGGCGGCATATTTAGGGTACTACAAACGAAGGTAATACTTTTTTTATATTCCAAACATTACAGATCCAAGTTCCCTCGCGGGCACGTTTCTCACCTTAAAGGTTACGAAAAGAAGTCTGGTTATGGCGACAAAACAAGAAGTTCCGCTTTTTGAGCACTTTAGGTTTAGGTGGTTTGCCATAGATACGACGAACCGTTATCTGCCCTTCCGACGTTCAATCACCCTTTATATAGAAAAATTAAAGTATCACGTGACGTCATTAACCAATCAATTATTGTCCTTTTTGTTGTTGTCGGCACTTCTTTGGCAATTGAAGTGTTCGACGTTAAAATAGTCTATTAAAATAACGAATCGAACTTGTCCGGTACTTGTCCGTTTCACTTAAATTTGACAAGGAATTATTTAATATGTACAACAAAAAGATTGATTATAAAAAGACAAAACGGACAATAACTATCCACAGCGTAATTTTATGAAATGTGATCAAACCACGCGTAACTATATAAGAGGTAATGGGTAACAACATAATCCAGTTGGACTATGTCAGTCCTGGCCATAAAACATATTAAAACCCGACACAATTATTATAACAACCAAGATAAATTACTATACTTGGCAATGATGTACAATAAGCATAACCAGAAGACTAATAGAAATATTATAATATATGTAACAATCTGACAGGTCGTTGTTAAGAACGACGACACAAGATGGACGTCTACGTGTTGAAATATAAATTAGTCTCGGTCACCCAGACCCCCCTAGTCTTCAACGCACGGAGGGTCTGGGTCGGTTCTCAATTATTGACGAAAATTACTGGATAATCTACCACATAAAAAACCAAACTCCCGGTTACGCATGGGCAATGGAACCCTTTGGCTAAAGTCTCGGTAAGTGATAGATATTATGAAGCCGGGCCGATTTTGATAGATTCTATAAGGCGAGGATAAAATATATCCCACAATTCACTTGGCACATCTATTATTAGAAACAAAATAGAGACGATACAACAGCATGAATCGTGATTAAGGAGATTGTGAGAAGTCATACGTTTGATTCATGACGAAATAAAATTACCATTTCAATTAAAAACTTTAGAACAAAATTTTAGAGAGTGTCATTGTTGACAAGCGAGATGTTTTGATAGATTCAGCACGTGGTAACTTAAAAGACTGGATAATCCAGACAGTGACCGACTTTCTGTCAAATTTTGAGGACCCATCCAGACTAATATTCGTAGAATATTTGTTTGGATGATAAGAGACTAAATATAAATGTGCTATTCTAATGCAAAATTGAACGTTCCGGAAAAGGACTATGCAATGTTATAATTGACAATAAGTGCAAAAATACGGGAAAGATTATTCGGGAGGCTAACAAGTAAGTAAACTTGTTAGTTCTATACAAAATATTATTTGAAAGGATTTGTTTACACGAGGCCTTGATTTCACGTCTTACAAATAGACTGACGGTAATCACGTTATAATATGTATGTCCGTACCGAAATCCAGGCTACATACTAATAATTTAACAAGCAATCTAAAACTTAAATAACAATATAACAATCAAGTAATGCAAAATGATGATAATATGTACAGGGCTGAATTCGATATATTACAATATAAAGGTGGATAAGCTTGGTCAGGTAGGTATAGGTATAGTTATCCTCGGTATCCTCAGTGATCTCATTATACCCTAGATCCACCCATGGGGTAGACACGTGGTCTCAGACTATTAATTATTTGCCCATTGACTTAAACTTTCCATTGGTTCCAATCTTTATAGGCACAATGGGGATCACATTTGGCAATCCCCCATTATAAATTTGTAGGGTGTTGACCGTTTAGATTTTTTGCTACGGGGATTTGAAGTTGACTGGCGTGAAAATCTCACTTCCGACACAATGATTGCTCTGCAGAAGGACACTTTACACCGCCTATCCCTCTGCCCTAATATCATCAATATTACATCAAACTGCTATGAAATTGCAAATGTGGTCCCTTTTCTCCAATCCTAGATCAAAGAGTCAGCCCAAAAATGCAGGAAGAGGGGAGAAAAAAATAAGGGAAAAATTGCCCATTTTATAACTCGCACTACATTCGTCCATCATGAAATAAGGGGAAATAATTACTAGTCTTAGTCCACGCATTCAAATTATCTTCCCTTGATGATTGTGCTATTATTATCGATCAATACCCTTGATAACATTAAAGACTTGCCACTGTCTGTTTTGACTGACATATGTACACGTCACTTCTTTATATTAAACTTGACCATAATCGAGCGAACAAGCCGTTGTATTGTTGGGAATGTATACAATGAGGCTAAGACTAGGTTGTCAACTGTTTTCGAATGTTTCGTAGAATCATAGAACCGTACTAGAAAGGAAGTCCGACTGGTCGTTTATGTTATACATGGCATGCGCGAAAGAGATGTACCATACTTTATTTCCGGTTAAATAAACGTGAAGAAATGAGCATGGAGTCGTATGAGCTTCAGAATAAAATAAGAACAAAACGTCGTCTGCACAAATACCACCTACCAAGATATATCCGAAATGAATGTTTAAACATGTGTATTTTGTATTAATACGCTGTCCAGGCAAAATTCTCCTTCCTTGCAGGGGCGTGGTGAGAATGAGTTCATGAGTAGCCATACTCATGCGCCAAAAAGTTTTTGCGCCAAAATCACAATCAAATTACTCAAAAAATGAAAAACATTTGTAAGTGGAAAAATTGTTTCATCTGACCCAATTAAAAAAATTTTGAAAGAGTCAAGTTGGAAAATTTAATCATATTTTATTACCGTATTTCTTGTCTCGGATTGCTGGAGATTGCGTTTCTGGGCTTCTAATTTTCGAAATTTTCCCGGGGGAGGGCCCCCCGGACCCCCCGCCGCGGGCTCGCGCATTCGGCGCTCGCGGTGGCCGCTTTCGCCGGCCACAGCTCCGCGGTCAGTAAATGGGTTTTTGTGCCAAAATCTTTTTTGTTACTCATAATTTCTTCTCAATAATTGCCCTCACCACGCCCCTGCTTCCTTGCATTTTACAAAGAGTCATAGAATACAAGTGGGTGAAAACAAGATGGCGGCTGGTACAGTCAGGGTTGTGAGTCTCTCCAAATAAACCGTGAATATCTTCATTGTACAGTGTCGTGATCAACTATAGATAATATAAAATGTTGTTATAAACACAGCGAACAGAATTAAGTAACCAAAGAGTCATTATTTAAAATTCAAAAGAAGTAGTTTGCAAAAAATAAATATATATAATGTGTATCAACCATCAAGCCAGGTCAAGCCATTGTTTTCTTAAGTAAAACTCGGTGAGTTCTAATCCGACTGATCTCCTTTACCAAATCATCAGAACAATGTCGATGTAAACAAGCAGTGAAGGTATAGTTGACAGTTTATTTGTCAAAGAAACCTTAAATTCCATTGTAAATGAAGCAGTAAAGGCGGCTGTAGATTTGTTAGAAAAAAAACTTAATAAATTGATAAATGATAGACTATCAAAAATTGAAGATCGCCTAACTGAGATTGAACTTACAAATAACAACATTGGGTCTGATGTTGACAGCTTTCATGAACGTTTCGAACGTATTGAATCGACTCTCTGCCAAACACACAATGGAAATGAATCTTTAAAAACAAGCTGAATAAATTAGAACAATATACGAGGAAGGCGCATCTTCGTGTATTTGGCATCCCGGAAACCCAGGAAAATGAAGACTGCGTACATTCCATCCAAAGACTTCTAAAGGATAAACTGAATATCACCAGGGATATTTGTATGGATGTAGCTCATCGTGTTGGAAAACAACAATCCCTTGGTCAACCTAGCCAAAATGGAGCGAATAACTCAACTATACAACGCCCAAGAGGAATTATTGTTCGCTTCCTAAAGAGGGGAGATCACCAGCATGTTCTTACTCTAAGAAGAAAATTAAAAAATTCCAGTATATCTATATGTGAAGATATGACTTGCGAAAATGTGAAAAAATTAAGTGAAGTACAAAATCGCCCATTTGTAAAAAGGGCATGGTTTACTAACGGAAAAATCAAAGCCGAAGGTCACAGTGGAATTATGTGTCACAAAATTGAGCTATATCCCAGTTTAGACAATCAACTAGCAAAGTTAACAGCTTTATTACAGTGATGTCTACAGAAGTCTTAAAACTAAATTAGTCGTGTAAACTAACCTTTAATCGTATTCTTTATGTTATTTGTGAATTATAAAAAGATAGTCCTAATCCTAAAATTAGAAAAGCTTTCTCGAAATTATTCCACAAAAAGAACACCCTCCCTTAATGTAAAATTAATGTTTGATGAGATTCTTAAAGTAATACAATGTATATGAGTGACAATACTTAATAGAATAATTTTAGTCTACCTTTTTCAATATATATAATTAACTTTCCATTTACTATAAATTAACGTTTTTGATCTTAAAGTCGCAATCTGGACTCTTTTTTTACCCAATATGTTAGTAGTCAATCAAGGTCAAGATTTTTTTTAAAAAAAGAAATAAGACTGTGACTTTATGTGAATTATCAGTACTACTGACTGCATTCATCTCATTGTTTACGTTACAGTTATTATTATTATATCAATTGAATGAAAGCTATGAGCTGTTTTTAAATGGCGGTGGATATATTGATTCAACGCCACCTTTACGCTTAGCATTGAGCTTGTTAGTCTTTAGAAGGAGCTATAACACTTTCGTCTTTTCGGCTACAAATTAAATTTTAACATGAAATTCTGAGAAACATTATGTAGCACAGTTATAGCTACTAGTATTGTAATTCTAACAATAGAAAATTAATTGTGGACACATGTATAAACCTTATATTACAAGCAATAACTTCGGGAGATGATTTTCTGTGAGATCTTAGATGAAACATATTAAGGGTTTAACTATTGTTTCTAATGTGTAACCTAAATTCTTATTTAAAGGGACATCTCCGTATATTTAGTACACTAGTTCAAGATGTGAGCTGTCCTTAAATGACATCGGATATGCAGATTCAATGACACCTTTTCTTTTAGTGCTGGGCTTGTTATACTATAGAAGGGGCTATAACACTTTCGTCTTTTCGGCTACAAATTGAATTTTAACATGAAATTCTGTGAAACATTATGTAGCACAGTTATAGCTACCCAAATTGAAAGTCTAACAATACAAAATTAAATCTGAATACATGCTTAAAGTTCCAATTGCATATTTTGTAAGAAAGTTAAAACATAATTATTTCTATGTCTTTTGCTCAAAAGGTTGTCAACTCACTATTATACGATCATGGGCAAAATTTCACAGGGGTTAATATGGCTAACACAGGCTGATTCAGGAAATAGTGACTCAATTACCTCCCTTGTTTTCCCATTCCTCTCCATCGACGGCCATCTTCAAACGTTTGAATTTGAAGTTGAAAATGATACTTTTGCCAATTTCTCAACTGGCAATAGTGAATTATAGGATTATTCTATAACAAGGTAGGACTTTTTATAGGTACAATCTATTCTAGGGCTTTATTTGAATACATTTTGAAAATATAACTTAAAAATATGCTATTGGAACTTTAATAAACCCTATATTACGTACAATAACTTGGAGATATCCCTGTGTGATGTTAGGTGAAACTTATTTAAGGGTTTATTATTGTCACAAAATCATGCTTTGAGGGAGGTATTGCCCCTTTATTGAATTGGGTACTGTCTCTTTAATGTACTTATTGACCCTGTTTACTGCCATAGATTGATTACTGATTATCCAGACAGAAATAAATGTACTTCATTCAACAAGATGTTCTGGTTATCAATTATAAAGTCACAAGTGATGGGTATGTGTGTATATGACTGACTGGAAAGCATGCTGTTTGTGAGTTGTAGTTGAGGTAGAGTATATAAGAAGTTATTCAGAATTTGTCTGTTGCTGTTCCCGAAGTATAGTAGGGAGTAAGCGACATGTCTAATGTCTAATCTGTGTTACATGTAACTTTTAATTGTATTTGTGAAAGTCCTAGGTGAATTTCTTGTCTTTGAATGGCAAATGATAGTCTTGGTGACATAATATTTCTTGTCTTTGAATGGCAAATGATGGTCTTGGTGACATTGTGTATATAGTCTTAAGTGACGGACATTGGGGTAAAACGACTACAATCTATGGCAGTAAATTGTAATATGTTTAATTAATGTAATTCGACACAGTAAAACAGAGTCTGTGTTCAGCTCGTATCAAGTAGTGATTTGTTTAATGTAATTCGACACAGTAAAACAGAGTCTGTGTTCAGCTCGTATCAAGTAGTGATTTGTGCCTCGTTATATGGTGTTTAATCGCGTGTATAACAGAACCAAAAGTGAAACTTCGTTGCATACAGTGGTTCCTGGTGATAATTGATAAACTTTGTCGACATGGGGGTTGGATATTGAATATGTGTGTTTTGTGTTTGTATATATGTTGTGTTTTTGTTACCGGTAATAAATCATGTTTAACTGTTTTTGTCTTGTGATGAGAAATGGGTGGCTATAGAGGTGGCCGTTCGTCCGTCTTGTAACAATTATTGTTGTTCCGAATGTGTAACCTAAACTCTTGTATGAAGGTATATCTCTGTATATTTCGTAAACTAGTTCAAGTTGATGTGATGTGATAAATATACCTATACACCCCACCCCATCGCGAGCTTTCGTTAACACTCCATGACAACAATCAGTTGTATTACACTGATCGTATTTAACCTCAGCTTTTAGTACTCGACTTATTGGTATAACACTTTTGAGTTTTCGACTAATTGCTGTGTAAAAGTACCAATCATTGAAAGTTTTACTACATTAAATTAAATCTTGACACTTTCATAAACCTTATATTACCTTATTTATATATGAGCAATTAATTTGGATTAATTTCTCAATTAAACGAGACTTCTCTGTATTTTTAGTATATAAAATAATGATCTCGTCTCTCTCTCTCTGGGTGACATAGAGCGCTTGGTATAATGAAAATAATATATTCGCCCACATAGTAAATAAATGTCGCGCACCTATGCTTTTTCATATTTAACATGTCACTTGCATGAAGATAACACTTTGAAATTATGTTAGGTTGTCCAGCTCTCTGTATATACCATGTAAATATGTTTGGTTTTCTAGTTCTTTGTTTAAATTTTATACTTATTATCACAGCCAAGCCCCCTTTCTCATATCGGATCCCCACGCGACGCCATGCCCAGAAAAACACGCATCAATCTCTGTCTTTTATTTTAATACCTCCCCTTTGCTTCGCAACAGCTATTAACAGATTTCTGCAAACCCTATGTAATGATAGCTTTTAAGATGTGCTGTCGTCCGCAAAGGGTATGTAAACGTATTACTACACCTAATATACACATTTCCTTCATATCAGTTAACTTTATGCCAAGTTTAATTCTTATTTTACTGTTATTATTATGTGGTGATATTCGCCCAAATCCTGGACCCCAAAACTTAACTATCCTGCATCTAAATACGAGAAGCATACGAAATAAGATTGATCAAATTACTGTAGAACTTAATAAGTATGACGTACTAACATTTTCAGAAAGTTGGCTTGACGATTCCATTCCTCTATCTGATTTACACATTAATAGTTACCATCCTCCTGTTTTGTTAAATCGCGAAGATGGTAGGGGTGGTGGAGTAGCTATATACGTTAAAAATAACCTATACTTCAAACCACGCACTGATTTGATTATTAAAAACTTAGAAGCTGTCTGAGTAGAAGTTCAGTTTAATTCTAAACATATTCTGATTGGATCTTTTTACAGGCCGCCTTCGAGTAAAATTGACTATTGGAAGTTAATTGAAGATAGTTTTTCAACTGTTTGTGATTTTCTAAATTCTCATGTAATTGTTTTAGGTGACTTTAATATAGATTTCTTAACAACTTTTAATAGTAAAATCCATGATCTAATTGGTCTTTTTGATTTTCATCAACTGATAACTGAGCCAACTCGCATTACACCATCTTCTCGATCTCTTTTAGACTTGGCCATAACTAGTTGCCCCGACTTCGTAAAGAATGTAAGCGTTTCCGATTCGGGCCTTAGTGATCACAGCCATATCATTTAGATCTACATTTCACTACTCCAAAAACTCAATGCTTTCAAAGAACTGTTTGGTCTTACCCGAAACTAAATTCCACGGATCTTAATAATCACTTTACAAGTTACAACTGGGACAACCTTTTTCAGCTACATGACAATCCTCATACCAAATAAAACCGTTACAATAAGAAAAAATGATCCTAAATGGATGAGTGGAAAAATCAGACTTCTCATTCGCAAACGAAATAGACTTCATAAAAAAGCGAAAAAATCTAATTTACAGTTAGATTGGCAGAATTTTTAGAAAATCCCGCAACATTGTCATCTCCGAAATAAGAAAATCAAAATCCTTGCACTATTCAAAAATAGACTCGAAAATTAATAATAATGACTTCGATGAATCGCGATGGTGGTCTCTGGTTAAACAAATCTCTTTAAAGAAAGCTGTTCTAGCAAAGAAATTCCACCTCTAAAATATAATGATCAGATATATTTTGTAAACTGTGACAAAGCTAACGTCCTAAATGATATTTTGTCTCCCAAACCATTTTAGACTCAGATCAAGACACCCTTCCAGACGACTTACCGTTCTCTACCTAAGAAATTTCCTCCCTGACAATTACGCCCAAATTAGTCGAAGATACCCTTTCTTCTCTAACCTCTAAAAAATCATGTGGTCATGATAATGTGAGCAACTTTGTTCTAAAATGACTACATAAATCCCTGGCAATTCAACTCAGCCGCCTGTTTACCATACTTGCTGATTGTTGTATCTTTCCAAATTGCTGGAAATCTGCCAATGTTGTTCCCATCTTTAAGAAAGTATGTCCCCACGATTGCAAAAACTACAGACCAATTTCTCTCCTTGGCAAAGTCTTGGAACGGATTATTTATAATCATATTTTCAATTTCATCATTAGGCTTAAAATCATTACTCCCCATCAATCCGGATTTTTCCCTAACAACTCCGCTATTTACAATCTTCTTGAAATGTACAATTATATTTGTAAGGCCCTCGATAAGGGACATGAAGTAAAATCTTTTTCGATATTAGTAAAGCCTTCGATAGAGTTTGGCATCGCGGGTTATTACATAAACTATACAGCTATGGTATCCGTCATGACACCCACAAATTAATTACTAATTATCTACAGGATCGCGAGCAATGTGTCGTCTTAAATGGTCAACAGTCTCTTACAAGAAATATTTCTGCGGGTGTGCCGCAAGGATCGATAATTGGCTTTTATTTCTCCTTTATATTAATGACCTAACAAATAACATTTCATGTAATATTCGCTGACGATACCTCATTATTTATAATAATAGATAACCAAGTCTATGCTCAAAATAAATTAAATGCTGATCTTGAAGCGATTCACAAGTGGGCATTAAAATGGAAAGTTACATTCAATCCGTCCAAAACTACTAACCTTACCTTCTACAGGAAACTATTACCTACTTCCCTTAAACTAAATTTCAATAATGTTATTCTAACTGACGAAAACACTCATAAACATCTCGGCGTTTATTTCAATAATTGTTGTACTTGGGATACCCACATAAACCACATGGTAACTAAAATTAGCAAAACCATTAACTGCTTTCGCTCACTAAAATATCGACCATAACGTATAACTCTTGAAATTATCTTTAAATCTTTTAAAACACTCATAAACATCGACTACGCTGATTGTGTCTGGAACAACTGTACTAAAGAAAAAAGTGACCAACTAGAATCGCTACATTTAGACGCTATTCGAACTATTACAGGCCTTCCTCGTGGTACTTCTCATAATTTACTTTATAATGAATCTGGATTCTCCTCTCTGTTAAAAAGACGTAATGAAAATAAAATGGTTTTATTTTTCAAAATTATCAATCTTCAAACACCCTCGTACCTATTGGATTTAGTCCCCCTATCTATAGCGTCCAGTAAACCATATCAACTCAGAAACTCCAATAATCTAATGAGTATTAACTGTAAATCTAATCTTTATCAAAACTCGTTTTTCCAATCATCAGTACAAGAATTCAATCTCTTCATTCAAATTAGAAAAACATACGGCAAACCTAAATACAATTATCTCTTCAATTTTGGCGACAGGTCGTTACAAATTATTCTTTCTAAATTATGCAACTCTAAATCTGACCTAATTCATCATAAATACCTCATGTATGTATCTGACGATCCATCATGTTTATGTGGAAACAGATGTGAATCTAGTGAACATTATTTCTTTCAGTGTCGCCTTTTTATAGACCAACGCAGACTCACTATCGATACATTGGACGACCATTACAAGAATATGAATTCACTTTTGTTTGGGATTGACGATTTTCCTTATTTTTTACTTAACACACTTTCTTCTTTCCACCTTTAACTAAAACCCTAATCTAGATAATAATTTTTATTTTATTACATTGCCAGCTGATTATTTAAAATTTATATTCAATACATACTATTCTGGAAGCAGTTTTATATAAGCATTAAGTTGCTTGTTACTGTATCCAATTTATTCATATTATTCCCTTCATCGTTGTATATAAGAATTCTGAATAAATACTTTCAAATCAATACAGATTACCATAGTATCGCATGTGTTGACAAGATATTGAAAAAAACCCATCCCATATATATGTTTATGTTTAGAGATTGTATCCAATTTAATAGCGCCATAACACCATTATTCATTTTAAATTATAATTTCATGGTTCCTTTTTTTTTCTATTTTGTTATATATCATTTATTCATTTTAAATTATAATTTCATGGTTACTTTTTTTTCTATTTTGTTATATATCAAATTTTCTACCAATTGAGTCAATTAAATGGGGTTTAACGTCCTACTTGTTTTCCTTTGAAAATAGTTTTGAAGAATCAGTTTGGTTACACCACCAGCATATATGATGCTTATATTCAGTTGACTATTTTTTTTTCTTTGTAAAAATTAGTAATGAAATTTAAATTAAAAAGCAAAGTATGAAGACACATGATCTATTCAAGATTTTTACGAAAACATTATAAATGCTACTTTTTTTTTCTTTGAAAAAAGTTTTTATGAATCAGTTTGGTTACAAAAATACACAATATGATGTTTACTTCTCCAAATATAATAATGGACCCAAAACTAAAAAGTAGTTTTATTTTTCAAGAAATTCTAGAATATCTCTGTACGGTACATCTAAAATTTAAGTACTTTTTAAAAATATAAAAATTGAAGTAAAAAATAGTCTTCGTGTTATTATTAACTTCATAAATATAGGAAAGCTGTCTCAAAATGTCCAGTCGCATTCTCAATTACAATTATTACAAAATAATAACATCAAATATCGGTTCATGCATAGGCTATGCAATGTACTATGGCCCATAGTATGGGTTCTATAATTGAATTACTTTTTAAAAATATAAATAATGAAGTAAAAAAAATACGGTGTTCGTGTTATTATTAACTTCTTAAATATAGGAAAGTTGTCTCAAAATTTCGTGTCGCTATCTCAATTACAATTATTACAAACTAATAACATCAAATATCATCTCATAAATAATAGCCAAGCCTTCTATCGGAAGTAACTTATGGTACATCTAATTCGCGCATGCGATGTACAGCATAATTCAGCTTTCCAATGACAGATACTGCAGAGTCAGTTATCAATATTATATACGATCTATGGTAGAATCAAGCTACGACCTAGGGCAGATGATTTGAATACGTGAATATCCTTTCGGGAAACTTTTTGGCGCCATTTTGAATTTTTGCCTCGACCAATCACGTTCGAGAGCAATAATTCCTAAATAACATGTGGATATTGATCTCTAAACCAAAGAAATATGGTGTTTACCCATAGGCAATCGATACCACAGATTTCAAAAATCCCATCAACTTTACGCTAAGACATCACTATGACGTGAAATTCAAAATGGCGTCGAATATGGCCGCCATTCCATATAACTAACCATAACGCCCTTACTATTCATGTTAGGGTAACAAGTTTGGTCTCTATACCTAGGTTTGAAGGGTAAAGGAATCCTTTAAATCCACCCACTAGACAAAAAACGCATGACATCATTGTGAAATCCAAGATAGTCGCCACCAAACTATACAAACTGTGACAATGAAAATCTCAGAACGTTCATTTCCTATACAAAATCCTAATAATTTTTGCGTTAAGACGCCATGCGATCAGTTGAGGGAAGTCCTGTTTGGGTGTAAATAAACAGGAGTGGTAACTCAGAATCATGGGGAGGAAAGGTGAAATTCAAAATGGCGCCCAAGATGGCCTTCATTGCATATAACTGACCACAATGCCCTTACTATTCATGTTAGAGCAACAAGTTTGGTGTCTATACCCAGGTTTTATGGGAAAAGCAATCCTTTACAGTCACTTGCTAGATTAAAAACGCGTGACGTAATTGTGAAATCCAAGATTGTGACCAAACTATATAAACTATCACAGTGAGCATTCTAGAAGGTTGATTTGGGTATTTATACATATTTTATACGGGTCAATTTATCTATTAAAGCCATTCGCTAAGTTGTTTTTAAAAAAAGAGGATTAGCAGCTGAAAATGTAATCATTAATTGGTAATGTTGTCTTAATCCTTTACTGAGATTAACTTGATCATCTGCAACTCAATATGACAGTGTTATTTCCATATTCGCAAGCGTGTGCTTTCCACTGTGGTCATCATTCATCCAGAGGGAAAATCGAAGTCAGAAGAATCCCAATAAAATTCTATTTTATTATCTTAAATATCTGTTTTATGCCAATAATAAGTGCCTGTGTGTTGTGTGTTTGTCAATGACATTGGTTAAATTCACCGCATCTTTAATGTGAGCCTATCCATTGCATGGAAACTGTACACTTTATCCAAAATCATTTGATAACCGATGTTTAGAATGATGGTTTGCATGGCACCAAGTACACATAGTAGAAAAATGCAAACGCAATATTTGTGCACACGACAATGATTATACCCATTTCTGTAGTTATTGTATTGATTCCAGGTGGCACTCCGAATGATGACTGAAAGGGGATTTCAGACATGTCTCTTAAGAATAGGGTTATTAAACGACTTGAAAAATGTAGCACAACTCACCAAACCGGCGCCACATCCAGCGTATAACCCAAGCCGCGTTTCTTACTACATATTCTTGAACAGCCGTTGATGTCTAGTATTGTCTCTGGCCGCATTTGGTTTTTTTATTCTCTTCCTTAGGACTCCAATTTAAACGTTGTGTATTTATTCTGCCACTTATTCAGTTTATGGTTACACACTATAACAACAATACCACATTTCGGTTCTACATTTTATATTAAGCACTGCGGCATATAAGTTACATAGGTAAAAACATAATAAAGTCATTCTCTCTAACCCGTTCTTATGCGGACTCTGCGAGTCTGCTAATGGAAATTCCTACATCTTCTCCCTTCAAGAACTACATGACTATCTACCCTAGAGCTCACTTTCGGTAAATTATATTCTCTCAGATTCACAACCATTGATTATGGTGTATTTTATCATGTGATTCATTGGGCACTCGTGCCAAATATGAAATTGTAACTTTCCGATCACGTGCTTCATGCCTGCATACCAATAGGAACTCATTACCAAATTTGGTCAACGGACTACTCGTGCACTTGTATTCGTCTAATACAATTCCGCATAAATTATCAAATAGTATTACAAAAAGTAGACCAAGGCGCGTTTGTGTACCATTTTAATAACTTTGCTTAATGCATGACAGTAACTGAATCCGAAAAACCAATTAGGAAAAAAGAAGGGGATAGACATACCGAAGTTAATCCAGAAGACAATGAGAAACTGGTCTATGTACAAGATCAAGCGTTGAGACCCAGTCAATAAGAAGATCTGTATTACTAGCACATAGTTGAATATCAATGGTAAGACGAAAATGTCTCGAATGTGTGACAGGGAAAGACAGGTTAAGTTTCTGAAGGCAGTTGTCTATTTTTGAAACAACGTATATTAACCAACAAGTGACCTTCGCGGTGTCCAAGTGTGCATTTATCAGATATTCACCTATATGAAGCCCTTCGTTATGTTACTTCCTCAGTGTTTGTTTTATTATATTTGATGTATGTATGTGCGTATATGATTTAATGGCGGTACATATTTGCTTTTTAGTCCACGGTTTCAAGTCTGTTCATAATTCATCTTTATGAAGGAGATTTTCGTCTAAAGGCATAAGACAATTGCACCAATTAAAATGTTTACAATTGCAGTCTATAATACATGCAACTTGTAATCCTGGGATTAATATATCTTAAGGTTGCAAGTTGATACGGCCGTGTGCACCAGTGAAGTGATATTGACCATTATGGTGGTCATCTTAGAACTGACAATGATCATTATGGTCGCCATATTAGATTTTAAAATGACATCTTATGCTTTTAACTTGGCAAATGGTTTTAATGAGTATATTGACCCCTGTAACCTGTGTTTAGACCAAAATCCCTTTTCTAATGTGCTCAGCTGATGGCTATTTGGCGACCATATAGGATTTCACAATCACGCTTTTCGTCTGGCGGTTGGATTTAATGGATTGTTTGATAAAGATATCAAATTAACATGAAAAGTAAGGGCACTATGGTCAGTTATATGGAATGGTGGCCATCATGGACGTCATTTCGAATTTCACTTTTTTTCACCATGATTCTGAGTTACCACCCATGTTTTTTACACCCAGATTGAGGGAACATACAAATGAACACAGGACGTCCCTCAACTGATCGAGTGACGTCTTAACGCAAAATTAGTGGGATTTTTATAGGCATTAAAATGAACGTTTGGGATGCTCATTATGACCGTTTATATACTTTGGGGGCGACCATCATGGATTTCACAATGGCGTCATGTGTTTTTTTTATCTAGTGGGTGATTGCAAAGGATTCATTTACCCTTCAAACCTAGGTATAGACACCAAACTTGTTCCCCCAACATGATTTGTAAGGGTGTAATATTGAATGACGACCATATTGGACGCCATTTTGAATACCACGTAATAGTGACGTCTTAGCGTACAATTGATGGGATTTTTTAAATTCTGTGGTATATATTTCCTATGGGTAGAAACCATACTTGTATGGTTTAGAGGTCAATATCCACATGTTATTTTGGAATTATTGCTCTCGGACGTGATTGGGCAAGGCAAAGATTCAAAATGGCGCCAAAAATTTTCATGGGTAACTCCATGGAGGGTTAATACTGGACCCATACATCATAAAAAAACTATCTTCCCCCATTTAATTCCCGGAAATTTCGTACTCCGACCACGCTATATATACAATGACTAGTAACCAGTGAAACTGCTTTAAATGAAATGGAATGAGGTTTAACTGTAATGTTTGTAACCATAAATGCTCCCTGTTGGTATTGTAGCAATGAGCCTCTCCCTTACCTCCGGTAATTAAAAAAACCCACAAATGAACACGAACTGAAGTAGTTTCTTATTCCTATATAGAACAAATTGGAGACGAGGATAAAGGAATTCAATGTCAAATCAAAGCTGGTGAGATACTGCTATTTAAAGAATAACAGTCTGAAAGTGCTTAGAAAAGCTGAATTCACCTGAAAATTAACTTTGTTGACTGAAACGTGGGAAAATTGTTGCCACTGTAAATAAACATTTCAACGATGGCTGCCGCTACATTTTTTAGTTCTACAATAGAAAACAAAAAGAGGGTGAAAATATCAACGATTTTGTTGCTGAACTACGAAAACTGTCAGAATTTTATTTTGTGAATTTGGAAATTTCCTGACACAAGCTCTAAGATATATTTTTTTTTGGGGGGGGGGGGGGATTTGAGGCCAAAGGTCGTACAGAGAAAATTGTTGACAGAAACAGATTTAACTTTAGAGAGAGCCTTAGGAATTTCTACTGGTATGGAAACTGCTGAAAAACAAGCTGATGAGTTATTTCTTGGATCATCCAGCTCCAAAAGTACATCAGAAATTCACAAGGTTTTTAGACAGAGAAATTTACATGAGGTCGAAAAGAAACCACAAGAGATGGAAAACAGTCTAGTTGAATGTTGGTGATGTGGTAAACCAAACCACAGCGCTAATGTATGTAATTACCGAAATCAGCGACGTCATAATTGTAGAAGTTAGGGTCAATTAAGTAGAATGTGTACATATTCTACAAAAAAAGAAAGAAGAATCGATACCAGTGAAAAAGAAGAATTCCAAAATAAGGTATATGGAAGAATCTGACATAGAAATGGTCAGGTACAAAACTCGGAAAATATTTTCCGACTTTTCTCCTCTCCGAGTTTTATGAATTGACTCGATTGAAAACACAAAACTCGGAAAAAATTGTCTGACTTCTTTTTTCAAACTGAAAATTTTTTTCCGACCTTTCCGGGTCTGTAACTTTTCAGTTATATTATAACCAAAACAATGCAATATGGCAGTTGTAATCGAATATCCGAGTTTTGTATTTTGGCCTATACGAAAACACAAAACTCGGAAAGTGGTCAAAAGGTATCAAAATAAAATATTTTTCATTGGATATGGTGTGTAAGGGTTGTAATATGTACAAAGGAACTCAACTCGCCTTTACGGAGATAACTTGGGTGAGATCGAAAACTCGGACATCCAAAAGATGAAATGATTAAAACGAGGTGTGTATATAATTTCAATTTGACACATGGCCTCGAGGCCGAACCTGCCCCGTTCTCCCATTCTATATCAAGAAAAATTGAGATGAAAACTATTGGAAACATTACACGATGTCCATGTCGGAATAGTTAGAATGAAGTCTATCGAACAGTAAGAGATTGTATTCCATGTCAAGATATTGTTAAATCTACACCAATGGTCCGATCTAATCCATGGATTTGGCCAAGTCGAAATTTTGAAAGAATACATATTGATTTTGCTGGACCGTATTTAAACAAAATGTTTTTAATTGTGGTTGATGCTAGATCGAAGTGGCCAGAAGTATACATGATGTCATCTACTACAACTGAAGCTACTATTGATATCTTGCGACGATTATTTGCATCTTATGGTATTCCTGAACAGATAGTATCAGACAACGGACCACAATTTATTTCAGCTGAATTTAACCAGTTGACTAAACAGAATGGTATTAAACATATAAATCCAGCATCGTATCATCCCAGCTCAAATGGTGAAGCTATTTTTTTTCTCGTCATAACACGAAGCTGCTACGCGTTCAAGTAATTGACCAATGAAAATCGTCGGATCATGGCATGTGATTAGTCACATGGTCATTGTTTATAAACAATACCACGATCTAGTCAACTGAACTAATAGACCAGGAGCCCAGAGGGTCGAACCTAGACGAACGCGGTGCCAATATCTGACCATATAGGCATCTATATACTAACCTAGGATGCACAGAAGTAGGTGTCTGCTGTGGCCCAGTCCATGGGTATGACCCGGGTGACCTATATAATGACCCCCAAAATGGGTTAAACTCATACATTCGAGGTACCAGTCAAAACCAGTTTTAAATGAAAGAATACACTCTTCTGAGTACGAAATTGCCCATAGCAGACGATTATGACCCAAACTGACACCCCAAATATGAAACCCAATTTTAAATGAAAGAATACACTCTACTAGGTACGAACAGACGATTTTGGCCCTGGGATGGCCAAAACTGACACCCCAAATATGAACCCCAGAGGGCTTGAAAAAAAAGGGTTATATTCATACATTCGAGGTACCAGTTGAAACTAATTTTAAATGAAAGAGTATATCCCACTAAGTACGAAATTACCCATAACAGACGATTAGACCCCTGGGATGGCCCATACTGACACACCAAAGCCTAAGGTGGTAGTGTGGGGCAAAATAGGGTTTGCTCATACATTCGAGGTACCGGTCAAGACCAATTTGAAATGGAATGTACATCTCACGGAGTGCGAAATTGCTCATAACAGGCGATTTTGGCCCTGGGACTGCCAAAACTGACACTCTAAATATGACCACCCTCCTCCCTGGGCAGCTTAAAAAAGGGTTATATTTATACATTCGAGTTACCAGTAGAGATTAATGTTAAATGAAAGAGTATATGTCGCTGATAACGGAATTGTCCATAACACGATTAGGCCCATGGAATGGCCCAACTTGACGTCCAAAGACGATGGGGCCATAAATTCGCGGTACCGGTCAAAACCAACTCTAAATGAAAGATTACTAGGTACGAAGTTGCCCATAACAGACGATTGTGGCCCTTGGACGGCCCAAACTGACATCCTAAATATGGACCGCAGAGCCGAGGGGTCAAAAATAGGTTATACTCATATATTCGAAGTACCAGTCAAACCAATTTTAAATGGAAGAGTACTTCTCCCCAGGGCCGTATGTAAAAGTGGGGTTGCAGAAGAGTGGTGGGGCATCACAGCCTCCACGTAAGTGATGTATGAAAGTTTGGATCCAGGCAAACGAAACCATTGGCGTGTGGGCGCCCTTAAAACTGACCGACTGATCAGAGCCTGAAAAGCACCACTGTGTGATCATAAATAAGTGTATTATTTTATAATTGAAAGATTGTCATATTATATTGTTTTGGATGGGGGAGGGGCGCCATTTCTCGGGGCGCCTTATTTTTCTGGGGGTGCAATGTACCCCCTGCACCCCGCTAGATGCGACCCTGCATCTCACTGAGTACGAAATTGACACCGTAATATCGACCCCGATATTAGGATAAAGTTATATTCACACATCCGAAGTACCAGTTCAATTTAATTTTAAATGAAAGTGTGCATCTCACTGATAACGAAATGATCCATGGTGAAGGCTGATCGACAATTTACCACTCGACATATTGCCGGTGTTGTGAGCATCGCTCGTCAGAGGATTGAGAACATTATCGCCAACGAGTTAAGAATAACAAAGCTGTGGATTAAAAACGTATCAGATTCTTGACGTCAAGTGACCAGTGCCGGACTGGTGGGCAGAAGGCCCACCTGTCAGGTCATTGACCAAGGCCCGCGAACATCCAAGGGGGTCTGTGTGTGTGTGTGTGGGGGGGGGTCTCCCCGAGGAAAGTTTGAAAATTGAAAACCGCAAACCCATTTTCCAAGCATTTCAGACCAAAGCAAAAGAAGGCAATTTTTTTATTTCCTGATGCAATTAGATAAGAGAATGACCTAAGAGCACTACCATTAGATGAATTTGAGAATTCTCTTGAGTGTCAAAAACAAAACCCTTTTATTCGCCGTGATCAAAAAAATGAAAATTATATTATGCATACAATACCCGTATTTGACAGTTCTGTTGACGCACAATACAGAATATAGCGAGCTCTTGATGATATTTGTTTACTTATGTAATAGTAACTGATAATTGTTCAAGGATAGCCAAAATAATCTGCAGGTCTTTTAGATTGATGGCACTATAGTCAACTATAATTTTATAATATTGTGATAAGCAGAACAGACAACCTGTACATATACTCTCTGTAATATTCTTTATTACTATATTATTGACAGGAAAATGTTAAATGAATCCCTCATTTGACCATTAAATTCAAATTCTTTCAACAAGTAAGGTTATATAGATATTCATACAAAGATTCAAAACCAAATATAAAATGATATCCATAATACTGGCTTTTAAATATAATATCGAAACAAAACGGCAATTTGTATATATAACCTTTACTATATATATATATATATATATATATATATATATATATATATATATATATATATATATATATATATATATATATATATATTTAAAGATTTCTTTTACGAAATCAGACGAATGATTAGAAACCGGTGAGAGGTAAGGTAGGTACATACCAATATCACTAAAATACCCTTTTCTCATAAAATTATTCAAAAACTCAAGAAACAATTATTAGCTAATGGGCACAGTAAAACTAATGCTATAAGATCCTGACACTGAGGGTCTATAGAAATTCTATGATTTCTAAAGCTATTCTCCCTCTAAATAGAAAGTAACCGACTCATGGTTTTGGAAGATGCGCAAAGAAAGTCGATTAGAGTATCACTTTCTATCTCTAGCATAAGATCGCTTTCTACCGACAAAAGAACGTAACATTCCAAAAGGTCATTGTTGAACGAAGTCAGGTTATTACTATACTATTAAAAAAAAGTAGGGGATATTTGATTTTTAAGTGTTATTAAAGTCACCTAATGAAACTGACGAAGAAACAAATGACAAAATGAAATGAAGTTCACATTCATCGATTTATTCCAAATGATCGATAGCCTAAGTAAGGCACAGACTGACCATTATAAGGGTAAAATGATACCCGGGGTCAAACAGCAAAGTTACCACAGCATCACAACAAAGTAAGTAACGGGTAAATCCTCCTCTGTTTGCCAAACAAGCATTGATCCGACGTGGCATACTCCTAATGAGACGTCTAAGGTCATTTTGGTCCAGATTGTCCCATTCCTGTTGCAACGCAGCAGCAAGTTCTAGGACATTGGCAGGACGTTGTTGACGTTCACGTAACCTCTGTCCAAGCATGTCCCAGACATGCTCGATGGGGGAGAGGTCGGGACTCAGTGCTGGCCAAGGTAATGTGGTGATGTTCTGTTGTTGGAGGTAACCTGTAACGATCCTGGCCCTGTGACATCTTGCGTTGTCATCCTGCAAGATGAAACGGCGGCCATGACGTCGTGCGAACGGCACAACATGGACTGCCAAGATGTTGTCCCGGTAGTACTGGCCTGTAACACGCCCTGCAACAACATGTAAATCCGTTCTTCCAGCAACAGTGATGCCTCCCCACACCATAACAGAACCACCCCCAAATCGATCATGTCTGATGACGTTAACGTCTTGGAAGCGCTCGTTTCGACGACGCCACACCCTCCTACGTCTGTCCAAAAAATCAACAGTGAACCTTGACTCATCTGAAAACATCCCAGTGTTGACGATCCCTACACCAACGACGTCTTGCCTGAATGTGATGATCTCTCAAACAAGGCATCACGCGAGGACGTCGGGCGCGAGGTGACCCCTATGCAGTCGATTCCGAATCGTCTGGCCACTCACTCTCACACCAGTGTCTGTTTGAAGACGAGCGCTGATCTGATTTGCTGCGATGACACGATTTCTCAAGGCCAAGGTACGGATAAATCGATCCTGGGCTTGAGTTGTCGCCCTTGGTCAACCTGAGCGTGGTCTGTCCTGTACAGATTGTGTATCACGGTATCTAGACCATAGCCTGCTTATGACAGACTGAGAAACATTCATCGTCCGCGCCACAACCGCCTGTGTTGTGCCGATCTGTAGCATGCCAAGGGCACGTAACCTTTCACTATGGGTAAGCCGACGCATATCAAAATTTGCTTTCTGGTCACTAAAACAATTAAACTGATGTTTCCACCCTGGAATTCAATGCCACAATGACTGTAACATTCAAAGTCAGAGTCGTGCAAATCTTGGATTGGACCCCCATGATGATCCCAAGCATCACCTGCATTCCATGCGGTAGCTATTGGTGCGTTTGGGCGTCACATGTAACTGGAAATGTTTCTTCTGTTAGGTTCTATAGTGACTTTTTTCGTAGTCATTTGCATATTTTAGTATTATGCCCCCAAAATCAAATATCCCCTACTTTTTTTGAATAGTATATTTTAACTTTCGAAAAACTCCGCTCACAATGAACTTGTGATATAGGCAGTGTCAATAACGTCTTGTAGATAACGTACAGATTATCATATGCCCGTTCATATAGCCTGTACTTGTGTATTATTTTAAATGCACAGCTTGGGCATTCCTCACACACAGTCTTTTTCACTCTATTAGTACTATTGGTCTTTTTTACCTCCTCCTGGCCTCGTTTTTCCTCGCCTTCTATCTCTACGTCATACACATCACGAGCGATAGTTTTTTTTTCAAGTCTTTATAATGCTTTGCAAATGAACGCAGTTCATCGAGTACAGTAAGCCTGTCTATTTGGGGACATAGTTTCAATATCTTCTCAAGAGCATTCGCTGATGCGCTAGATGGTAAAACTCAGTCGGGTCTAAAAACTTTATATCATTGTATAAATCGCTATGATCTGCATAGCGTGAAGTAATCTGGGTTTTTGCAGTGTCAAACATTGTGTTATAAATTCTGACCTCGAATGTTTTTAAAGGGTCAAGATCACCAGCTTCATCACGCGCTTTTTCATCCGGCATCTTCTTCTTCTTACGATTTCTCACTGCTGGAAGCTCATCCTGTACTGAGATCAAACTATACTCTTTTTTATCTTCTTCTGGTACCAACTCCTCTGATGAGTCCAATAGTTCATTTGCCTCTTTGGAAAAGGCTAGTGTCTTACTGTGCACAAAGTTCCATGTCCATCTTAGATGTCTGTAAATATTCCGATAAGAACTGAGTCTCATTGAAGAGTCGTATAGCTACCAGAATCGTGTCGATTTGTCTGAAATAATCTAATAGTCCCTGTGCCTCCGCTCTCTCTTCAGCTTTGTTAGCATTACATTTTATTAGGAATATGCACACCAAAAGGTTCACGTATGTAGTTGGGTCTAGGCAGTCGTAAGTACCAAATATGGCCTTGGCCGCGTTACTCTTCCCAGCCCAACGGGTTTCCCCGATAAGTTTTACACGTTTAAGTTTAGTTGAGCCGACTCTCTTCTCAATGACTTCTTCCCACACATCTGGTCGCCTGTGTGAGCCTTTTATGAATGAAGCAGCTTTCTGTAAGTTTGAGAAGAAGTTAATAACGGCCACTTCCTGCTTTAGGGAATCGGTCACCACTAAGTTGAGTATATGAGCCTCGCACCACACGTGTATGTGTTTTTCGAGACCAATTTCCTCTTTCAGTTTCGCTTTGAGGCCGTTATATTGACCACGACATTTTGACGCACCGTCAGTGCTATCAGCGATGCACGACTTTATATCTAACCCTTGTTTATCCAGCACGCCCTTTAATAAATCGTATAGCCCCTGGCCAGTTCCAAGACGACTCCTAGTAACCACAAACAGTCGCTCAGAAACATAACCACTATAGACATATTTAAGTACAATAGAACAAATGTCATGACAAGTTAGGTCCTGTGTTGTGTCTGTTTCTACAGCGTAAGCACCAAGAGAACTTGCCTGTTTAGCTATTTTTTTCTGAACGACGTCTTTCATCTGATGGACAAATTTGTTAACTGTCGTTTTACTTACAAGGTAATAAGTCAACCACGACCACCACCACGACAATCTTTTTTTTCCAGCTGCTTCTAGGTGCTTTCTTCTTTCTTGGGAGGCTTGCATGGATTTGGTTAATAATGTCTGGACAGTGGTGCATCATTTCTAGGCAATTTCCATGATTTTGACTGTCATCAGGCAGAGTAGCCAATGTTTCAAATGTTCCACTAGATGGGTTGCCTAGTTTTAGTAATAATTTTATAGTGTCGATGATTCTACACATCACACGTCTTCTTTCGAGATTTTCAATTCGTGCTCGTGCACTCATATTAGAGATAAGATTCTCGATCCTAGGTGCCTTCTGCGATATTTCTAGTAGGTATCTCCCAGAATAGCGTTTGTGTGAAGTAAAATTCTCATGTTCTGTGATAAATTGTGCCGTTCGTCTGAAATCTGTCAGCGATGGTTTATTACTTTCGCCTTCGTAGGCGAGGCATGGCACACAGTGTAGGGACTTTGATTCTTTGCTGTAGGTAAGCCACGACCTTTTCACCAGGTCGTGTCCTGATTCTCGGTGATATAATTTATAATCAAATGGTAATTTCTGTGTGGGCTGGATCGGATGTATCTTGAAGAAGAGTGCTCTCTCGTTCTCACTAGGCGTGCGGAAAGGATAAATGTTCACGGAATCTAAATCTAAACACACATCTGTTACTTTGAGTGGTGCAGAGGGTTTTGGTAAATCCGCCTGCTTTTGAACATTAGATTCAGAATCTTCATCATTGCTAGAATCACTGAGTTCGAGTTCAACGATTCTATATCTACCCTAATATGGCTCAAATGTATGAATGACTAGTGGAGGTTGTTGTTCTTCCGGTTGTGTAAGCTGTTCTGGTTGAAGCAGTTCAAGATGATTAAGCTGTTTTTGAGGTTGTACATGTGCCCTATTAACATCCTGTTCATCACTATCCTCACTATCACTATCTATCAATATTGATTCTTCATCCGAGGGAGCTTCACTACTTCTCCTCCCTTTCTCTATTCCCGATGATGTAGGCCTTACTGTAATTCCATTATAAATTCTTGTCTGACCCTTAGCCTGGGCGGCTTTTTCTAACAAATGTCTTTCTCTTTTTGCTAGTTTCTCTGGACCGGCCTTTTTTTTTTTTTGGAGGTGGTGATAATTGACGTTTTCCGGTCTCCTTTCCAGATTCACGCGATGTTATGTTTCACCGACTAGAAAATAAATCATAAGACAATGAAAACAAACAACAACGTGTATATTGAGCTGAAATCATATCAAAATGACAAAAATACTTCAGTTTATGCAACAAAGGATGAAATTTGTTACTGATAATTTTAAAGTTATTAAAGTAAGAGAGTATGTGTATTTAGAAATTAAAAGCATATATACAGTAATCAGCTACAACATTAAGTGTCTAAAATGAGACTTACTATATCAGAATTTTGCCTATTGTGTGTGAGAGAAAATGAGTTCAGTTGTTCTATTTGTGCCTTTTCCTCTTCAGTGAAAATATCTGTTTTATTTCTATGTATATGTGGACCAATTTTCGATCAACAAAGCCTATACACAGGAGGAATGGAATCCTGTACATTGCTATGACTAGTAGTATTTGTTTGATGCTCATAATCCTAACTTTTGCAGAGCATCACAGAATCACACTAAATATGACCATAGTCAGACCCACATATATCCTGCCATTCATCAAAATGTTTTTCTAGTGTCTAGGTTGAAGCTGATAAATATTATTTACATATCCAGTACCTCCTGCGTGGGTGTTGACTGTAGTTTGCTAGCCTACCAAATGAAAGAATGCCAGTCAACTATCAGTGAGACAACCTTTGTCAGTCTCTTGAGATCTACTAACACTAAAAATCATCGAAGAAATTCAACCTCCCCCAGGGTCCCTTCATGATAAATAAACAAATCTTAGTTGTGGTTCTTCTTTGTACTTTTCAAACATTTTTAAGAAGAAAATCTATCTGCTGAATCCTAAATAAAGAGCATTGCGACTTGAAAAAACTACAGTACATTGGACATGCTCTATCTTACCAATAGCCACCAACCAGCTGTAATGTTACGCATTTATACTCACCATCCATCATGATTTTCGCAAATAATGCACTCAACTCTATTACACTAGTTCGGATGTCTTTACATGCCATTAGGGTGCTCTGCCTCTGCGGAGAAATTGTATAATTCTGCTGAGCAATTTCTCCGCAAAAAATCATAACCATAATCCTAAATTCATTTCGCATGATGAAACCCACATCCGAACTAGTGTATTCCAGCCACATAGGAATAGGGACCACAGTCAATGACCGGACCCTGATCAGTGGTCATGGTCGATGGGGGTAACAGGGTGGCTGCCAAGCCAAGACTTAAAAGGGGCAAGCCAAATTCTTGTCACTACTAAAATTGGTCGATCCTGCAGATCCTGCCAAATTCCGCAACTGCCCTAAACTGTAAACTATGGAATTCTTCATCACACATTTTTATTTATCAGCGTTAGACCAAATAAATCAGTTTCTCTTACTCAAAAAGTAAAAATATCATAAAACGTCTGACATGACACTAATGTGAAACTGAAATCCAAACCCGGAAGTGAGTAATATTTCGTGAAAAATTCACAACTGGCAAGGTTTTGGCGATTATTTCGGCGATAATGAAGAACTAATTAGGGGTTAAAAGATGAATTACACGGTTCTCGGTATAATGAGGTCAAACTCATAAAGTTTTTTCCTTGTAGTTAACTTTTTTGGTGTTGTTTGTCAGTCATTTTTTCCTATCTCTTCTTTCTCCTTCCTTCTTTTTTCCTTCTCCTCTCCCTCTCCTTTCCTTCTCTTTTTTCTTTCTTTTTCTTTTCTTTTTTTTCTCTTTTTTCTTCTTTATGGGCTGAGGCCCAGTCCGGCACTGCACGTGACAATCTGCGCCTTTTTGAAGCAGATCCTGATAGTGTTTGGCCAGATTTGTAACCATGGATGAGACATGACAAAGGAACTAGTCGGCCGTCATTTTCTTAGTTAAGATGACGCCATTTCAGCTATGTGAAGGCATCCAGTCCTTGCGGCATCGTTGGCAAAACTGTAGAAAACTTTGTGGAACCATCGGCTTTGTACATTTCTTTCAAAGAATGGCACATAACTTTTCAGCCAGCCCTCCTACTTTGCACTTACATTCACATTAAAGGTAAATCAAAGTGTGTGAGGGTGGGTGACAAAACTTTTCAGTATACTTTCTTTCAAACCAAGGGGCAAAATTTAGGATGTCAGTTTGAACCATCTCAGAGCCAGAATCGTCTTAATACAAGGTACTAAGCGACGTTTCGATGAGGATACTCTCGTCATTATCAAGCAAACGATGTAGATATGTTCGTTCGTTCCTTGGGTTTTACATCTACATCCACCTAGGAAGGGAAGGGGGATTCAAATTTTGTTAGAATAACTTTTTCAAGCCTAGGGATGTAAAATTTAGGGTGTCAGTTTAGACCAAAATCATCTATATATATGTACAAGGTACTACGCGATGTTTCCACAAGGATATGTAACATAATCAGATAATAACTGTGGATTGGACTTCTTTAATTCAGTGTGACGATAAATAACCTTAAACTATACTACATGTTTACAAACAATACATGAAATAATATTATTGTGATCTTTCCGGCCGTCGTCAAAATCCACGTCTGCCTCCATGGTTCTGTGTTGAGCTTCCAAACCCAACTCAATTAACGGAAATGAAGGCACTCTCTGCATCAGAAACCTAAACCATTAATAAGCGAGGTATAAAGTTATGGAAGCGTATTTGGGTCACTACTTCTTGGGATAATATCTCAACATATCGACAAAAATATGTCAACTTTATGAGTTATATTACAAGAAATCGACTTAATAAAGTTGACATGGCGCATTTAATTCACCCTATGCCGACATAAACTATGTCGATATGTTTGCATCATGTCAATAGTCGATTTGACTCTAAATCGATATGTCACGTTTTATTATATCATAAAGACTTGGGTTAGAACGCTTTTTGCCACAGTTGAAGCAAAATATGTGGCAAACTCCTGTCCAAAATTTAAGCATGCATGAGGTTCACCATGAAAAAGTAGAGACAAGTAAACATGCAATTGTCGTCGGTCCTACGTTTCGACGTATCCAACCTCTCAACCCTTGTATCCTTCCGGCTCAAAATCATGATTATTCACCAAAACCTGGCAGAAAATGTATTTTTAAACCCTTTTCTTCGATTCTACACCAAAAACGCAAAAGGTGGTAAAGGGAAAGGGAGAGAAAGGCTAAAAATAGCTATCGTCGTACGGAAATATTAGGTTAGCTGAGTCGTATATAGGGGTAAAACTTCAGGTATCACCAAAAGGCCTTTGTTATATGCTTTCCATATGTTCTGGAAACATACCGGGAAAGAAAATCAAAATCAAAGAATAACTGCAAAAACGATGGCCTTTTAAGTACACATATGCTGCTTTATGTACATCGGTGCATCTCAGGTTCATGGGCTAAAATCTAAAAATAAGCCCATAGCTAGCCCAAAATTCTTAGGAGGTGGGGGCGCCGATGGAGCTTCTGCTGGCGCTCTCCATAGGCGTACGGTATCGATGAATGTTAGGGGAGCAGAAACTGAAATGCCCGAACGTCTAGAGACGCCCCCCCCCCCCCCCAAGAAAATTTGGAAAATTTGACGACCTTTTCTTGCTATTCCAGTCCCTTAATACAGTAGGTGGTCTGATCTGGCCTATCTTACGTGGCTGAGCCGAATTCCAATCAATCGTTTATATTACACGGAGACGGGGTCGTATGGGGCAAATTTTACTGCCGCAAACGTGTTTTCCTGCTTTTCCAGCCCGTGAAGACAGCAACTTAAGTGTGGTTCAATATAGTCTACCTTACGTCGCGTACCATACTCCTCGCAGTGTTTCGTTTAATAAGAGCTAATCCCACTTAACACTGCTGTAATGGAAGCAAATGTCTGCCCCCCCCCCCCCCGCCCGCCTGAAAAAACTTTCGTGTTAAAGGCAGTATTTGAGTTCGATGAAATGAGGCAAGAAATGAATAAATTACACAGAACACACTCATAGTTTGGATTTTTTTTCTTCAAAAATATAATTTACGAAATTTACATGTTGCATCTATAAATAACCAGCGACTGTCCGGCAGGATACGCCACATTTTGCAAGAGATGGATAGAAAACAGGATAAACCAAAAGTGATTTTTCGAACAAGGGCCATTATTCAAGAAGCTACCATCCGATATGCACGAATATCGACAGGACAATGGTCTTTTGGTTATAAAGATATACTACAAGTTTCATCAAAATCGGTTAAAATTGTGACTAGATGGTCCACAACCTTGATATACCTGATGTTTCACCCCTATATACGACACTGCTCACCAACAGAAGCTCCATCGGCGCCCCCAGAAGTTTTGCCCCACACCCTAACTATTTTCGGCTAGCTATGGGCTTGTCTTTAGATTTAAGCCCAAAAGGTCCATGGACCTGAGATGCACCGATGTACATAAAGCAGCATATGTGTACTTAAAGGGCCATCGTTTTTGCAGTAATTCTTTGATTTCGATTTTCTTTCACCGGTATGTTTCCTGAACTTATGGGAAGCATATAACAAAGGCCTTTTGGTGATACCTGAAGTTTTACCCCTATATACGACTCAGCTAACCTAATATTTCCGTAGGACGATAGCTATTTTTAGCCTTTCTCTCCCTTTCCCTTTACCACCTTTTGCTTTTTTGGTGTAGAATCAAAGAAAAGCGTTTCAAAATACATTTTATGCCAGGTTTTGGTGAATATTCATGATTTTGAGGCGGAAGGATACAAGGGTTGAGAGGTTGGATACGTTGAAACGTAGGACCGACAATTGCATGTTTACTTGTCTCTACTTTTTAATGGTGAACCTCATGCATGCTTAAATTTTGGACAGGAGTTTGCCACATATTTTGCTTCAACTGTTGCAAAAAGCGTTCTAACAAAGTCTTTATGATGCCATTAAACATGACATATCGATTTAGAGACAAATCGACTATTGACATGATGTAAACATATCGACATAGTTTATGTCGGCTTAGGGTGAATTTAATGCGCCATGTCAACTTTATTAAGTCGATTTCTTGTAATATAAATCATGTCGATATGTTGAGATATTATCTCAATAAGTAGTAACCCAAATACGCTTCCATACCAAAGTATACGTATACATATTATTGATATTGAATAAAAATAATTATGACGACAGCTGAATACTAATAAATAAATTAAAGGCCGTCGGGTTCTTCGACATGACCAATTCAATATAATGTGGACGTAACTTATTCTACAATAATCATATTGATGTTTGTAATAGCACATGTGTCAAAAGGACAGCGGGGACTTCACACTTTGTAACAGATACTCTTGACGTTATCAAGCAAATGATACAGATATGTTCGCTCGTTCCTATGGTTTCACGTCCAAATATACTACGAACATACAATTAAAACGTAAGACCTTCGATTAGGGGGCCATTTGTAACTGAACCATCACAGCGAAAACTCTTTCAGGCATTAAAAGACTGTGTTCGGGCAACCTATTGATTTATCAAGATCAATGTATTTAACACTTTCAAAGGGGAACCAATTAAAGCTGAACTCCAGTTACAAAAATACCGAAATAATTAACTAAAAAAAGTTAACGCCTCCAGCCGCCATATACGGTGGCTGATTTAGGACACGCAAAAAAATATTAACTCGAGATAGTTAAGTCGAGCGCTCGAGATAATTAAGTTCTGCTCCTAAACTGGGCTATTGGAGACGGAAATACGCCACACAGTGTGCTATGAGGGAAATTGTGCCCGGGCAGCGGCGCTACGGCCTACTCTTATATCGAATTCCAACTGTCAAGGGACCTTTTACGTGTACGCGGGACCTCGGTTTTTCGTCCGATCCGAACGACTAGATAACTGTCCTTGTCAAGCCCCCCGCCCTGTTCTAGATAAGAGGAAATGTCAGTCTCTCATAGCAAAACTCTGTAATATCGATATATACAATTGCTAATTCGTATAATAACATGCGATATACTCCCCACTTGGAAGGGGGTAAATATAACGGGAAATATGCGCATGGGGTGGAGTGTGCGTGTGTGTGTGTGGGGGGGGGGGGGTATCCGCTCCGTAACTGCAGCTTTGGATGAGCTTTCGATGGGCTGTAAAAATAAACAACAAAATTTCATCAAAATCGGATTAAAATTGTGACCTCTACAGGGTCCACAACCGTGATATAACATATTTTCACACTATTCGCGTAAAAGTGGCGGCCATTTTGTTCAGCAATTTTGGTCCAATGTTCACGAACTCAACCTTCATTACCATGTAACGGTGATATAATCAAAACGCTTTTTAAATCGGATAATAATTTTGACCTCCAGAGGGACCACAAGCTAAAAAGGGCAATATTTCGGACAATCATGGGCCATAGTTCAGGAATTTACGATCCGATGGGCGCAAACATCCAGAGGAACCAAGATCTTTTGATTATTAACATACATGTCAAGTTTCATCAAAATCGATTTAAAATTCTGACCTCTATAGGGTCCACACGCTAAAAACATGACTTTTCGTACATTCAGGGGCCACAATCCACAAAATTTCGATTCGATACATGCCAATATCGAAAGCAGCCGAGATTTTATGAAGATAAACCTATATTTCAAGTTTTGTCAAAATCGGTCCACAACCTTGATATAACATATTTTCACACTATTCGCGTACAAACGCCGGCCATTTTGTCCGTCAATTTTGGTCCGATTTTCCCGCAATTCGAACTCAACCTTCATTACCATGTAACGGTGATATAATCGAACGGTTTATTAAATGGGATAATAATTTTGACCTCCAGAGGGACCACAAGATAAAAGGGGCGATTTTTCGGGCAATCAGGGGCCATAATTCAGGAAGTTACGATCCGATGGGCAAAAATATCGAAAGGAACCAAGATCTTTGGGTTATTAACATACATCTACATGTCAAGTTTCATCAAAATCGGTTCAAAATTGTGACCTTTATAGGGTTCACAAGCTAAAAACATGATTTGTTGTACAATCAGGGGCCATAATCCATGAAATTTCGATCCGATACACGCCCATATCGAAAGCAGCCGAGATCGAATGGGGATAGACCTATATTTCAAGTTTTGTCAAAATCGGATAAGAATTGTGACCTTTAGAGAGTCCACAACCTTGATATAACATATTTTCACACTATTCGCGTACAAACGGCGGCCATTTTGTCCGTCAATTTTGGTCCGATTTTCACGAAATTCGAACTCAACCTTCATTACCATGTAACGGTGATATAATCGAACGGTTTATTAAATGGGATAATAATTTTGACCTCCAGAGGGACCCCATCTAAAAAGGGCGATTTTTCGGACAATCAGATGCCATAATTCAGGAAGTTATGATCCGATAGACGCAAATATCGAAAAGAACAAAGATCTTTGGGTTATTTACATATATGTCATGTTTCATCAAAATCGGTTCAAAATTGTGACCTCTATAGGGGCCACAAGCTGAAAACGTGATTTTTCGTACAATCAGGGGCCATAATCCACGAAGTTTCGATCCGATATATGCCAATATCGAAAGCAGCCGAGATCTTATGGGGATAAACCTATATTTCAAGTTTCGTCAAAATCGGATAAGAATTGTGACCTGTAGTGAGTCAACAAACAAATTGTGGACGGACGGACGTCCGGACGGACTGGGGCGACGACAATATACGTCCACATGAAAATGTGGGCGAATACAATGTGAGGGTGTAAATCTGATATGAGCCATTTTGTACTCAGTGGGGTCTATACTTTCATTTAAAATTAGTTTCAACTGGTAACTCGTTTGTAATGAATATAACCATTTTTAAGGGCCGAGGGTCATAACTAGGCCTTCAATTTGGGCCGTCACAAGCGTCTGTTAGGGACAATTCCGTACTCAGCCACATGTAATAGTCTGTTATGAACAATTCCGTACTCAGCGGGATATATTCTTTCATTTAAAATTAGTTTGAACTGGTACCGTGAATGTATGAGTATAACCCTTTTTAAGCCCAGAAGGTCATATTTTGGGTGTCAGTTTCGGCAGTCCCAGGTCTTAAATCTTCAGTTATGAGCAATTTCGTACTCAGTGAGTTGTACTCTTTTGTTTAAAATTGGTTTTGAGCGGTACCACACTTTTGCAATTAACATCCTTTAAAGGGCAATGCACAATAATAAGACAAAAGGGCAATGCACAATAAAAAGACAAAAATATTATTAATTTTGTATTTATTAATAAGTCCAACTGGGAGATAAGTTTAGAAAAAAAAACAGTCATATCAATAACATTGCATAATACGATGTTTGAAATACGGTACACCAAAATATTCATCACAGTAAAAACCAATTAAAATCTCATTTGTTCAAAAATATTGAAATATTGAAAAGACATGTATGTACACATAGTACCCCGGTATATTGCTCTCAAAAGCACTTTGAGCATGCTTATGGGTAGATTTTGCACTCAAAAATGGAATGTATTATTTGCATTTCAATATTCATCAATATCTTTATCTGATAAGTCATGGGCATTAGCTTAAAAAGACATTATATTTAGAAAGTTTGAGCTTTTAATTGATAGACTGCCATGCTACACACATTTAAAAAGTTGCTTCGCCGAGTGCGAAAAGTCGCGAAGTAAGTCCAAAAAGTCGTCAGACCGAGTCCGAAACGACGTTTGTGTTGAGTCCGAAATGACATGGGATCGAAATGACGTGCTACCTAATCAGCATGGCAATTGTGTCACATGAATGAGAAGTGGAGCTGTTAGTAGTCTTACATCATAAACAAATACTTGCCAGCATCCAAAGTCTGTGTTATATATAATAAATCTTTGGTTTCCTTTCCAGCACGTTTGATATACGCGTCGACTTTCTTGCATAGGTTACAAACAGATGGAAGAACACCGCCGGTAAAAGACGTGAATGAAATAGACCTCCTGCAATATCAAATTAAGTTTAGATATTGCTTTAAACATTTATCTTCAACATGCCATTTATATTTTATTTTGTTTATTACCATTTGCCGAGACAGATTAATAAGCTACCAGCATGTAGGCTGTTTCCGAATTCATATAATATAATTTTGTATGCAAATATAAGCTAAATAGATACTGTTTAAACCAAAATTGTGTCTGTTTGAATAAGGCATAGACTCACAGACATAAAGAACCCGTAGTCAGCTCAGTGTAAGAAAGAGATCATAAAGAATCCGCAGTCATTTCTGTTCTGTCTCGCTGACAGAGACGACCGCGCACGTGTTCTCAAACGTACTTTATGCTCAGTCTCAACTCAAATGCCGTTCCGTCAGCTGCCCAGATAGCTTACGCGCACCTTTCTAATGATGAAAAAGCATAACACAGTATTAGGTGCTAACCCATATTATTATTTTCTTCAAATAAGTAGCGGTAAAAAGATTATGCGACGAAAACCTTGGTCACTTCGCTCAGCTCCTCGTGTTTATATTTTTTCTTTCCCGGTGATAATGCGCAGACGCGAAGTAAAATAGACTCGATTAACTACACTCAAAAAAATGATCGGCTCGCTCAGTGACCAGAGTTACCGTACACAACAAAATAAACATGAACATGCGAAAATACTAAAGTCTCAAGGAACAGCACACTCCCCACTTAAAAGATGAAGTCTTTTACCATTGTTCACATTTCTCCTAAAGTTTATCGTTATCGATTCGGCACAAAAATACAAGTTCACAAATGGGTCTCTTATAGGTTTTGTATTGTCCATTTAAACGCGGTTGGAAGGGATTCTCATCTCGGTAAATGGTGACCTCAGCTACTCTTGCTACTCCATCTGGATCTAGCTTGACACCAGTAACTCTTCCCTTGCTCCATTCACCTCGTACGACATCTTTATCTTTGATTAAAACTATGTCGTTAACTTGTATGTTGCTCGTAGTGTTCTGGCATTTTCTTCGTGGTTGAAGACTCTGTATATACTCTCGTCTCCAACGGATCCAAAATTGGTCCACCAGGTACTGAACTCTTCTCCATTGCGTACGACAGTATAGGTCTGGTTTGGTAAATTCTCCTGGTGCTGGTAGATAGGGTCTCGTTTTAAGAGTAAGTAGGTTGCCGGGAGCTAAAATCTCAGGATTCTCAGGATCTGTTGATATGGCTGTTATTGGTCGTGCGTTTACAATGGCTGCTGCTTCTGCCATCAGCGTTACCAAAAGGTCGTGTGTTAGCTGCTGCTTACCAATACCAAGAAGCATGCCTTCTAATACTCTCCTCAGCGTACCAATTTGGCGTTCCCACACGCCGCCAAAGTGTGAGGCGTGGGATGGGTTAAATCTCCACTCACATTCCTTTGAAGTCAGGAATTTCTTCACAGATTCGTCTTTAATCTCACTTAAGGCTTCTCGTAACTCAGTTCTTGCTCCGACGAAGTTGGTTCCGCAATCTGACCATAAAAGTGCTACAGGTCCCCGGACTGCTATAAATCGGCGAAGGGCGTTGATGAATGCTGATGTGTCCATAGCATCTACAATTATGGCTCGACTCACAAGGCAAGTGAACATAATGCCCCATCTCTTGCTATTCGCTGATCCTCCACGGGTTTTTCTGGTCATGACTTCCCAAGGACCGAATGCATCCATACCTACGTTGGTGAAAGGAGGCATGTTCTCGAATCTTTGCTCTGGTAGATCAGACATCTTGGGTGACTCTAAGGGTCTTCGTAAGAAGTTACAGCGAAAGCAGTTTCTAATTTGATGATTGACTCTCTCTGCTCCACTGATAATCCAGAATCCAGCTTGCCTCACTGCTCCATGTGTGATGGACCGGCCTTGGTGGTGGTTCACGTCGTGGTAATGCTGGATTATTAAGGGCGTTATCAGACTCTTCTTGGGTATAATCCAAGGGTGTTTCTCTTGATTGGAATAGTTTGCTCTACTCAGACGTCCTCCAATTCTCAAAGTACCATGGTTGTCGATAAAGGGCTCTAAACTTCTAAGTTGAAGGGTTTTCAGTTCGGTTTTCTTCATGGACTTCTCAGGATGTTTCAGGATTTTAAGCTCATCAGGAAAGGTCTCTTGTTGAATATGTCTGACGACTGCGGTCTCGGCTTCTTGTATTAAAGAAGGATTGATCTCTACCACGGGCTTCTCATTGTTCATATATCTAGTGAACAGTTTAAGACAACAAACTGCTCTCAGAAGCTTCTCCCAGCTGTTGTACGAACTGATTAGCGTACAGAATGAACAGGTCTTTTCTACAAGGATTGTTCTACAGGATCTAATCTCAGCGTCTTATTCGCTCAAAGAACTGGTGTAGTCCTCAAAGCTTGGTGTTTTCAAAGATTCCCATAAATGTTCTGGTCCTCTTAACCAATCGCTCTTAAGAATTTTATGGATTCCACAACCTCTGCTCACTAGATCGGCTGGATTCAACTTGGTCTCAATGTATCTCCATTGGTTTGTGGCTGTTAAACTTCTAATGATCTGAACTCTGTTTGCTACGTAGATATAGAACCTCTTGGTTTGGTTGGTGGTGTATCCCAGTACTACCTTGGAGTCTGAATAGTAGATCTCCTCATCGATTGTATACTCAAGATCTCGTTTAATGTCTCTCACTGTGTTGACAAGTAGTACGGCTGCGGACAGCTCCATTCTTGGTATCGTAACCTGTTTGAGTGGTTTAACTTTGGCACATCCTTTAAGAAAGGATACCCAAATGCTCTTCTTTGAATTGATCACTCGAAGATATACGACTGCTCCGATCTGATCTTGGCTTGCGTCGCAATAACCATGAATCTCGACTCGTTCGACTTTACCAAAGCTGGCTGGTTTAAGACATCTCTGTACTCGTACTTCTCCAATAGATGACAGGTCTCTGTTCCATATGTCCCATTCCGACTGGAATTCGTTAGGTAGTGGATCGTCCCATGCAAGATTTCCTTTGTGTTCGTTACCTAACTCAATTAGGCTCTGAAGTATTCTCTTACCAACTATTGTGTATGGTGCGAGGAATCCTAGCGGATCATATATAGAGTGGATTATTGATAGGACTCCTCTTCTCGTGTAGGGATTTTGTTTGTCGATCACTTGGAACGTTAACTTGTCTCGCTCTAGGTCCCACTGAACTCCTAATGACCTCTGGACTGGTAATATATCAGACGAAAAATCTAGGTTCTTCAGTCCCTTTGCTCGATCTTCTTCTGGGAGGGCATCCATAACCACGGGGCTGTTGGAGGCTACCTTGTGAAGCTTAATGTTTGACTCGTTCAATACGGCTTGTGAAGTCTTAATCAACTCAATGGCTTCTTGTGGTGTTGAACAAGAATACACACCATCGTCCACATAAAACTCCTCGTGGATAAACTTGTTTGCTGCTAACTCGTATTTATCCTTGACATCATCAGCCGCTCTTCGTAGGCCGTACGTTGCGATCGCTGGGCTTGGTCCATTACCAAACAAGTGAACGTTCATTTGGTACTCGATCACCGGCTTTTTACGGTCGTTGTTCTCAAACCATAGAAAGGATAGGTAACTTCTATGTTCCGGGTTCACGTAAAATGAGTGGAACATTTGCTCAATGTCGCAAGTAAATGCGACCTCCTCTTGTCGAAATCTATGCAGCCTTCCAATCAATCTGTTCATGAGATCAGGACCAGTTAATAACTCAGAGTTGAGGGAAGTGTTCTTGTACTCAGCGGATGAATCGAAAACTACTCGGATTTGGTTCTTCTTCTGTGGATGGTATACTCCAAAGTGAGGGAGATACCAAACTCTTCCGTCTTCAACAGTGTTTGTAGAAGGTGAGGCGTGGCTTTTCTTAAACAGCTTTGCCATAAACTCAAGATAATAGGTCTCGAGTTGTGGATTTCGGTTGAAATTTCTCAATAGACTCTGGAACCTTTTTTCAGCTTGAATACGGTTGTTGGGCATATAAACATCAGAATTCCGAAAAGGAAGAGGTGCTTCCCAATTCCCCAACTGGTTCTTATGGAAGCTCTTGTCCATAAGAGACAGGAATTGTCGATCCTCATGACTCAAACCAATCTCATTATCTCTCGGTGAAGTATAAAACTCATTAAAACTCAAACTCAGGTAGTCGTCTTTTGGCGATTGTTCACATATGAAGGAATTCTCACAAGGCTCATACTTGGTTTCAAATCCAACAGACGTTCTTCTAGCTATGATGTGGACGTTTCCTCCTTGGCGATCTAAGCACAGAACTCCACTAACTGTCCATCCTAAATCAAGACGCTGTGCCCATGCTGCTCCTATAGGCCCATTTATTGACTCTCGTACTTTCAATAACTCAGGTGCGTCACGACCAATAATAAGAAGGAAGGGTGCTTTATTGTCAATTGGTGGAAGATAGTCAGCTATACACTGAAGATGTGGTATTTGTCTAACAAGCTCAGGATTTGGAATCTCGTTGGTACCATCAGGAACGTTACTGGATTCAATTATGCTCGGAAGTGGAAAATCGTCTCCTCGTATTGTGCGTACACGAAGATTTTCTGCTCTGCGACCTACACATAATTCCTTACCATGACAGGTCTCGAGTGTGAACTCGTGCTCATCCCCGTACAGTTGTAGGCTCTCAAATAACTCAGTTGATCCTAATGAGTGGTTGGACTGGTCATCTATAATGACATATCCTCGCACTGCTCTCTCAGGATTGCTCAATTCGTAAATGTCGACAAGGATTAATTTACCACAGGTTTTACCTCTCATGTTGACAGTCCCATCACCACAAATTTTGGTACATGCTGATTTTACAGCCTCCCCTCTGTCTTTAGTTTCAGCCTCCCCACTATAAGGTGCCAACTCTTTCTTCTTCGTCTCATCTCTGTCATCTTTATGCAGAACTAATAGGTGACGTCTCTTACATTTATCTCTCCTGGTACAGTGAATAGCAAAATGTTTCCCCTCTAAACAACGGAAACATATCTCAAGCTCTTTTAATAACTGCAGTTTCTCTTCGTAACTTTTCTCTCGGAAGGTTCGACACTCAGAAAGATGGTGGTTGGTTTTGTGGATCGGACATTGGCTGTTCGACTTTTCTTGTTTAGGCTCTAAGTTAACGTCAGTCTTGAGACTAGTGGTGTGTGTACTGGGCTTATTGTCTTTAAAACCATGCTTGTAAGGATTAGGCTTCGAACTCAGGTTGTTGTCAGGTCTCGAACTTGTGTATCTCGAACCTTTGTGCTCACTCTCTTGACTCGGTAATTTAGCAATAGATGGATGGTTCTGTCTTAGTGAAAGGTTATGAATCAGCTTAACAAAGGATTTGAATGGTGGGTAATCATCACTTCTATTATCGACCATGTGTTTGGTAACCTTACTGTCCCATTTCTCTTTAATGGATTTAGGTATTTTCTCAACTAAGGTTTTCATGAAATACGAAGTATTGAGGATGCTCAGGCCTTTCAAATAAGGTTCTTGTGTATTTAAGTTCTCACAAGTGTCATAAAATGTCTGAAGAGCCTCTTTGTCTTCGTAACGAAAGTTAGCAGCCTTCAGTAAAGTCTCAATCAAATCATTCGCCACCTCAGCAGTATGTCCAAACCTTTCTTCTAGTGCTGACCAAAGGTCATTTAGTTTGACCTGGGGATCGGGATGTATTCGTCTGCGAAATTGATTTACAAGCTCTCTAGGTTTGCTACTGGTGTACTTCAGTAAGTACGTAATCTCTTGATTAGGTGTAGCCTCAGCTTCACATATTAAGGTTTGAAATGCTTGCCTCCAAGGAAGAAACAAGGCGGGATCTCCACTAAACACGTCAGGCTCACATTTAGGTAGTGCAAGTGAAGCAAGTAATCTCTTACTAATGTCAGAGTGCTCGGGTGGCCTAGTGTTAAACAAGTTGCTTTGTTGATTAGTGCTCTCAAATGGTCTAGGGTCACCATGCGTTGGCATACTAGGTGTGTATCTCAGTGTTAGCTCATGGTTAGGTTGAAATATGGGGGTGCTTGACGATTGCTCGTTATGTGTATCACGAGGTGACTCTTTAGGCCTAGTCAAACATTGCTCAGTAGGCCCCTCAAACCTGGGTTGAAATACAGGTGCTGTTGGTAACAACTCAGTAAGGTTCTCATCTCTGTAGATCTCGGTAGGCCTGGATAGGGATAGCTCTGGGGGCTGCTCGAACGGTAACTCGTTATGCCTGGTGTGGGCATGCTCAGTGAACCTAGGGCTAGGTAGCTCAGTAGGCCGATGTGACTCAATTGTAGTAAGGCTCTTCTCGTGGGGTGTAGGCCCCTGGTTGTTCTCATGTGGGAGGTGTCCGGGCTCAGAACCTATCTCGGATTGTATCCATCGTGCAGTACGCCGAGTACGGTTAGTGGAATTGAAACTATTATCAATAGGGTCAACAGAATTGACTTTTGATGAAGTATGGCTTAGCGTCTCGAAGCCAAACGACAGGGCCTCAGTTACAGCTAATTCTCGCTCATTTTTTATTTGCCCCAGTTTGGATTGGGTTTCTGCCTCAGCTTCCTTCCTAGCTAACTCAATTTTGCGAATTTCCTCGTCAAATCTGAACTTCTCTCTTGCAAGACGTATTTTAGTCTCAATATATTGAACAGAGCTCGATAATTCTGAACTACGAGTATGACGACTAGTCATAGACTTGTAGGAGGAATGGTGACTTGAGGTTGCACCGTGCGAGTCATCTTTCTCTACTGCAGAGTTGGTGGAAATTGCAGGGGTTGCCATGGCTCAACGGTAGTTTATAGTTTATATTTAAACAGCAATGTATTTTACTCACGGCTGTCGATTCTGTCTGTTTACTAACGGTTATTAAACAGGAAACTCGGCAAACGTTTTATTCGCGGCTCCGTATGGTTGTAGCCACTGCAGTCATTTTCTCACACTCACAGCTCTCAAAGCTCAGGAAAATTTGTAAAGTTTGTTCACAGCTCACGCACAGGCCAAGTTGGTGAAACAATCCTTTTCTTCTCAGCTCTTTTTAAAACCAGGGAGGTCTTTTTATTCACAACTCATGGAACTAAGGAATTCTGCAATCTTTTTACTGTTCTGTCTCGCTGACAGAGACGACCGCGCACGTGTTCTCAAACGTACTTTATGCTCAGTCTCAACTCAAATGCCGTTCCGTCAGCTGCCCAGATAGCTTACGCGCACCTTTCTAATGATGAAAAAGCATAACACAGTATTAGGTGCTAACCCATATTATTATTTTCTTCAAATAAGTAGCGGTAAAAAGATTATGCGACGAAAACCTTGGTCACTTCGCTCAGCTCCTCGTGTTTATATTTTTTCCTTCCCGGTGATAATGCGCAGACGCGAAGTAAAATAGACTCGATTAACTACACTCAAAAAAATGATCGGCTCGCTCAGTGACCAGAGTTACCGTACACAACAAAATAAACATGAACATGCGAAAATACTAAAGTCTCAAGGAACAGCACAATTTCGGTGTAAGAAAGAGAGAAAAATAATAAGGCCTACTTTACCTTCAAACACATTACGATAAGACATGGCAATTTTCTGCTCTTCTCCGTCGAGATTTTGCTACTTAGAAGCGTAGTTCACAACAGAATTCCAACTGGTATCACTGAATTGAACTAATTTGCCAGGATCCTTGATCGCTTGGTGAATAAACACTCTGTACTTCGAGAAACTTTGTCAAAACGACAAAAAATTAAACACGTGTCTTTGTTGATATCACAGTAGTGGGGGCCTCAATGACGTCTATATTAACTAGACCGCGCGCTCCCACTGAAAGATGCAAGACGCCGCGGCCAATCAGTGTTGACTTCCGGTAGTGTGTGACAGGAAGCTGGTCGATCGGTTTCTAATGTAAACACATGGGAATGCTCTGGATAATAAGACCTGATTAGACTTGGTTTTAATTCTCAATATTAAATTTTAATCTAGAATGATTACGTGCAGTGCTTTAATCTGCAGTTTATTTACCAAATCGTACAATTGTAGTTGGATAAAATGGAATCGTAATAAAGTAATCAAAGGTCGATACGGGCAACCTTTCACGTATGAACTAGAAGAATGAAGTACCCGGTAAAATCTTAAAAATGTAAAATTAATAATTACCAATATTAATAATAATAATTTTGTTTATTCCATATGCATATCATACTATCTATAAATAAAATTACACTTGACCATATATGCAGAATGATTATTGAAGCAATTATAAAGAATTTATTGTATTGTGAATTTGTGTAATGACAAGATGGATAATTTTAAAATTAGAGTTTTAAGCCTTATTAATTAATCAATTTTTGGATATGAATATAAGCGTGATTTTTCACCTAATCAAAAAGAATTTAGTGTAGTGTACAAGGAGGAAAAATTTTAACATTATAAATTAAATAGTTTTGGGATATTCCAAGGGATTACAAACAAATTAGTAAGATAATTTTAAAGTAATAAATTATTTATTTTTGGGATAATACATGTAATGTAAATCTAAGAGTTATTTTTAAAGTGATTATAATGATTTTAAAATGTGAGAGACAGAAGTGGGGTTTAACTAGAAATGGTTCCACTACTGCTGTCTTCCGTCTTACTCCAGTCGCAGTAGTGGTTTTTCATGGCCGCAAGTTGCGTAATACGTCATTAGACCTACAACATAAACAGCGCTATGTAGAGAAAAACTGTTTGGTAACTATTTTAATGGTCCAATCTTCACTATTTGTGATAGAATTACTTATTTTAATACAAACTGTAATGATGTGTGTTGACAATTGTGCGTTTGAACCTATCTGAACTTGCGTAAGGGGTCTTAGACTGTACCAATTGTTACCTTAAACACAGTTTAAGGTAACAAGTATAGTTACTAGGGTTTAACATCCACTCGACTCACCCACAAGGTCTCTTAAAAATGTAGAACAATAAGTAATTATTATGTTTACAGTTAATTGTCTGATATACATAGCTTTATTTATACATGTAACAGGATAAGGAAGCAAGATCTAAAGTATTAAATAGATGATGGAATTTTGCTTAATTAGATGAATAGGTTACATTGGGGTATATGAAATATACAATGGTCGCAAAATTTGTAATTATTACAGAGATAATATAATTTATTAGATAATAAAAACCTTGATTGTCGATACAAATGCCAATTATCATTCAATTTTCATAAAATTTGTTTGCCACTCGACACAAACTAGGTCATTTCGGGACTAACATATGGTTTAATTTTATTTCAATAATTCGCTTGCGCGTAGGGGACTTTAGCAGTGGGAGGAAACCTGAGTGCCCGGAGGAAACCCACGAGGTTGAGAAGGCGCCCTTATCTCCATGCCACATACGCTCACACCAGGCCACCTAGTGGCTTAGTGTTCGGGCAGAATGGAAATGAAATGAAATGGGGTTTAACATCCTACTGTTCTGCTCCTAACCTGGGCTAATGAAGACGAACATACGCTATACAGTGTGCTATGAGTGAAATTTTGGACAAACAGCGGTACTATGTCCTACTCTTGGAAATTCCAACTGCCAAGGGGTCTTTTATGAGCATGTCAATGTGTACACGGGACAGCGTCTTACCCACTTTGCCTGAATTTAATACCTATTTACACTAAAAAGGAAATAAGTTTTACCTACAAATACTTCAAAGAAGATTGTCGATACAAATGCCAATTATCATTCAATTTTCATAAAATTTGTTTGCCACTTGATGCCTTATGCCATCTTTGATTTTATAAAAAGAATTTTCCTTACAACCAGAAGTTACTTAATTTTGGCAAAAACTGTATTTTTAGCTTTCAAAACAAATAATATCTTTAAAGGAATGTTATTTATTATTTGTATAAAATTACGATATTTGATGCTAATCAACATATAGAATGAATCATTGTACAATCAACCGATATCAAAAAATTGTTTCTGAGGCATCATAATAGGTTAATTCTGTCCAATGACTAATAAATATTGAGTTGGTTTTTTTTAAAGTAATGCTAATGCAACTATTCGGTTTAAAGTGCCCCATCTCCCTCCTACTTTTTCTTCTAACTTAAAAGTTCTTGGAGTTTTTTGTTGTTTTTGTTTTTAAAAAAAAGGGTAATGGCTTTAAGCTTATATAAAAAAAAAAATAATCATTTCAAAAATACAGTATTCATGTTTTAAAGAATTTCGAACTTCATATATTTAGGAAAGATGTCTCAAACTTTCCAGTAGCTTTATGTCTAATGCCCCAGCTACCCCTGTGTTCTCCCCCACCCCACCTCCACAAACAAACAAAAAATGTAGCTTTTCCTAGCTTAAAAGTGTTGGGTTTTTTTTTTTTAAAAAAAACAAAAAATGTAATCTGTCTTTAAAGACTCAATACCACTCTTGTTGTAACTGAATAATCTGTCCCCATCTTTATTCTGGTCAACAAATTGTATTATTTTACAATATTCCAATTAATTGATGATACAAATTTCATCTTAAAGCCCCAATAACACTCTTGTTGTAACTGAATAATATGTCCCAATCTTAATTCTGGTCAACAAATCGAATTATTTTAGAATATTCGAATTAAATGATGATATAAATTTCATCTTAACACACCTATTTTGAAAAATTGGAAAAATTCAACCAATTGATTTGAAAAGTCTAACGTAAACCTTTTCAAATGTGACTTGGATTTTAAAATATTTTCGAACCCTCTGGACAAGTAAAATAGGTTGTAATGGATAATTTACACAACAGGTAGGACACTTAAACATCTAGTACTTAGAATAAGGGTATTATTTATTTTCTGGAGCTACCAAGCCAGCAAGAATGTTATTGTCCCTTTAACACACCTAATTTAAAAAATTGGAAAAAATTCAACTAAATGATTTGAAAAGCCTAACGAAAACGTTTTCAAATGTGACTTGGATTTTAAAATATTTTCGAACCCTCTGGACAAGTAAAATTGGATGTATTGAATAATTTACAAAACAGGTAGAACACGTAAACATCTAGTACTTAAAATAAGGCTATTATTTATTTTCTGGAGCTGCCAAGCCAGCAAGAGTGTAATTGCCCCTTTAAGCCCTTTATATAAAAAAATAATGATTTAAAAAATACAGTCTTCATGTTTTTAAAAAGTTCAAACTTTATATGTTTAGGGTAAGGGAAGTTGTCTCAAACTTTCCAGTAGCTTTCTCAATTATATTGCCATTGGAAAAAAAAATTATTATTTAGCAGGCTACCAATGACAACATTTAGAACTTAAAAAATGGACGTGACATTTCCATAATTATATTTTTTTTTTTTTTATTAAAAATATGGACATTAATATTTCAATTTAAGCGTTTTTATGAACAGTGAGGGCGTGTAGCCATTGTGATTCTTTTGTTGTAATTTGTAAATGGGTTCATTTTTTTAAGGCTGCGGACAGGCTATATCGCTACTGATATCATTACATAATTTTACTAGTATTACAAAGAGCTGTTCAAAAAATGTTCAACTCTTATACTATTATTCACGTAAGACCATAGAAATATAAAGCCATGGTATGATTCAAACCAACTGATAAGCTGGAAATGTTGACAAGGCCTAAGATCGCCATTCGCGTGCCGTTTGTTTACATTGGTTTTTGCCGTACGCTTTGGCGTTTCAACCACCACCGGATGTTAGACGCTGTTCTCCCCCAGTCCAACGTCTGCGCGCGGTCTAGTTAATATAAACGTCATTGGGGGGCCTTACTACAGCGTCGTTGACGCGCATGTGCAGACGCCCCTAGCAACGGGTTTGCGCATGCGGAGGTCACTTCCGGTCCTCCTTAGCAATGGTCACTTCCGGTGATGACGTCACTACCGGCGATGATGTCACTTCCTTGATGACGTCACTTCCGATGATGACGTTACTTCCTTAGCAACGATCTTTTCCGGTGATGACGTCATAGGTGACGTCATGGCGACGTGACGTCATAGGTTTTTCCGGGATTCCCTAGTGACGTCATCTCCGAAACTGACGTCATCTTTGCTAGTGACGTTGGGATTTCCTTGTTTCTTGAGGATTTCTTGAGGTTCTCTTGAGGTTCTCTTTTGTTGTGGGAACCCCCTCCCAGGTGCTCATTTACTCTCGGGGATTCCCTCCCCTTGCTCTGGGATTCCCTCCCTTTGTACGTTTCTTTTTTCTTTTTGGGGCGGCATTTTCTAGGGATTCCCTTCCTTTGCTCATTTACTCTCGGGGATTCCCTTTCTCGAGGGGTTCCCTCGCCCTTTTCGGGAGTTCCCCAGGACACAAAGTTTTGATTTCAATAAATTTTTAATCACATTTTTTAATCACATATGTAATAACATTTTTAATCATATGTTTAATCATATTTTTAATAACAATTTTTAATCACATTTGTAATAACAATTTTTGATAACAACAGAACAATTTTATAACGTATTTACATGTTTGAAAAAGAACAACACGTTTGTCCACCCAAACGATTTAAGGATGGAAAATGATTTTGAGCCCATTGATTCACCAGCACATCATTTTGTCGAGTATCGGTGCCAAATAATTGCAGGCACCGTTTCGAGTGACAGATAAAAAATAAACAATAATGTCCACACACAAAAGTTGTTAAACTCTGTAACCATTGGGGTTGATGGGCAGTGGGTCCGTGACGTTGACTGAAATCGGCAAAGGCTTGTCCGTAGGTCTCGGGTGGGCATCCGTAAGAATCGAAGAAATACAAGTGTCCAGGTCCTTCATACATAAACACGGTCCAGTGGGTGCCGGGGTCCTGTTCGTCGTCGGTATTGACGATGTAGGCTAGAGGATAGGTATGGGGTTGCAACCGGTACAGGTGATTCCGTGACCAAACACCGCCAAAGACGTCAGAATGATACCGCAGGGCCTCTTCCAATTGTAACGTGGATAAAGGACTACCAATCCAGGATGACTTGTCGGTTACGATCGATTTCCAAGACATTGTCGTATTCGGCAAACAGCATAAGATTGAGAGCGTTGGCGGGGGCTGCCGAGAAGAGTAGTTCTAGAGACAGGTTACCGGTGGTTCTGGGGTGTGAATAGGCCCCGTTAGCTCCTCGGTCGTTGGTCAAATCAAAACAAAAGAGTGTGTAACCCTTGATATAATCGTGGAAACTGAGATCCAAATCTTCTCGAGTGTTAAGAATACCCACACGATTCATTAAATCCATGTACGGTGTGATAGCCAATTTATCGGCAAAGTTGAGATCGGCATAATCATCCACGACTTCTCCATTCATGGTCAGGCGAATGTGTTTGAGGTTATATCCATCGTAAGCTCGGTTACTGACCAACCCCACAAATAGACGTGCGGGTAAGGTTTCGTTGATGAACAGATTGTCCAGGACGTGACTGGTGCGGTTACTGGGTACGACCACATCTTTGACGACCATGCGTTTCAAGGGGTACTTGGCATTGGTGGTTTGGAGTTGGTTGGTAATTCGAGTGTACGTGGTGGGAGAAAGGGTGACGAACGGAATTTCTAAATAAGCTTTGATGAAATCAATCTTGTAGGGTCCTTTCTTGTCGGCATACACCAGGAAAAATTTGGAGGCTTGTTTTCCAAACTCAGGCGTAGATCGACCCCGTCCAATAAGTATCTCTCCTGTAAAAACATATCTAAATGCAACCGTGCTTGTAATTCCACCACCTGACTTTCAGAGATGCGTTTGTAGCATTCCACCAATCCGGCATTCGCAGGCTCAGGGGAATCTGCATTGACTTTGACGGGTGAGGCTTGATCAAATTCGCCAGCTGTATCCTTGTGCCACAGGACTCGTCGGTCTAAATGGTTCGTCTTGGCTTGTTTTCCATAACTCAGTAAATTCTCTAGGTAAGCTCGATAGGCGTAATTAGGTAGAGGAGACGTGACCAGCGTATCAGAATCTTTTCCCAGCCGCAATTTCACATCTTTAAACAAAGAGTGCATCCAATTATTCAAGGGACCCACGGCTTCGTCTGCTGGTAGATTGGTACCATCCTCTTTCACCACTTTGAGTCGCAGGTACAGGGTCGTATTGGCCAAATCGATGAAATCCATACTGGCATTGTTCACCAGAAATTCAATCGGTCCATCGTGATTCAGATCGGGTGTGATGGAATATTTACGTATTTTGGTCACTCTGGTAATGGCCGTGTGCGTGTCGGGCACTTGGAACAATTCTTGCAGTTCATCTCGAGCACAAGGACAGGAATCGTTACGCATTGCTGAAGCCATGATCGAAGATGTCTGGCCGAGGACTTTGGCTCGTGAAATGACGCCAGGGGATTTTCTTTTCCTTTTTATAGATGTTTTAGTTTTGGGTGGTCTGGTGTGTGTTGGTCGGCGTTGGGTTTTGGGTGGTCTGGAGGACATGACGTCGGCTAGTGTTTGTCGGAGACGCGGTTTTATGGTGTGCTGGAACACATTCTTCAAACTTTGGCCCACACTTTGTTTTCCCGATACTACACCGAGGGCCGCTTTTCCCACCTCTCCAAACGTCCCTTTGTTCTCAAGAAATTGGCTTTTAAGGCGTTCTTTCCAGTCTGCAGAAAGGGTTTCGCCATGTTCAGTAGCCCCTGTAAATGTCCCGCGCCTTTTTGCCGCAAGACACCGCCCCGGTAGACATTGATGGGCGTGCGGGATTCATGTTGGCGCCCTTTTGGCGTAACACACCACGATAAAACTGCATATTACGCTTTTCGACGGAAATGTAGTTTGACGACGACTTTTCCTTTGGTGATTGACACTTTGTGGCCCAGGCCGTTTCTTATATAGAGGCCAATGGTGGTGATGCTGTCGTATTTGAAGGGTTGATAATGACCGTCGGTCGATGATAACCGTGAGAACTTGGAAAGACATCCAATAAAAGCGTCACCATATTCCCCACACGTTGAGGTTCCAAGAGATCCGCATACAGATAAAACATGGTGTGTCCCACATTGATGTCAAAGGTGTCCGGGGCCACGATGACATCCCTCTGTTTGAAAGACGTTAAATGGTCCAATCGGGGCGTAATTGTGGTCTCGTGAATCCACCCCAACGAGGATACCACGGGGCCCGTCAACTTCAATTTGAGAAAGGGTATAAGTTTGAGATATTTAAAACCGTCTTCCGTATTGATCTGCAACTTGACTTTTTTCGTGACGGCGTCCAGCACAAAGGATACGATCAGTTCTTCTTTGATCGCTTTGCTGTAGGCATTTATTTTGGCTTGATAATTCTTCTCGTGTTCGTTTTCGAGTTCCGTGAGTTCGGGATTGTCCGGGTGTTTTCGTTTGGGTTTGGCATGCAGTGTTTCCAGCGTCACGTGATCTTTAAACAGAGCTCGTATAAGCGAATTTATCTCAGCCAACAAGTGTTGGACACTATTGTACGTTCCTCCAGGAATAGGGTATTTTTTGATCTCAACCTTGGCAGGCTCTTCCAGCACGACCCACTTTTCATTCTTTGGTATGTTGGCTGGCCTGTGTGCGTCTGGATTATAGTCTGGGACCATCACCATCATGAGACTAACCTCACTACTTCCTTCCGGGAGATTGTTCCACGTCGTGGGAAACGACACGGAGGCCAATCCCACTTCCCAGTCTCGGTGGTCCAACTCGATGGGAGAATTCAGCAACGTACGATAGCTGGACATTGTGTTGTCGGGATACACTTTCATGGAACTGTCACTAGGCAACGTGAGATAAAACTGGCGGGGATTTGTCATTTTTAGGGGTGGGATTGAGAGCTGGCGCCGGAAGCAGGTAAACAATACCACTAGACAGGAGGACCGTCCACAGGTCGTTTGGGGACCGTCTGGGCGTGTGGCTAACTGAGCTAAAGCGACACCGGCCACCACGTACACTAAAATCACTTGACAGAAAAAGACAATTTCCGCTTGAGGGATGCGACTGCCAAAACAAGACCAGTGACGTCGATGTTCGGAGAGTGACGTAGAAATCGTTGACGTGGCTTCGTCTTGTGACATTGTGAGATTCCCTGGAACACATCGGGATTATTTATAGACAACGGCACTCTTGGGTATCCAGGAATTGAAGCTGGCGGGGTATCCCAACCATTTGACCAACATGTCGCCGCGGCGACAATCCAACACCCGTTCAAGGGGAAATTCTTCGTTCGGATCCGTTCTCACACTTTGTAATTCTTGGGGATAAAATGTTTCGGCGATAGGTTTGCGCCTCGTTCATCCAATAATTTGTACATCGAGCCACTCTGTCGATCCACACGAAACGTTTCCAGGGTCCAATTGGGCCAATAGCCTTTGTCGAACGCCCCGTGTTTGGGTAAAGCCAAACGAACGGACGTACGTGGAGGCAATCGGGTTGGAACGACCTTGGTTTTCTTGGGAGTGATTTGCCATTCTTTGTCGGGGGTCATGTCCTTGGGTGCCATGCCAATAGTACGATGTCGGGCCGCGTTGTAGCCCCTCACCATATCGGCCAGTACATCGATGTAACGTTCTGTGTTCCGATACGTAAAATAACGTTGTTTGAGCGTGCGCTGAAATCGTTCTACCACACTGGCTTTGGTTTCGACATTGTGCGTGACGAAAAAATGAATCTTTTTCTTCTTCAGGAAAGCTTGAACATGTCGATTGAGAAATTCGGTTCCTTTGTCTGTTTCCAGCCGCAGAGGAATACGTTTTTGTGGTAAAACACTCTGTAAAGCCTTCAATAACGTGGGACCCGTTTTATTCTTGAGTGGCACCACCCAGGCGTATTTGGAGAACACGTCAATGATACACAGTAAGAATTTGTACCCATCGTTAAAGGACGCCAAGGACGAGAGATCAGATAAATCGGCCTGCCACTGATGATCTACACCGGCCACGACGGTGGATAAACGAGAGAAACGTTTTCGTATGGGTTTATGCAAGGTGTACGTGCGTTGTCCACGTAACCAGGCCCGGACACGTTTCAATGGAACCCCGGTAGCTTTCTGTAAACGGGTCGCTCCCCCGAAATCCGCAGGGTGTTTGGGGTCGTAGTACACACGAGCCAACTTCTTGTCCATTTTAAAAGTATTTTAAAAGTATTTGCACTGCTTAACAGTATTTATACTATTTGCAAAGTTTACCAGTATTTATACTATTTCCAAAGTTTTATTAAACAGTTTTTATATTATTAATTTTATTTTGATAATAACAATTTTACAAACATTTTAATAATAACAATTTTAATATTTTAATAATAAACATTTTACAAGCACTTTATTATTAATATTTTAATAATAACAATTTTACAAGCACTTAACAAGTCTCTGAAGGGGATCCAACGTGGTGTGGCTCTTCGGCTAGTTTGAAGACGTTTCCTTTTTCGTTCTCGAGGTCTTGTCCAGCGTACCTCCAGGGGTGTACGTGAGGTCTGTGTGGCCTGTGGGGCCTGTGTGGGTGGTTGGGCCGTGTTTCGTCCTTTCACCTGTGGTCTACGTGTGGGTGTCTTCCATCGGTCTGCATTCTCGCGAAGCATGTGTCTTCTTTAACGTGGACACAACATCGCTCCACCCCGGAGCTGGCGACACGGTTTTACGGCTTCGCATTAAATCGTTGACGATATCGTAGGCATTCGTTCCTTTAATCACTTGACCATCACGTACCAATTCATAATTGTCGTTCCATTCCAAAGGTGTTTTTTCTTTGATGTGTTTTAACAACAGTTTGGCTTTAGGGCGATACTTGATAGGAACCGATTCTAGGATCGATTGCGAGATATCGGGTTGTTGCGGTGGTTGGGGTTGCAGGGTTGGTGCTGGTGGCGGTGATGTTTGGGGTGGTGGTGGTGGTGGTGGTGGTGGCAGTTGCGATGACTGGGGGGTCTCGAGTTTCTTTTGCATCGTTTGAAATCTTTCAAACAATTGCCCATACTTTTGCATTTTATCGGCATCAGACATACGGGATTTCAAGACGGTATCCATCTCGGTTGACACTCCTTCCATGATACGGCGAATGGGGTCCCGTTCCCACACGGGTTCGTACGGCTTCATGACCGTGACACTGGGTTCGTCCACCGGAACCAATTTCATTTTCTTTGCAAATTTCATCGTCGTCGTTCCAGCTGCCGTTGAATACAGGGGAAGACGTTTTTCCAAAGAGCTGAAGAATCCAATAAGCGTCTTCGTCGATACCACGAGGTGTTTCGGGTTCCCAAAGAACGCAACACACGTTTTAGACGTTGTAAACGTTGTTTTTCGCTGGGGCTCAGAGGTATGGTGCCTTGCAGTAAATTACCAATACACTCGGATAAACAATTCACCACGTCTCGGGGCGCTTGTTGAATCAGACGTTTTCGCCAAGCTGGAGACACGTTCAATAACACATTCAAGAGAGGTAATGACTGCATGATGACGTCTTGGTTTTTATACTGGAGAGCTTTTTTATGGAGCTTTTATAGGGGTCTGGATACTACTGTGGATACTACTCTGGATACTACTCTAGATACTACGCTAGATACTACTCTAGATACTACTCTGGATACTTCTCTGGATACTACTCTGGATACTACTCTAGATACTACTTTAGATAGGTAGACCTACCGCACGACCCACCGCCTGACCGACGGTTTTCAGAACTGGAAGCACGAATTTGACAATTTCACCCCCCAAACCACCGCGTTGAACGATTCGTCGTTTCGTTCTCATCGGGGTTTTACGATTTGCCAACAGAGTTAAAGATGGGGGTAGCGGCCTGGAGACTTGGCGGCAACATTTGGAAAGAGTCTGAATAAACGTATCAGGAGCATGTCTCAGAACTTGTTTCTGCCAAGGTTTGGGCAGGGCCCGTAGCGACCGGATAATGTTGAGATCACGGGATTTCATGGTGTTATGAAGAGATGCATTGGATTTTGGTATTTATAGCCTTTTTGGTATTTATAGCCGTCTTCGTCGTTTTTGTCTGGACTTTTCCACGACTTTGTCACCAAAAAATCCACCGCGTTGAACGGTCCGTCGTCTCACGGGTCTCTGTTTTTCTCTGGCCTTTTGCAAACGTTCTTTCCAACGAATCAAGATTCGAATCAGGATACCTCCGAAAAATCCCTGTCCACCGGGTTTCATGATCATGTTCAATTTATCGTTGACAGATAAACGATCTCGGGTCAGTTGTTGCAATCTCTCTCGATTTCGCTCTACCCAGCGTTCGTGTTGTTTTTGCAAGGGTCGTATATTTCCTTTCAGCAAATGTTTGGCGGCCAGCTTGAACCATTTCAGCAATCCAATTTGGGCCATCCCTGTATTCTTGGCCAACTGTCCATAAGCCATTTCGGGGGACAGTCGTTTCAAACGGTTAATAAAGCTCCGCATTCCTTTCAGTTCCTGACGTGGTGGTTGGCGGGGCGCTGGACGGCGTCTGACGACACCGTCATCATCCAGACGTAGAGGGTGGCGTGGTGCGGGACGGCGCTGCGTGGGACGGCGGGCGTCATTGTCTGTGACTGGAATCTGATGATGGCTTGGCACACGTACGACCACGGGGGATAAACGTAAATCTGGAGCTAGATTGGTGCCCCTATTGGAACCCACATTGGTACCCATATGTGTACCCACATGGGCACCCACATTGGTACCTACACTCGAACCCACATTGCGGCGTCGGTTGGGTTCTGCGGCCTCTGTTGGTGTGGCGCCAAATGAATTTTGTCCTTTCCAGGCGGGCGGTGGAAATCTAGCACGAGGTGGTCCTGGAGGTGGATGTCGACGAACGGTGTTCTTCACACGAGCCCAGGGGCCTTTTTATTTATTATTTATTTTTATTTATTTATTCTTCAAGTAAAGGTTACAACATGACAACAATAAATAAAGTACATAGGCTGCATTGTATGATCTGGAAAGAGGCAACAATATGATATATTAAGTTGTGCATATAAAATAAAGGACGTTCTGGAGCATTGTATGATTAGGAATGAGAAATGAGAAGTATGATAGGTATGATGTCATGAAGAGACCTTTACTTAGGATAGCCCAAAAAGCTGGACGTAAATAACATCAATTGCTTATTTCCATTGGGGTTCAGGGTTGTCAAGGTCGCGTCAGGTCATCATTAGGAGACAAAATTTAATAACTAAGCCATCACATCAATGTATCACAAATAATTAAAAATAGTATACTTTCCTCTGAATTACCGTCTTGCCTATAGATGTAAGTATTGCAGGCACAGTGCTTCCACTGTGAGGAGCCCTATAGGCAAAACACATTTTTTTTTTTTTTTTAAATTTTTTTTTCACTTTTCTGACAAATGACACATCCCGTTGGCATTATCTTTGCATCTGTCATGTAGGCTGCCTGGAAAGAGGAAATATGATAATTCTTAACCAAGGCTTTAACCCCCTGCATTCTACGCCAGGGGCAGACGGACGACCTCATATTATGACTACTCGTGCCCTTCACATATACTGTCCTCCAGTGTTTCAGACAAACTAACAGTTGGGACACTTCCCTCTTACGGCAAGGGCCGGTAACTCAGTGAATAGTATACTTTCCTCTGAATTACCGTCTTGCCTATAGATGTAAGTATTGCAGGCACAGTGCTTCCGCTCCGTAATCCGTTTACTAATATCAAAACTAAGACAATGACAACAATTCTAACTTTATTAACATTCAATACCAACTCAACCCACTTCGTCCCATAACACACTTCACCCCATAACACACTTCACTTCTCCCCATAACACACTTCATCCCACCACATATTTTCCTAACCCATTTTTGGTAATCCCGGTCAAATTATTCCGTACATGCGTGCTTTGAACTTTTATACATTCTGTTCCCACTTTGAAGTATATTCGTTCGTTCCCGATAAATTAACCCCAATGATTTTAGCTAACTTTAATGCCGCAGATAAGTGATACGTGGCTGTTACAGATGACTACCCAAACCCCTTTGATTTCACACCGGTAATCCCTTATTGGCTTCCACATAAGTAAACACATTGATTTGCTTCCTCACAGGCAAGCTCACTTACTTTGTTTCCAACGCAGGCAAGCCTCTTAATTTGCTTCCACAAAGGCAAGCCTGTTAGTTTGCTTCCAACACAGGCAAGCCCCCTTTAATTGGCTACCATCTAAACTTTGCTCTCACATAGGTAATCCACTTTAATTTGCTTCCATCTAAACTATGCTCCCACGCAGGTAAGCCCCCTTTAATTTTCTTCCACACAGGTAAGCCCCCTTAATTTTCTTATACACAGGTAAACCCCTTAACTTTGCTTGCGCACAGGTAAGCCCCTTATATACTCAAAAAATTTGACCTAAGTAGCGTATGTTCCAGGTTATATTGTGAAATAACAAAAGCTAAACAGTCTCACTTAAGATTATTAAAGAAAAAAACCAATCACGGTACTACTTACCGACACAGCAGAAATAAATTAAAACGGCCTTAGTGTATGTCCCATTTTAGATTGCGGAACAACAAGGCTGGACAGGTTCCAAAATTATTAAAGAAAACATTCGCATTACTACTTGCTTCCACACAGGTAAGCCCCTTAACTTTGCTTCCACGCAGGTAAGCCCCTTAATTTTGCTTCCACACACCCTCTTATATACATGTACTCAGAAATAGGTCAACCTTAGTGTATGTTCCATGTTAGATTGCGGAACAATAAGGCTGAACATTTACGTAACACTTGCAGACACATCAGAAATAAATTAAACCTTAGTGTATGTCCCATGTTAGATTGCGGAACAACAAGGCTGGTCCTTTTAAAGAAAAACGGTGGCTTTGCTACTTGCCGACACAGTTGAAATAAATTACGACAACCTTAGTTTGTGATCCAAGTTAGATCGCTGAACAACAAGGTTGAACATAGCTCATATAAATTATTAAAGAAAACACTCACTTTACTACTTTGTCGACACAGTGGATGTTCCATGTAATAATTATATTGCAAAACAACAAAGTCGAACAGGCTCCCCCCAAATAATAAAGACAAACAGGCATTTATTACCGTGCGTGTTAAAGTTGGCAAAATATCCTAACCAGTTAACCACTGTTAACCACAAGTCAAGCGTTGACACACGCGCGTGAACCATATCAGCGTCTTCGTTCAAATACCGACATACTGATGCTACGTATAATATGCTATTACTATACCTTCTAGATTCACATTCAGATCTTATTGTCTAACATTTTAATAGCCGCGACAACTAATGTTAGATTATCCTCCATTCTAGCTTCTGTATCAAAGATTTTCTCTGGCCTGTTCATCACCAAAATTTATACCGTGAACTTGACTTGACGACTCAAGTGTTTCAGACAAACTAACAGTTGGGACACTTCCCTCTTACGGCAAGGGCCGGTAACTCAGTGAATAGTTAAGTCTACATGTTATACATCAACCATTTTTAGTAGATAATCAAGCATGTAGGCCTATCACAGATTTTATACCTTTTTCACGTAGACATGAGACGGTTCTTCCTCTGGTAAGATACGTGTACGAAGACGTAGTTCATCAGGGGTATCGGGTTTTAGATCGATCAGTAAATAGCTGCGAGGGGTGCTGGTGGCATCGGCAAAGGCTTCTTGCATAAATTGACCTTGTCCGGGATACATTTGTCGGGCCAAGACACCCATCTGTGAGGCATCGCGGGGATTTTTGAAGAGGACCACATAGTGAGCATTTAAACTGATGGTCCCCTGTTGTTTATCAAACAGATTTTGCACAATGTAAATCACGCTTACATTTCTATGATGACTTTTCTTGGTGAACCAACGTTCTAACGTGTCGGTGTCTTCTTCCATCAAATCATCCACGACTAAACATTGGGGTCCTTGGACTTGTTCCATTACGTCGTCCAAATTGCCCAAACCACGAGTATAAGTGTAAGGAAACTGTTTGTAACTGTCTTGCCATTCGCCATAAGCCCACACGATGCGATCCGGGGGAGTATCAAACAGCGACGCTTGGAGAAATTTCTGCACAAAGACCGTTTTCCCCACACCCGTTGGCCCGCTCACTAACATGGTAAAGGGGTGTTTGAATGACACGTCCATGGTAAAATAACTTTTCCCTTTTTTGTGCAGCCCCCTTTTATACTATTCCCGGCAAAATTTAAACAAAAATAAAACAGACACGATGTGTATAATGAAAAATTAACATTAAATTATTTACAATATAATTAACAATATAACTAACAATATAACTAACAATATAACTAACAATATAATTAACAAGAATGTTATTCAAAATGTTATTCAAAATGTTATTCAAAAAGTCACAAGGCACAAATGTTCATAATGATGTTCACAATAATGTTCACAAATGTTATCCAAAAAGTTCACAAATGTTATCCAAAACGTTCACAACGGTAAAGGATATTCCATGCGCACCATATGCGCATACAGCCACGGAGATCGCGTCAACACACGGGGTACCCAATATACGGAACCGATCATTTGTTGTAGAACGTCGTCGTCGACCCAGTCTTGGGCATCTAGTAGTGTCAACACCAGAGGTGCCCATTCCTTGTCCACCCAAGGCAGGGGTGGTGGTGGAGGATACTCTGTCATGCCACGATAGCCACCTGGAATGATGAGTGTGTGGGCTAATCGTTGAGCTTCTTCGGTCGTCAAGGAAATGGAAAACGGTTGCACATCAAGTTGAATCGGGCAATGAACCAAATCCTGTTCTAGTCTAGTTGCTGTCGTAGTACAAGGTTCGGACGCAGGATGGTTTAACATCTTCTTTTTCGTCTTGCCTGAACCGGTGATAAAGTTCGTTGGCTTCTTCACACCAGTACCAGTTACGTGGTTCGGTGTGAAACAGTTTGTTGGTAAGGGTGTTAAAGTCGTCGATTCTTTTTGGGGGCTGTCCACAGGCAAACAATCCATGGCCAAATTCGTCACAGTTGAGACATCGATGTTGAGCTTCTTTTTCTTTTTCTTTTCCAGACTGGAAACGGGTCGACGGGTAAGGTCGGTAGCGTTGGGGACAGACGGGAGCCCAGTGGCCAACTTGTTTGCATCTATAACAGGTGTCGTAGCGTTTACCCGTGTTGGAATGGGTGTTGACTTTTGTCGTTTCACTTTGAGCTCCTCCTTGAGTTTCTTTTCCGTAAAATATTTCTCTTTGGGTGTTGACTTCTGTCGTATCTCGTTGAGCTTCTCGTTGAGTTTCTCGTTGAGCTTCTCGTTGAGCTTCTCCTTGAGTTTCTTTTCCGTGAAATGTTTCTCTTTGAGTTTCCTCTTGTGTGTTGACTTCTGTCGTTTCTCCTTGAGTGGCTCTTTGTGGGGTGTACCAATGTCCATTGCTTCCACACCCAAAACAGTTGTTGGACTGTTGTTGTTGTTGTTGAGTGGTTCGTTGATTGGCTCTGTGTGGACAGTCTCTGTACCAATGTTCATGGCTTCCACACCCAAAACAGTTGTTGGACTGTTTGGTTTCCGCTTCTCGTTGGGTAGCTCGTTGAGTAACTCGTTGAGTGGCTCGTTGAGTGGCTCGTTGAATGGCTTGTTGAGTAGCTCTGCGTGGACAGTCTCTGTACCAATGTTCATGGCTCCACACCCAAAGCAGCTGTTGGACTGTTGTTTGGTTTCTGTTCGTTGAGTGGTTCGTTGAGGAGTTCGCTGAAGATCGTACTGTTGTTGTCCATCACCAGAAGTTTCCATACTACGTCCGAGTACTTGAGTCGATGTCTCCAGAATGAAGTATTGGTGTCGTTGGCGGTGTTATATCCCCCCAATCACGTGATGGATGACGTGGCATTCGCTCATTGGTCATATTGATCATAATAGACAACATCCAGATCGTTGAGCCGGTTGCGCATGCCCAACGCAGCGTAAACAATACGTCATGGTCACGTGATAGTCCGGTAGTAAATGAGAGGCGAACCAGTGATTCATTGTGTCTTGTGTCATTTGCACTCCATACGTCTTGACTAAACGATCCAATACATCAAAAATAATCCGATCTTCCTCATACCAGGTGACGACTTGACAACTCTTTTTGTAATAAGCAAAATTAATCCGATCTTCCTCGAACCAAGTGATGACTTGATAGCCTTGACTCTTTTTATAATAGGACTTCCAAGGTGTGTAAGAGGGTACACCGTGTCCAACATATCACTTAATAACAGCGTATCTTCTCTATCCATGTTCACAACTATGTTTTCTTCTCTATACATGTTTTCTTCTCTATTCATGTTCACAACTGTGTTTTCTTCTAATCAATGCCGTTTTGAAGCCCGGTACCACCTCCCCAGTGTTGTCGAAGTGCGTGTTCCACGTCGACTGTCCATTGGGGATCTTCTTCCCATTCTTGTACCTGTTGTCGCGGTTCGTCCATGAAACTTCCCAATACTTTTTCGACATCGTCGTGGTTGTGGTCCTCTAATACTTGATCCAGAAGATACATGTCAACGGGATATGACGTTTGACCGGTGGTAGGACAGACTCCCAAACCTAGGCAGGAATGATGCCGCTGACTCGGGTGATTGTAAGCACATCCAATGCAAAACGTATATTGGTGGTGGTCTATAATGGGTAAATAGCGATGACTGACGCTATACGTCAGCCATCTCTGTCTCAATTTCTCCGTGAGGGTATCCATACTGGTATCCATACTGGTATCCATACTGGTAGCCATACTGGTAGCCATACTAGTAGTCATACTAGTAGCCATACTAGTAGTCATGGTGGTATCCATAAGGTAAGGTGTTGCTGGGCTGCCCGTCTTTGTTCAATAATACAAACCGTTTGTTGTATACTATCTTATAGATTTTCTCCTCCACACGTGACCATATCCGTCGATCATGTGATCGCTCAATCTTGTGTGGATTGGTGACTGTTATTTTGTCTTGGGCGAGACCGAGGACCATCTGTTTCACGGTGTCAAAATTTAACAGTTGACTGTTGCGGTAGTTGAGCGTAAATCCTCTGATTTTACACACCGTTTCGCCATTACTCAGTTGATAGGCGTAATTTTTGGGTCCACCAGATACAAACTGACGTATCGACAATGTGTCGGCTAATTCGTTCTTCCATTCGCCTAACGAATTTCCTTCCGGAGGGTTCCACTGATTGCGATCGTATTTGAAAATGACACTGTCCGTATCAAAGTAGCACACACGTTCTCCCAGTGGTTCCAATACCGAATACAGTTTCAACCGGGCTTGGGCTGTCACAAAACCAGCCACCACGACGTTGGTAATGGGACATGGTCTCACGTGTTCTTCTTTTTTTAATTTTTCCACCATAATCATGTTGTCGTTCACGACTCGAACATCTTTGATGGTTTCGGTGACATCCATCATGAGTGGAAAATAATCGGCAGGGTCTGTCATGTATACGGTTTGCGTAAAATTGTCGCGTTGTCCGAATTTGCCCCACGATGTGTTCAATTGGAGATTGCTAAAACTTCTCAGACCTTTGTTGGGTATCATGGCTTCGTGATCGAGTTGAATGCCTTCCTTGTCATACACGTCTTGGATGAAACGTCGTTTATTGTCGTCCGTGGAGCAATCGTCCGGATACCCACTAGCTTCCATCTTCTTTTTCAAATAATGGTCAATGTATCCAGCAAATAATCCTCCAGACTTGGATTGACGGTCGTACTGACTCCATTCGCTCCAATGCCACACTTCGTACACGACGAGGACTTGATAACCCATCGTCACGGCCTTTTTTAATTCCAGCGACACAAACGTTCCTACCCAGACTCGTTCCTTTTGTTGGTGTGTACAGTCGACGTAGTGGGTGATCTCACTTTTCTGCATGTGCTGTTCCACACAGCCCCGACACAGCGGAAAGGTGAGTTTCCCGTTGTATCGAAACGGGAGTACGGGGTGATAAGAGTTGACGAGGTGGAAGCACAGAACACTGAATCAGACCTGCGTACTGTTCCCATGCTTGACTGGGTCGTGTGATGATGTTTGGTTCTTTGACTGGAAATTTGCCGTATTTACACACCCAGGGATAAAGGGATACCACGTCCACGTATCGGATCTCTTCGTCGGGATGTTCGGCCTGGGCCATCAATTGACAGGCATTTGTTCTTTCTCCAAAAAAGCCAGCCCTGGGCGACAGGGGATCCGGACAGAGCCATCCCTGAGCTTCTAAACTGGCAAAGAATTCTTCCATCTCAGGATTACGACGACGTTCTTCGTTCAGTTCACATTCCCACATGACTTTGATCTCGGAAAGACAATACACGTGACGTAATTTGTGAAGACGATCTTGGGTGTGTTGATACAAATCACGCATGGTTCTAGACGGATCATAGGGGTGGTGATGTTTCACGTCTTGTATGGGCCCAGGGTAGCAGCGAGGACATCCGTGATAGGCACACCCCATAAACTCGTAGCCCGTGTTATCGTCGTAACCGTCTAAATGATACTCGCCAATTCTCACTTCACCCTGGTTACGGGCATGTCGAATCTGTGGAACGCGTCTTCCGTCTCGCAACGCTTTTAGCGTCTGACAGTGTTGTTCCCATTCCAGCCATCTCAAGGCTATGTTAGATTGCTGTCCAATCTTTTCTGGCTTCGGGTTCCTGCATCAACGCTCGAGGAATGATGGCCATAGTGTCAGGTTCCAAATAATTCGTGCGAAATACTTTATTACAGGCCGAAGCCAGCGTGAGACTTTCGACAAAAGGATCGAGGCCCGTGTCCATCAAAAACATGTCTCTGAATGCAGCACAGCCTCGTCTGAGGACGTCGACATCGCTCTTACAATACGTCATCAGCTCTTGTTGAAAATCAAACGGTTCGTGTTTGTGTTGTTGGTACCAGGCGTAAAAAGCTTGACGTTCAGACACACTCATTCCATCCGGATCGTATTCTTCGGCAGGTGGATATGAACACACGTACGCGTAATGGTCTGGCTTGTTGAAAAAGTGTGGAAAATAACCTTTCTTCAGTTCCGTGATGCCAAACGTCTTGGTACATCTCGTAAGGGCATCGGTAAAAAGTTCAGCGAATCGACAAATTTAACGGTCCCCAAGGCCACTGTCATAACTTTTCCACCACTCATAATAACTTGAGGAGCGGCTATCGCATGGTCGTGTATCGCCTGTAACATTAGTAAACCATCGTATCCCTTGAAATTATGTGCAACGGCTATGATTTGTGTAGACTTGCGAGATTTATTTCCTCCCAGAACTTTACCGTGTGCCGATAAACGGATGAACCATTTTGCCACGTCGTCCAACGTACGAAATATCCATTCGCGTTGACCATTCCAAAAAGGATCACAGTAATCACAAGGGTTCGACGATGCCATGCAGAAATGACAATGGCACTTCAGTACACACAAGTTGACTAAATGTTCTCCCGTATCCTGACTGCACTCAAAATCATAAAACACAAAACGCGTCAAGTCTTTTCCTTGCAGTTTTGCTACCTGTTGTGGCTGGGTCAGATCGATGGGTGATTTGAGTTTCTGAATAAAACACCAACGATCTCCGCGCTGATGCCATTTCTTACAGATAGAGCACTCGTATTCCCCACACACGTGTTCGACCAATGTCCTGTGTCTTCTCAGAATATCCCATTCTTTGCCGCACCGTAAACATTTCGTCCATCGTTGACAGATCGTTGGTGTTCCTGGTTGCCGGGGTTGTAGGTGTCGGTCATAACACATCTGATTCGGAAAACGTCGATGGCATGTGTCACAGTCTCGACGGGTGGCGTCTTCCAAACACGGGGGTCCTGACTGTTGACAACTGTGACATATAGCATGACACTCGTGTCGATCAGGATGATCGTAACCTTTCTGACAGGCCTCGCAAAAATAGTTTATTTCAAAAAAAGCAGGCATGGACGTGATGACGTCATAATGATTGGCGTGATGGTATAGATGTAATACTTTGGGATTTCCACCTACGATGTACTTGGTGCCTTTGAACATGAGTTTTCCAAAAAGTTGTCGCGAATAAACGTTGATCTGGTAGCCCTGGGGACCCAGCACACGTTGATATTGTTCCCAGGTCTAGGAGCCACGACAGGCTTCGTAGGCACCTCCTACCTGCTCAATCAAACGACGGGTCTTTCGTGTCTGCCAGCTGTAGGGTCCACACTGTCTAACAAGTCTTTTTCTTTCTGCTTCCCATTCTGGGGTGTCATTCTTGTTGGCATAGTGTTTGGCCACCACCAAAGCAAGCTGAAAACAGAGCTGGTCCCGATTTTTTATCACCACAATGGCTCTCGTTCGTTTCAAATAATCTTCGAATGAACTCATGTCCTTCTTTTTGACTCGTCCCCTGACGGATCCATTAGGCGGGGCTATGTGACACACGTGTAGTCTCAGACGTTCATCCATTTTAAATTCTTCGTTGGATTGTAATATGCGGGCCAACGGATCCAATATATGATGTGGCCTGACATCTTGCCAGGGTTGAAACGGTATCCACGCCGGCGTCTTGAGGCCCGGGTGCGATACACTAAATCGCACAAAGTCGTTGGGTTGACAGCCAACCAAGTTTCCAAGATCATTTAATATGTTATCAAATGTATCGTACAACACTTCTGGAACGTCCTCGGGTGCAATCTGCTCCCAATTCTGATGAAAATCAATGTTGACATATAAACTTTCCGTATGAAAACGTCTGGAACGGCGCTAGTGTCCTAAACGTAGGGTGTAGCCTGGTGTGTTCGCCATTGTAGAATGCTATAGCCAACAGTCGCTGGCTGCTTTATATATACAGGATTGATGAGGCTTACAGTGAAGTCCGCGCGTTTTCTTGTCTTTCTTGTCTTCTTGGAATTCATAGAATTACAAAATGTTTTTTGTCCAAAAAGTCAAGGCCCTCTCTCACAGATCCGCGCTAGAAGTACAAATAGGCGTGTGAAACCCAACACTTCAATCATGGGAAATTCTATGAAAAAGGAGAAACGTCTGACAAACCTGTGGCAGGGGGAGTTCCAGCAGCTCCTCTCTGAGCAGTGTGCCGAGAGGTCGGCATGGGAGGCCGAGAAAGCGGCGTGACAGGCCGAGCGGCAACGGTTTTTGGAGGAGCGAGGGAACCTCCAGAAACTGTTGAGGCAGACCCGCCGCGAACACCATCGCTTAGAGTCCTTGGAGTTGGATGCACATAGAGAGGAGCTGTTGGACCTGTGCCGACTGCAGGCTGATGGGGTACTTCCCCTACCACCACCCCACCGCCTTACAGTCTTTACCCTCGGCTGTAAGCCAAACCGACCACCCAACGGCCCTTTTCAGGGCCACCCAATGGCCCTTAGAGTTTTTTCATATTCTAATTGCAAACCAAAATAATAAGTAAAACACAGTGTCGCGGCATTTGGCGATCCGATTTGGAGCATGAGACATTTTAAGTATACTAGTGCATTGATTTCTTTAGGTCAAGAACGGTGCTCTCTATGAAGTCCGCGCTGGGTGGGTGTTGGAAATTTCAACTCCATTTTAGTGTTCTTATATGTAAGTCTTTTATTAAAAAAGGTGCTCTCTATGAAGTCCGCGCTTGGAGGGGCTTGAAAATTTCGATCCTATTCTTTTGCATAAAAGGCAGACCGATTGCGCTTTCTTGTCATTTTTATCATGGGGTCTTACATCATGCTTGACGGCGATGATTGGTTTGAGGTTGTAGAAGAGGTGTTGTTCATACCAGAGTGTGAACCAAAAACTACACCAGAAACTGTGCCAGACACTGCACCCAGTACACCGGAGACCATCCTATCACCAACGGATGTTATAGTCGTGAGTGACGACGAGAGCGACGACGAGTGGTTAATGGCCAGCGATCAGACACCAGCACAACCCTTCGGGCCACTGGTCATGGACAGTTCCAGGGATCCATTCTGGGGATATACACCACCCACTCCACCGACACCATCGACACCCATATACGAACCGTTTACGGGTACTTGGACCCTGAAACTTGGCATCACCCCAGCACACCATCCCATACCAGGTACAAGGCCGAGGAGGACGACGCCGAGTTCATCCAACGTGCCCCCCTTGGTTAGGCGGTCAACCAACCAACGGCCCTTTTCAGGGCCACCCAACGGCCTTTTTCAGTGCCACCAAATCATTCAGAAAGAACGTTCATATTCTAATAATAGTTCTAATAATAGTTCTATTTTGACAATGAAATTAAATTAATAGAGTTGAACAATACAAAATCCTATCTAAAGCTAAACGTCCTTACGTTTGTTTTTGAGAAGGGGGGCTCACTATGAAATCCGCGCTGAGGGGGGCTCGGAAATTTCAACTCCGTTTTCCAATCCTGTTTTGCGACCATTCGTGCCTGTAATAGTGTAGTATACATATTAAATGTATTTTAAATGTATTTTAAATCTGTTAAAGGGGCGGGGGGCTCGTTGCTCTCTTTGAAGTCCGCGCTGAGGGGGGGGGGCTCGGAAATTTCAACTCCATTTCTCGATCCGATTTTGTTTTAGGTTTGTTTAAAAGAAGGGTGCTCTCTATGAAGTCCGCGCTGAAGGGGGCTCGGATATTTCGATCCTATTCTTTTGCATAAAAGGCCGCTCGGTCGCGCTTTTTTTGTCATTTCATCATGGAATTTCACAGCGTGTTGAAAGAATGGTCTTTTGAAGCGATGGTGGTCGAAGAGTTAGCCGAGGTAGCCGAGACAGGAAACGGGTATGAAGCGGATGTTGATGATGATGATGATGATGGCTACAGCGACGCAGAAAAATGGATGTTTGGTGACGAGGAGTGGTTGGTCTCAGACCCATTCCTAGCTGATATGGCTGACGAGGAGACGTTTAGGCCGAATGTCTCCTCTACGCCAGGTAGACCAACCACTTCACCACCACCAGCATCCATTTTCCAGCCCTTTACCGACATTGAAACGTTAAAGAGTTGGTACCAGCCAGGGTCAGCCACGCCACCGCCGACACCATCCCTTAAACGGAAGATGTACGACGACGACGACGACGACGACCCCATCATGAGGCATGTCCGCCAACGCCTCGGCTAGGCAGTCAATCAACGGCCTTTTTCAAGGCCACCCAAACGGCCCTTTCCAGGGCCACCAAATCATTCAGAAAGAATGTTCATATTCTACTGTGTTAATAACTTAAGAACGTTTTAAGAATCTTTTTAAGAATCTTTTAAGAATCTTTTTAAGAATCTTTTAAGAATCTTTTTAAGAATCTTTTAAGAATCTTTTTAAGAATCTTTTAAGAATCTTATTAAGAATCTTTTAAGAATCTTTTAAGAATTGACCACAACACATATGTCCCTCGTGCACACTCTATATGTCCACACTATTTCCAGTGTATTCTCCCCACCCCCTGAATCCTAGATCCTATTATATAGATCCTATTATTATATAGATCCTATTATATAGATTAATTAGGACAAATCCTATTATATAGATTAATTAGGACAGAAACATAATATTATAGATTAAATCTTATTATAAATCCTATCATAAATCCTATTAAAAATCCTATCATAAATTCTATTATAGATTAATTTCCCCTAAATCCCCTGACGTCACTAGGGAATCCCGGAAAAACCCATGACGTCACGTCGCCATGACGTCATCACCGGAAAAGATCGTTGCTAAGGAAGTAACGTCATCATCGGAAGTGACGTCATCAAGGAAGTGATGTCATCAAGGAAGTGACGTCATCGCCGGAAGTGACGTCATCAACGGAAGTGATCGTTGCTAAGGAGGACCGGAAGTGACATGCGCATGCGCAAACCCGTTGCTAGTGGCGTCTGTGCATGCGCGTCAACGACGCTGTAGTAAGGCCCCCACTACTATCTACGAATATTAGTCTGGATGGGTCCTCAAAATTTGACGGAAAATAGGTCATTGTCTGGATTATCCAGTCTTTTAAGTTACCACGTACTGAATCTATCAAAACAGCTCGCTTGTCATCGATGACACTCTTTAAAATTTTGTTTGTAAAGGTTTCAATTGAAATGGTAATTTTCTCTCGTCATGAATCAGACGTATGGCTTCTCACAATCTTCTCAATTCTTCATCGCGATGCATGCTTATTCCTCGTCTCTATTTTGTTTCTAAAAATAGATGTGCCAAGTGAATTGTGGGATATATTTCAACCACGCTTTATAGAATCTAGCAAAATCGGCTTCATAAGATCTAGCACTTACCGACACTTTACCCAAAAGGTTCCATTGCCCATGCGTAACCAAATGTTTGTTTTTTATGTGGTAGATTATCCATTTATTTTCGTCAAAAATTGAGAACCGACCCAAACCCTCCGTGCGTTGAAGACTAGGGGGTTCTGGGTGACAGAGACTAATATACTACATGTAGCGTCAATGATTCTACAGGATTTATTTTTTCTCCAATAGTTTCTTACGGGGGGGGGGGTAGCAGAAGGGTTAGCACTCGCGCACCGTATCATAAAGCCTGACGGTTTCATCCCACTGCTAAAGACCCCTACACACAAGCGAATTATTGAAATGAAATTAAAACATATGTTAGTTAGTGTCGAGTGGACGTCAAACCCTATTTCGCTCTCTCTCCCAATAGTTTCTTACTTTACGGACCTGTACAACACAATGGACGTTTACGGCTGGCTCCAGGATCCATTTACTTGATTTTTTATTTGTTTATTTTTTGCATTGTTTATCTTATAGATTTTTTGTTTTGTGTGTACTGTGGGCATTCTGCACTTACTATTACAGTATTCTATATAACTCTATATATAATTACACTTGAAAAAACCCCGGCTAATATGATTATGCAAAAATGGATACAGGACTGAGACAAGATGTAACAAATACTGACTGGACTGTAATAGTTGCAAGCGACACTATTGATGAAGCATACTTCAGATTTACAAACAAGTTGATTAATTTTTCAAAAAAGTTGATTAATATTTCAAAAAAGTAATCTCTCTATTAAGAATGTGACTATTAGACCTCGAGATAAACCCTAGATGAATAATGAAATTTGAAAAAAAAAGCGTAAGATGAAGAACAAAATTCACAGAAAAGCAAAACATTCAGATTCAACAGAGCATTAGAATGCATTTCGGAAAGTAAGAAATGATTACATTTGTTTTATAAGAAATTGTAAACGTAACTATTATGAAAAATAGATCAAAATATAAACCGGTCGACTTGTTTATAAAAGAAAATGGGTCATCACATCACACTATCCCACCACTCAATACTAACATCAACAACACAGCATTTACACCACGTGATAAAGCAGAGGCGTTGAATGCATTTTTGTATTGTACAATACTAATCACGCTCTGCCTTGCCCTAGTCACAAATAAATAGAAGTTAATTAATGAACTAACATTATGCCCCAATTCTATAGTAGCACCGATGAATTTGTAGGGTTTATTTTTTTCCAATAGTTTCTTACAGTATTCTATACAATTCCATATGAAATTACACTCGGAAAAGACGCCATATATGGGACTATGCAACAATGGATATAGAATGAATGAGACGTGATGTAACAAATAATAATTGCAAGCGTCACTATTGATGAAGCATACTTCAGATTTACAAACAAGTTGATTAATATTTCAAAAAATAATATCCCTATTAGACCTAATGACTACAACCTGGGTCAATAAGGAAATTAGAAAAATGAGTAAAAAGAAGAAGAAAATTCTCAGAAAAGAAAACTATTCGGATTTAACTGAGCATTGGAATGCATTTTAGAAAATAAGAAACGATTACATTTGTTTAATAAGTCATTGTAAACGTAACTTTTCCGAAAAAATAGGTCAATGTTGTCTCTAAATCCTGGTGGAAACAGGTCGACTTGTTTATAAAATGGTTCATCGCATCACACTTTCCCACTAACAATAACAACACAACACAGTCAAGGTACCACGTGGTTTCATGAAAGGAGACTCCACTTTAAATCAACTTATAGACAGAAACCATTTCTTTTCAAAAGTAATATATGACGTGCATTATGTGAGAATTATGTTCTGTGACATCAGCAATACTTTCGAAGGGGTCTGGCATGCTGGTGTCTGTCGAAGGCTAGACGCTGTTGGTATAAGGGTAGGCTTATTCCAGGGCTTCAAAGCTATTTAATTGATAGAACATAGTGTCGTCGAAAATGACTTTTCTGGTATCTCATTGTTACGGCTGGTGTTCCGCGGGGTTCGGTTCTCGGTCCTTTACTTTTTCTGATCTACATAAATATATATAAATGATATTCAAAAAAATCTTAAATGGAACATGCATATAGAAAATCTTTGTAATAAAGTGCCAAAATTTATCAACTGCTTAAGATCACTCAAGTACCGACTAGGGAGAAAATCACTCAAAACAGTATATACTTCCTATATTTTTCCACACTTTGACTATGCTTACATTATTTGGGATGGGTGCACGGATTACTTAGCCAACCAGTTACGCACAATATGTGGCGCTATGAAGGGAACTAGCCATGGTATAATTTAAACAAATAACAAAGTAAATACTCATTAAGAAATGACAAAAACCTTCCATACTATTTTTGTAAAATTACTCTTGTTTTAATTCTTTCATTCCTCCAATTACACATCTTTGGAACAAAAATTCACAAAACATGATCGCTTGGTACCTTCTTATTATAATATTAGTAATAGAAAAGTTCAAATCTTCAATTCAAGACCTAGTTTATCAAACCGTGATTTAAATAAATGGACATGTATTTTTTTTAAGACACATAACCGACTCTCCAACCTGTCCATGTGAACACAATTTTAAGGATCCTTACCACTTTCTGCTAATATGTCCCTTATATTCAGATGCACGAAATACAACCATAAAAACATTACCAACAGAATGCATCAGCCCAAAGTTTATATTGTATGAGTCTACGAATATTTCACTTGAACAAAATAAATTAATATTTTCAGAGGTACAAAACTTCCTACAATTTTAATAGTAATAGATTTTTAAAATCTACTGAAATCATCATTTATTATTACCATCACTAGATTTTGTTTACATATCTGTACACTTTCAGACTTTCAACCAAACTTAGTCATTATCTATATCAAATTACCTCAAGCCAAAACGTGATGGGGGTGGCCATGTGGTCTAGAGTGCCGCGCTTCGACCTCTAGGTGGCCGGTCACCTCTGGCTCGCGGCTGTGGTTTCGAGCCCTGGTGTGAGCGTATGTGGCATGGAGATAGAAGCGCCTTCTCAACCTCGTGGCTTTCCTCCGGGAACTCCGGTTTCCTTCCACTGCTAAAGACCCCCAATTTCTTTCTCAAAAACGTGATTCCTCTTACAATCTGGGGCCATAAGTCAGGAAGTTATAATCAAGTTTCATCAAAATCGGATTAAAATTGTGACTTCTATAGGGTCCACAACCTTGATATACCATATTTTTTACACTATTCGCGTACAAGCGGGGACAAGTTTTTGTTTGGTTTTCAGAAAAAAAAATCTAACTCAACCTTCATTACGTTTTTTTTATATCGGATAATAATTGTGACCTCCAGAGGGACCCACAATCAGGGGCCATAATTAAGGAAGTTACGAATCGATATGCGCAAATATCGAAAGGAACCAGGATCTTTGGGTTGTAAACATGCATATAAAGTTTCATCAAAGTCAGGTTAAAATTGTGGCTTCTACAGGGTCTACAACTTTGATATACCATATTTTTATAGTATTCGCGTAAAAGCGGCGGCCATTTTGTTTGGCAGTTTTGGGCCGATTTCCACGAAATTCGAACTCACCTTTTATTAGGATGTAACGGGAATATAATCAAACGTATTTTTTAAATCCGATAATAAGGGCGATTTTTCGTACAATCAGGGGCCATAATTCAGGAAGTTACTATCCGATATGAACAAATACCGAAAGGAAATAAGATCTTTGGGTTATAAACATGCATTTCAAGTTTAATCAAAATCGGGGTTCAAAATTGTGACCTCTAAGGCCCCCTTACCCCTTGGTTAAAATCGGCTCTCTCAATGACGCAATACGAGACCAACGACTCCATAATAGTATGGGCGCCACATAAAGTCGAGTGACATTGGTTGAGCGCCCATAACGATATTGGGGCCCACCCAATGCCACTTGGTTTTATGGGCGCCTCGCCAAATGGTGAGGCGCCTCACAATGACCCACTCGATTAACACCACAACAGAATGGGCGCCCAAACGGCTTGATCTGTGGGGTGCCTTATCCCAGAGTGGCGCCCATAAAGACATGATTGATGGGGCGCCTTATAATGTTGGGCCGCACATAGTGCATAATACCGAATCAGATTGGTTGGGCGCCCACGACTAGATCAATGGGGCGCCCAAAACGGCATGGTTTGCGGGGTGCCTTAGCCAAAAGGGGCGCCCATAATGCCGAGATCATGGGCGTCTATAATATAATGCTAGTGAGATTGGTTAGGCGCCCACGAATGAATTGGGCGCCCAAAACGGCGTGATAATTTTCTAAATTCAAACAGCATGTTTTGTGGGGTGCCTCATTTGTTGTTAAATTTTACCTACATACATCATAGCAACGTGTATATGTACCCGCTGTTAGTTACCTATAAACTATGTAACCATATATAGACACGTGTTGCTATAGATAATTCAAGCCAGTGTTGTCTTGTAATATATGTATAAATTGTTGTATTCTGTCCCTCTCTGTACAATGACATTATTTCTTCCTAGATTAACGAAAGATAGGTTGTCAGGCAACGAATCATACGCCCACAGCAGCTAAGTCGCCTGAGCACTCAACAAGAGTTGTTGCATATTTTTCTATTATCGGCAATGAAACATTTATAATCAACTAAAATCTGATTAAGAGCAACACTTCATTAAGTAATTATCCGAAAATATTAGAAATTGTTTTTGACTTTTAGTTCTGCCCCACACCTTTAACACTGTTTATCAATCTAAAGTCAATCGGGTGATAACTTTGCTCCCTAGAGCATCCATGAGAATTTTCAAAGTGATCAAGGGACAAAACTCTTGTAGTAGATATTGGAAATCATTGAAAAATCACTGGGCTTTTTCGTATCCAGATATCAACTTTAGCCTCCAGAGCGAGAGAAGGAGGTGGTTTTTAACATCCACTCGACACAAATTAGGTCATTTCGTGACTAACAAATGGGTTAATTTTATTTCAATAATTCGCTATCGCGTAGGGGTCTTTAGCAGCGGGGGGAAACCGGATAACCAGGAGAAAACCCACGTACAACCGGGGATTCGAAACCACGCCAGTTGATTCAATTGCAGGTTTTATGGCACAGCGCGCACGTGCTAACCATTCGGCTTACCACCTCCAGCCTCTAGAGCCTTCACAAGATTTTTCAAAGTGATCAAGGACCTTAAATACTTTATACGACCACATTAAATCAGTGTTAAATTATCGTCCACCTTTTTCATCAGAAAATTCTTATTACTGGTGATGATCTCCAGCTGTCCTGGTAATGTTTGTAGACTGCAGTAATAACTACATGGTCATAGTTGGGGTTGTTGGTCTTAATCTTGCCTAATATAACATTTATACCATTTTTGTACGGTGGCTGATTTAGGACACGCGAAAAAAAAACCCAATATCTCGAGCGCTCGAGGTACTAAGTCGAGCGCTCGAGATATTAAGTCCATCCCATGCACATCATCACCACCTTATCTTGAGCGCTCGACTTTACTATTTTTTGCGTGTCGTAAATCAGAAACCGTACCTTCCAAGTGGGGAGTATATCGCATATTATTATACGAATTAATAATTGTATATATTGATGTTAAAGAGTTTTGCTAAGAGAGACTGGCATTTCCTCTGGCAAGGACAGATGTCTTGTTGTTCCGATGGGACGAAAAACCGCGGTCCTGTATACACGCAAAAGATCCCCTGGCAGTTGGAATTCGATATAAAAGTAGGCCGTAGCGCCGCTGCCCGGGCAAAATTTCCCTCATAGCACATCGTATGGCGTATGACCGTCTTCATTTCATTTCTTATGTAGAAGCTCGGGTACGGTGGCTGATTTAGGACACGCAAATAAATCTCGAGCGCTCGACTTAGTATCTCGAGCGCTCAAGATAAAAATATTTTTTCGCGTGTCCTAAATCAGCCACCGTACTGTGGTCAGATCTAGGGTTATTTATTTCATATGTAGGTACTAATCAATGTCTAATTTACCCGGGCTTCCACATCCCCCCCCTTCGCGCCTCACCGGTCCTTACACCTTGTTCCAAGTGGAGATTCAACGTCTCCACTTTCACAACCCGAGAAACCTTTATGTTACGAAATTCAGGGTCCTTGCTTTAGGAGAAAACATATGGACACGGAGTAAAACCACACCATTGAGAAGCATCTCATTAACTTGGAACGGGGTAGATATGTAGTGGTGCTGGTGTATATGGCATGGAGTTGGGGCGGAGTATCCCCTTTCAAGTTAAGGTGTGTGTAATTTGGGATGGTTGCGGTGATGTCGCGCTGCAAGCTATAACTGGCCAGCTACCTCGGGGATTGTAGTTCTGGGTTAGGTCCCTGTTGTGAGCGTATGTGACTTGATGATACAGATTCTTTCTCATTCGTTTGGTTTTAATCCGTGTCCGTAGGTTTCCTCCCACAGCAAGGATTCTGAATTTAATACGAATACCCACTAGGTGGGGTGGGGTTGGGGTTAGTAAATACAACGGGAAATATTTTGTGGTGATGATGAGCATGGGATCGAGTGTGCGTGTGTGTAGGGGGCGGGGTGGGTGTAGAAGTCTGACACGATCGCGCCACTTGTGCCGCGGTAAATTGGGCAATGATCAGGGGGTATAATGGGAAATATTTGGTGGTGATGATGAGCATAGGATGGGGCGAGCGTGTGTGTGTGTGTGTGTAAGGGGTGGGGGGGGGGGGGGTATCCACTCCGTCTCTGTAGCTTTGGATGAACTCTAAATATAACCAAATGAATCTTTATTCTGCAAGTTTATCATTGAATATAATGTACAAAATTATATAGCATAATACATCGGTTGTATTATCTCGAGCGCTGGACTTAGTATCTCGAGCGCTCGACTTATCTATCTCGAGCACTCGACTTAATATTTGCGTGTCCTAAATCAGCCACCGTATTTTTGTGAACAGTAAATGAAAATACAAAAATATTAGCACAACCGTAAAGCTGCACTACTTTGTTATGCGGTAAACGATGAATGATGACAGGTGCGCGCCGACCCACGCTGGTTTCAACACTGGTTTAATAACATTTTAAAATTCCTTTTCTATCATCTTGGAAGCTCGTTAGAAATTATGTCGTTCTGTATGTTTCTTAGATGATTATTTTATCATATTTGTTAAGGAAAAATGAGTTATATCTCCTGCTAAATGCACTAAATGAAGGTTTAAAATTTATAATAGAAGAAAACGTTAAATCAATTAACATTTGATGTGTAACAATAACATTATCTGAAAATTATGACATTAAACAGATCTATATTATAAAACTACCAGTATTTAGATTTCAATTCATGTCACCCTCCTCATACAAAAAGAAACATCCCGTTTAATCTTGCTTGGAGAATTTGTACAAGCGTACCATGTGATAAAAATAGCCCAATAAGATTACAAGAATAGAATCAAAGCTGTCCTTAAAAATAGATCAGGAAGTTTTAAGGAAACCTAAAGTTTTAGGTAAACAAGGTGAAATTTTGACTTCAGTTACAACACATAATCCTTCTCAGGAAGGGGGTATGGGCATACATGTAATTAGACCACCTTTACCGCAAACCGTTTAACGAAGAATGTCATGAACTTTATAAAATTTATAAAAACTCACTATTTAATTTTAATAATAATAGAAGTCAAGTTAATAGAATAGCTTTAAGTAAAACAAAACGATTACAGGAGACGACTGATATGCTAGAACTCCTTCGACACAAAAATCTTAAATATTTTTACAAAAAGTTGAAGAAACAGAAACCAAATCAAATGACAAAACTAACCAGTGAAAATTTCCAGGAATTATTTAAAGGATTACTGGGTGAAGCCAATAATGTAAATGAATCGTTTGAAGTACCAAACTGTTATATTGGATTGTTAAAAAGGAAGATAAGTGAAAAAGAGGTCGATGATGTAATTAAAAATCCTAAACGGGACAGGAGTTGAGGCGACCCACATGTTACTGGGAACTATCATGGTATTACCCTGATCAGTCATTTGGGCAAACTTTTCACATCACTCCTCAACTATCGGGTACGCAAGTTGAATGAAGATGTGAAAATCTTATCAGTGTTATTTTGTTAAATCAGGACTTGGAACTGTTGATGCAATATTCGTTCTACAAATTGTTTTTCATAAGTACTTATCCAAAAATAGATGTATATATGCCTGTTCCTAGATTACTCTTCGGCATTCGACCGCATCCTTCCAGTAAGACCCTCAAAATCCTAAAATCCATGTACCCAAAGTTAATATCTAATGTAAAGTTTAAAGGAGAAATGTCGGAATATTTAAATTGCCATAAAGGTTTAATACAAGGAGAGTCTTTGTCCCCAATGCTTCACTCATTTTATGTAAATGATATTGAAAACGAATAAATGGAAAATGACTGTCCGTCATTGACATTAAATGATATAAACTTGTACTTAATAATGTATGCACACGATACTGTTCTTTTAAGTGAAACGCCTGAGAATCTACAGAGAATGTTAGATGTGGTAGATTTTTATTGAGTCAATTCATATTAAAATTATTGAGATGAAAGCACAAATGGTTGTATTAAGGATGGGGAGGAATTTCAAAACATATTCATGGAAATTTAAAGAATGTAATATTGAAATTGTAAAAAAAAAAACCTTTAATTACCTAGGTGTTAACTTCAATAACAACTGTAAACCAAATCTTACTCAACAATCAATAGCATCTTTGACGAATAAAGCATGTTTCAGCTAGCACAAACTACGAAAAGAAAACAGTTTCAATATAAAAACAAGCCTTTCATTATTTGATAAATTTATTGGTTCCATATTGAACTATGGCTGTGAAACATGGGAATATCACCCTGGAGATGATATTGAAAAAGTCCACGCAAAATATTGTAAAAGAATACTTGTGGTAAAATAGTCTACAACTAATGCACTCATTTATTATGAACTAGGTAGATATACCCCCATCTTTAATAAGAAAGTATAGAATTATTAAATATTGGCTTAAGTTACTGAAAACCAACAACGTTGTTCTCTATTCTTGCTACAAGGATATGCTTGAATTACATACGCCCAATAAGAGTTATAGCCCTTGGGTAAATTTTGTTAAGAAACTCATGTCTTTGGTTACAAATGGGAAGCACAATTTGTATTTGACGTTAAGATATTTTTGTGCGAATTTCATCAGAGAATTCAAGATGTTTATGTTCAATCTTTGTCAGAATACTTTGAAATGTTTTCAAAATGTCTTCTTTATTATAGAAGTTTGAATGCAGATTTTAAATTACAGTTTTATTTAAAACATCCTATATATTATAATCAGGATACTCCCATATTTTGCAAGAGATGGATAGAGAATACGCTAAAAACAAAAAAGACGTTTTGAACAATCTGGGGCTATAATCCAGAAAATGATCGTATGAAATGCGCAAATATCAAGAGGGACTGAGATTTTTGGAATATAAAGAATTTTTTTTTTAATGAACAAAACAAATGTGATCAATAGTCTAAAACAACCTGCAAACTTGAGAGACGAATTCTCACTTCCTCAAAATTTGATTCAGACATTTTTTTTTAAAAAAAACCCTATTGTTTCCAAATGCAGTGATGAGAGAAAGATGTTTAACTTGTAAAATGATAGTCGAAGGAATCTCCATAGAAAAATAATCCAATGATTTGTATGTAAAACAAAGCATGACATGCAAATCAAAAAATGTAATTTATCTCACTGTATGTTATGGTTGTAAAGGGAAATACATTGGTAAAACAGTAAATCAACTGAACCCTCGAAAGAACCCTCATAGATCGCAAATTAAGATTCCAAGTAATCGAATAATGCCTTGAAGTGCACACATCGAAACGTGTGGGGTGGAAAATTACACGTATTTGTAATAATTGTACAAATTGAATTTTTTAAATAATGATTTACATTAAATGTAAAGAAGATTTTTTCAACAAAAAGTACAAACCAGAATCTAAAAAACGGATATTATAGTAACAGATGAAATAATTATCTTTATTTATTATTTATTAAATGTGTAAGTATGCAGTTGAAATACTTATAGTAACGCCATTGTTCTACATGATCTTTCATATATAATAATGGCCTGAAGAATTTCAGTACGAGCAGAAAGCGCTTTCCGTTAGATTATAGTTTGGTGTCTATTTTTAATTTAGTTAATATATATAATATATATATATAAAATTGATGGTCTGCGCTTAGCTTGTATATACATATGTGTGTATATCGCTGTATGTGGCGGTGTGTGTGTTCCAAAGTCCACATGTGTATAAAAAGTAGTTTATATTCTTAAACCTGTTATTTCAATAAACATCACTTTCAAGCTTTTTAATTGGATACAGCTTCTGAAACTCTAGAGCTCCCTATCATTTAATCTACCGGTATATAATGTGACCATAGTCGCAATTTATTCCATTTACTTTCAAGCACTGGCAGTGGCTGTTCTACTATTACACTCACACAACTTGTCCTTTTTTTTTGAAAATATTCTCGGATTCTATAACGGTAAGGATTTTTCGCTAATTTAAATTAATTGAGCTTTCTTTATTATTTTTGCTATGAAATGATATGTAAAATTATATCAGCTCTGAATTGTGTGTTTGATTTGTTGGGGTTTTCCTTTTTAAAAAAAGAGATTGTATGTAGATGATTTAATTAACTTTAAATGAAATTGATAAACAAACTTGTAATATACATGTTTTAGTATTGTTCTTCCCCAAAGCATCGAAATGTACTTATTTGGTATAGATTCTTTGAAACGCCTTTTTCGGTTACATAACTATAAGGTTTTATAATTATTAAGAACGGTTGATACAGAAGTTTCTAGCATACTGACACATATTGCTGTCGGGACAAATATTTTTGTTAATGTCGTTATGCATTCATTTCTCTTGATGATATTATAACCGTCAGCGGTAATGATATATGATTCACACAGGGGCCTTAATCCAAAACTTCCTTAATTATTTTATGGAGTCCAAATTATTTTATAGAGTCCGAATAAGGGTCTGTTCAAACATGCAGGGTCTGCTTATAAAATAAAGTGGGTCTCAAATACAGAGAAAGAGAAATGGAGTTTAACGTCCACTGGACACAAACTAGGTTATTTCAGGACTAACATATGGTTTAATTTTATTTCAATTATTCGCTTGCGCGTATGGGCCTTTAGCAGTGGGGCGAAACCAGAGTAGTCGGAGAAAACCCACGAGGTTGGACAGGCGATCCTACTCCTTGCCACGTACAACCGGGGATTCGAAACCACACCAGTTGTCTCAATGGCAGGCCGTATGATACAGCGCGCGCACGCTAACCATTCGGTCATCTAACCCCCCGGGTCTCAAATAGAATACGCCCTTAAATTTATGTCTTGCAACGCATGTTATGTAATTTCTAAAATTTTAAAGGAAATGGTCATTCGTTTTGTATACCTATCTTATGAAATTGCAAGAAGAACCATCTAACGGAAAACCTTGTATTTAAAGAAAAATATATACCGAAATTTTCAAACAATCATTATTGATCAATACATACAAACTGGCTAGTAAAAACCACGAACAAATTGCTAGTGAAATGAATACTGCATCATTTGATCACGCTTATTGGATCTAAAGACACAATATGTTTGGCTCAATATAGCCCGATGGGAGCTGACGTGCATGAAAACAAGATATCTTTCTTCAATTTATTTGATCTTAAGAACTTTTGTTTACCGCAATCAAGAATCTTGACATCGGTTTCACGTAAATGACGCGTGTTTTGATTGTTTACGCCAACGAACATGATTAAAATTGGGAAACTGCTAAATCCATTACGAGTGCTTTAGACAAGCACAACTTTGAGATTAACCCGGTTAAACTTTCGTGGACTGACCTATACTGCTGACCTTATCATTACCAAGGTCACATAAGTTGACCTATATTTTTGCTATTTACCGGTAATTCACAGGTGGAACGAATTGGAGCATCAGATATCTACCAGGCTATATTTAACCTAGCGAATGTTTTGGATTAAATTGAATACATTAGCGGGCAATAACCCAACAATTCAAGTCTTTTAAGATTTCATAAATTATAGTGTAATTTAGAACAATATCTGTATATACATGTATATACCAATCCGTAAATCTGTTTGGAACATTCAAAGTCACTAAATAAACGGCCACGTTGTACTTAATAAGCTATGGCCATTTAAGCATCGATAAATAACATCCAGACACTTTTGAGCAAAAAATAGGTTACGTTCCCTTGTTTTGAAATTAATCTCACTGTCTGATTGACAGGTCGGGAAAATCGAGACTATTTTTTTTTTACGAAACATGACAGCTGGAACCTAACCCTTCAATTTAGAAACAACGCATGGTGGGCAACTCAACAAATCAAGACCCTTATAAAAGTTAACCTCGTGGGTTACATAAACCATAATATGTAAGTCCCAAAATTACCTACTTTGTGTCGAGTGAACGTTAAACCTTAAACCCCATTTCCCCTCTCTTTTTATAAAAGTTAATGCAACTACTGCTAGTATCATGTTCCTGTCCATTCCGAGTTTTTCATAGATATTATCTGTACTAAACCAAAAGACGCCGCCCCTAGCGGTATATGATAAAACAATTTAAAAATAGGTTGCCAGGCAACGAACCATAGGCCCACGCAGCAGCTAAATCGTCCGGGCAGTCAACAAGAGTTGTCGCATAGTAAGTTATTGTCAGAAAATCATTAGAATTTGTTTGGTTTTTCTCAAGTTCTACCCCATGTTAACGTTTAGTATACGAAACATTTAATATTATGGATTTAGCTGTTCAATTATCTATCGATTTTCAAGAAATTCCAACTCCACCATCATTAATGTGAAACGGGGATATAGTCAAACGTTTTTTTAATTCGGAATAAAATTGTGACCTCCATAGGGTCCACAAGGCAAAAAACATAATTTCTCGTACAATCAGGGGCCATAATTAAGGAAGTTATGGTCCATTGTGCCCGAATATCGAACAGAACCGCGATCTTTGGGTTATAAAATTACATTTCAAATTTCATCAAAATCGGATTAAAATCGTGACCTCTACAGGGTCCACAACCGTGATATAACATATTTTCACACTATTCGTGTAAAAGTGGCGGCCATTTTGTTCAGCAATTTTGGTCCGATGCTCATAAACTCAACCTTCATTACCATGAAACGGTGATATAATCAAACGTTTTTTTTTTAAATCGGATAATAATTTTGACCTCCAGAGGGACCACAAGCTAAAAAGGCGATTTTTCGGACATTCAGGGACCATAATTCGGGAATTACGATCCGATGGGCGCAAATATCCAGAGGAACCAAGATCTTTGGATTATTAACATACATGTCAAGTTTCATCAAAAACGATTTAAAATTCTGACATCTATAGGGTCCACAAGCTAAAAACATGATTTTTCGTGCAATCAGGGGTCATAATCCACGAAGTTTCGATCCGATACATGCCAATATCGAAAGCAGCCGAGATCTTATGGGGATAAACCTATATTTCAAGTTTTGTCAAAATCGGATAAAAATTGTGACCTGTAGTGAGTCCACAACCTTGATACAGAGCTGGGCGATATTTCGATATAAAACCATCACATAAATAAAAAAACGTGAAAAATACCGTCTTCAGAAAATATCGAAAAACCGAACATACCTCGATATATAGCGGTTTTGATTTTCTATATATTAAACAAAAATATCGAACAAAATATTTTCTTTTTTATATTATTTACGATATTTTATTGCTTAATAGTGAAAAATACTGCTATAAACTCCCGAGTATTCATTCCATAAAAATTGCAAATGCCGACAAGGAGCTTTGTTTCTCGCTCATCTTTCCACCCGGTAGAATTATCCCCGTTACTGTTCAATTTTTATATATCTTGACGAATTGTGAAGACCGATACTTTGATTTTATGATTGGATTAAATTTTAATAAAGCAGAAATATGAATAATGCCAATTACATTGGTAGACTGATAGTGATTATCATTCAGCGTCGGATGTGTCATGGCGGTCGTGATCCGGGAATACTATTTGACTAATCGAATTCAATGGACACTTTTTGACATAGTACATTATAGCTTAATTTAGTATCCTTTTATTGTCTAATGCATTTTCGAAAAGGTATACTCGTGAATGTGAAAAAATGAGATTAAAAGTTTAAATGAACCGTATTCACTCGTAGCGTAGCTATACAACAGCCTATGCACGGCCGAAAGAACACAAACTTTTTATGTTTTTGGTCCTCCTTCATTCGAAGTTTTTTGTGAATACACTGATGATCTACGATTTCTTCAGCATTCCTGTTTTGCGTTTCTTACAATTACATGATCTCAAAAACTTATATTTTTTTAGTTTTTAACGTTATTTCATCTGGATTATCGCCCTTTTTTATCGGGAAATTGCACCTTCTAAGCGACGACGTCATAACAGCTATAACGACAGATTCACTTCACGCCATTCAGTTAGCAGACGACGGTCTCCCTAGACGGTCTACATTCCTTTGCTTCCATGTATTCAGTTTTGTTTTTGTTTCTGTGACGGTTGTAATGTGTGTCATAATGCATTCAATATACTTCAATCCTGTTCTTTATTGATTTAGTGCATCTAGTTTTTTGGGACTAGGCCTACTTATTTGATACATTTAACGGTGTACGTGGTTACTTGTATATCGGAATTTATACAACAATATGCTTGCATTCGTAATTCTTGCAACATATGACAGATCATGACTCAAACTGACATTATATAATTATTTCCTTGGGTTTTACTCCCAAATTGTTTTCAAATATGAGTGAAGTCTGTGTCACCACAGGCCTGGGACTGTACAGCGCATTGGACGCTTACGGCTAGCCCCGGATCCATTCACTCTTTTTGATTTGTTTTTGGTCTCTTAGTATGATGTCTTGTCTGTATATTTGTTTTTGTGTAGAATTTTGTGTGGTGCAGTCCCCCTGCACTTACTATTAGAGTATAACGACAAACACAAAAATTGGGCGTGGCTTGCCTCTGGGGTTCGGGACATGTAGTTGTCATCCTTAGGCTATAAGGAATACATATCCCAAGTTTAAAGACGATCCATTAAGAATCGTGGCCTGTAGAAAACACACACAGGCACGGGGTAAAAATGGGTATGGCTCCGCCCCTGGGGGTTGGGCAATCACCAAAAAACAATAGGTGTCATCCATGGAGTATAAGGAATAAGGTATAAGGAATAGGTATTTAATAGGATCTGTTAAGAATTACATCCTGTAAGAGAACACAAGACACACAGACATTGGGCGTGGCTCTGTCCCTGTGGGTCGGGCATGAACCATAATAGTGGTCGGCCTTAGGGTATAAGGAATAAGTATAAAAACAGTTTTCAAAACGATCCATTAAGAATTGTAGCCTGGAAGCGTCAAACAGACACAATAAAAATAAATGGGTGTGGCACTATCCCTGGGGTTGGGCATGCATCCCAAACGATAGGGATCTTCCTTAAGGTACAAAGAATAAGTTTCAAGATGATACGTTAAGAAATGCAGCCTGTAGAGGACAAATAAAGAGATACAAGAAATGGGCGTGGCTCTGTCCCAGGGGGTCGTGCATGAACCCAAAATAGGAATCATCCTTAGGATATAAGGAATATGTATTTCAAGTTTCAAGATGATCGATTAAGAATTGTGGCCTGTAGGCGATACACAGACACACTAAAAGAAAATAGGCGTGACTCTGCCCCTGGGGGTTAGGCATGCACCCAAACGATAGGGATGTTCCTTAGGGTACAAAGAATAAGTATGCAAAGTTTCAAAAAGATACATTAAGAAATGAGGCCTGTAGACGACAAACAAACAAATACAAGAAATGGGCGTGGCTTTGCCCCTGGGGGCGGGCATGCACCAAAACAATCGTGATGATCCTTAGGGTTCCTTAAGGAATAAGCATTTTAAGTTTCGAGATGATCGATTAAGAATTGTGACCGGTAGGCGACACACAGACACACAAAAAGAAAATGGGCGTGGCTCTGCGCCATAAGTAATCAAAGTTTCAAAATGATACATTTAGAAATGAGGCCTGTAGACGACAAACAATCAAATACAAGAAATGGGCGTGGCTCAGCCCCTAGGGGTCGGGCATGCACCAAAAACACTAGGGATCATCCTTAGGGTATAATACCTTTTTACAATGTATGTAAATTTAAATGTGTCAGAATATATTCTTTGAGTATAGAATATATGTCAGAATATAGTTTACATTTCTGAAAAGATAAATGAAACTTCTTTTCAATGGTATTCTGTGTGATATCTGGAATGTCGTAGTATGTCCCGTATTTTGACATTTAAGACCCCACCCACCCCCCTACAATCAATTAATAGGACACAACTTTTCAAGTTATTATCTGGCACATTTATATTTATATACCTTGTAAAAAGGTCAAAGTTCCACGGCATTAAACTTTATTAAAGTTCCAATAGCATTTTTTTAAGTTATATTTTTAAAATGTATTAAAACAAAGCCCTAAAATAGATTGAACCTATAAACAGTCCTACCTTGTTAAAGAATAATCCTATTAATCCTATAATTCACTATTGCCAGTTGAGAAATAGGCAAAAATATCATCTTCAACTTCAAATTCAAACGTTTGAAGATGGCCGTCCATGGAGAGGAATGGGAAAACAAGGGAGGTAATTGAATAACTATTTCCTCAATCACCCTGTATCACCCTTTCTAATGCCCCAAAAATTTTGCCCATGATCGTATAATAGTGAGTTGACAACCTTTTGAGCAAAAGATAAGAAATAATTATGCTTTGACTTTCTTAGAAAATATGAAATTGAAACTTTAAGTGGGCGGGGGGGAGGGATATTTATAATAATAAAATAAGATCTTAATAAGAAATTCTAGCTATCTGTTCATATGCAGCTGGCTACAAAATGTAAATTATTTTCTAGCACATTTGTATTTACATGAAAAAAGAACAAATTTGAAATGGCACTAACGTCAAAATACGAACCATAAAACAAAATACAAGATAATAGGATGCATACCATTAAAAAGGTCAGAATACATTTTTAAAATTGTAAAATATTTTCTGACATATTCATATTTACGTACCTGGTTAAATCTGATATAATTTAGATCGTCTAAACGCTATTCACTGAGTTACCGGCCCTTGCCGTAAGAGGGAAGTGTCCCGACTGTTAATTTGTCTGAAACATTTGGATACAGATCACCAAATATTCATGGGCCGACGAATGTAGGGCCAAAGTTATTTTTAGTCTTTCTCTCCCTTTCCCTTTTCCCCCTTTTGCTTGGCATTTTTGTTGACTTTTTGGTGTAGAATCAAAGAAAAGGGTTTGAAAACACATTTTCTACCAGGTTTTGGTGAATATTCATGATTTTGAGGCGGAAGAATACAAGAGTTGTGAGGTTGGTTACATTGTAAGGGAGGGTCGAAAATTGCTTGTTTAGTTGTCTCTATTTCTAGCTTGTGTATGTCAAGTTTTTCATGGTGAACCTCATACATGCTTTTGGGCCAGAGTTTGCCACATGTTGCTCCATCTGTGGCAGAAAGCGTTCTACCCAACGAATATTTGGGAAAACTTATAGCCGGTCTAAGAGACGAGAATTAACATTAAAGTCAATGGGAAAATAATTAGTGATCTGTGGCCATTTAAGTCGTCAAGTCAAGTTCACGTTCTGTGTTAAAATTTCGCAAACAGCTTTGAACGTGAAAGTTAACCAATTGCAAACAAATTTCTGGAGGCGTTTAGAGGAAATGGTTCATCCCCCGACGAAATTGACCAATATCGTACCTCTTGTAAAGATCGAAACTTTGAATGTAATACATGTAGATCGAGAACGGTTTGCGACTGACATAAATTTGGTAATAGAGAGACCAGAGAAAATCTTTGATATAGAAGCAAGAATGGAAGATAATCTAACATTAGTTCTCGCGGCTATTAAAATTTTAGACAGTGTATCTGAATGTGAATCTAGAAGATATAGTAATAGCATATTATATGTAACATCAGTATGTCGGTATTTGAATGAAGACGCGGACATGGGTCACGCACGTGAGTCAACGCCTGACTTGTGCTTAGCAGTGCTTGACCTGACTGATTAGGATATTTGGCCAACTCTAACAAGGTAATAAATGTCCTACCAGATCTAAATTAATGAGAACTTTGGCTTTCAAGGCAGCCCAAAATAGCTTTATGATATATAGCAGGTTTGTGCCTGGCAATTCCAATGTTATAGCTGATGCACTTTCGCGATTTCAGCCACAACGATTTCGTCAAGCGGCACCACAAGCACAAGAGCAGCCTGTGGTGGTTCCACATGTGAGCATGATTGTTTGGCAGAACTGGATGGAACTTTAGAGCACTTTTGGAATCACAGTGTTTCGTCAAAAACACTGGATTCAATGCATATCAACGATTCCTTACCCACTATGATTACAAATGGGTAACAATACTTCCACCAGTTTCTCAGACGTGAATTCTATATTTCATTTCATTAAGGTATATCAAACTGGATTCAATGCATATCAACGATTCCTTACCCCCTATAATTACAGATGGGTAGGAATACCAGTTTCTCAGACGTTAATTCTATATTTCATTTCATATTGTCAGAGCATTTTAAATTTAAGTTACTCCACAATTAAACTTTACTTGAGTGGTGTTAGGTTCATATATATTAAGTATGACTGTTTTGTTACCTCTTGTTATTCATAGCATTAAATTGTAGGCAACAAGACTAGTAACTATGTTGAACAACTGCCATATTTTATTCTCTACGTTACGTCATCTCTTATCCGGGTCCTATTGAAAAAAAAACAGTTAAAGGGAGGGTGGTCTACAAATACAATATCGTTACATCCCCTTTTCAGACATAAACAAAACATTAATACTACAACTCAAAGAGATATAACCAACTAGGCTATTAAGTAGATTGAATATTAACATTTCAATTTAAAAAGATTACTACTTTAAGATATCATTTTAGAGATCGCTTTACCGTCACTTTAACCTTAAACTACACATTACTTTAACTATGATAAAGAGAGAGAGAGAAAAATGGGGTTTAACGCCCACTCAGCACAAACTAGGTCATTTCGGGACTAACATATGGTTTAATTTTATTTCAATAATTCGCTTGCGCGTAGGGGTCTTTAGCAGTGGGAGGAAACCGGAGTGCCCAGAGGAAACCCACGAGGTTGAGAAAGCGCCCCTATCTCCATGCCACATACGCTCACACCAGGGCTCGAAACCACAGCCGCAAGCCAGAGGTGACCGGCCAGCTAGAGGTCGTAGCGCGGCACTCTAGACCACTAGGCCATCCCACCCCCACCCCATGATAAAGAGAACTTGATATCAACACAAATGTAGGATTTTTAACTGTTCTTCCACTAACTCTAGTTGTAACTTTGGGACTAACACCTTCAGTTTGTTTATCAGTACAGTTATAAGATTTCACAGGTTAACGCGATACTATTGGCAGTTTATTAGAATAATCAGTTTTTGACAAATTATTAGGATGGTGCGCACACGCTGACTCAGGCACCGTACTTGTTTGTGTATAATGAAAATTGGGTTTTTCAACACAAGGCAGATCACTAGTCTTACGCAAGTGACGACGATTCCTTCTGTAAGTTCTACCATCTTCAGTACGAATATCATACGAACGAACATCCACTTGATTTTCAACTCTAGCTTATCACTACCAACAGGTTTTACCCGCACAATATCCCCTGTTTTCAATAAACAAAGTTCTTTACATGATCTATCATGATAAGTAGTCTGCAGGGATGTCTTTTCTTCAAGCTTAGACTTAACATCAGTAACTGACTTAGGTTCAAGTAATGAAGTACAAGTTGGAAGGCGTGTTCTACAACGACGTCCAAATAAACGTTGACAGGGAGACGATTTCAAACCTTCACTAGGTGTGTTTCTCCAATCTAAGAGTGCTAGGTAAGCACTCATATTCTTTAGAGAATATAACAAAATCAGCACTATTATCAGATATTACATCCACATGAAACTTCACTTTGGCTTTATTTATCTTCAAACGTTTAAGTTGACATCGTTTCATCAATTCAATAAAGTTATGATCATGATCTCTAACGGCTTCTTCATCAGAGTTTCCAGTACCATAAATGATGATGTCGTCATGTATTGCTTTAACACCTCATAGACCTACTAGAGCAAGAACTACTCTTCGCTGAAATTCTTCAGGAGCTACAGATATTCTGAACGGGAGACGTTTCCATCGGAATGTTCCCCAATCAAAAGTGGTTAGGTAACTACTTTCCTTGTCCAATACAACATGCCAAAAACCATTCCTAGCATCTACCACCCAGAAAATTCTAGCTTTAGACAACTCTGGGAGAGGTCATCAATAGTCGGTGTAGGATAATGATTCCTCTTTAAGGCTACATTGAGTGGTTTGGGGTCTATACAAAGACGAAGTTTTCCATTTGGTTTAGCGACGACTACCATTGATGAGATCCAATCAGTAGGAGTAGAGACAGATTCAATAATGCCCCGTTGAGTAAGTCTATCTAACTCATGCTTGACCTGTGATTTCAGAGCAACAGGAACTTTTCTAGTCGGAATCTGTACAGGCCTAATGTCTTCATCTACCTCCAGGCTAAGTTTACCATCAAAACAACCATCACCTGTAAACACATCGTTGAATTCAGCATGAACGGTTTCTAGAGTTAAGACAGGTAAGTGTTCATCAATTTTATAAGTAGAATTGACTTCAAAATTTTCAACATTGACCGTTATCAGTTCCATACGCTGTATAGCACTCGAACCAAGTATAGGCTTTACATCAGCATCAACGATCAGGAAATCCAAAATGTAGTTGTAACCATTCTTGGGGTTGGTAAGTTTGTGACACTATCTTGTGTCACGGTACTAAAACGCAGGCTGTGACACTATCCTGTGTCACGGGACCAAAAAGCAGGCTGTGACACTATGAAGCCACAGAGGTGACAATGATCGTCTAGGATTTCTTCTAGGGTTTTCTTCGGACTTCACGTTGAAATAAAATTACATCCAATGATCAATTAAGTCTAAAACACCGTTTATCTTGTTACTATTTTTATATAACAAATACAGCAAACTACAGTGGTTACAGGTACAGGAAACTACAATATTATTGAATATAAGTTCAATATCCTTAGCTTGTGTTCTAAGGTGGCATTTCCTCGCCTCTCAGCCGGGAAAGCTGTGGTGTTCTCCCAACCTCCCAATGGTATCTATTTCCTACCGCCTCATCATGATATCTAAAGAAACTTAAACTGCAAATGTTCTTATAAAGAGATTACGTGCATGAGTCAGAATTGTGCCCCGGGAAATTGACCAGGGTCAGCTGCAAAGACACTACCCCGGATTTCAAGACAGTGTACTTATATGGGCACATAGGAGAGTAGATAACCACGTTTCTATCTCATGGACATGGGATTACCATATTTGGATTATCAGACTTATGATGTTATTGCCCCACTTTAAACTTCCAGACATATTCTTGTTAGCCTAGTTCTTGTTGTCACTAACAATTTTAATACATAAACCAGAAGATATTTTACAAACTTAGGTAACCCCTACAGTATATAGGGTCTATAGTGTAACAAGTTTAATAGAGCTCTTACCAATAGGAGTTTCCTTCGAATGATTATACATATACAGAGTCGTAGATGTAGGAGTAGGTGTAGGGTTACTACAATGTTTATCATATACTTTGAGAGGAAGTGTATTAATAGTTGATATATTGTCAAGCTCATCAGCAACTTTCATAACAGCATTGATCCTCTTCGGTTAAGCAGAGTTCTCACCATTTCTTGATTTCTTGTCGAATTTCCAACAGAGTTCACAGAGTCAATCATCATAACACAACCATCAGACGAGTTAGATCCTTCAACGAAGTTAACGTTGTACTTGGGCTTTTTCTTAAACCCACGCCTCTTCAATGACTTGTTAGGGTATTTAGCAGCAAAATGATTAAGTTTCTTACAATCACAACAAGACTTTCCCCATGCAGGACAAAGTTCTTTTCTCATAGGATGTTGAGTAGTACAGAATTTACAATCTATTCTAGGAGAACTTGACTGTAGAGAATGAGGAGCTCTTGCAGGTCTTCTGATTGTCTCTTTTTCCAAGAACTATTCTAGCTCGAATAAGACTGTCTTCCAGGGCACCATAGTTTTTGCTAGAGAGCGTAGCACAGTGACATATGTATCCACATTGTCAGACTCTTGGTCCCGTTTATTGAAGCAAAATCTTTCGTAAGTTTCATTTGTCTCCCCAAGACAAAATGTTTCAAACTTCTGAACAATAGAATCTACGTCATTTCTTTGATTATCATTATCAAAAGTCAAACCTTCCCGTCTTCCATTAGCCCAGGTTAGGTGCAAAAGAGTAGGACGTTAAACCCCATTTCATTTCATTTCAAAAGTCAAACCATCGTAGATGTTAAGAGCTTCCGGTCCTAAGCAGGTGAGGAGGGTAGCAGCAGTTGACCCATTTCCTTCTGATTCAGGCCACTGGCTATTTCATAGTTAGTCCATACCCGTTTAAAAGTTCTCCAGTTATCAGCCAGATTTCCACTCAAGTCAAGTTAAGAGGGAAAAGGTAAGTTGAACGGTATATGCAGCACAGGGTAGTTTCTATCATCGTCAGCCATGCTTGAAGTATTTAGATTTTCTTTACAGGATACCACAGAAACAAGAAGTAGGACTGTTAGCAGTATACAGTAGAGTTACTTTACTAAAAGTTCCATCGTTGTAAATAGACGTCAACAATGTAGAGTAGAGTAGGTCTTAGCATCATTATACGTTGCAGAGACAGACGTACAAGAGTCTAGTAAAGTCACAGAGATTATTTTATTTCAGTTTCAAGATGCAGAGACAATCGTTGAAGGCCCTTTAAAGGGACAATAACACTCTTGGTATAAATAATAGCCTTATTCTAAGTACTAGATGTTTAAGTGTCCTACCTGTTGTGTAAATTATCCATTAAAACCTATTTTACTTGTCCAGAAGGTTCGAAAATATTTTAAAATCCAAGTCACATTTAAAAAGGTTTACGTTAGACTTTTCAAATCAATTAGTTGAATTTTTCCAATTTTTTAAATTAAATGTGCTAAGATGAAATTAATATCATCAATTAATTGGAATATTGTAAAATAATACAATTTGTTGACCAGCATGAAGAATGGGACATATTATTCAGTTTCAACAAGAGTGGTATTGGGGCTTTAAATCACAGAGATGATTTATATTAAGCAAAATGTCAACAAAAGTTTAACGATGCAGAGACAATTGTTAACAGCAGGTCAATCGCAGAGACGATATCAAACCTTTACAAACGCTGAGACGTTCTAGTAGTAGAGAGTCAAATTACTGAGATGATTCTTGGCTAAATTCGCCGAGACGAATCCAACTTCACAGAGATGAAGAGTTGTTTGTTGAAATTGATGCGCGGAGAAGCATTCAGAAAAAACGTGGTCGGAAATCCGGATCAAACTGGTTTCTTTCACGCGGGCATCCAGCGTTGCCGTTACACACGTTTTAAGATTCAGTAAGTACATACATGTACTAACATTGCGTTTATAGTATACGCTAGTCCCAGAATGTTCACATTACACATGTTTTGTTACCTCTTGTTATTCATAGCGACTAGTAACTATGTTGAACAACTGCCATATTTTATTCTCCACGTTACTTCATCTCTTATCCGGGTCCTATTACAAAAAACAGTTAAAGGGAGGGTACTCTACAAATACAATATGGTTACAATGGGCACTCAGAGTATTTCGAAAACCCTGATAGGAACATTCGAGTGTACACTATCCTCAATGCAGTAAGACGACTACAATCGACTAATCACAAAACAAGACTTCCAATAACTAGTGATATCTTATATCTTAGAACAAATATGTAATGCTTTAAGATTTGGTGTTTATAGTAAATACACAGATTGTCTGTTGGAGGCTTTGTATATCACCACATTTTGGGGTTTCTTGAGATGTGGAGAAATCACCACTTCAAGCCAGTTCAATCCCCAAGTAGACATTACATACGAGGACATGCAAATGTTTGGCGATAAAGTTGTCTTAAAGTTGAGAAAGTCATAAACTGATCCTTACTCTAAAAGGGTTTCAATTACCCTTTTTAAAAGTGGTCATATATTATGTCCTGTTACAGTGCTTTCCCAGTATAGACACTTAAGGAATTGTAAGTTCTCTAAAACAAACATGCCTTGCTTCATGACTGAAGTAACAAAATCTGTATCTTCAATCTTTTTTATTAAATGCCTGAGACATGTCTTGAGTTTAATAGGTGTTAATGAACAGGCATATACTGGTCATTCATTTAGAATAGGCGCAGCAACTTCGGCCGCCAAGGCTCGAATTGAAGACCATCTAGTTAAGAGTATCGGAAGATGGTCATCAGATTGCTACACTCGATACATTCGGACCCCAACAGAAACTCTACTGAGTTAGTTTGAAAGAAAGGTGCTATTGTTATTATACATACTAGATACATGTCTGTTGTGGGTTAGCAATATATAATTCAAAACCGTTTGAGCGAATATCTATACAATTCATCGTAATAGCCTTATTCAATGTGAAAATCTGTGTTTCAATGTGAAAATCTGTGTATATTCAACGGTGGAATATCACAATCAGGTGTGAAAATTAAATTTAAGTGTGAACATATAATTCAAGTGCGAAATTAAATTTATGTGAATATAAATTCAGTGTGAAATATATATATAATTCTAGTGTGAAATTAAATTTATGTGAATATCAATTTAGTGTGATATATATATATATATAATTGAAATTAAAGATGGCAAAATAAAACTACATTTTTATGCTAACGTTTTCACCGCGATAGCGGCTCATCAGGCGTTTTATTAAACAATAATTAAATTAACAATAGTCTATGACGTCAGGGTGTCATAGTTACAAAAAAAATGATAAAATTATTGTACAGGCAAGGGTAAATAATTTAGATGATAGCATACAGTTTACAATTGAGCAGAGTCAAACCACATTAAATTTTCTGGATGTGACAGTTAAGCTTCACGCGAATGGCTCTATTGAAACTGATGTGTATTATAAAAAAATCGATACACATCAATATCTAAATTTTAACTCTTGTCACCCATCTCATACGAAACGAAACATCCCTTATAACCTGGCTAGACGAATTTGTACTATTGTGTCCAATCCAGGTGTCAAAGTTCAGAGATTACAGGAACTAAAAGGTTTCTTATTAAAACAAAACTATCCAGGTAAATTAATAGACGATGCTAACAAAAGAGCATTGAGTCTGGATCAAAGCGTCTTAAGACTACCTAAAGTTCCTGTAAACTCTGATAAAAGGAACGTTGCTTTAGTTACTACATTCAATCCGTCCCAAGAAAATGGGAAATCTATCATTGAAAATTATATCCATATTCTTAAAAGTAGCCAAACAATGCATAAAATATTGAGAAAAACGAATATAATCAATAGTCTTAAGCAACCTTCCAATCTAGCTAGGATTATAACATCTTCTAAATATGATTCAGTCGCTTCAATTCCATTAGTTTCGAAATGCGGTAGTTCAAAGTGTAAAACCTGTGACATTATCATTGTGGGAACATCCATAACAATTAATGATGATAATACATTTTATGTCAAACAGGCAATGAATTGCCAATCGAACTATGTAATTTACCTTATAACGTGTCCGGGATGCAAGGGGAAGTATATAGGAAAGACCCAAATGATGCTTAGGCTTAGAATGAACCTTCATCGACAGCACATACTTCAACCAAAATATAGGATGATCCCGCTCAGTGAGCACCTTGAAGTATGTGGTGGGGGTAAATTTAGTGTTTTTCCTTTATATAAACTTAATAGCAAAAACAACAACCTCTTGGAGGCAAAAGAAAGCTATTTTATTGAGAAGTACCACCCAAAACTTAATTCTAAATAAGTGAATATATAAGTTATATGAAATAAAGATTGTGGTGGGATTAAATATTTATAGTCTGTAGACTAACTAACTACCCTTGCCTGTACAATAATTTTATCATGTAACTATACTACCCTGACGTCATAGACTATTGTTAATTCAATTATTGTTTAATAAAACGCCTGATGAGCCGCTATCGCGGTGAAAACGTTAGCATAAAAATGTAGTTTTATTTTGCCATCTTTAATTTCAATTATATATTACCAAAGAGCAGCTTTAATTAACTATTCTACTATATATATATATATATTAAAGTAGATAAAGTACAAGTACTTCTTTGTTTACGGTAGATAATGCATAAAAAAAATTAGAAAAATACGTCCAGGTAAAAAATTCTCCACTTTACTTCATTCTGACATACATTAAATTATATAAGCTAGCTGTCTGTCCTCTATAGGCGTCTTCAGATATTAATAATGTATACAAAATATTGCAAATACGATACATATATATATACATTCTTAGAACAATAGATTTCCATGACAATGGATTATGAATAATATTAAGTAACATACAACAAAAGGTTAAAAGTATATAATACATAATATGACATTAATCTACATATTCTTCATGGTATCGTTTGACAATAGACCAATTATGTAATCTGGTTATAATAATATACATAGTCTTCCTGGTACAATTTGACAATGGGACCATACAGGAGTGACGAGATTGAAAAAATGTCAATAGATCAATTGTGTAATTTGGTTGTAAGCTTGTTTATATTCACCTTATTCTCTAATAAACCGACTACAGAGAAATAAACATATACAGTGTTTAAAATCCCCTTAAATGGTGTTGAAGTAAAAAGTGTAAAAATATATATTAAGATTTTATTTAAAATTAGAATATTAACATGGTGGGAAGGGGGCAAATTAAGCATTTAAAGATAAATAGTTTTTAGTATCTGTTTCTTTGGAGTAAATATCTGTAATGATTTGATTGTTAAATCTCTTAACGAGAACATCTAAAAAAGCAATTTCCTTATAACTAGTTTCAATAGTGAATTTAATATTAATATCTAAGTCATTAAAAATTTGGTGCAAATCTGCTATATGGCCGAGATTAGTTTTCCAAATGAGGAAGACGTCGTCTAAATATCTTTTAAAATTTTGACTTTAGTTACAACACATAATCCTTCTCAAGAACGGAGTATGGACATAATTAGATCACATTTACCACAGTTATTTAAAAGTGAAAAACTTAAATATATTATTAACAAAACAAATGTGATCAACAGTCTAAAACAACCCCCGAACTTGAGACGAATACTCACTTCCTCAAAATTTGATTTAGAAACTAAACAACCTGTTGTTTCCAAATGTGGGGATGAAAGATGTTTAACTTGTAATATGATAGTCGAAGGAAGCTCCATTAAAATAAATGAATCCAATGATTTTCATGTAAAACAAAGCATGCCATGCAAATCAAAAAATGTAATTTATCTCATCGTATGCTATGGTTGTAAAGGGAAATACATTGGTAAAACAGAAGGTAAACTAAACCTTCGAATGAACCTTCATAGATCTCAAATTAAGATACCCAGTAATCGAACGATACCTTTAAGTGCACACATCGAAACGTGTGGAGGTGGAAAATTCAATGTATGTTCGCTTAAAGGAATAGTTCTATTTTCTGCGTTTTTAATTTGAGAACGATGGAGGTTCATTCGTCTACTTAATTGTAATTCTGTTTTCCCTATGTACCTACCCTTACAACCTGTACATATCATCAAATAAATTACATTATTTGATTTACAATTCATATTTTGTTTGACTGTAAATATTTGATGATTTGTGACAGTGATGAACGACCCTTCGATAATATCATTACATGTTAAACATCGATAGAAACTGTGGGTGTAGGAGATGTGGAATCAAATTTTGAAGATGTCAACATTGTTCGTAAACTATGTGGTTGTTTAAGACTGTTAATTATTGTGGTTTGATTTATAATTTGGCTCATTTTTTCGCTATTTTGAAGAATATGGCAGTGTTTGTCATATATTAATTTACCCCTCTCTTGTGATGGGTTGAAAGTTGTAACTAACGCTATTTCCTTATTGTTGGAACAGTTTCGTAAATTTTCGGTGCTCTTAATTTTGTCTGATCAAGGGAGAGGGCTTTTTTGTTTGCATCCAAAATAAGCTTAATGGGATAATTCTGTCGAAGTAGATAACCTTTCAATTGGTTTAGTCTGACGAGTTTAGCTTCATGGTTCGATACGATTGTGCACACTCTTCTAGCTAGACTAAACGAGATGTTTCGTTTTGTATGGGGTAGATGACAAGATTTGAAATTTAGGTACTGGTGTGTATCTGTACTTTTGAAGAATAAATCTGTTTCTATTGTACCCCCTGCTGATAATTTGACTGTTACATCCAGGAAGTTTAAAGATATATTACTTTGTTCGATTGTAAACTTTATACTTCCGTCTAACGAGTTTAGTAAATCAAGCAGTATTGTTATAGTTTGTTCGTTTTGTTTTAATATAAAAAAGCAATCATCCAGAAATCTTTTCCAGTGGAGTTTTGCATAGTTACAAAAGGTGGCACCAAATGTTATATCTAGTTTAGTGTACCAAATTTCCTCTAGATATCCCAAGGATAGACTAGCATACGTAGGCCCACACTCCGCGCAGTGTTGCGTCTGATTAGAGGTAATCCAACTACACACTGCTATTATGAGTGGATATTGTTGTGTTAAATTTTGATTGATCAGTAGTCCGTCTACCAACCAATCACGAGCTGCCAATACTAGACCAAATATGTTTACATAACGTATACGTCATGACTCACGATTTTATTATGCCTAATTAAGCCGTGCATAGCAGAATACTGCGCGTGACAAACGACACTATCAAGTCGAATGAAATTAAACAATACTGTTTGGAAACGAACACACTTTCACCGTTTTAATACCTTAAATCACTGTCCAAAGTTTTAGGGAAGACCCAGATAAAACGAAGGACTGTCATGTTGCTGTACTTAAGTGATAGCTTTCATTGAACGGAAAGAATAGACACACTCCCGCATAAGTTCAAGAAACAGACGCTGGTCAGAGAGGGATTTCTCGGGCCATTGCTTCAGGAATATGACGTAGGCCCCACTTTCGTTCCCATGGCAACACCTTTTATTTGCCTATAGTATAGGCTATCAAAATAAAATATATTATTGGATATGACCAGATCAAGCGCGTTTAGTATAAAAGATTTTGTGAAACGGTCTGGTATCTCTTCTGGAAAATTATTTATCCAGTACTCAATAGCTAACGTTCGATCAATATTATTATATAAGTTTACTACATCAAAGCTAATAAGTGTACTACCTGGTTCTACGCATTTTGGTAATTGATGTAGAAAATCAATGTCGTCACGTATATAACTTTTAACGTGCGTACATAATGGTTTGAGAATAATATCAATAAATATCACCTGAGAGTTGTTTCCAGAACTTTTTGTGTATATTTGCGCTCTCATGGCTGGAAAGAAACAAGTAGAAGAACTTACAAAAATTGTCAATGACTTACAAGGTAAAGTAAACATACTCACGGTTCAATTAGACACAACAAATACTCTAATTCGAGAACTTTTCGATTTTACAAAGAAGTGTCTAACAACATCGGACCAAACGAAAAATTTGTCAGATGTTCTCACCAATATATTAAATAGATTACCAAACGTACAACAATCTACGAATAATGGTGTTGGTGCCCAACAAAAGCAACAACCAACTAATTACGATAATGAAGTCCAACAATTTAAACAAGGCATCATTCAGGATTGGAATCGTAATAAAGGAGAACGAAACAAATGGTTTTTGAAATACTTCAATGTCAGTACCCAGGCTAATACATACGAAGAGTGGGTGAGCCTGGATCAGCCACTAATACCTGTTAAATACAGGATAAAACCAATCCCAAACGAGTCTGAAGATGCCCAGCGTATTCGCATTCGTTTAGCCATCCAAAAATTTAAAGCACAAATAGAGTTGATGAAAATTAATTCCGACAAATTTAAAAACAATTACAAAAAAGTCGACTCTGATTTTGGCAAATTTATCACGGAAAAAACAAATGACGGCATTCACGAAAAAGTATTTGGAATGTGGAAAACAGAATGTTTAGCAGACGAACTAAAGGCTAAATCTTCCTGGGAAAGTCGGAAACAATGGCTGACAGAGTATGCCGAAAAAAATGGTACTGACATTATGAAGAACCGGAAACAGTTGGAGAATTCTGCACAATTCATAAACGAAAGAAACATTAAATATTTAAAACGCCCACAAGTACGGGAACCCAGTACCGCCAGTTAAATCTCGCAGAATAAACGTACGTCGCCAACCCGCCGAATCCAATATAAACATACAAATACAGATAAAAGAAATGAACAATTTATTCCAAGGTATCATCATCAACAAGCTCCGATCTACAGTCGAAGACGGTATGTGAGTCCTGGAAGATCTCGAGACCGCAGAAAGAACAGCAGAGATTTTAGAGACTATAACAGATCTCCTTTTCGAGATCAAAATTCAAATAGAAATAACTATTTTTTAGACAAACGCCAAAACCGATATCGAGACCGGTGGAGGTAAATAATGAACCAGTAATATTTAATTTAAATTCATATCAATTAGAAATAGGTGAGATAAATTTACTGAACAAAGGTTTAAAATTCACACCCACACCTAATTATAATGGGGAACTTTTACAATCCGAATTGTCAAATTTTTGTAGAAAACTAAGATTAGCCGAATATTATGAAGATGTTAACACAACACGGAATTCAAATGAAAATGAACCTTCTATCTCATATTCAGAAAGTCTAGTAAGAAACAAATCGGACTTCACGCCACAGGTAGGAAGAGATACATATTTGGATCAATTCATAAACGAAACTTTAGCTCACAAAGTCAATTATATTAAGGTAAACAAGAATCTAAATGCACAAGAGAAGATAGGCCTGATTAATTTACGAAACAATAGAGACATAATTATTAAACAGGCTGATAAAGGTGGGGCTATTGTAATTCTAAATAAGTACTTTTATCGTTCTAATATATTACAAATGCTCCAAGATAAACAATACTATTATCCGTCTAGTGAAAATGTCAATAGTAATATAAAACGTAAAATAAGACATTTTCTAAAAGATTTCATTTGCCAATTTACTGATAAAGAATATCTATATTTAACCGAATTCGAGCCGCATACCGCAAATTTCTATGGATTACCAAAAATACATAAAAGTAAACTCATCCAAGAACAAATTAAGACTAACAAAAGTACAGTTATTTGCATTGAAAATCCACCAGACCTCAAGTTTAGACCTATAGTTGTAGGACCGAACAGTGGTACACAAAAGCTCAGTAATTTTATTGATATTATTCTCAAACCATTATGTACGCACGTTAAAAGTTATATACGTGACGACATTGATTTTCTACATCAATTACCAAAATGCGTAGAACCAGGTAGTACACTTATTAGCTTTGATGTAGTAAACTTATATAATAATATTGATCGAACGTTAGGACTTACAGCTATTGAGTACTGGATAAATAATTTTCCAGAAGAGATACCAGACCGTTTCACAAAATTTTTTATACTAAACGCGCTTGATCTGGTCATATCCAATAATATATTTTATTTTAATAGCCTATACTATAGGCAAATAAAAGGTGTTGCCATGGGAACGAAAGTAGGGATACGTATGCTAGTCTATCCTTGGGATATCTAGAGGAAATTTGGTACACTAAACTAGATATAACTTTTGGCGCCACCTTTTGTAACTATGCAAAACTCCACTGGAAAAGATTTCTGGATGATTACTTTTTTATATTAAAACAAAACGAACAAACTATAACAATACTGCTTGATTTACTAAACTCGTTAGACGGAAGTATAAAGTTTACAATCGAACAAAGTAATATATCTTTAAACTTCCTGGATGTAACAGTCAAATTATCAGCAGGGGGTACAATAGAAACAGATTTATTCTTCAAAAGTACAGATACACACCAGTACCTAAATTTCAAATCTTGTCATCCACCCCATACAAAACGAAACATCCCGTTTAGTCTAGCTAGAAGAGTGTGCACAATCGTATCGAACCATGAAACTAAACTCGTCAGACTAAACCAATTGAAAGGTTATCTACTTCGACAGAATTATCCCATTAAGCTTATTTTGGATGCAAACAAAAAAGCCGTCTCCCTTGATCAGACAAAATTAAGAGCACCGAAAATTTACGAAACTGTTCCAACAAATAAGGAAATAGCGTTAGTTACAACTTTCAACCCATCACAAGAGAGGGGTAAATTAATATATGACAAACACTGCCATATTCTTCAAAATAGCGAAAAAATGAGCCAAATTATAAATCAAACCACAATAATTAACAGTCTTAAACAACCAGATAGTTTACGAACAATGTTGACATCTTCAAAATTTGATTCCATATCTCCTACACCCACAGTTTCTAAATGTAATGATAATCGATGTTTAACATGTAATGATATTATCGAAGGGTCGTTCATCACTGTCACAAATCATCAAATATTTACAGTCAAACAAAATATGAATTGTAAATCAAATAATGTAATTTATTTGATGATATGTACAGGTTGTAAGGGTAGATACATAGGAAAAACAGAATTACAATTAAGTAGACGAATGAACCTCCATCGTTCTCAAATTAAAAACGCAGAAAATAGAACTATTCCTTTAAGCGAACATCTAGATCTCTGTGGCGGGGGTAAATACACGGTTTTCCCTATGTATAAATTAAATGTATCAAATCAAGCGCTATTAGAAATAAAAGAAAGCGCGTTCATACGGAAATACAATCCCGAACCTAATGTTAAAGTTTAACTCATGTATTTTATAAACATATTTCATTACATAAATATGTATATTTCATTGTATATTAAACTGAATTTCAACGTAAATTGTTATTAACAGTAGTAACTCAACATATTGTAAACGTCGGATGTGACGTCTTTCTATTGTTAACATTTTTGTTTATATAGTTACGCTATCATATTAAAAAGTCTGAAGAGGTTCCGACGGAACTGAAAGCGCTAACTTTAAATATGTAGTCTGTTTTCTTTTCAAACATCTTATTTATTTATATATCACCTGAGAGTTGTTTCCAGAACTTTTTTTTTGTATATACTTTTTTTGTATATATAAACGGTTGTGCCAGTGCAGTATTTTAAACAAAGTCAAATTTGAAGATAAGTATAGGATATTAACCTACCCAAGGTTGATATGATAGAGAACACGCGGGCGCAGCCCAAGTGTTCTCTATCATATCAATCCGAGGGAGAGTAGGTTTATATCTGACATATACAACGTTCACCCTTAAATTTAATGGACTCTTCTAAAAAAGGCAACAGTGATTGGATAATTGCTTGACATCACGTGCACGTGTTTGTTTATACGTCGCCATGTTGTAGTAATTGAACTGAAGAAAGCTAAAACAAAATGGATAGTAAAACGAAGTCAGACGAATAATCAATCTTTTTTAGTCATCATATTGACGATAGAATAGATGTGAATGCAACTATGATGAGGATCTATACAAAGCCTGAAGAAAATTTGGATCAAAAGGCAATCTTTTCCGATAATTCTGACAATGAACCGTGACTGAAGGTTATTTTTCGGTATGTTCAGAGAAAGATTTGACCGACTGTTTTGAGTGGACTGTAGCCGTAGCCAAAATACTTTACAAAGGAACTCTTGGGTGATAAATACTTTCAAGTCTTGGAGTGTGTGGAGAAATGATTTGGGCAGAAAGAAAATTCTGAAAGATATCTTAGACATGGACTAGAGTGTGGATAACCGATTTAAATAATAAATAATCCTTTTTTATTGTCAAAAGAATAAAATTTTATTTCTGTGTTCTTTGTATTATTTCGATCATTTACGTCAAGAGCGGTTGATATGAGCCGAATATATCGACCTGTAATGACGTCATCAGCGGTTGATATAAAATATCAACCTGTCAGGACGTCATCAGCGGTTGATATGAACCGAATATATCAACCTCTGATGACGTCACGAGAGGTTGTTATAAGATATAACTGCTATGGACATCAAAGAAAAAACTACAGCCAGTTGTATATGGTCAAATAGCACACCTGCATATCTTGTGAATTATTGCTCTTAGCAGCAGTGTGGTCATCAAACATCAAATCATGACTATGATCATTGTCATCATCACTGCTACTTCCGCTATTGGAATCACCACTGGGTTCATAATCTGCATCTGCCGTTGAATCATCTCCATCTTCATCGGTTGATTCTTGTCTGAAGATAAAATAAACTTAGGGAATAAAAGGTTGTTATCTATGTCATTATTAGATCTAATAACCATAAAGGCCAATTTAATCAAATTATTAAACAGTTTTTCATCTGGCACCGCCCTTCCCCACTTCCAGTGCGCTTTTGGGCCGAGAGTGGCAGTAAAGGGGCTGGGGAGTCCATAATTCTACTGTAAATGAAGAATACTAAATTCATACAATTTTACTTATCTGCAGTTTTTTTTAAAATGGTTTCTTAGGGTTAGATGGGTGTATCTGCAGGAACGATGAAAATATGACCAAAAGGTCTTGACAAACATGTTTTGGGTGGTAGCTACAAAATTAAGTGTATGCTTGGAGATGTTCTCTATCAGTAGAACCAACTAAATTAACTAAACACAACTTACCCGTGAAATATTTGCCGCAATTCTTCATCTTCGAGGGGCCTGGGTGCATGCTTTCTGGTAGCCATTTTTTATGTCATGTGACCGGTAGATATACCCTGGTAACCCTGAAATAAAATTCTGGTACACCCCTGTGGAAGTGACCTTGACCTAATTAGGGTGTAGAATGACCCACAGCTTTATGCTGAAGTTACACCTTCTTAACTTTGATGGAGTTTGATAAAAGAAACTCAATTTTGATGGGAATGTCAGATACACCTTGTTAATCCTCAGGTGACAATGTGTCAATTCGGGATCAAGCCACCATTCTGCGTACTCCTAATCTCATTTACCGCGAATAAACTTACTAGGTCATATGTGAACAGTGTTATGACTACAGAGTTATTTGGTGTTGTAACAGTAACACTATGTCATAATAGAAAGAACATGTCATATTAGACCAAACATTTTATTAGTGACTATTGGTTTATTGAATCGTAATCAAATGTAGAAAGAGCATATCATATTAGACCAAACATTTTATTAGTTACTATTGGTTTATTGAATCTTAATCAAATGTAGTTTAAAAAAATTTTGCTTGTTTAAGTCAATCCTTCTTTGCTGGCAGACAGGAGGGTAGCTGGGCCGTAATACATTCATACACTTCTATTACAGGGGCGGATCCAGGAATTTTTGCAGGAGGGGGTTTGTCAGGTTTCTGTTACGGAAATCTGCCATCATCGTCTCTAAATTACATAGACATACATACAAATTGAGCTTTTTAAACAGAGAAATAATTTTTATACTGATGTAGGATCACTTTGTGATGTAATTTCATTGATGCAAGGCATTATATTCTTTTTATGTAGCTGAGCAGGGGACGGGGGGTGGACCCCCCCCCCCCCCCTCTGGATCCGCGCCTGTATTACTAACACACTTTGGGGGCTACACCTTGGCATTTTAACCGCTTTTACGCGAATAGTGTAACAATATGGTATATAAAAGTTGTGGACCCAGTAGAGGTCGCAATTTTGATCCGATTTTAATGAAACTAGAAATGCATGTTTATACCCCAAAGTTCGTGGTTCTTTTCGATATTTGCGCATATCGGATCGTAACTTCCTGAATTATGGTCCCTGGTTATATGAAAAATCGCCATTTTTTAGCTTGTGGCCACACTGGAGGTCACAATTATTACCAGGTTTTAAAGAGACCGTTAGATTATATCACCGTTACACCATAATAAAGGTTGCGTTCGAATTTCGTGAAAATCGGACCAAAACTACCGGACGAAATGGCGGCCGCTTGTCCGCAAATAGTGTAAAAATATGTTATATCAAGGTTGTGAAGTCACAATTTTAGTCCAATTTTGATGAAACTCGGAATGCATATTTGTAACCCAAACAATCTCGGTTCCTTGCGATATTTACGCATATTGGATAATAACTTCCTGAATTATGGCCCCTGATTATACGAAAACTCGCCTATTTCAGCTCATGGTCCCTCTGGAGGTCACAATTATTATCCGATTTTTAAAAATCGTTTTATTACATCACCGTTACACCGTAGGGAAGGTTAAGCATAAATTTCGTGAAAATCAGACAAAAACTGCCGGACAACATGGCCACCGCTTGTACGCGAATAGTTGTGCCCAATGTAGAGGTTACAATTTTTATCCGATTTTGATGACACGTGAACTATATGATTAGAACCCAAAGATCCGGGTTCCTCTCGATATTCGCGCAGATAGGATTGTAACTTCCTTAATTATGGCCCTTGATTATACGAAAAAACACGTTTTTAGCTTGTGGTGCTTCAACAGGTCACAAATTGTATGCGACTTTAAAAAAACCTGTGAATATATCACAGTTACACCCTGATAAAGTTTAAGGTCAAATTCGTGAAAATCGGACCAAAACTGCCGCAATTAGTGCAAAAATATGGTATACCAAGGTTGTGGATCCTCCAGAGGCCACAATTTACATCCGATTTTGACAAAACAATAAATTTATGTTTATATCACAAAGATCTTGGTTCATTTCGATAATAATCATGCATATCTCAACTTAACTACCTGGGGCCTGTTTCACGAAATTTTAATTAAGATACAATCCAAATTTTAGTAATTTGATTGGATAATATTTGATTGGTTTTAGTTCTTAGCCAATCAAAATTGAAGTATCTACTAAAATTTGGATTTTATCTTCAGTTAAAATTTCGTGAAACTGGCCCCAGGATTATCACCCCCAATTGTTCGAAAAAGTCGCATTTTTAGCTTGTTGGCCCGCAAGAAGTCACAATTTATATTCAATTTTGAAAAACGTTTCAATATATCACCGTTGCACATCAATGAAAGTTGCGTTCGAATTTCGTAAAAATCTTTGTAATACAAAAGGTGTGGACCCTCTGGTGGTCACAATTTTTATCCATTTTGATGAAACTTAAAATATATATTTTTGACCCAAAGATCTCAGCCCCTTCCCATATTTGCGTACCTCAGATCATAACTGGTTGGATTGTTTTACGAAAGATTGCTTTTGATTTAATTTGTTCTCTATCCATCTCTTGGAAAATGTGGGCGTATCCTGCCTGGCAGCCGCTGGTTTTAGCTTGTGAAACCTATGGAGGTCATAATTTTATTCCGATTTACAAAACCGTTTGAATATATCAACGTTACATATTTTTGACGGTTGAGGTCGAATTTCGTAAAAATCGGACCAAAACTGCCGGACAAAATGACCGACCCTCGTACGCAAACAGTGAAAACATATGGTATATCCAGGTTGTGGGAACCTCTAGAGCTCACAATTTTGATCCGATGTTGATGAAACTTGAAATACGTGTTTATAACCCAAAGATCTTGGTTCCAGTCTACATTTGCGCATATCGCATCGTAACTTCCTGTGTTATGGTCCCTGATTGTACAAAAATTCTTCTAGAAGTCACAATTATTATCGAATTTAAAAAGCCGTTCGAATATATCACTGTTACATCCTATTATTCGTTGAGTTTGAATTTTGTGAAAATCGGATTAACACAGCCGGACAAAATGGCCACCCTTCGTACGCAAATAGTGTAAATATATGTTTTATCAAGGTTATCGGGTCGTAACTTGCTGAATTATGGTCCTTGATTGTTCGAAAAATCGCTTTTTGCTTAGCTTGTTCTCTATCCATCTCTTGAAAAATATGTGCGAATCCTGCCTGACAGCCGCTAGTTATCAATACAGTGTGAACTGTTTTAATTTTTTTTTTTTTTTTAGAATGAAAGATGGTTTGTTTAGGAACAGATCATTTTAAGAAAATTATATTATTTGCATTGTGCACGGTTTTTTTCGGTAAGTATATTGGTAATTTATATAATATATATCATCAATATTGTCACGTGTTTTTATAATATCAAAGACTGAAATAAATATTTTGCAAGATTTTCATATATACGCTATATGTATCAGATTCCATAAAGTAAACTGAAGTATCCTGAAAACGCTTCATTATGGCTCATTGACATGTAACAAGAATTAGGACTGGGTGTGTCTCACTTTAGTTCATCATGAACACCTCAGTATGGGGCGAATTATTGAAATAAAAATGTAACATACTATTGCATCATCTATTTTGTGTTGATTGGACATTAATCCCACCTCCACACCCGCTCTGTTGATGGGATATTGATAGTGGTATTACCTTGGACACAACTTCATACGCGAGACCCCACACAACAACCTTACTAAATTAAGTGAAGTTATTAAGATTATTAAACATTACGTCTGAGCGAATGGGGCGGAAGGTCATTTCTTGGGTGCCAACTGGGGTCGTGTTGCTTTGAATATAAAAAAAAATCTGCGGCATACTCTTGAAAAAGTAAATAATTTAGATTCCGATCAATGGTATTTCAGAGTGGTCGAAATGTTAATAGAGGCACATCTGTCTGCCCCCCCCCCCCGCCATGACAGCCATACTCCAACATTACTAACGAACGTTTATAATGTAATACAACCGGTACTGCTACATTACCAGACAACACAGAGCAATGGCGCTAGCACAATCGTTGTCTGGTAAGAAATTTTTTGGACACCATATCTGGCCAATAAGTTTTTAATGATCATGATCTTGGACATTCTTTTACACATTATACTTCTTTAACTGAACCCGTTTTATTGCGTCTTATCTCATCAATGAACTCTTTAAGTTCTGTTCTTTTGATCCAGGGATCACGGTGGCTAAGTAGATAAGACGCTGGTTCGCTAGCCTGGAGGTCGGGTGTTCAATCCCTGCATTGGCCGAGAAAGTTCATCTCGATTTTCCGTCGTGATTCCCCCTTGTCAGTGATGCAGAAGGAGGGCCTGACAAGGACAGCTGCCTAGTCGCTCGGATGGGACAAAAACCGAGGTCCCGTGTACATATTGGAGTGCACGTAAAAGACCCCTTGGCAGTTGGAATTCGATATAAGAGTAGGCGGTAGCGCCGCTGCCCGGGCAAAATTTCCCTCATAGCACACTGTATGACGTATGCCCGTCTTCCATTAGCCCAGGTTAGGTGCAAAAGAGTAGGACGTTAAACCCCATTTCATTCATTTCTTTTGATCCATTTCCAACAAGTCAATTGAAATCATGTATTCAACATTTTCGTCCTCGCTTTACACAGATCATCATAACGGCAGTTTCCTTGTGAATTTAAGCATGCCATTGTTCGGCCATTATTGAAAAGGCCTTCTACTGTATTTAGAAATTATAGTTCAGTTTCAAACAGGACTTTTGGTGACAAACCCTTTGAAAAATGTGTAGCTAGTGATTTGATAATCATCACAGTGAGCTTTTTTTCTATTCAAGATTCCAATCCGCTTATAGTAAACACCATAGCACCGAGTCTGTTATACTCAAAGTATATACATGTTATGTTGATACTGTATTTTATTGGAGAGACTTCAGAAACGGTTCCGTGTCAAAAGATTGGCCCAACAGTGGATGGGGGCCTTTGGAAAAGTGGACAATGAAAAATTTATGAAACATTTTTTGTTCTGCGTGAACAATAATAGTTTATCCTATCCATATGCCTGTGTGGTACCACATTCCACAAACTTTTTGACCACAAGAGTTCCACAAAATATTAGACTTAGAAAATATCAATTTTTATACGTCGTCGCCCCAGTCCGTCCGTCCGTCCACAATTGTTTGTGAACAGTCTACGGGTCACAATTTTTGTCCGATTTCAATGAAACTTAAAATATAGGTTTATCACCCTAAGATCTCGGTTCCTTTCGATTTTGGCATGTATCAGACCGTAATTTCATGGGTTACGGCCCCTGATTGTACGAAAAATCACGTTTTTAGCTTGTGAACAGTGTAGGGGTCACAATTTTGAACCGATTTGGATGAAACTTGAAATGCATGTTTATAACCCAAAGATCTTGGTTCCTTTCGATATTTGCGCCCAGTGGATCGTAACTTCCTAAATTATGGCCCCTGATTGTCCGAAAAATCACCCTGTTTGGCTTGTGGTCCCTCTGGAGGTCAAAATTGTTATCCGATTTAAAAAAAACCCGTTTGATTATATCACTGTTACATGGTTATGGAGGTTGAGTTCGAATTTCGAGAAAATTGGACCAAAATTGACAGACAAAATGGCCGCCGCCGAATAGTGTGAAAATATGTTATATCACGGTTGTGGACCCTATAGAGGTCACAATTTTGAACCGATTTTCATGAAACTTGACATGTATATTTATAACCCAAAGGTCTTGGTTCCTTTCGATATTTGCGCCCACCGGATCGTAACTTCCCGAATTATGTCCCCTGATTGTCTGAAAATTCTCCTTTTACCAACAAAATCGTAAATTAATGAGTTTAGGTCAAAAGGTTGAGCTACTGTTTTAGAGTATTTAATTGTTTTAAAGAGACACGTAAGGGTTGTTCATAGTTAAATGAAAGCTTAATTTTAAATAAGACCAATAAAATTAGGATTTAATAATGCCAGATTATTATTAAAATAAAGTTTTAAATTAAGAATATTGAAAATAAAGTTGAAAATTTCGATATTTCGAAACTTCATCTCTGACTTCTTGCGATCGAAAAATGAAAAATGTTGTTTGAGAGACAATTTTTGTTATTTTTCAAAATTTTCAAATTTGACCTACATTTTTGGATACCCAAAGTCCATCCGATTCCAATAATATAAGTTTTATTCAGAGTTATCGCCCTTTATTTTTCGATTTTCTTCGAATTTTCTACCCATTTTGTGAGCTCGGGTTTCGTTTTATGGCCGAATTGGCGTTTCTGAAACTTCTGAGGCATGAAGCCAAATGACCATTGCAAGGAATAAAGCAATTTCAACAATAATCTGTACACCGGAAGTGGTCGAGATAATGTCCGATATTTTGAAAAAAAATGCAAAAAATGGGTATTTTGGGGAAAAACGCGTTTTCTCCGTCCGATATCATTGGATTAAACAAATTAGGGTACCATTGGACTTCACTAGTATTGTGCTATCATATGATACCCAATTTGTACGGACACGATGAGCAGGAAGCAAAATATGGTACGCTGAAAATCAAGTATTTTCTGATTTGGAGCGTTTTTGGACGCCTGTATCTCGAAAACTTAACCGCAACTTTTTTTTAACTTTCTCTATCGAGAGTCCATTCGATAGTCTTGTGAATTATGCCATCCAATAAGACTTTGAAATGTCTGGAATAGGTGAAATAACGGACTGAAAATCGAAAAAAGTCGAAAAATCGTATAATATGTATGTAGTTATTGAAATTGAAATTTCGATATTTTAAAATTTTTGCATTTTTGGCACTTTTCAACGTAGGATTTCTCAGGTGTGTAAGTTCATGCGACGAAGACCTAATGATTTTCAGCGATGTCCAATAATTACTACCATAGTTATGGCCCTTGATATATTTCAATGTGGGCGTATGAAATTTGCAACCTGTAGGGTGTTTACCATTCTGTCTTGATCAAGCTAAAACTGAACAAAATCTCATAAGAATTACAGCCTGAAAGGTGTTTTCAGACAAAATATTCACGAAAAGTGGGCGTGACAACGCCCCTATGGGTCGGGCATGCATTTACATCAGTTGGTGCCATTGTCTCTTTAAAAATAATACTCATGCCAAATTTGAAGAAAATCCATTAAGAATCGCGGCCTGTATAGTGTTTACAGACTAAATATTAATATAGGTACCATCCTGTTATTGAAATGATTGATCATGCCGAATTTGAACAAAATCGGTTAATAACTGCAACCTGTAGAATATTTACAGACAAAATAATAACAAAACAGCGGGATAGGCACCATCCCGCGGGGCAGGGCATGCACCCGGAGAAAACCCACGAGGTTAGACAGACGACCCTACTCTTTGTCATGGACAAGCTTGGGCTGGAAACCACACCACTCGACTCAATGACAGACACACAGACAAGGGCGGCGGCATAATATGTTCACATTATGAACTGAAATGGGGTTTAACGTCCTACTGTTCTGATCCAACTGAACTAATGAAGACGGTTCACATTATGAATGTGGACGTATACAAATGGATACGAATGCAACTCAAACTGTAATGTGAGCGTGAATCTACTTCCACTTGATCAACCATTTTCTTTATTGCCAGATTTTTGTTCCTTAACGCGACAACCCGACAACCCGACATCACGACAACCCGACAACCCGACATCACGACAACCCGACAACCCGACAATACGACATTTTTACCCAACATCACGACATTTTTACCCGACATCACGACATTTTTAGTGTCGTAATGTCGGGTAAAAATGTCGTGATGTCGGGTATAAATGTCGTGATGTCGGGTTGTCGGGTTGTCGTGTTGTCGGGTAGAAATGTCGTGATGTCGGGTTGTCGGGTTGTTGCGTTATGAAAGGCGACATCACGACAATACGACATGATACCAATCAGCCACCATAATATAGTGAATCCAAAATGAAAAGCATTGAAATAATAGAGGTGGTCCAAAAATGGCCTCAAACTTTGAAAAAAATTGAAAAATCGTTAAATTTTTGGAAATGCTCTTTAATTTATCTTTTTTTCCAAAACTTCTCAATGGATGTTTCTGACACTTCTTTTACGAAAACCTTTTTTATTTATGAATATTTTTTGATGATATTTTACACAGGAATTAAACCATGCTAGTCCCGAAATGACATAGTTTGTGTCTAGTCGACGTTAAACCCCATTTCTCTCATCTCGGTAGTGCCGGTTAATTTGAGATATATTTTGTCTCCCTTTAAGTTTTTTACCTTTTTAATTTCAGTTTATGGGTTCTAAGTTTATTATTTATTGCTTGATATGTATAAAACAATTCTCAATTGCGAATTCTCAACTTATTTGTTACCGATTATGATTTCTTTTGGAAATGCTCTTTAATTTATCTTGTTTTCCAAAACTACTCAATGGATGTTTCTGACACTTCTGGTACAGAAAGTTAAGGATCCAAAGAACTTCGTAAAGCTATCACAACAACGATCGTAAAACCGGAAGTAGTCGAAAAAAATGTCCGATATTTTGAAAAAAAATAATTCTTTTACGAAAACCTTTTTTATTTATGAATATTTTTTGATGATATTTACACAGGAATTAAACCATGCTAGTGCCGAAATGATATAGTATGTGTCTAGTCGACGTTAAACCCCATTTCTCTCATCTCGGTAGTGCCGGTTAATTTGAGATATATTTTGTCTCCCTTTAAGTTTTTTACCCTTTTAATTTCAGTTTATGGGTTCTAAGTTTATTATTTATTGCTTGATATGTATAAAACAATTCTCAATTGCGAATTCTCAACTTATTTGTTACCGATAATGATTTCTTTTGGCACCGGAAGTGAAGTAATTTTGCCAGATTTTACAATTTTGACCGGTGTATTCGCAAATCTGATAGAGGGTGTTACTGAATCATAACAACTACAGTATGGTTTGGTAGCTCGATGGATCGACTATTCTATAACGCACTTACTGTCTGATTCCTGAAAGCCGATTCAGCACTGCAGGTCTAGTTATTAAGCTTTCATATTACATATGAAAGCTTATTGTTTCTGTTAAGATTATTAAGCTTTCATATTACATATGAAAGCTTATTGTTTCTGTTAAGATTATTCCTATTATTATTTTTTTATTTTTTTTGTGTTTTATCCACAAATCGGATTTCTCAGAATCTAACCATAGGATCTTTCTGAAACTTTTACCTATCCCCCCCCCAAAATGGGTGGTGGCTGTTGATTAAATATATTTTCAAAACGTTTTACGAATCCGAAATCACCGAATTTTACGAACCGAAAAACTGACAATGCGTAGCCGTAACTTTGTTATTTTTTGACAGATTTTACTAATTCTTTTTTCTTTGAATACCTTGAAAAAAAAATCATTTTCATCTGCAGTTTCACATTTTCGAATTTCGAAAATTCGTCGCTGTGATTTCGAACCGGAAGTTAAGAGCAATTTGACAACTTCTTTAATAGTTGTACGATTTTCATGAAATTTAGCATGTAAGTAGATCTTACCGATGTTACTTCAAAAATATAATTAGAAATTTTCTAAATTATCTCCCCTTGACGAAATTAATGACCTAATTTTTTTTTCAATACTAGACAAGTAATTACTGATACGTACGCAAAATATGGAGTTTGTCGATCGAACCGGAAGTGCCACCATCTTTAAAAGTGAAAAATCAATAAGGCTTTTTTGCTATTTTACTTACAGAGTCGGGAGTTATATTTTCAGAATCCTTGAAGGAATGCCTAAAAATCTATCAGATCAGAATTTTGATTTAGGTCACCATTTTAAATTGAAAATGAAAAATAGAAGCAATTTGAAGGGCCGGGATTTTGGAACACAATATTTCTCCTTCTAATTAAGCTAGAATGTTCAAATTTGGTGTAGACGTTAACTAGGTCAATTTCATGATTGAGTTCAAAGATGAACATTTTCTGCCTAGGGTAAGCAGAGATAAGCACGCTGATTTGTTGATTCTTTAGGCCACGATAACTTTGGTTATAATGAAGGGAGGGCGATGAAACTGTTGTGTGAAATCATTGTATCATTGTTTTTAAATGTCCGGGGTAGCCGAAAAAAAGAGATTGAAAATCCAAAAAGTCGTATTTTTACAAATTGGAGCATGTTTAGAGGTCTTTCTCGTAAAGTCAACATGTGTTTCCTGCAAATCGGATTTCTCAGAATATAACCATAGGATATCTCTGAAACTTTGGCCTACCCCACCAAAAATGGGTGGTGAGTAGTGATTAAATATATTTTTAAAACATTTTAAGCATTCGAAATCACCTAATTTTACGAACGAATGAATTTGACCTGCATTACTGTAACTCTGTGACTATTTAACCTATTTTACTAATTCTTTTTTCTGTGAGTACCTTGACAAAAATCATTTTCAACTGCAGTTTCAGATTTTCGAATTTCGAAAATTCGTCGCTGTGATTTCGAACCGGAAGTTGAGACCAACTTGACAACTTCTTTAATAGTTCTACGATTTTCATGAAATTTAGTATGTAAGTAGATCTTACCGATGTAACTTTAAAGATGTCATTAGAAATTTTTAAAATTATCTCCCCTTGGTGAAATTAAGGATCAGAGTTTTAAAAAAAATGGAAGAAATATAGGTCAGAATGACCTGATTTTTTATTTGGATACTATATAAGTAAAAACTGATTCGTACACCAAATATTGAGTTTGTGACATGAACCGAAAGTGCCGCCATCTTGAAACGTGAAAAATCATTAAGGGTTTTGTCTTATAGACATGGGATTCACATTTTCGGAATCCTTGAAGGAATGCCTAACAATCTATCGGATCAGAATTTTGATTTCGGTCACGTGATGGTCACCATTTTGAACTGAATGTGAGAAAAGGTGAAAAATCGACATTAACGATCACGTAAATGAAAGCAATAGGTCTTAGTTTGGAGAATATGTCTCCTATTTCCAAAATCAAAACACTTCTGGATAGCCGGGATCAGGGTCGAAATATAGTTATTTGAAAATGTCACATTTTCGAATTTTGTCTTTGATGTTTTTCGTACCGATAAAGTTGTTTACGAGGGAAATATCATAAAAACTTCGCTATATTTTGACCGATTTTAATGATTTTTTTTTCTTGATGAGATTATTTACATTACCTATGACATGTGACAGGAAGTGACTGTCAATATGAAAGCTTTAATATCTGCTTTGCAGATCTAATTATTTTTTTTTGTGTGTTTTGTCCACAAATCGGATTTCTCAGAATCTAACCATAGGATCTTTCTGAAACTTTTACCTATCCCCCCCCCAAAAAAAATGGGTGGTGGCTGTTGATTAAATATATTTTCAAAACGTTTTACGAATCCGAAATCACCGAATTTTACGAACGAAAAAACTGACAATGCATAGTCGTAACTTTGTTATTATTTGACGGATTTTACTAATTCTTTTTTCTTTGAATACCTTGAAAAAAATTATTTTCATCTGCATTTCCACATTTTCGAATTTCGAAAATTCGTCGCTGTGATTTCGAACCGGAAGTTTAGACCAATTTGACAACTTCTTTAATAGTTGTACGATTTTCATGAAATTTAGTATATAAGTAGATCTTACCGATGTGACTTCAAAAATATAATAAGAAATTTTCCAAATTATCTCCCCTTGACGAAATTAAGGATCAAATTTTTCAAAAAAATCAAAGAAATATAGGTCAGAATGACCTAATTTTTTTTCCCGATACTAGACAAGTAATTACTGATTCGTACACAAAATATGGAGTTTGTGGATCGAACCGGAAGTGCCACCATCTTTAAAAGTGAAAAATCAATAAGGCTTTTTTGCTATTTTACTTACTACTAGAGTAGCTCATGGTAGTTTTGTATGCACTTATATGTCCAGAGCTAAACTCTTCAAAAATCATCTATTTGAAGATCATTGAACATTTTTTGATTGGTGACACATTTGTCACCGGGGCCGAAATACATGAAAATGCCACGCCCCTTTTTAAGCGCAACACTACCCTCTGCCTTTACTGTATCTCTAGAACCGGTGGACCCAGAAGGTTGTGTGACCACTCAAAATCTTCGGAATGGCCAAATTATAGGGGTCTGTAATACATTTATATGTTTAAAAATCAATAGCTTTTAAGATATTTGCCAAAAACTGATTTATTATTATATAATTTACTCACTATTATATTACTTGTTGCATTTTTTTTTCAATTGTCTATTTTACAGTTCAATTATGTGAATTTTTACACTAATAGCTTTTACTACAGTCAGAAAATATTACATATTTTATGTTCATTCTTCTGCAAGTGCATTATAAAACCCTTTACAGTCGGAAATCTAACCAAAAAAAAGAAGGGGGATTATCCCCTTAATATTGATTTCAAGAGGGTATGAACCTCCCAGTTGATGTTACTATATAATGGCAGGATTTCATTATATCCTCTTCAAAAAAAGAAACGCACAACCCATTTTTCATCATTTTTTTTTATTTACACGAAGTCGTTCTTTCCATAAATCTTACTCGTTTTAATGTCAGTATGTAAGGATAAAAGAAATTCATTGTTGGTTTTAAATGTAATGTTACTAATTGTGACTTGCCATCATTTTTGTCGAAATTTGTTATCGTTTGATTGCACCAAGAAACATGAATTTAACAACTTCGCGCGCTTTTCGCATGGAACCTACATCTCAGGTCTTTAAAATCCCGGGGTTCTCGGTTCCCAAATCAGTTGCACATGTAAACACTCAAGGAACCAAGTGATGCCATATCTGAATGAAGACCGATGCGACAACGCTATTGGTCAATTACAGGCATGTGAATCCAAGACTGATGTAGCCAGCCTGCAGAATGTTTTCCTTAATTTCATTTCTCGCCTTTGGGATAGGTTACGACAGCGAAGTTCAACACGTGACAGCCCAAGCTCAGGCCAAACAAGAGTGACCCCACCTGTCCTGGATCTTCACTTCCAGTTACGTCATTGGCGTAAATGGTTTTTAACAGCGACCTCTACCGCAGCAGCAATTCCCGGACGGCATAAAATCTTGTACCAGACAGTCAGTAAACGCCTACGTCAAACCGAATAACGAGGCAAACTTCCCCGTTAGAGCTTCTGTTTTGAAATACGCCGACACCATGAAATCCAACTTTAATGGGGTCAGACACCGATGGTATGGCCACAGCAACACTGGAGAGCAGTTTGGTTCAGCGACATGTCGCTGTTCTTGTTGCAACAAGGCGATGGTAGAGCCAGGATATACCGACGACGAAATGTAACTTTGCGTTTCTTTTTTGGGAGAGTATAGTTGAATTGTGCATATTACAACCATCTTAACAAAATATAATAGACATATTGATGCATTGTTTGAAAATATCCAGCGATCAAATGAGGCAGCTAAACTTGACTTAAACTGCAAATTTGTATTTGATAGTCTTGATTTTAAAACTAGCAGCTACAACGCATACAGTCCCATCAAAAGATCCCTTGGCTGCTGACCTTGAAACCACTAACATTTCCTGTAAAAATATTTTGGCTAAGGGTAATTAATTGTACATAATGCAGTTAATACAAAAACACTTTAATATGATTGTAATAATATGCACAATTCAACTATAATGAAATCCTGCCATTATATAGTAACATCAACTGGGAGGTTCATACCCTCATGAAATCAGTATTAAGGGGATAATCCCCCTTCTTTTTTTTGTTAGATTTCCGACTGTCATGGTTTTTTTAATGCACTTGCAGAAGAATGAACATAAAATATGTAATATTTTCTGACGGTAGTAAAAGCCATAAGTGTAAAAAATTCACATAATTGAACTGTAAAATAGACAATTGAAAAAAATTGCAACAAGTAATACAATAATGAGTAAATCATATAATAATAAATCAGTGTTTGGCAAATATCTTAAAAGCTATTGACTTTTAAACATATAAATGTATTACAGACCCCCTATAATTTGGCCATTCCGAAGATTTTGAGTGGTCACACAGCCTTCTGGGTCCACCGGCTGTAGAGATACAGTAATGACAGGCGGTAGTGCTGTGCTTAAAAAGGGGCGTGGCATTTTCACGTATTTCGGCCCCGGTGACAAATGTGTCACCTATCAAAAAATGTTCAATGACCTTCAAATAGATGATTTTTGAAGAGTTTAGCTCTGGACATATAAGTGCATACAAAACTACCATGAGCTACTAGAGTATACAGACTCGGGAGTGATATTTTCGGAATCCTTGAAGGAATGCCTAAAAATATATCGGATCAGAATTTTGATTTCGGTCACGTGATGGTCACCATTTTGAATTGAAAATGAATAATAGAAGCAATTTGAAGGGCCGGGACTTTGGAACACAATAACTCTCCTTCTAATTAAGATATAATGTTCAAACTTGGTGTAGACGTTCACTAGGTCCATGTCATGATTGAGTTCAAAGATGAGTATTTTCTGCCTAGGTTAAGCAGAGATAAGCATGCTGATTTGTTGATTCTTTAGGCCACGATAACATCGGTTATAATGAAGGGAGGGCGCTGAAACTCTTGTCAATAGAGAGTCTAATGGCTAGCCCGTTGTGTGAAATCATTGTATCATTTTTTTAAATATCAGGGATAGCAGAAAAAAAGAGATTGAAAATCCAAAAAGTCGTATTTTTACGATTTGGAGCATTTTTAACGGCCCCTTTCTCTTAAAGTCAACATAATATTTTTTGGGAACTTCTTCTACAAAGAGTCTTATCGATAGTCTTTTATATGAAACCATCGATCAACAGTCCAAAATATCAGGAGTAGAAGAATAAAAGGATCGAAAATTAAAAACGGCACCCTTTCACTGTTAAGCAAAACATGCAGTGTGGGTGGCTACAATCTGCACATTTAGTCATCGTAAAGAGCTTATTCAACAGTATCGAATTCCAACTGCTAAGGGATCTTTTACGTGCACTCCAATGTGTACACGGGGGTGGGGGACACGCCAGAAAATCGAGATGAACTTTCTTGGCCAATGCAGAGATCGAACACCCGACCTCCTGGCTAGCAGGCCAACGCCTTAGCCACAGTGTGGACACCCACCGTACATTTCATCCGTCAAATCAAAGCATTACATTGCATTAAACCAATAATTAACTATGAACAACCCTTAACGTGTCTCTTTAAGCTAAACCTTTTGACCTAAACTCATTAATTTACCATTTTGTTGTGAGCGATTTGTTATTCTTCCTATATGACATATTGCACGTGTCTGATTTCAAAGGGGGTTGGGTGGCTGAATGGTTAGCACGCGCGCCTGTCATTGAGTTAACTAGCGTGTTTTCGAATGCCCGGTTGTACGTGACAAGGAGTAAGGTCACCTGTCCAACCTACCATTTTTAATTTTTTTCCCGCCATTTTCATTTCATTTTCTCATCCGTATCATTACAGTAATACAAGTCTCAGTTATTTCCCTTTAGCTTTCAGATTATTGTTATGCCTTGGTGCAATGTTTCATACTATATTTAGACTTGTAACTTCGCGAGTTTTTGACCAATTTTGATAATTTTTACTTCTTATCCTTTTATTTAGGATACTTGATACAATCAATGACACGTGACGATGAATATGAAAGCTTTCATATCTGCATGGGATAGTAGCAGATCTAGGTAAGCTTTCATATTACATATGAAAGCTTATTGTTTCTGTTAAAGTTATTAAGCGTTCATATCATATATGAAAGCTTATTGTTTCTGTTAAAGTTATTATTAAGCTTTCATATTACATATGAAAGCTTATTGTTTCTGTTAAAGTTATTAAGCTTTCATATTACATATGAAAGCTTATTGTTTCTGTTAAAGTAATTATTTTTTTTTTTTTTTGTGTGTGTGTTTTCTGCAAATCGGATTTCTCAGAATCTATCCATAGGACCTTTCTGAAATTTTGACCTACCCCCCCCCCCAAAAAAAAATGGGGTGCGAAAGTTGTTTAAATATATTTTCAAAACGTTTTACGAATCCGAAATCACCGAATTTTACGAACGAAAAAACTGACAATGCATAGTCGTAACTTTGTTATTTTTTGACCGATCTTACTAATTCTTTTCTTTTTGAATACCTTGAAAAAAATCATTTTCATCTGCAGTTTCACATTTTTGAATTTCGAAAATTCGTTGCTGTGATTTCGAACCGGAAGTTTAGACCAATTTGACAACTTAGTATATAAGTAGATCCTACCGATGTGATTTCAAAAATATAATTAGAAATTTTCAAAATTATCTCCCCTTGACGAAATTAAGGATCAAAATTTTCAAAAAAATCATCGAAATATAGGTCAGAATGACCAGATTTTTTTTGGATACTAGATAAGTAATTACTGATTTGTGCACAAAATATGAAGTTTGTCGATCGAACCGGAAGTGCCACCATCTTGAAACGTGAAAAATCCCTAAGGATTTTTTGCTATTTTACTTACAGACACGGGAGTAATATTTTCTGAATCCTTGAAGGTTGACCCAAAAATCGCTGGGAGCAGAATTGTGATTTAGGTCTACTGATGGATTCCATTTTGAAGTGAATATGAAAAGTAGTAGCAATTTGAAGGGCCGAGACGTTGAAACACAATAACTCTCCGTCTAATTAAGTTAGAATGTTCAAACTTGGTGTAGACGTTCAGTAGGTCAATGTCGTGATTGAGTGCAAAGATGAGCATGCTGATTTGTTGATTATTTAGGGCACGATAACTTCGGTTATAATGAAGGGAGGGTGGTGAAACTCCTGTCAATCGAGAGTCTAATAGAAGCAATTTGAAGGGCCGGGACTTTGGAACACAATAATTCTCCTTCTAATTAAGCTAGAATGTTCAAACTTGGTGTAGACGTTCACTAGGTCAATGTCACGATTGAGTTTAAAGATGAGCATTTTCTGCTTAGGGTAAGCAGAGATAAATATGCTGATTTGTTGATTCTTTAGGGCACGGTGACTTCGGTTATAATGAAGAGAGGGTGGTGAAACTCCTGTCAATCGAGAGTCTAAAAGCTAGCCCGTTGTGTGAAATCATTGTATCATTTTTTTTTAAATGTCAGGGATAGCATAAAAAAAAAGAGATCGAAAATCCTAAAAGTCGTATTTTTACGATTTTGAGCATTTTCAAAGTTCCTTTTCTCTTAAATCAACATAATATTTTTGGGGAACTTCTTCTACAAAGAGTCTTATCGATAGTCTTTTATATGAAACCATCGATCAACAGTCCAAAATATCAGGAGTAGAAGAATAAAAAGATCGAAAATTGAAAACTGCACCCTTTCATTGTTAAGCGAAACATGCAGCGTGGGTACAATTTACACATTTAGTCATCGTATAGAGCTTATTCAACAGTATCGAATTCCAACTGCTTAGGGATATTTTACGTGCACTTCAATGTGTACACGGGACTTTGGTTTTTCGTCCCATCCGAACGACTGTTATTTGTTTTCTATTTTAAAACTATCTAAAAAAAATTTGTAATCATTTATGTTATTGATGTAGATTAATACTGTTTATATTTTGTACATTTTAACACATTCATCAATTAATAATGGTTTGCATAGTCATTGTATAGAGCTTATTCAACGGTATCGAATTCCAACTGCTTAGGGATATTTTATGTGCACTTCAATGTGTACACGAGACCTTGGTTTTTCGTCCCAACCGAACGACTGAACAGCTGTCCTTGTCAGGCCCTCCGTTGTGCCTCACTGACAAGAGGGAACCACGCCGGAAAATCGAGATGAACTTTCTCGGTGCAGAACTTTCAATTCACGCCAAACGTTTATTGTATACGATTAAGCTGGTCAGTTGGAGCTTATTTTCAAAAGTTTTGTAATAATAGGTTGGTAATTAAAGTACTGTGCAAATTAAACTGCTAAAACAGAAAATTTCGCCCGGTTGAAATGTTTCTTGCTATAAGTCAGCAATTTCCCGATTTTAGGGAGGCTGAATGACTGAATGGATAGCATACGTGCGCTGTGTCGTAACGTCTGTCATTGAGTCAACCGGCGTCGTTTCGATTTCCAGGTTGCACGTGACATGGAGTATGGTGTCCAACCTTGTGGGTTTTCTCCGTGTCCTTCGGTTTCCTCCCACTCCTGAAGACCAGTACGCGCAAGGGAAATTTTTCAATAAAATTAAAAAACATATGTTAGTCCCGAAATGACCTAGTTTGTGTCGAATGGACGTTAAGCCGCATTTCTCTCCTTCTGTTTTATTTTTAAAGTTTTGTAATAATCGGTTGGTAATCCATGGTACTGTAAAAGTGATAAAACAGAAAATTTCGCCCGGTTGTAATGTTTCTCACTTTAAAGTCAGCAATTTGCCGATTTCAAGGGGAAAACGATTATTGCGAACGATTTAGCTGGTCGGGAGGGGCTTATTTTTAAAAGTTTTGTAATATTCGATTGATAGCTAAAGGTACCGTGCAAATTAAACTAATAAAATAGAATATTTCGTCCGGTTGAAATGTTTCTCGCTATAGGTCAGCAATTTGCCGATTTTAGGGAGGTTGCGTGGCTGAATGGTTAGCACGTGCGCTCTGTATCATAACGTCTGTCATTGAGTCAACTGGCGTTGTTTCGATTTCTTGGTTGTACGTGACAAGGAGTATGGTCGCCTGTCCAACCTCGTAGGCCGTAACGCTGCTGCCCGGGTAAAATTTCCTCATTGCACACTTTATGGCGTATGCCCGTCTTCATTAGCCCATTTTAGGAGCAGAACAGTAGGACGTTAAACCCCATTCAATTTCATTTCATTTTTTCTATGTTGCTTATTTATTATAGTGGATAAATGTTTTTCTGGTTCTATTAATTATTTCATTTCTGCATAGAAATCTTGCTTTGACCAGTTTTTTTTTTATTGCAGAGTGCCATTCTTGTATATTGCAGTCTATGACCCTTTGTTTAAAACATGCTTAAGAAGTTGTCACGATTTCCTACTTATAACCAAACATATTGGAAACCATAATTATATAACATATCTCTAATTTTGGAAGCCCGATTACAGCTATACAAGTTTCAGTATTTCCCTTTAGTTTAAAGATTATTTTTTGCCCGGGTGCAATGTTTCTCACTACATTTAAATTTGTAAGTTTGTGAGTTTTTGGCCGATTTTGATAATTATGTCTTTATAATTTTCCAAATTTACATATTTAACGTAAATATTCAAACAGTTGAGTTCAACCTGATTCAAAAAGTTTTAGTTTTGTTCAAAGTTATCTCATTTAATTTTTCGATGTTTTCTTACCGTTTTCATTTCATTTTTCTGAAAGTTTTGAAGTGGGAAGTCATCCCGATTACAGCAACACAATTTATTTCTCTTTAGTTTTCAGATTATCCAATGTTTCATATTATATTTACAAGTCTAAACATAGTATGAAACATTGCACCCAGGCATAACAAGAATCTGAAAACTAAAGGGAAATAACTGAAACTTGTATTACTGTAATGAGACGGATGAGAAAATGAAATGAAAATGGCGAGAAAGAACTAAAAATGGCAGGTTGGACAGGCGACCTTACTCCTTGTCACGTACAACTCTTTGTACAAGAAGTTCCAAAAATATATCATGTTTACTTTACGAGAAAAAGACCTCTAAATATGCTCCAAACCGTAAAAATACGACTTTTTGGATTTTCGATCTCATTTTTCTGCTATCCCTGATATTTAAAAAAATGATACAATGATTTCACACAACAGGCAAGCTATTAGACTCTCTTTTGACAAGAGTTTCACCGCCCTCCCTTCATTATAAAGGACGTTATCGTGCCATAAATAATCAACAAATCAGCATGCTTATCTCTGCTTACCTTTGGCAGAAAATGCTCATCTTTGAACTCAATCATGACATGTCCTAGTAAACGTCTACACCAAGTTTGAACATTCTAGCTTAATTAGAAGGAGAGTTATTGTGTTCCAAAGTCCCGGCCCTTCAAATTGCTTCTATTTTTCATTTTCAATTCAAAATTGTGACCATCACGTGACCGAAATCAAAATTCTGATCGTTAGATTTTTAGGCATTCCTTCAAGGATTTCGAAAATGTAACTCCCATGTCTGTAAGTAAAATAGCAAAAAAGCCTTATTGATTTTTCAGGTTTAAAGATGGTGGCACTTCCGGTTCGATCGACAAACTCCATATTTTGTGTACGAATCAGTAATTACTTGTCTAGTACCGAAAATGTTTTTTAGGTCATTCTGACCTATATTTCTTTGATTTTTTTGAAAAAATCGATCCTTAATTTCGTCAAGGGGAGATAATTAAGAAAATTTCTAATTATATTTTTGAAGTCACATCGGTAAGATCTACTTACATGCTAAATTTCATGAAAATCGTACAACTATTAAACAAGTTGTCAAATTGGTCTAAACTTCCGGTTCGAATTCACAGCGACGAATTTTCGAAATTCGAAAATGTATAACTGCAGATGAAAATGATTATTTTCAAGGTATTCAAAGAAAAAAGAATTAGTAAAATCGGTCAAAAAATAACAAAATTACGACTATGCATTGTCAGTTTTTTCTTTCGTAAAATTCGGTGATTTCGGATTCGTAAAACGTTTTGAAAATATATTCAATCAACAGCCACCACCCATTTTTTTTTGGGGGGGGGATAGGTAAAAGTTTCAGACAGATCCTATGGTTAGATTCTGAGAAATCAGATTTGTGGATAAAACACACAAAAAAAAATAACACGACTTTTTGGGTTTTCGATCTCTTTTTTTCTGCTATCTCTGATATTAAAAAAAAGTATACAATGATTTCACACAACGGGCTAGCTATTAGACTCTCGATTGACAGGAGTTTCACCACCCTCCCTTCATTATAACCGAAGTTATCGTGCCCTAAATAATCAACAAATCAGCATACTTATCTCTGCTTACCCTAAGCAGAAAATGCTCATCTTTGCACTCAATCACGACATTGACCTACTGAACGTTTGCACCAAGATTGAACATTCTAGTTCAATTAGATGGAGAGTTATTGTGTTCCAAAGTTTCGGCCCTTCAAATTGCTACTACTTTTCATATTCATTTCAAAATGAAATCCATCAGTAGACCTAAATCAAAATTCTGCTCCCAGCGATTTTTGGGCCATCCTTCAAGGATTCAGAAAATATATCTCCCGTGTCTGTAAGTAAAATAGCAAAAAAGCCTTAGGGATTTTTCACGTTTCAAGATGGTGGCACTTCCGGTTCGATCGACAAACTTCATATTTTGTGTACAAAGGAGTAATTACTAATCTAGTATCCAAAAAAGAAATCACGTCATTCTGACCTATATTTCGATGATTTTTTTGAAAATTTTGATCCTTAATTTCGTCAAGGGGAGATAATTTTGAAAATTTCTAATTATATTTTTGACATCATATCGGTAGGATCTACTTATATACTTAATTTCATGAAGATCGTACAACTATTAAAGAAGTTGTTAAATTGGTCTAAACTTCCGGTTCGAAATCACAGCGACGAATTTTTTTGAAATTCAAAAATGTGAAACTGCAGATGAAAATGATTTTTTTCAAGGTATTGAAAGAAAGAAGAATTAGTAAGATCGGTCAAAAAATAACAAAGTTACGACTATGCATTGTCAGTTTTTTCGTTCGTAAAATTCGGTGATTTCGGATTCGTAAAACGTTTTGAAAATATATTTAAACAACGTTCGCACCCCATTTTTTTTGGGGGGGGGAGTAGGTCAAAATTTCAGAAAGATCCTATGGATAGATTCTGAGAAATCCGATTTGCAGAAAACACACACACAAAAAAAATAACTAGATCTGCTACTGTCCCATGCAGATATGAAAGCTTTATTTTTTTTTGTGTGTGTTTTCTGCAAATCGGATTTCTCAGAATCTGTCCATAGGATCTTTCTGAAATTTTGACCTACCCCCCAAAAAATGGGGTGGGAACGTGTCATCGATTGTATCAAGTATCCTAAATAAAAGGATAAGAAGAAAAAAATTATCAAAATTGGTCAAAAACTCGCAAAATTACAAGTCTAAATATAGTATGAAACATTGCACCCAGGCATAACAATAATCTGAAAACTAAGGGGAAATAACCGAAACCTGTATTACTGTAATGAGACGGATGAGAAAATGAAATGAAAATTGCTGGAAAAAAATTAAAAATGGCAGGTTGGACAGGCGACCTTACTCCTTGTCACGTACAACCGGGCATTCGAAAACACGCTGGTTAACTCAATGACAGGCGCGCGTGTTTTTGTTTTTTGTCGGTTTTAAAAAGGCGTCTACAGCACCCGGAGTTCCAAGGCGGTCACCCATCCAAGTAATGACCGGGCCCGACGTTGCTTAACTTCAGTGATCGGACGAGAACTGGTGTTTTCAACGTGGTATGGACGTATACGAGAGGGGGTGGACAGAACCCGTAGTTTTACTTACCTGAATTGACCCGCTTATTGATTTTTGGGGCGGTTTTTGTCGGTTTTAAAAATCGTCTACAGCACCCGGTGTTCCCAGGCGGTCACCCATCTAAGTACTAACCGGGCCCGACTTGGCTTAACTTCAGTGATCGGACGAGAACTGGTATTTTCAACGTGGTGTGGCCGTAGACGAGAGAGGGTGGACAGAACCCGTAGTTATACTTACCTGAATTGACCCGCTTATTGATTTGGGGGGGAGGGGGGTGTCGGTTTTAAAAAGGCGTCTAAAGCACCCGGTGTTCCCAGGCGGTCACCCATCCAAGTACTGACCGAGCCCGACGTTGCTTAACTTCACTGATCGGACGAGAACTGGTGTTTTCAACGTGGTGTGGCCGTAGACGAGAGAAGGTGGACAGAACCCGTAGTTATACTTACCTGAATTGACCCGCTTATTGATTTTTTGGGGGTTTTTTGTCGGTTTTAAAAAGGCGTCTACAGCACACGGTGTTCCCAGGCGGTCACCCATCCAAGTACTGACCGGACCCGACGTTGCTTAACTTCAGTGATTGGACGAGAACTGGTGTTTTCAACGTGGTGTGGCCGTAGACGAGAGAAGGTGGACAGAACCCATACTTGTGCTTACTCAAATTCTTTTTGTGTCTTTTTCCCTGGGGAGACGGGCCGAGCGGAGAGCTGGAGTGGTGCAAAAGAGTGCGCGCTGTGGTCTGATTGGCGGAAAATTGATTTTTTCACAAAGAATCAGGACAAAAAGGTGTCTACAGCACCCGGTGTTCCCATACGGTCACCCATCCAAGTACTAACCGGGCCCGACGTTGCTTTACTTCAGTGATCGGACGAGAACTGGTATTTTCAACGTGGTGTGGCCGTAGACGAGAGAAAGTGGACAGAACCCGTAGTTATACTTACCTGAATTGACCCGCTTATTGATTTTTTTTTGTTTTAGAGTATTTAATTGCTTTAAAGAGACACGTTAAGGGTTGTTCATAGTTGAATGAAAGTTTAATTTTAAAAAAGACCAATAAAATAAGGATTTGATAATGCCAGACTAATATTAAAATAAAGTTTTAAATTAAGAATAATTAATTATTGGTCTAATGCAATGAAATGATTTGATTTGACGGATGAAATGTACGATGGGTGTCCACACTATGTGGCTAAGGCGTTGGCCTGCTAGCCAGGAGGTCGGGTGTTCGATCCCTGCATTGGCCGAGAAAGTTCATCTCGTTTTTCTGGCGTGTCCCCCCACCCGCCGTGTACACATTGGAGTGCACGTAAAAGATCCCTTAGCAGTTGGAATTCGATATTGTTGAATAAGCTCTATACGATGACTAAATGTGCAGATTGTAGCCACCCATATAAAAGACTACCGATAAGACTCTTTGTAGAAGAAGTTCCCCAAAAATATTATGTTGACTTTAAGAGGAAAGGACTTTTAAAAATGCTCAAAATCGACTTTTTGGATTTTCGATCTCTTTTTTTCTGCTAGCCCTGATATTTAAAAAAAATGATACCATGATTTCACACAACGGCCTAGCTATTAGACTCTCGATTGACAGGAGTTTCACCACCCTCTCTTCATTATAACCGAAGTTATCATTCCCTAAATAATCAATAAATCAGCATGCTTATCTCTGCTTACCCTAAGCAGAAAATGCTCATCTTTGAACTCAATCATGACATTGACCTACTGAACGTCTACACCAAGGTTGAACATTCTAGCTCAATTAGAAGGAGAGTTATTGTGTTTCAAAATCTCGGCCCTTCAAATTGCTACTACTTTTCATGTTCACTTCAAAATGGTAACCATCAGTTGACCTAAATCAAAATTCTGCTCCCTGCGATTTTTGGGCCATCCTTCAAGGATTCAGAAAATATAAATCCCGTGTCTGTAAGTAAAATAGACTTAGGGATTTTTCATGTTTCAAGATGGTGGCACTTCCGGTTCGATCGACAAACTCCATATTTTGTGTATGAATCAGTAATTACTTGTCGAGTATCGAAAAAAGACATTAGGTCATTCTGACCTATATTTCGACGATTTTTTTTTTTAATTTGATCCTTAATTTTACCAAGGGGAGATAATTTAGAAAATTTCTCATTATATTTTTGAAGTCACATCGGTAAGATCTACTTATATACTAAATTTCATGAAAATCGTACAACTATTAAAGAAGTTGTCAAATTGGTCTAAACTTCCGGTTCGAAATCACAGCGACGAATTTTCGAAATTCGAAAATGTGAAACTGCAGATGGAAATTTTTTTTTTCAAGGTATTCAAAGAAAAAGAATTAGTAAAATTGGTCAAAAAATAGCAAAGTTACGACTATGCATTGTCAGTTTTTTCGTTCGTAAAATTGTGTTTCAATGTCTCGACCAATCAATTTGCGTATCGCTCTGCTTATCAGAGCAGAAAATGCTCATTGTCGAACTTAGTCAAGGTAGAGATTTAATGAAACTATACACCAAGTTTCATCACTATAACTAATGTTATTGTGTGTCGAATCATCAACCAGTCAAATTGCTCATCTCTGCTTACCCAATGCCGAAAATGCTGATATTCGAACTGCATCAAGACATTGACCTAGTGAATGCCTATACCAAGTTTGAACATTGTACCCCAATTAGAAGAAGAGTTATTGTGTTCCAGAGTCATCAAGGTATTGGCCTAATAAACATCTACACCAAGTCTAGCTGAATTAGAAAGAGAGTTATTGTGTCCCAAACTAGATCATTTCGGGACTAACATATAGTTCGATTTTATTTCAATATTTCGCTTGCGCGTACAGGTCTTTAGCAGTGGAAGGAAACCGGAGTAAGTGAATAAAACCCACCAAGTTGGACAGGCGACCTTACTTCTTGTCAGGTACAACCGGAGATTCGAAAACACGCTAGTTGACTCAATGACAAGCTTTATGATACAGCGCGCGCGTGCTAACCATTCAGCCACCCAACCCCCCTTTGAAATCATACACGTGCAATATGTCATATAAGAAGAATAACAATTCGTTCACATACAAAATGGTAAATTAATGAGCTTAGGTCAAAAGGTTGAGCTACTGTTTTAGAGTTTGATGTTTCCTTTTACTTTTCTATATAGTTTCCATCGCAAAACGTTTTGAAAATATATTCATACCAAGGCCACCACCCATTTTTGAAAGGAGGCTAACCAGAAAAGTAAAATAGATCACAAAATCACGAAGTAACACAGCTGTCAAGGTCAATTTTTTCATCAGTTGTTTTCGGTGATTTTGGATTCGCAAAACGTTTTGAAAATATATTGATTCCAAGGCCACAACCCATTTTTGAAAGGAGGCTAACCAGAAATGTATTGATTTCCCAAGATTTGAGACGAAATCGCGAAACTGAGATCTATTTGATTATTTTCAAGCTGTCAATCGGAGTTATTCACGCGAAAACAACTTTGTCGGCACGGAAAACATCAAAGGCGAAATTTGAAATTTTGAAATTTGCAAATATCAAACATTCGACAATGAGCCAGGCTATCCCCAAATGTATTAATTTTAAAGATAGGAAACGTATTCAACAAACTACGGTCTATTCTGATAATTTACATGCCCGTTAATGTCCATTTTTCACTATTTCTGATATTCAATTAAATATGGTGACTATCCATTGACTTAAATCAAAATTCTACTGCCAACATTTTATAGCCATTCCTTCAAGAATTCAGAGAATATAACCCCCGTGTCTGTATGTAAAATAGCAAAATGGCGTTTGAGGTTTTTACATTTCAAGATGGTGGCACTTCCGGGTTGAGCTACAAACTCCATTTTTTGTGTACGAATCAGTGGTCTCGTAGCTAGTACCTCAAATAAAAATTCAAGATAATTTGACCTATATTTCGTCGATTTTTTTTAACATTTCGATCTCCAATTTCTCCAAGGGTAGATAATTTAGAAAATTTCTAAAGTCATTTTTCAAGTCCCATCATTAAGGTTTACATACATATTAAATTTCATGAAAATCGTACAACTACTAAAGAAGTTGTCAAGTTGGTCTAAACTTCCGGTTCTAAATCACAGCGACGAATTTTCGAAATTCGAAAATCCGAAATTGCAGATTTGAAGTAAATATCTCAAGGTACTCATAGAAAAAAGAATTAATTAAATAGGTCAAATAGTCACAAAGTTACAGCATTGTAGGTCAAATGCATTCGTTCGTTAAATTCGGTGATTTCGGATTCGTAAAACGTTTTGAAAATATATTTAATCAAGCTTTGCACCCCATTTGGGAGGGGGGGGCAGGTCAAAGTTTCAGAAAGATCCTATGGTTAGATTCTGAGAAATCCGATTTGCAGAAAATACACACACAAAAAAAAAAAATAATAATAACTAGATCTGCTACTGTCCCATGCAGATATGAAAGCTTTCATATTCATCGCCACGTGTCATTGATTGTATCATGTATCCTAAATAAAAGGATAAGAAGAAAAAATTATCAAAATTCGTCAAAAACTCGCAAAATTACAAGTCTAAATATAGTATGAAACATTGCACCCAGGCATAACAATAATCTGAAAACTAAATGGAAATAACCGAAACTTGTATTACTGTAATGAGACGGATGAGAAAATGAAATGAAAATTGCCGGAAAAAAATTAAAAATGACAGGTTGGACAGGCGACTTTACTCCTTGTCACGTACAACCGAGCATTCGAAAACACGCGCGTGCTAACCATTCAGCCGCCCAACCCCCCTTTGAAATCAGACACGTACAAGCCACTCACAACAAAATGGTAAATTAATGAGTTTAGGGCAAAAAGGCGTCTACAGCACCCGGTGTTCCCAGGCGGTCACCCATCCTAGTACTAACCGGGCCCGACGTTGCTTAACTTGAGTGATCAGACTTGAACTGGTGTTTTCAACATGGTATGACCGTAGACGAGAGAAGGTGGACAGAACCCGTAGTTATACATACTTGAATTGACCCGCTTATTGATTTTTTGGGGGGGTTTGTCGGTTTTAAAAAGCACAGCACAGCACCCGGTGTTCCCAGGCGGTCACCCATCCAAGTACTGACCGGGCCCGACGTTGCTTAACTTCAGTGATCGGACGAGAACTGGTGTTTTCAACGTGGTGTGGCCGTAGACGAGAGAAGGTGGACAGAACCCGTAGTTATACTTACCTGAATTGACCCGCTTATTGATTTTTTTTTGTTTTTTGTCGGTTTTAAAAAGGCGCCTACAGCACCCGATGTTCCCAGGCGGTCACCCATCCAAGTACTGAACGGGTCCGACGTTGCTTAACTTCAGTGATCGGACGAGAACTGGTGTTTTCAACGTGGTATGGCCGTAGACGAGAGGGGGTGGACAGAACCCGTAGTTATACTTACCGGAATTGACCCGCTTATTGATTTTTGGGGCGGTTTTTGTCGGTTTTAAAAGGGCGTCTATAGCACCCGGTGTTCCCAGGCGGCCACCCATCCAAGTACTAACCGGGCCCGACGTTGCTTAACTTCAGTGATCGGACAAGAACTGGTGTTTTCAACGTGGTGTGGCCGTAGACGAGAGAAGGTGGGCAGAACCCGTAGTTATACTTACCTGAATTGACCCGCTTATTGATTTTTTTTTGTGGGGGGGGGGGGAGGTGTCGGTTTTAAAAAGGCGTCTACAGCACCCGGTGTTCTCAGGCGGTCACCCATCCAAGTACTGACCGGGCCCGACGTTGCTTAACTTCAGTGATCGGACGAGAACTGGCGTTTTCAACGTGGTGTGGCCGTAGACGAGAGAACGTGGACAGAACCCGTAGTTATACTTACCTGAATTGACCCGCTTATTGATTTTTTTTGGGGGGGGGAGGGTCGGTTTTAAAAAGGCGTCTACAGCACCCGGTGTTCCCAGGCGGTCACCCATCCAAGTACTGACCGGGCCCGACGTTGCTTAACTTCAGTGATCGGACGAGAACTGGTGTTTTCAACGTGGTATGGCCGTAGACGAGAGGGGGTGGATAGAACCCGTATTTATACTTACCGGAATTGACCCGCTTATTGATTTTTGGGGCGGTTTTTGTCGGTTTTAAAAAGGCGTCTATAGCACCCGGTGTTCCCAGGCGGTCACCCATCCAAGTACTAACCGGGCCCGACGTTGCTTAACTTCAGTGATCGGACGAGAACTGGTGTTTTCAACGTGGTATTGCCGTAGACGAGAGAAGCTGGACAGAACCCGTAGTTATACTTACCTGAATTGACCCGCTTATTGATTTTTTGTTTTGTTTTTTGTTTTAGAGTATTTAATTGTTTTAAAGAGACACGTTAAGGGTTGTTCATAGTTAAATTAAAGTTTAATTTTAAATAAGACCAATAAAATTAGGATTTAATAATGCCAGACTAATATTAAATAAAGTTTTAAATTAAGAATAATTAATTATTGGTCTAATGCAATGAAATGCTTTGATTTGACGGATGAAATGTACGGTGGGTGTTCACACTATGTGGCTAAGGCGTTGGCCTGCTAGCCAGGAGGTCGGGTGTTCGATCCCTGCATTGGCCGAGAAAGTTCATCTCGATATTCTGGCGTGTCCCCCCATCCGCCGTGTACACATTGGAGTGCACGTAAAAGATCCCTTAGCAGTTGGAATTCTATATTGTTGAATAAGCTCTATACGATGACTAAATGTGCAGATTGTAGCCACCCACACTGCATGTTTTGTTTAACAATGAAAGGGTGCGGTTTTCAATTTTCGATCCTTTTATTCTACTACTCCTAAAATTTGGACTGTTGATCTATGGTTTCATATAAAAGACTACCGATAAGACTCTTTGTAGAAGAAGTTCCCCAAAAATATTATGTTGACTTTAAGAGAAAAGGACCTTTAAAAATGCTCCAAATGGTAAAAAATAGGACTTTTTGGATTTTCGATCTCTTTTTTCTGCTACCCCTGATATTTAAAAAAAAATGATACAATGATTTCACACAACGGGCTAGCTATTAGACTCTCGATTGACAAGAGTTTCATCACCCTCCCTTCATTATAACCGAAGTTATTGTGCCCTAAAGAATCAACAAATCAGCATGCTTATCTCTGCTTACCCTAGGCAGAAAATGTTCATCTTTGCACTCAATCATGACATTGACCTAGTGAACGTCTACACCAAGATTGAACATTCTAGCTCAATTAGAAGGAGAGTTATTGTGTTTCAAAGTCTCGGCCCTTCAAATTGCTACTACTTTTCATATTCACTTCAAAATGGCAACCATCAGTTGACCTAAATCAAAATTCTGCTCCCTACGATTTTCGGGCCATCCTTCAAGGATTCAGAAAATAAAAACTCCCGTGTCTGTAAGTAAGATAGCAAAAAAGCCTTAGGGATTTTTCATGTTTCAAGATGGTGGCATTTCCGGTTTGATCGACAAACTCCATATTTTGTGTAGGAATCAGTAATTACCTGTCGAGTATCGAAAAAAATTTTCAGGTCATTCTGACCTATATTTCGATGATTTTTTTTAAAACTTTGATCCTTAATTTCACCAAGGGGAGATAATTTAGAAAATTTCTCATTATAATTTTGAAGTCACATTGGTAAGATCTACTTAAATAATAAATTTCATGAAAATCGTACAACTATTAAAGAAGTTGTCAAATTGGTCTAAACTTCCGGTTCGAAATCACAGCGACGAATTTTCGAAATTCGAAAATGTGAAACTGCAGATGAAAATTATTTTTTTCAAGGTATTCAAAGAAAAAAGAATTAGTAAAATCGGTCAAAAAATAGCAAAGTTACGACTATGCATTGTCAGTTTTTTCGTTCGTAAAATTCGGTGATTTCGAATTCGCAAAACGTTTTGAAAATATATTTAATCAACAGCCACCACCCATTTTTGGGGGGGTAGGTCAAAGTTTCAGAAACATCCTATGGATAGATTCTGTGAAATCCGATTTGCAGGAAAAACACAAAAAAAAAATAACTAGATCTGCTACTGTCCCATGCAGATATGAAAGCTTTCATATTCATCGTCACGTGTCATCGATTATATCAAGTATCTCAAATGAAAGGAGAAGAATAACAAACTATCAAAATTGGTCAAAAACTCGCGAAGTTACAAGTCTAAATATAGTATGAAACATTGCATAATCGGAAAACTAAAGGGAAATAACTGATACTTGTGTTGCTGTAATCGGGATGACTTCCCACTTCAAAACTTTCAGAAAAATGAAATGAAAATGGTAAGAAAACATCGAAAAATTAAATGAGATAACTTTGAACAAAACTAAAAAAATTTGAATCAGGTTGATCCCAAGTGTTTGAATATTTACGTTAAATATGTAAATTTGGAAAATTATAAAGACATAATTATCAAAATCGTTCAAAACTCACAAAGTTACAAATTTAAATGTAGTGAGAAACATTGCACCCGGACAAAAAATAATCTTTAAACTAAAGGGAAATAACCTAATCTTGTATAGCTGTAATCGGGCTTCCAAAATTAGAGATATGTTATATAATTATGGTTTCCAATATGTTTGGTTATAAGTAGGAAATCGTGACAACTTCTTAAGTATGTTTTAAACAAAGGGTCATAGACTGCAATATACAAGAATGGCACTTTGCAATAAAAAAAAAATGGTCAAAGCAAGATTTCTATGCAGAAATGAAATAATTAATAGAACCAGAAAAACATTTATCCACTATCATAAATAAGCAACATAGAGAAAATGAAATCAAATTGAATGGGGTTTAACGTCCTACTCCTAAAATGGGCTAACGAAGACGGGCGTACGCCATAAAGTGTGCAATGAGGGAAATTTTTCCCGGGCAGCGGCGTTACGGCCTACGAGGTTGGACAGACGACCATACTCCTTGTCACGTACAACCAAGAAATCGAAACAACGCCAGTTGACTCAATGACAGACGCTATGATACACAGCGCACGTGCTAACCATTCAGTCACGCAACCTCCCTAAAATCGGCAAATTGCTGACCTACAGATAGAAACATTTCAACCGGGCGAAATCTTCTATTTTATTAGTTTAATTTGCACGGTACCTTTAGTTATCAACCGAATATTACAAAACTTTTAAAAATAAGCTCCCCCTGACCAGCTAAATCGTTCGCAATAAACGTTTTCCCCTTAAAATCGGCAAATTGCTGACTTTAAAGTGAGAAACATTACAACCAGGCGAAATTTTCTGTTTTATCACTTTTACAGTATCTTTGATTACCAACCGATTATTACAAAACTTTAAAAATAAAAAAAAGAAAGAGAGAAATGCGGCTCAACGTCCATTCGACACAAACTAGGTCATTTCGGGACTAACATATGTTTTTTAATTTTATTTATAAACTTCCCTTGCGCGTACGGGTCTTTAGCCGTGGGAGGAAACCGAAGGACACGGAGAAAACCCACGAGGTTGGACACCATACTCCATGTCACGTGCAACTTGGAAATCGAAACGACGCCGGTTGACTCAATGACAGACGTTACGATACAGCGCGCGTATGCTAACCATTCAGCCTCCCTAAAATCTGGAAATTGCTGACTTATAGCAAGAAACATTTTAACCGGGCGAAATTTTCTGTTTTAACAGTTTAATTCGCACGGTATTTTAATTACCAACCGATTATTACAAAACTTTTGAAAATAAGCCCCAACTGACCAGCTTAATCGTATGCAATAAACGTTTGGCCTGAATTGAAAGTTCTGCAACGAGAAAGTTCATCTCGATTTTCCGGCGTGGTTCCCCCTTGTCAGTGAGCAGAACGGAGGGCCTGACAAGGACAGCTGTCTAGTCGTTCGGATGGGACGAAAAACCAAGGTCGCGTGTACACATTGGAGTGCACGTAAAATATCCCTAAGTAGTTGGAATTCGATACTGTTGAATAAGCTCTATACGATGACTAAATGTGCAGATTGTAGTCACCCACACTGCATGTTTCGCTTAACAATGAAAGGGTGCCGTTTTAAATGTTCGATCCTTTTATTCTTCTACTCCAGATATTTTGGACTGTTGATCGAAGTTTTCATATAAAAGACTACCGATAAGACTCGTTGTAGAAGAAGTTCTCAAAAAGTATTATGTTGACTTTAAGAGAAAAGAACCTTTAAAGATGCTCCAAATCGTAAACATACGACTTTTTGGATTTTCGATCTCTTTTTTTCTTCTATCCCTGATATTTAAAGAAAAGATACAACGATTTCAAACAACAGGCCAGCTATTACACTCTCGATTAACAAGAGTTTCACCACCCTCCCTTCATTATAACCGAAGTTATCTTGTCCTAAAGAATCAACAAATCAGCATGCTTATCTCTGCTTACCCTTGGCAGAAAATGCTCATCTTTGAACTCAATCATGACATTGACATAGTGAACGTCTACACCAAGATTGAACATTCTAGTTCAATTAGAAGGAGAGTTATTCTGTTTCAAAGTTTCGGCCCTTCAAATTGCTACTACTTTTCATATTCACTTGAAAATGGCAACCATCAATTGACCTAAATCAAAATTCTGCTCTGAACAATTTTTAGGCCATCTTTCAAGGATTCAGAAAATATAACTCCCGTGTCTGTAAGTAAAATAGCAAAAAAGCCTTAGGGATTTTTCACGTTTCAAGATGGTGGCACTTCCGGTTCGATCAACAAACTTCATATTTTGTGTACAAATCAGTTATTACTTATCTAGTATCCAAAAAAAAAATCAGGTCATTCTGACCTATATTTCGATGATTTTTTTGAAAATTTTGATCCTTAATTTCACCAAGGGGAGATAATTTAGAAAATTTCTCATTATATTTTTGAAGTCACATAGGTAAGGTCTACATATATACTAAATTTCATGAAAATCGTACAACTATTAAAGAAGTTGTCAAATTGGTCTAAACTTCCGGTTCGAAATCACAGCTACGAATTTTCGAAATTCGAAAATGTGAAACTGCAGATGAAAATGATTTTTTTCAGGGTATTCAAAGAAAAAAGAATTAGTAAAATCGGTCAAAAAATAACAAAGTTATGACTATGCATTGTCCATTTTGTCGTTCGTAAATTTCGGTGATTTCGGATTCGTAAAACGTTTTGAAAATATATTTAATCAAGGTTCGCACCCCATTTTTGGGGGGGTAGGTCAAAATTTCAGAAAGATCCTACGGATAGATTCTGAGAAATCCGATTTGCAGAAAACACACAAAAAAAAAATAATAATAACTAGATCTGCTACTGTCCCATGCAGATATGAAAGCTTTCATATTCATCGTCACGTGTCATAGATTATATCAAGTATCTCAAATAAAAGGATAAGAATAACAAACTATCAAAATTGGTCAAAAACTCGCGAAGTTACAAGTCTAAATATAGTATGAAACATTGCATAATCTGAAAACTAAAGGGAAATAACTGATACTTGTGTTGCTGTAATCGGGATGACTTCCCACTTCAAAACTTTCAGAAAAATGAAATGAAAATGGTAAGAAAACATCGAAAAATTAAATGAGAAAACTTTGAACAAAACTAAAAACTTTTGAATCAGGTTGATTCCAATTGTTTGAATATTTAAAGATGCTCCAAATCGTAAACATACGACTTTTTGGATTTTCGATCTCTTTTTTTCTTCTATCCCTGATATTTAAAGAAAAGATACAACGATTTCAAACAACAGGCCAGCTATTACACTCTCGATTAACAAGAGTTTCACCACCCTCCCTTCATTATAACCGAAGTTATCTTGTCCTAAAGAATCAACAAATCAGCATGCTTATCTCTGCTTACCCTTGGCAGAAAATGCTCATCTTTGAACTCAATCATGACATTGACATAGTGAACGTCTACACCAAGATTGAACATTCTAGTTCAATTAGAAGGAGAGTTATTCTGTTTCAAAGTTTCGGCCCTTTTGAATCAGGTTGATTCCAATTGTTTGAATATTTACGTTAAATATGTAAATTTGGAAAATTATAAAGACATAATTATCAAAATCGGTCAAAACTCACAAAGTTACAAATTTAAATGTAGTGAGAAACATTGCACCCTCGGCAAAAAAATAATCTTTAAACTAAAGGGAAATAACCCAAACTTGTATAGCTGTAATCGGGCTTCCAAAATTAGAGATATGTTATATAATTATGGTTTCCAATATGTTTGGTTATAAGTAGGAAATCGTGACAACTTCTTAAGCATGTTTTAAACAAAGGGCCATAGACTGCAATATACAAGAATGGCGCTTTGCAATAAAAAAAAACTGCTCAAAGCAAGATTTCTATGCAGAAATGAAATAAGTAATAGAACCAGAAAAACATTTATCCACTATAATAAATAAGCAACATAGAGAAAATGAAATCAAATTGAATGGTTGTTTAACGTCCTACTGTTTTGTTCCTAAAATGGGCTAATGAAGACGGGCATACGCCATAAAGTGTGCAATGAGGGAAATTTTACCCGGGCAGCGGCGTTATGGCCTACGAGGTTGGACAGGCGACCATACTCCTTGTCACGTACAACCAAGAAATCGAAACAACGCCAGTTGACTCAATGACAGACGTTATGATACAGAGCGCACGTGCTAACCATTCAGTCACGCAACCTCCCTAAAATCTGCAAATTGCTGACCTACAGATAGAAACATTTCAACCGGGCGAAATCTTCTATTTTATTAGTTTAACTTGCACGGTACCTTTAGTTATCAACCGAATATTACAAAACTTTTAAAAATAAGCTCCCCCTGACCAGCTAAATCGTTTGCAATAAACGTTTTCCCCTTAAAATCGGCAAATTGCTGAATTTAAAGTGAGAAACATTACAACCGGGTGAATTTTTCTGTTTTATCACTTTTACAGTATCTTTGATTACCAACCGATTATTACAAAACTTTAAAAATAAAAAAAAAGAGAGAAATGCGGCTTAACGTCCATTCGACACAAACTAGGTCATTTCGGGACTAACATATGTTTTTTAATTTTATTTAAAAACTCCCCTTGCGCGTACTGGTCTTTAGCTGTTGGGAGGAAACCGAATGGCACGGAGAAAACCCACGAGGTTGGACACCATACTCCATGTCACGTGCAATCTCGAAATCGAAACGACGCCCGTTGACTCAATGACAGACGTTACGATACAGCGTGCACATGCTAACCATTCAGCCATTCAGCCTCCCTTAAAAATAAGCTCCCCCTGACCAGCTTAATTGTTCGCAATAAACATTTGCCCTCTAAAATCGGCAAATTGCTGACTTTAAAGTGGGAAACATTATAACCGGGCGAAATTTTATGTTTTAACAGTTTAATTCGCACAGTATTTTAATTACCAACCGATTATTACAAAACTTTTGAAAATAAGCTCCAACTGACCAGCTTAATCGTATGCAATAAACGTTTGACCTGAATTGAAAGTTCTGCAACGAGGAAGATCATCTCGATTTTCCGGCGTGGTCCCCCCTTGTCAGTGAGGCAGAACGGAGGGCCTGACAAGGACAGCTGTCTGGTCGTTCGGGTGGGACGAAAAACCAAGGTCGCGTGTACACATTGGAGTGCACGTAAAATATCCCTAAGCAGTTGGAATTCGATACTGTTGAATAAGCTCTATACAATGACTAAATGTGCAGATTGTAGTCACACACACTGCATGTTTCGCTTAACAATGAAAGGGTGCCGTTTTCAATGTTCGATCCTTTTATTCTTCTACTCCAGATATTTTGGACTGTTGATCGAAGTTTTCATATAAAAGACTACCGATAAGACTCTTTGTAGAAGAAGTTCCCAAAAAGTATTATGTTGACTTTAAGAGAAAAGAACCTTTAAAGATGCTCCAAATCGTAAACATACGACTTTTTGTTTACAGTACCTTTGATTACCAACCGATTATTACAAAACTTTAAAAATAAAAGAGAAAGAGAGAAATGCGGCTCAACGTCCATTCGACACAAACTAGGTCATTTCGGGACCAACATATGTTTTTTAATTGTATTTATAAACTTCCCTTGCGCGTACGGGTCTTTAGCCGTGGGAGGAAACAGAAGGACACGGAGAAAACCCACGAGGTTGGACATCATACTCCATGTCACGTGCAACTTGGAAATCGAAACGACGCCGGTTGACTCAATGACAGACGTTACGATACAGCGCGCGTATGCTAACCATTCAGCCTCCCTAAAATCTGGAAATTGCTGACTTATAGCAAGAAACATTTTAACCGGGCGAAATTTTCTGTTTTAACAGTTTAATTCGCACGGTATTTTAATTACCAACCGATTATTACAAAACTTTTGAAAATACGCTCCAACTGACCAGCTTAATCGTATGCAATAAACGTTTGACCTGAATTGAAAGTTCTGCAACGAGGAAGATCATCTCGATTTTCCGGCGTGGTCCCCCCTTGTCAGTGAGGCAGAACGGAGGGCCTGACAAGGACAGCTGTCTAGTCGTTCGGGTGGGACGAAAAACCAAGGTCGCGTGTACACATTGGAGTGCACGTAAAATATCCCTAAGCAGTTGGAATTCGATACTGTTGAATAAGCTCTATACAATGACTAAATGTGCAGATTGTAGTCACACACACTGCATGTTTCGCTTAACAATGAAAGGGTGCCGTTTTCAATGTTCGATCCTTTTATTCTTCTACTCCAGATATTTTGGACTGTTGATCGAAGTTTTCATTTAAAAGACTACCGATAAGACTCTTTGTAGAAGAAGTTCCCAAAAAGTATTATGTTGACTTTAAGAGAAAAGAACCTTTAAAGATGCTCCAAATCGTAAACATACGACTTTTTGTTTACAGTACCTTTGATTACCAACCAATTATTACAAAACTTTAAAAATAAAAGAGAAAGAGAGAAATGCGGCTCAACGTCCATTCGACACAAACTAGGTCATTTCGGGACCAACATATGTTTTTTAATTGTATTTATAAACTTCCCTTGCGCGTACGGGTCTTTAGCGTGGGAGGAAACCGAAGGACACGGAGAAAACCCACGAGGTTGGACATCATACTCCATGTCACGTGCAACTTGGAAATCGAAACGACGCCGGTTGACTCAATGACAGACGTTACGATACAGCGCGCGTATGCTAACCATTCAGCCTCCTTAAAATCTGGAAATTGCTGACTTATAGCAAGAAACATTTTAACCGGGCGAAATTTTCTGTTTTAACAGTTTAATTCGCACGGTATTTTAATTACCAACCGATTATTACAAAACTTTTGAAAATAAGCTCCAACTGACCAGCTTAATCGTATGCAATAAACGTTTGGCCTGAATTGAAAGTTCTGCAACGAGGAAGATCATCTCGATTTTCCGGCGTGGTCCCCCCTTGTCAGTGAGGCAGAACGGAGGGCCTGACAAGGACAGCTGTCTAGTCGTTCGGGTGGGACGAAAAACCAAGGTCGCGTGTACACATTGGAGTGCACGTAAAATATCCCTAAGCAGTTGGAATTCGATACTGTTGAATAAGCTCTATACAATGACTAAATGTGCAGATTGTAGTCACACACACTGCATGTTTCGCTTAACAATGAAAGGGTGCCGTTTTCAATGTTCGATCCTTTTATTCTTCTACTCCAGATATTTTGGACTGTTGATCGAAGTTTTCATATAAAAGACTACCGATAAGACTCTTTGTAGAAGAAGTTCCCAAAAAGTATTATGTTGACTTTAAGAGAAAAGAACCTTTAAAGATGCTCCAAATCGTAAACATACGACTTTTTGGATTTTCGATCTCCTTTTTTCAGCTATCCCTGATATTTAAAAAAAAGATACAACGATTTCACACAACAGGCCAGCTATTACACTCTCGATTAACAAGAGTTTCACCGCCCTCCCTTCATTATAACCGAAGTTATCTTGCCCTAAAGAATCAACAAATCAGCATGCTTATCTCTGCTTACCCTTGGCAGAAAATGCTCATCTTTGAACTCAATCATGACATTGACATAGTGAACGTCTACACCAAGATTGAACATTCTAGCTTAATTAGAAGGAGAGTTATTGTGTTTCAAAGTTTCGGCCCTTCAAATTGCTACTACTTTTCATATTCACTTCAAAATGGCAACCATCAATTGACCTAAATCAAAATTCTTCTCTGAACAATTTTTAGACCATCTTTCAAGGATTCAGAAAATATAACTCCCGTGTCTGTAAGTAAAATAGCAAAAAAGCCTTAGGGATTTTTCACGTTTCAAGATGGTGGCACTTCCGGTTCGATCAACAAACTTTATATTTTGTGTACAAATCAGTAATTACTTGTCTAGTATCCCAAAAAAAAAATCAGGTCATTCTGACCTATATTTCGATGATTTTTTTGAAAATTTTGATCTTTAATTTCGTCAAGGGGAGATAATTTAGAAAATTTCTAATCATATTTTTGAAGTCACATCGGTAAGGTCTACATATATACTAAATTTCATGACAATCGTACAATTATTAAAGAAGTTGTCAAATTGGTCTAAACTTCCGGTTCGAAATCACAGCGACGAATTTTCGAAAATCGAAAATTTGAAACTGCAGATGAAAATGATTTTTTTCAAGGTATTCAAAGAAAAAAGAATTAGTAAAATCGGTCAAAAAATAACAAAGTTACGACTATGCTTTGTCCATTTCGTCGTTCGTAAATTTCGGTGATTTCGGATTCGTAAAACGTTTTGAAAATATATTTAATCAAGGTTCGCACCCCATTTTTGGGGGGGTAGGTCAAAATTTCAGAAAGATCCTACGGATAGATTCTGAGAAATCCGATTTGCAGAAAACACACAAAAAAAAAAATAATAACTAGATCTGCTACTGTCCCATGCAGATATGAAAGCTTTCATATTCATCGTCACGTGTCATAGATTATATCAAGTATCTCAAATAAAAGGATAAGAATAACAAACTATCAAAATTGGTCAAAAACTCGCGAAGTTACAAGTCTAAATATAGTATGAAACATTGCATAATCTGAAAACTAAAGGGAAATAACTGATACTTGTGTTGCTGTAATCGGGATGACTTCCCACTTCAAAACTTTCAGAAAAATGAAATGAAAATGGTAAGAAAACATCGAAAAATTAAATGAGAAAACTTTGAACTAAACTAAAAACTTTTGAATCATGTTGATTCCAATTGTTTGAATATTTACGTTAAATATGTAAATTTGGAAAATTATAAAGACATAATTATCAAAATCGGTCAAAACTCACAAAGTTACAAATTTAAATGTAGTGAGAAACATTGCACCCTCGGCAAAAAAATAATCTTTAAACTAAAGGGAAATAACCCAAACTTGTATAGCTGTAATCGGGCTTCCAAAATTAGAGATATGTTATATAATTATGGTTTCCAATATGTTTGGTTATAAGTAGGAAATCGTGACAACTTCTTAAGTATGTTTTAAACAAAGGGTCATAGACTGCAATATACAAGAATGGCACTTTGCAATAAAAAAAAACTGTTCAAAGCAAGATTTCTATGCAGAAATGAAATAATTAATAGAACCAGAAAAACATTTATCCACTATAATAAATAAGCAACATAGAGAAAATGAAATCAAATTGAATGGTTGTTTAACGTCCTACTGTTTTGCTCCTAAAATGGGCTAATGAAGACGGGTATACGCCATTGACTCAATGACAGACGTTATGATACAGAGCGCACGCGCTAACCATTCAGTCACGCAACCTCCCTAAAATCTGCAAATTGCTGACCTACAGATAGAAACATTTCAACCGGGCGAAATCTTCTATTTTATTAGTTTAATTTGCACGGTACCTTTAGTTATCAACCGAATATTACAAAACTTTTAAAAATAAGCTCCCCCTGACCAGCTAAATCGTTCGCAATAAACGTTTTCCCCTTAAAATCGGCAAATTGCTGACTTTAAAGTGAGAAACATTACAACCGGGTGAATTTTTCTGTTTTATCACTTTTACAGTATCTTTGATTACCAACCGATTATTACAAAACTTTAAAAATAAAAAAAAAAGAGAGAAATGCGGCTTAACGTCCATTCGACACAAACTAGGTCATTTCGGGACTAACATATGTTTTTTAATTTTATTTAAAAACTTCCCTTGCGCGTACTGGTCTTTAGCTGTTGGGAGGAAACTGAATGGCACGGAGAAAACCCACGAGGTTGGACACCATACTCCATGTCACGTGCAATCTCGAAATCGAAACGACGCCCGTTGACTCAATGACAGACGTTACGATACAGCGTGCACATGCTAACCATTCAGCCATTCAGCCTCCCTTAAAAATAAGCTCCCCCTGACCAGCTTAATTGTTCGCAATAAACATTTGCCCTCTAAAATCGGCAAATTGCTGACTTTAAAGTGAGAAACATTATAACCGGGCGAAATTTTATGTTTTAACAGTTTAATTCGCACGGTATTTTAATTACCAACCGATTATTACAAAACTTTTGAAAATAAGCTCCAACTGACCAGCTTAATCGTATGCAATAAACGTTTGGCCTGAATTGAAAGTTCTGCAACGAGGAAGATCATCTCGATTTTCCGGCGTGGCCCCCCCTTGTCAGTGAGGCAGAACGGAGGGCCTGACAAGGACAGCTGTCTAGTCGTTCGGGTGGGACGAAAAACCAAGGTCGCGTGTACACATTGGAGTGCACGTAAAATATCTCTAAGCAGTTGGAATTCGATACTGTTGAATAAGCTCTATACAATGACTAAATGTGCAGATTGTAGTCACACACACTGCATGTTTCGCTTAACAATGAAAGGGTGCCGTTTTCAATGTTCGATCCTTTTATTCTTCTACTCCAGATATTTTGGACTGTTGATCGAAGTTTTCATATAAAAGACTACCGATAAGACTCTTTGTAGAAGAAGTTCCCAAAAAGTATTATGTTGACTTTAAGAGAAAAGAACCTTTAAAGATGCTCCAAATCGTAAACATACGACTTTTTGGATTTTCGATCTCTTTTTGTCAGCTATCCCTGATATTTAAAAAAAAGATACAACGATTTCACACAACAGGCCAGCTATTACACTCTCGATTAACAAGAGTTTCACCGCCCTCCCTTCATTATAACCGAAGTTATCTTGCCCTAAAGAATCAACAAATCAGCATGCTTATTTCTGCTTACCCTAGGCAGAAAATGCTCATCTTTGAACTCAATCATGACATTGACATAGTGAACGTCTACACCAAGATTGAACATTCTAGCTCAATTAGAAGGAGAGTTATTGTGTTTCAAAGTTTCGGCCCTTCAAATTGCTACTACTTTTCATATTCACTTCAAAATGGCAACCATCAATTGACCTAAATCAAAATTCTTCTCTGAACAATTTTTAGATCATCTTTCAAGGATTCAGAAAACATAAATCCCGTGTCTGTAAGTAAAATAGCAAAAAAGCCTTAGGGATTTTTCACGTTTCAAGATGGTGGCACTTCCGGTTCGATCAACAAACTTTATATTTTGTGTACAAATCAGTAATTACTTGTCTAGTATCAAAAAAAAAAATCAGGTCATTCTGACCTATATTTCGATGATTTTTTTGAAAATTTTGATCTTTAATTTCGTCAAGGGGAGATAATTTAGAAAATTTCTAATTATATTTTTGAAGTCACATCGGTAAGGTCTACATATATACTAAATTTCATGACAATCGTACAACTATTAAAGAAGTTGTCAAATTGGTCTAAACTTCCGGTTCAAAATCACAGCGACGAATTTTCGAAATTCGAAAATGTGAAACTGCAGATGAAAATTATTTTTTTCAAGGTATTCAAAGAATAAAGAATTAGTAAAATCGGTCAAAAAATAACAAAGTTACGACTATGCTTTGTCCATTTCGTCGTTCGTAAATTTCGGTGATTTCGGATTCGTAAAACGTTTTGAAAATATATTTAATCAAGGTTCGCACCCCATTTTTGGGGGGGTAGGTCAAAATTTCAGAAAGATCCTACGGATAGATTCTGAGAAATCCGATTTGCAGAAAACACACAAAAAAAAAAATAATAATAACTAGACCTGCAAGCAGCACTGAACCGGCTTTCAGGAATCATACGCGAAGTTTATTATACCATAGCCGATCCATTGAGCTACCAAACTATACTTTAGGTTGTTTTGCTTTAGTGACACCCTCTATCATATGTAAAAGTAATATTTGCTGGCGAAAAGATCAGTCAAAATTGTAAATTATGGCAAAATTAAGTCACTTCCGGTGCCGAAAGAAATTTTTATAGGTGAAAAATAAGTCGAAAATTCGCAACATACAAAATCCAAACGTTGTTTTATACATTTCGGGCAATAAATAATTAACCTATAACCCATAAACTAAAATTAAGAAGGTAAAAAACTTAAAGGTGACCCTGGGAAAATTGGTTATTATTCGACAAGGGAACATGCTAGAAGCCTTTTCTTGATATCAATATGATGGTATTGATTCACTCTTACTGCCCATTAGAGTCAGACGTTATAAAGTTAAACAAATAATGAATATAAATCACTTCTAAAAAATGTTTGTTTTGAAGGCTAAAAATACGTTTTTTGCAAAAATTACATTACTTCCGGTGATATTGAAAATGTTAACTTGGTTCATAGAAGTCATAAATTGCATAAGGTATCAAATGGTAAAAAAATTATAAAAATCGAATAATAAATGACACTTTTATATACCAAAAACCTTGAAAAGTGACTTATAGAAGATCGCCCATTTCTCTGTAAACATACAAGTTAGAAACCATTTTGTGGTATCTGTATGGTCTTATGGCTTCATTCTATTCGTTGATGGGAATCAAATATCATAATTTTAAAAATATTATAAGGGAGACTGATTTGAATAAAATTTTAGTTTTTTAGGTTAAAAATGCAGTTTTTGCCCAAATGACGTCATTTCCGGTCACAGTGAAAATGTAAAATTGGCTTGACCTAGTCTAAATTGGCATTAGGCATCAAATGGGAAAAAAATATTGCAAATCGAATAATAATTCACTCTTGCATAGGCAAAATAACGTGAAAAGTGATGCATGCAAAATTGCATATTTCTCGGCAACTGCTCATATTACAAACTAATTTTCGCATACATTCTTTTCGTCTGGATTAGTGCTACGAGTTTATGGAAATTACAAATAAATATTTCAAAATATGAAGACGCTGAATGAATTGTAAATAACTGAATTTTACACTTTATTTTACATTTTATTCGAAATTGCCCGAAAATGGAATTGAAATTTAAAAATATGAGCTAAGGATTTTGTGCACCTTTGCAGGGTGCATCCATTTAGTTATATCAGTTTTGAAAAAAAATAATATTTGCTTTCAAAAAGTGGTACCGAACTGTCAAAATTGTAGTTTTTGTTAATATTACGTCACTTCCGTTGCCGACAGAAAAATTTCACCCTAACAAAAAAAATTACAATTGGGACCACGGAGCATATGAACTTTGTTTTATACAAATCGAACAATAAATAATTTTTCTGGGTACGGAAAACTAAATTAGCCGATGGCGGCTAACACAAATCACCGAGACAATTTTTTTTCTCATTTCTGCTCAAGTAGGATGATATTTTAACCCTGTGTAAAATATCATCAAAAAATATTCATAAATAAAAAAGATTTTCGTAAAAAAATTATTTTTTTTCAAAATATCGGACATTTTTTCGACTACTTCCGGTTTTACGATCGTTGTTGTGATACCTTTACGAAGTTCTTTGGATACTTAACTTTCTGTACCAGAATTGTCAGAAACATCCATTGAGCAGTTTTGAAAAAAAAAGATAAATTAAAGAGCGTTTTCAAAAATTTAACGATTTTTCTATTTTTTCAAAGTTTGATGCCATTTTTGGACCACCTATATTATTTCAATGCTTTTCATTTTTGATTCACTATATAGACAACCGATAGGACTTTGAGTAAGAAAAGTTTAAGAAAAATCTGCGGCGTCGTTTTCGAGAAAAGGACGTCTCAGAATGTTAAAAAATCGGAAAATACTAGATTTTTGGCACACAATAATTTATTTCCTTACCATCGATATCGTATTATTTAGATACCATATGATGGTCCATTAATAGGGCTATCCAACGACACTTTATTTCTTTTGGTCCGCTATTACCTAAGGGAGAAATCAAGTTTTTTGCAAGTGCGACAATGTTTTTAACCTTTTTTTACATTTTTTGAATACTTCCGGTATGGTTATTATTGTCGATATAGTTTTGATAACCGGTTTAGGCACTAAAATAGCCACAGGGCTCTGTAATGATATATTACATTATCTGATCAGATAAAATGCCCCTGAGAAATCCTAGGTTCAAAAGTGCCAAAAATGCAAAAAATTTAAAATATCGAAAATTAAATTTCAATAACTACATACATATTATACATCGTTAGAATCGTAATTAGGCCAGCTATCTGAATATACAATTTTTTTTTGAAAATCTCTTAAAATAAAAAAATAGCAGAGCATTTTCCAAAATTTCACGATTTTTCGACTTTTTTCGATTTTCAGTCCGTTATTTCACCTTTTCCAGATATTTCAAAGTCGTAATGGAATGTTTCGTACACAAGATTACTGCAAGGTCTCTCGATAGAGAAAGTTTCATAAAAAACTGTGGAGCAGTTTTTGAGATATAGGCATCTAAAAACGCTCCAAATCAGAAAATACTTGATTTTCAGCGAGCCATATTTTGCTTCCTGCTGATCGTATCCGTACGAATTGGGTATCATTCAGTGGTCCAATTACCGCCCGACCAAATGATACCTTAATTTGTTTAATCCGTTGATATCGGACGGAAAAATCGTGTTTTTACCCAAAACACCAATTTTTCACGTTTTTTTCAAAATATCGCATAGTATTTCGACTACTTCCGGTTTACGGATTGTTGTTGAAATTGCTTTAAACGGTGGTTTGACCATATTACTTCATGTTCCAGGAATTTCAGAAACGTCGATCCGGCCGTAAAACGAAACTTAAGCTCACAAAATGTGAAGAAAATTCGAAAAAAATCGAAAAATAAAGGGCGATGACTCTGAATAAAACTTATATTACTGGAACCGGATTGCCTTCAGGTATCCAAAAATGTAGGTCAAATTTGAAAATTTTGAAAAATAACAAAAAATGTGTCTTAAACAACATATTTTCATTTTTCGAATGCTAGAAGTCAGCAGCGAAGTTTCTAAATTGCAAAATTTTCAACTGCTATCGTCCGAGAAAAGACTCAGGGTTTCCAAAAATGTAATTTGTATGAAAATAGGTACAGAATTGACGAATCTACGGCCGTTTTTTAATTTTTTGGCACCGCACAAAATTCGGCCACTTCCGGTCTGCGCAGAAGTTTCAAATACAGTGGAAGGGATGGCCACTATATGGTTTCCTGATAGAAAATTACGTCCCAGATCTGTATCTGTTACAGACACTGAGAAATAGGCTCCCCCGAAAAATAAAATAATAATAACTAGATCTGCTACTGTCCCATGCAGATATGAAAGCTTTCATATTCACTGTCAAAATCTATCGAAATTAATGTAATTTTTCACTCGTAAACAACTTTGTCGGCACGAAAAACATCAAAAACGAAATTCGAATTTTTGAAATATTCAAATACCAAAAATTCCACCCGTATCCCGTCTATCCTGAAATTGAAATGTATTAAATTTTAGACATAGGAGACGCATTGAACATACTATGCCCTATTGTGTTTCTGCTCTGAACGTTTTTTAGGTTTTCCTTCGAGGGTTCAGAAAACGTAACTCTCATGTCTGTAAGTGCAATATCGCAAAAGTTCTATTGTTTTTTCACGTTTTAAGATGGTGTCACTTCCGGTTCAATCGACAAACTCCATGTTTTGTGTACGAATCAGTAATTACTTGTCTAGTATCAAAAAACAAATTAGGTCATTCTGACCTTTATTTCGACGATTTTTTTGAAAAATTTGATTCTTAATTTCACCAACGGGGGATGATTTAGGAAATTTTAAAAGTCATTTTTCAAGTCGCATCAGTAATGTCTAGTTACATACTAAATTTCATGAAAATCGTACAACTATTAAAGAAGTTGTCAAGTTGGTCTCAACTTCCGGTTCGAAATCACAGCGACGAATTTTCGAATATTACAAAATTTTAAAAATAAGCTCCCCCTGACCAGCTTAATCGTTCGCAATAAACGTCGGAAAATTGCTGACTTTAGCCGTGGGAGGTAACCGAAGGACACGGGGAAAACCCACGCGCAACCTGGAAATCGAAACGACGCCGGTTGACTCAATGACAGACGTTACGATACAGCGCGCACATGCTAACCATTCAGCCATTCAGCCTCCCTAAAATCGGAAAATTGCTGACTTATAGCAAGAAACATTTCAACCGGGCATTTCAATCGAAACAACGCCAGTTGACTCAATGACAGACGTTACGATACAGAGCATAGGTGCTAACCATTCAGCCACGTAACCTCCCTAAATTTGGCAAATTGCTGACCTACAGCGACAAACATTTCAACCGGGCGAAATTATCAACCGAATATTACACAACTTTTAAAAGTAAGCTTCCCCTGACCAGCATAATCGTTCACAATAAACGTTTCCCCCTAAAATAGGCAAATTGCTGACTTTAAATTGAGAAACTTGACAACAGGGCGAAATTTCCTGTTTTATGACTTTTACAGTACCTCTGATTACCAACCGATTATAACAAAACTTTAAAAATAAAAGAGAAAAAGAGACATGTGGGTTAACGTCCACTCCACACAAACTAGGACATTTCGGGGCTCACATATATTTTTTAATTTTATTTTAAAACTTCCCTTACGCGTACTGGTATTCGGGAAATTGCTGACGATACAGCGCGCACATGCTAACCATTCAGCCATTCAGCCTCCCTAAAATCGGAAAATTGCTGACTTATAGCAAGAAACATTTCAACCGGGCATTTCAATCGAAAAAACGCCAGTTGACTCAATGACAGACGTTACGATACAGAGCGCAGGTGCTAACCATTCAGCCACGTAACCTCCCTAAATTTGGCAAATTGCGGACCTACAGCGAGAAACATTTCAACCGGGCGAAATTTTCTATTTTAACAGTTTAATTTGCACCGAATATTACAAAACTTTTAAAAATAAGCTCCCCCTGACTAGCTTAATCGTTCGCAATAAACGTTTGCCCCTTAAAATCGGCAAATTGCTGACTTTAAAGTGAGAAACATTACAACCGGGCGAAATTTTCTGTTTTATCACTTTTACAGTATCAGTACCATGCATTACCAACCGATTATTACAAAACTTTAAAAATAAAACAGAAGGAGAGAAATGCGGCTTAACGTCCATTCGACACAAACTAAGTCATTTCGGGACTAATATATGTTTTTTAATTTTATTTATAAACTTCCCTTACGCGTACTGGTATTCAGGAGTGGGAGGAAACCGAAGGACACCGAGTAAAACCCACGAGGTTGGACACCATACTCCATGTCACGTCCATTCGACAAAAACGAGGTCATTTCGAGACTAACATATGTCTTTTAATTTTATTGAAAAACTTCCCTTGCGCGTACGGGTCTTTAGTCGTGGGAGGTAACCGAAGGACACGGGGAAAACCCACGCACAACATGGAAATCGAAACGACGCCGGTTAACTCAATGACAGACGTTACGACAAAGCGCGCGTATGCTAACCATTCAGTCATTCAGCCCCCCTAAAATCGGGAAATTGCTGACTTATAGCAAACAACATTTCAACCGGGCGAAATTTTATGTTTTAGCAGTTTAATTTGCACGGTACTTTAATTACCAACCGATTATCACAAAACTTTTGAAAATAAGCTCCAACTGACCAGCTTAATCGTATGCAATAAACGTTTGGCGTGAACTGAAAGTTCTGCACCGAGAAAGTTCATCTCGATTTTCCGGCGTGGTTCCCTCTTGTCAGTGAGGCAGAACGGAGGGCCTGACAAGGACAGCTGTCTAGTCGTTCGGATGGGACGAAAAACCAAGGTCCCGTGTACACATTGAAGTGCACGTAAAATATCCCTAAGCAGTTGGAATTCGATACTGTTGAATAAGCTGTATACGATGACTAAATGTGCAAATTGTAGTCACCCACGCTGCATGTTTCGCTTAAGAAAGGGTGCAGTTTTCAATTTTCGATCCTTTTATTCTTCTACTCCTGATATTTTGGACTGTTCATCGATGGTTTCATATAAAAGACTATCGATAAGACTCTTTGTAGAAGAAGTTCCCCAAAAATATTATGTTGATTGAAGAGAAAAGGACCTTTAAAAATGCTCAAAATCGTAAAAATACGACTTTTTTGATTTTCGATCTCTTTTTTTCTGCTATCCCTGACATTTAAAAACAATGATACAATGATTTCACACAACGGGCTAGCTATTAGACTCTCGATTGGCAGGAGTTTCACCACCCTCTCTTCATTATAACCGAAGTTATCGTGTCCTAAAGAATCAACAAATCAGCATATTTATCTCTGCTTACCCTTAGCAGAAAATGCTCATCTTTAAACTCAATCATGACATTGACCTAGTGAACGTCTACACCAAGTTTGAACATTCTAGCTTAATTAGAAGGAGAGTAATTTTGTTCCAAAGTCCCGATCCTTCAAATTGCTTCTAAATTTTCATTTTCAATTCAAAATGGTGACCATCACGTGACCGAAATCAAAATTCTATTCGCGACATTTTTTAGGCCTTCCTACAAGGATTCAGAAAATATAACTCCTGAGTCTGTAAGTAAAATAGCAAAAAAGCCTTATTGATTTTTCACTTTTAAATATGGCGGCACTTCCGGTTCGATCGACAAACTCCATATTTTGTGTACAAATCAGTAATTACTTATCTAGTATCCAAAAAAAAAATCAGGTCATTCTGACCTATATTTCGATGATTTTTTTGAAAATTTTGATCCTTAATTTCGTCAAGGGGAGATAATTTAGAAAATTTCTAATTATATTTTTGAAGTCACATCGGAAAGATCTACTTAGATACTAAATTTCATGAAAATCGTACAACTATTAAAGAAGTTGTCAAATTGGTCTAAACTTCCGGTTCGAAATCACAGCGACGAATTTTCGAAATTCGAAAATGTGAAACTGTAGATGAAAATGATTTTTTCAAAGGTATTCAAAGAAAAAAGAATTAGTAAAATCGGTCAAAAAATAACAAAGTTACGACTATGCATTGTCATTTTTTTCGTTCGTAAAATTCGGTGATTTCGGATTCGTAAAACGTTTCGAAAATATATTTAATCAAGGTTCGCACCCCATTTTTGGGGGGGTAGGTCAAAATTTCAGAAAGATCCTATGGATAGATTCTGAGAAATCCGATTTGCAGAAAACACACAAAAAAAAAAAATAATAATAATAACTTTAACAGAAACAATAAGCTTTCATATGTAATATGAAAGCTTAATAAATAATAATAATTTTAGTAATCACAATAGGCTTTCAGACGAAAGTCTGAAAGCCTAATAATCTTAACAGAAACAATAAGCTTTCATATGTAATATGAAAGCTTAATAATAATCTTAACAGAAACAATAAGCTTTCATATGTAATATGAAAGCTTAATAATCTTAACAGAAACAATAAGCTTTCATATGTAATATGAAAGCTTAATAATAATCTTAACAGAAACAATAAGCTTTCATATGAAATATGAAAGCTTAACTAGATCTGCTACTGTCCCATGCAGATATGAAAGCTTTCATATTCATCGTCACGTGTCATTGATTGTATCAAGTATCCTAAATAAAAGGATAAGAAGAAAAAATTATCAAAATTGGTCAAAAACTCGCAAAATTACAAGTCTAAATATACTATGAAACATTGCACCCAGACATAACAATAATCTGAAAACTAAAGGGAAATAACCGAAACTTGTATTACTGTAATGAGACGGATGAGAAAATGGAATGAAAATTGCCGGAAAAAAATTAAAAATGGCAGGTTGGACAGGCGACCTTACTCCTTGTCACGTACAACCGGGCATTCGAAAACACGCTAGTTAACTCAATGACAGGCGCGCGTGCTAACCATTCAGCCGCCCAACCCCCCCTTTGAAATCAGACACGTGCAATATGTCATATAGGAAGAATAACAAGCCACTCACAACAAAATGGTAAATTAATGAGTTTAGGGCAAAAAGGCGTCTACAGCACTCGGTGTTCCCAGGCGGTCACCCATCCTAGTACTAACCGGGCCCGACGTTGCTTAACTTCAGTGATCGGACGAGAACCGGTGTTTTCAACATGGTATGACCGTAGACGAGAGAAGGTGGACAGAACCCGTAGTTATACATACTTGAATTGACCCGCTTATTGATTTTTTTTTTTGGGGGGGGGGTTGTCGGTTTTAAAAAGGCGTCTACAGCACCCGGTGTTCCCAGGCGGTCACCCATCCAAGTACTGACCGGGCCCGACGTTGCTTAATTTCAGTGATCGGACGAGAACTGGTGTTTTCAACGTGGTGTGGCCGTAGACGAGAGAAGGTGGACAGAACCCGTAGTTATACTTACCTGAATTGACCCGCTTATTGATTTTTTTTTTTTTTTTTTTGTCGGTTTTAAAAAGGCGCCTACAGCACCCGGTGTTCCCAGGCGGTCACCCATCCAAGTACTGACCGGGCCCGACGTTGCTTAACTTCAGTGATCGGGCGAGAACTGGTGTTTTCAACGTGGTATAGCCGTAGACGAGAGGGGGTGGACAGAACCCGTAGTTATACTTACCGGAATTGACCCGCTTATTGATTTTTGGGGCGGTTTTTGTCGGTTTTAAAAAGGCGTCTATAGCACCCGGTGTTCCCAGGCGGTCACCCATCCAAGTACTAACCGGACCCGACGTTGCTTAACTTCAGTGATCGGACAAGAACGGGTGTTTTCAACGTGGTGTGGCCGTAGACGAGAGAAGGTGGACAGAACCCGTAGTTATACTTACCTGAATTGACCCGTTTATTGATTTTTTTTTTTTTGGGGGGGGGGGCGGTTTTAAAAAGCCGTCTACAGCACCCGGTGTTCCCAGGCGGTCACCCATCCAAGTACTGACCGGGCCCGACGTTGCATAACTTCAGTGATCGGCCGTAGACGAGAGAAGGTGGACAGAACCCGTAGTTATACTTGCCTGAATTGACCCGCTTATTGATTTTTTTTTTTTGGGGGGGGGGGGGTGTCGGTTTTAAAAAGGCGTCTACAGCACCCGGTGTTCCCAGGCGGTCACCCATCCAAATTGCAGATTTGAAGTAAATGTCTCAAGGTACTCATAGAAAAAAGAATTAATTAAATAGGTCAAATAGTCACAAAGTTCCAGCATTGTAGGTCAAATGCATTCGTTCGTAAAATTCGGTGATTTCGGATTCGTAAAACGTTTTGAAAATATATTTAATCAAGGTTCGCACCCCATTTGGGAGGGGGGGGGCAGGTCAAAGTTTCAAAAAGATCCTATGGTTAGATTCTGAGAAATCCGATTTGCAGAAAATACACACAAAAAAAAAAATAATAATAATAACTAGATCTGCTACTGTCCCATGCAGATATGAAAGCTTTCATATTCATCGTCACGTGTCATTAATTGTATCAAGTATCCTAAATAAAAGGATAAGAAGAAAAAATTATCAAAATTGGTCAAAAACTCGCAAAATTACAAGTCTAAATATAGTATGAAACATTGCACCCAGACATAACAATAATCTGAAAACTAAAGGGAAATAACCGAAACTTGTATTACTGTAATGAGACGGATGAGAAAATGAAATGAAAATTGCCGGAAAAAAATTAAAAATGGCAGGTTGGACAGGCGACCTTACTCCTTGTCACGTACAACCGGGCATTCGAAAACACGCTACTTAACTCAATGACAGGCGCGCGTGCTAACCATTCAGCCGCCCTGAATGGCGAAAATTAATTTTTTCACGAAGAATCAGGGCAAAAAGGCGTCTACAGCACCCGGTGTTCCCAGGCGGTCACCCATCCAAGTACTAACCGGGCCCGACGTTGCTTAACTTCAGTGATCGGACGAGAACTGGTGTTTTCAACGTGGTGTGGCCGTAGACGAGAGAACGTGCACAGTTAAAAGGATAGTGTTACTTTACACCCGTAGGAGTGGCAACTGAGCTGCCACTTGCAATAGCGTATATAAGCACGTCATTGAGTGTAATTAATTACACTTATTTGAGGATATGAGAAATCATCTAAAAGTGTAAATATCTTCTTTATACCGTGAAATTATATCTAACAAAATTGTAAAATGTTCTGTTAAAAATATAGTTAAACACTATTTAGGGTGTACGTATATCCTCTCAATGTGTAAACAAACACCATCTAGGGTATAGATATATCTTCTGGAAGTGTAATTCAACACTATTTAAGATATAGATATATCTCGTGAAAGTGCAATTCAACACTATTTGGGACTTTGGGTTATCTTCTGAGAGCGTAATTCAACACTAATTAGGATGTAAGTATATCTCCCGAAAGTGTAATTCAACACTATTTAGAATATAGCTATGTCTTTTTAAAGTGTAATAAACACCATGTAGGGTTTAGATATATCTTTTGAAAGTGTAAGCGGGCAATATATAGGATACACTTTATCTTCCACAGGGTGTAATTGGATACTAAATAAGTGTAATAGAAACACAGCTCTGGGGTACAATATACACTTGTGTGGGTGGCAACTGAGCTGCCACTTGCTCTGGTGTATATAAACACTGTATTTGGTGCATGTGCATGCTTACAGTGTGTCTACTTTTTATAAACACTACTAAGGATCTAAGTAAGAGTAAAAATAACTTTAAATTGAAATGAACAATACTTTATTAACAAATAACTGAAACATATGGATAAAAAGTTTTTTTTTGTACACACGTCTATGGCTGATAATTTCACTAAATATTTAATAAGGAATAAAGAGTAATACCACTGGACACCACCCTATAAGTATAACATCAGATACCCCAAATCTTTGCATATCCATTATGAATGGTATGCAACCAGTTATGGGGCAGATATGTTAGCAATAAAGGTCTGACATAAACAGTAATTGTGATAAAAAGCTATGGGTACCCAATAATAGTGTCAATACACATGTGTAGTGATAATGAAAAAAACTCTTAATAAATCAAATTATCATTAATAATCAAATTAAAAGATTAATGGACATACATATTGCTTACCTTTTACTTATTTGTACAAGAAAACAGATTGGTTGCCAGACATCAAAACATGCCCACAACAACTATGTAGTCCGAGTATTCCACAAAAGTTGTCCCATATTAATTATTTTGTAGGTACAAATGGGAGTCTTACAACAAACTAAAAACTATCAGGACTAACAACCAATGGAGTAATTATTAAAATCTGATTGGCTTCTAGTTCTCCCTAAAGCTAACAATTACATGTACCGGTATTATACAAAACATGAACTGGCAATCAGATGAAAACTTTCCCTGGTTTTAGTAAAACTTTGTAATTCAATAGACATAAGCACTGTGTATAAATTTCAAATCAATCAAAAAATAACAGCTATAAGGTCCACAGAATTTTAAAAATCGATCAGGGGCAATTACCCCAAAAGTAATTATGGACTTCTTGATCTGATGAACATAGACATTGTATAAATTTAAAGGCAAAGTTTTTTCAAAGTGATCAAAGGCAATAACATAGGAAGTAATTATAGAATTGTTGAAATATGCTGCCTTGCTTAAATTTATAAGTTAACTTTAGCCTTTAGATGTCTACAAAATCTTTCAAATTGATCAAGGGTCATAACAACCATCTGTAATTATCAGAACTAGCCTTAAACATAAACACCATGTATAAATTTCTAGTCAATAAGATGATAACTTTAGCTTCTGATGGATGGTCAGGCGAAGGGTTTAACATTTATACAACCACATTTCAATATGAGTTAACAAACAAAACCCATAATATTACAATAATAGATCAATGTAATTTACATAATGATTAATTCAAAAATTCAATAGACATACTACTTCTCCACTTTTAGGTATTTCAGCAGGGAACTGCATCTAGTAAATTGTCAAGGCATGTTAGTATTTGCCCATCAATCATATAAAATATGCGGGTTACATTCATCTGTCCTACTGATGCTATGTGTGGCGTTAGAATTGATTTCCTCAAAATATCTTCCTTGGTTGCAATTACCTGAAATATATAAACATGAAATAATTAGAATTATTAGATACATTTAGCAAATCGTATTTGGGGAAGAGAGGATTACCGTGTTATAATAGATAACATTGTGAGCACTGACGACAATAGAATGGCAGGCATGTTGTTCACCACTAATATTATTAGGCCTACTTTAATTAAATCAGAAAATATTGATGACAACGTATTCATCCAGTGTAATATATTTGTAAGCAGACTAAGTAGGCCTATAGTAGAATTAATTAACGATTACCCCCACGCTGATACATGTCACCGTGTGTGATTAATAACAACATAATTTAACAATAAAGTAGGCTTAGTACTCTTGTAACCTACAGTCTTGACTTGTAATAGGCCTAGCAGCAATGCTAATACAGTAAATTAATTGTACCGGTAGGCCAACTGTTATTCTAATCGGAGTTACCCATGCTGACTGTGCAAGGGCTACCAATAAATCATTTTTCCTAGAAGTGTTTCGAAGTAGACAAGATTAAGCTTTAATTACTGATCATGATGATTTCGTCACGTGATTAGGCCTACTGGTGTGTTGCACTGTGCACACGACTCTTACTAAGTCTTAGTCTTGACTTGCTGGATACCTCCTTTTCTATTAGAACCCTACCCGAATAATATTATATCAGCGTGAATACAAACTATATCGAAACTTTGTTGATTCGTGACGCAACCCTAAACTGACTATAATAAATTAAATAAGACAATATATTCGAAGACAAGCTCGATTTGTGTCACTTTTCCAAACCACTATCTATTGTGCATTGGAACTTAATTTTATTTATTATTATGGCGGTTTGCTAGGTTCCAATTCTGTTTAAAATATCATTAACACTGACTGAACTCTGCTTTACCAACCTTGTTCTGTGCACTTTGTTCCTATGACATCTTGACCGGCGATAGGTCAACAATTCTCCAGCAACATCCATCAACGTACCGGTAACAAAACTCAGACAGCGTTCAAAAGTAGAGCGTTTCGGCGGGGGTCGCTCGATAAGCAGGCATCATGGGAGATTTGGTTTTATTTTAAAGGATATTGAATTATTAAAATAGACGACTTCAAATACTAGAATTAATAATTTTACGATTTATGTAAAGCACTTCCACTCGTTATTCGGATTCGTATCATGACATTAGGGCTTAATCTTTCTCGGCTAATGCATATGATAACACTTTTTAAGAGAGAAGTTTCTCTTTGTGACTGAAAACGTTACACCAGGGAATCGAATTTTCGGATGAGTAAGGAAAATGTTTCTCTTTATGATTGCAAACATTACACCTATTAAAGACAAATATAAATTTAGTGTAGACAACTCTAGCTGTCAGGTAATGCTACACTTTCTAGGTGTAAGCATTTCCTTTGTGAGTGAAAAGTTACGCCTTTTAATCGAAGCGTTTCTTTTTTCCGATGACGTAACACCTTCTAAGGGCAATGTTTCTAGTTATTATTGCAAACATTATATGCAATAAATTAAAATACAATTTTCCGGTGACGTAACACGATCTAAAGGAAAGGTTTCCCTTTATGATAGCAAACATCACACTTAGTGAAGATAAATACAGCTACCGTATAATGCTACACTTTCTACGAATAAGGATTCTCTTTGTGGGTAAAACGTTACACTGTGGAAGTTAAATTTATTTCTCGAAAAGTGTATCCTTCGAAACAGTGTGGGATTACACTAAGAATGTTACCAGGTGTAACCGGTTACACCATTGCCAGTGTATGTTGTGATCTCACACTTTAAATGCCAAACTTTACACCAAAACAAGTGTTTAACTACACATATTTTTAACAGTGTGGACAGAACCCGTAGTTATACTTACCTGAATTGACCCGCTTATTGATTTTTTTTGGGGGGCGGGGGGGTCGGATTTAAAAAGGCGTCTACAGCACCCGGTGTTCCCAGGAGGTCACCCATCCAAGTACTGACCGGGCCCGACGTTGCTTAACTTCAGTGATCGGACAAGAACTGGTGTTTTCAACGCGGTGTGGCCGTAGACGAGAGAAGGTGGGGGGGTGTCGGTTTTAAAAAGGCGTCTACAGCACCCGGTGTTCCCAGGCGGTCACCCATCCAAGTACTGACCGGGCCCGACGTTGCTTAACTTCAGTGATCGGACGAGAACTGGTGTTTTCAACGTGGTGTGGCCGTAGACGAGAGAACGTGGACAGAACCCGTAGCTATTCTTACCTGAATTGACCCGCTTATTGATTTTTTTTTTTTTTGGGGGGGGGCGGTCGGATTTAAAAAGGCGTCTTCAGCACCCGGTGTTCCCAGGCGGTCACCCATCCAAGTACTGACCGGGCCCGACATTGCTTAACTTCAGTGATCGGACGAGAACTGGTGTTTTCAACGTGGTGTGGCCGTAGACGAGAGAAGGTGGAAAGAACCCATACTTGTGCTTACTCAAATTCTTTTTGTGTCTTTTTCCCTGGGGAGACGGGCCGAGCGCAGAGCTGGAGTGGTGCAAAAGAGTGCGCGCTGTGGTCTGATTGGCGGAAAATTGATTTTTTCACTAAGAATCGGGGCAAAAAGGCGTCTACAGCACCCGGTGTTCCCAGGCGGTCACCCATCCAAATACTAACCGGGACCGACGTTGCTTAACTTCAGTGATCGGACGAGAACTGGTGTTTTCAACGTGGTATGGCCGTAGACGAGAGAAGGTGGACAGAACCCGTAGTTATACTTACCTGAATTGACCCGTGGAGTGCACGTAAAAGATCCCTTAGCAGTTGGAATTCTATATTGTTGAATAAGCTCTATACGATGACTAAATGTGCAGATTGTAGCCACCCACACCGCATGTTTTGCTTAACAATGAAAGGGTGCGGTTTTCAATTTTCGATCCTTTTATTCTACTACTCCTGATATTTTGGACTGTTGATCTATGGTTTCATATAAAAGACTACCGATAAGACTCTTTGTAGAAGAAGTTCCCCCAAAATACTATGTTGACTTTAGAGAAAAGAACCTTTAAAAATGCTCCAAATCGTAAAAATACGACTTTTTGGATTTTCGATCTCTTTTTTCTGCTACCCCTGATATTTAAGAAAAATGATACAATGATTTCACACAACAGGCTAGCTATTAGACTCTCGATTGACAAGAGTTTCATCACCTTCCCTTCATTATAACCGAAGATAGATTCTGTGAAATCCGATTTGCAGGAAAAACACAAAAAAAAATAATAATAATCTTAAACGAAACAATAAGCTTTCATATGAAATATGAAAGCTTCATAGCTAGACCTGCAGACCTGCAGTGCTGAATCGGCTTTCAGGAATCAGACAGGAAGTGCGTCATACCATAGCCGATCCATCGAGCTACCAAACGATACTGTAGTTGTTATGATTCAGTGACACCCTCTATCAGATTTGTAAAAGTAATATTTGCCTGCAAATACCCCGGTCAAAATTGTAAAATCTGCCAAAATTACTTCACTTCCGGTGCCAAAAGAAATCATTATCGGTAACAAATAAGTTGAGAATTCGCAATTGAGAATGGTTTTATACATATCAGGCAATGAATAATAAACTTAGAACCCATAAACTGAAATTAAAAAGGTAAAAAACTTAAAATGTGATCCTTAGAAAATTGGTTATTTCTCGACAAGGGAATATGCTAGAAACAATTTTTTGACATCAGTATGATTATATTGACCCAATCTAAATGGCCATTAGAATCAAACGTTATAACGTCAAGCAAATAATAAATATAAGTCACTTCAAAAACATATTTGTTTTGAAGTCTAAAAATACGGTTTTTGCAAATATGACATTACTTCCGGTGATAATGGAAATGTTAAATCAGATCATTGCAATCATAAATGGCATAAGGCATCACATGGTGAAAATTGTATGAAAATTGAATAATAATTGACACTTTTATAGACCAAAAAGCTTAAAAAGTGACTTGTAGAAAATCGTCTATTTCTCGGCAACCGTACAAGTTTTTTGTGGTATCTGTATGATCGTATGGGTTCATGCTATTCGTTGATGGGATTCAAATATCATAATTTTAAAAAATACTATAAAAAGACTCATTTGAATAAAATATTTGTTTTTTAGGTTAAAAATAAAATTTTTGCCAAAATGACGTCATTTCCGGTAACAGTGAAACTGTAAAATTGACTTAACCTAGTCCAAATTGGCATTAGGCATCGAATAAAAGAAAAATATTGAAAATCGGATAATAATTTACTCTTTTATAGGCAAAATAACGTGAAAAGTGATGCATGCAAAATTGCATATTTCTCGGCAACTGCTCATATTACGAACTATTTTTTGCATACATTCTCCTCGTCTGGATTATTACTACGGGTTTATGAAAGTTACGAATAAATAGTTCAAAATATGAAGACGCTGCATAGGTTGTAATAACTGAATTTTACCTTTTTTTTACATTTTATTCGAAATTGCCCGAATATGAAATTGAAATTTAAGAATCTGAGCCAAACATTTTATGCACCTTTACAGGGCGCATACTTTTTGTATATCAGTTTTCGAAAAAAATAATATTTGCTGTCAAAAAGTGGTACTTAACTGTCAAAATTGTAGTTTTTGTTAATATTACGCCACTTCCGTTGCGTGACGAAAAATGTCACCGTAACAAAAGAAAATTACAATTGACATCACGAAGCATATGCACTTTGTTTTATTCAAATCGAACAATAAATAATTAATCTAGGTACGAAAAACTAAATTAGCTAATGGCGGATAACGCAAAATACGGAGACAAAATTCTTTATCACTCCTGTTCAAGCAGGGTGATACTTTAACCCTGTGTAAATACCATCAAAAAATATTCATAAATAAAAAAGTTTTCTTTAAAAATGTAAAAGAAATTCAAATTATCGGAGATTTTTTCGACTATTTCCGGTTTTACGACCGTAGTCGGAATAGCTTTAACAAGTTGATTAGATACTTAACTTCCTGCACCAGAAATGTCAGAAACATTCATTGGCATCACATGGTGAAAATTGTATGAAAATTGAATAATAATTGACACTTTTATAGACCAAAAAGCTTAAAAAGTGACTTGTAGAAAATCGTCTATTTCTCGGCAACCGTACGACTAAGAAACTTTTTTGTGGTATCTGTATGATCGTATGGGTTCGTGCTATTCGTTGGTGGGATTCAAATATCATAATTTTAAAAATATTATAACAAAAGACTCATTTGAATAAAATATTTGTTTTTTATGTTAAAAATATAGTTTTTGCCAAAATGACGTCATTTCCGGTAACAGTGAAACTGTAAAATTGGCTTAACCTAGTCCAAATTGGCATTAGGCATCGAATGAAAAAAAAATAGTGAAAATCGGATAATAATTTACTCTTTTATAGGCAAAATAACGTGAAAAGTGATGCATGCAAAATTGCATATTTCTCGGGAATTGCTCATATTACGACCTCCAACTGACCAGCTTAATCGTATGCAATAAACGTTTTGTCTGAATTGAAAGTTCTGCACGGAAAAGTTCATCTCGATTTCCCGGCGTGGTTCCCCTTGTCAGTGAGGCAGAACGGAGGGCCTGACAAGCACAGCTGTCTAGTCCTTCGGATGGGACGAAAAACCGTGTACACATTGGAGTGCACGTAAAATATCCCTAAGCAGTTGGAATTCGATACTGTTGAATAAACTCTATACGATGACTAAATGCGTAGATTGTAGTCACCCACACTGCATGTTTCGCTTAACAATGAAAGGGTGCCGTTTTCAATGTTCGATCCTTTTGTTCTTCTACTCCTGATATGTTGGACTGTTGATCGATGGTTTCATATAAAAGACTACCAATAAGACTCTTTGTAGAAGAAGTTCCCTGTTGACTTTACGAGAAAGACCTCTAAACATGCTCCAAATTGTAAAAATACGACTTTTTGGATTTTCAATCTCTTTTTTTCGGCTATCCCTGATATTTAAAAAAAATGATACAATGATTTCACACAACAGGCTAGCTATTAGACTCTCTATTGACAAAAGTTTCACCGCCCTCCCTTCATTATAACCGAAGTTATCGTGCCGTAAAGAATCAACAAATCAGGATGCTTATCTCTGCTTACCCTAAGCAGAAAATGCTCATCTTTGAACTCAATCATAACATTGACCTAGTGAACGTTTACAACAAGTTTGAACATTCTAGCTTAATTGGAATGAGAGTTATTGTGCTCCAAAGTCTCGGCCCTTCAAATTGCTTCTATTTTTCATTTTCAATTCAAAATGGTGACTCCCGGTTGACCTAAATCAGAATTCTATTCGCGACATTTTTTAAGCCTTCCTACACGGATTCAGAAAATATAACTCCCGAGTCTGTAAGTAAAATAGCAAAAAAGCCTTATTGATTTTTCACGTTTAAAGATGGTGGCACTTCCGGTTCGATCGACAAACTCCATATTTTGTGTACGAATCAGTAATTCCTTGTCTAGTATCGAAAAAAAAACCTAGGTCATTCTGACCTATATTTCGACGATTTTTTTGAAAACTTTGATCCTTAATTTCACCAAGGGGAGATAAGTTAGAAAATTTCTAAAGTCATTTTTCAAGTCGCATCATTAAGGTCTACTTACATATTAAATTTCATGAAAATCGTACAACTACTAAAGAAGTTGTCGAGTTGGTGTAAACTTCCGGTTCGAAATCACAGCGACGAATTTTCGAAATTCGAAAATCCGAAATTGCAGATTTAAAGTAAATGTCTTAGGATACTCAAAGAAAAAAGAATTAGTAAAATAGATCAAATAGTCACAAAGTTACAGCATTGTAGGTCAAATGCATTCGTTCGTAAAATTCGGTGATTTCGGATTCGTAAAACGTTTTGAAAATACATTTAATCAAGGTTCGCACCCCATTTTTTGGGGGGTAGGTCAAAGTTTCAGAAAGATCCTATAGATAGATTCTGAGAAATCCGATTTGCAGAAAACACACACAAAAAAAAATAATAATAACTAGATCTGCTACTGTCCCATGCAGATATGAAAGCTTTCATATTCATCGTCACGTGTCATTGATTGTATCAAGTATCCTAAATAAAAGGATAAGAAGAAAAAATTATTAAAATTGGTCAAAAACTCGCGAAGTTACAAGTCTAAATATAGTATGAAACATTGCACCCAGGCATAACAATAATCTGAAAACTAAAGGGAAATAACTGAAACTTGTATTACTGTAATGAGACGGATGAGAAAATGAAATGAAAATGGCGGGAAAAAAAATAAAAATGGCAGGTTGGACAGGCGACCTTACTCCTTGTCACGTACAACCGGGCATTCGAAAACACGCTAGTTAACTCAATGACAGGCGCGCGTGCTAACCATTCAGCCACCCAACCCCCCTTTGAAATCAGACACGTGCAATATGTCATATAGGAAGAATAAGAAGTCGCTCACAACAAAATGGTAAATTAATGAGTTTAGGTCAAAAAGTTGAGCTACTGTTTTAGAGTACTTAATAGTTTTAAAGAGACACGTTAAGGGTTGTTCATAGTTAAATGAAAGTTTATTTTAAATAAGACCAATAAAATTAGGATTTAATAATGCCAGACTAATATTTCCAATATGTTTGGTTATAAGTAGGAAATCGTGACGACTTCTTAAGCATGTTTTAAACAAAGGATCATGTTTGTTTAAACAAGAATGGCACTCTGCAATAAAAAAACTGGCCAAAGCAAGATTTCTATGCAGAAATTAAATAATTGCTAGAACCAGAAAAATATTTATCCACTATAATAAATAAGCAACATAGAGAAAATGAAATGAAATTGAATGGGGTTTAACGTCCGACTGTTCTGCTCCTAAAATGGGCTAATGAAGACGGGCATATGCCATAAAGTGTGCAATGAGGGAAATTTTACCCGGGCAGCGGCGGTTACGGCCTACGAGGTTGGACAGGCGACCATACTCCTTGTCACGTACAACCAAGAAATCGAAACAACGCCAGTTGACTCAATGACAGCCGTTATGATACAGAGCGCACGTGCTAACCATTCAGCCACGCAACCTCCCTAAAATCGGCAAATTGCTGACCTACAGCGAGAAACATTTCAACCGGGCCAAATTTTCTATTGTAACAGTTTAATTTGCAAGGTACCTTTAGTTATCAACCGAATATTACAAAACTTTTAAAAATAAGCTCCCCCTGACCAGCTTAAGCGTTCGCAATAAACGTTTGCCCCTTAAAATCGGCAAATTGCTGACTTTAAAGTGAGAAACATTACAACCGGGCGAAATTTTCTGTTTTATCACTTTTACAGTACCTTTGATTACCAACCGATTATTACAAAACTTTAAAAATAAAAGAGAAAGAGAGAAATGTGGCCTAATGTCCATTCGACACAAACTAGGTCATTTCGGGACTAACATATGTTTTTAATTTTATTTAAAAAATCCCCTTGCGCTTACAGGTCTTTAGCCGTTGGGAGGAAACCGAAGGACACGGAGAAAACCCACGAGGTTGGACATCATACTTCATGTCACATGCAACCTGGAGATCGAAACGACGCCCGTTGACTCAATGACAGACGTTACGATACAGTGTGCACATGCTAACCATTCAGCCATTCAGCCTCCCTGAATTCAGAAAATTGCTGACTTATAGCAAGACACATTTCAACCGGGCGAAATTTTCTGTTTTAACAGTTTAATGTGCACGGTACTTTAATTACCAACCGATTATTACAAAACTTTTGAAAATAAGCTCCAACTGACCAGCTTAATCGTATGCAATAAACGTTTTCGCCTGAATTGAAAGTTCTGCACGGAGAAAGTTCATCTCGATTTCCCGGCGTGGTTCCCCTTGTCAGTGAGGCAGAACGGAGGGCCTGACAAGCACAGCTGTCTAGTCATTCGGATGGGACGAAAAACCAAGGTCTCGTGTACACATTGGAGTGCACGTAAAATATCCCTAAGCAGCTGGAATTCGATACTGTTGAATAAGCTCTATACGATGACTAAATGTGTAGATTGTAGTCACCCACACTGCATGTTTCGCTTAACAATGAAAGGGTGCCGTTTTCAATGTTCGATCCTTTTGTTCTTCTACTCCTGATATGTTGGACTGTTGATCGTTGGTTTCATATAAAAGACTACCAATAAGACTCTTTGTAGAAGAAGTTCCCAAAAAATATTATGTTGACTTTACGAGAAAGACCTCTAAACATGCTCTAAATTGTAAAAATACGACTTTTTGGATTTTCAATCTCTTTTTTTCGGCTATCCCTGATATTTAGAAAAAATAATACAATGATTTCACACAACAGGCTAGCTATTAGACTCTGTATTGACAAAAGTTTCACCGCCCTCGCTTCATTATAACCGAAGTTATCGTGCCCTAAAGAATCAACAAATCAGCATGCTTATCTCTGCTTACCCTAAGCAGAAAATGCTCATCTTTAAACTCAATCATAACATTGACCTAGTGAACGTCTACACCAAGTTTGAATATTCTAGCTTAATTAGAAGGAGAATAATTGTGTTCCAAAGTCCCGACCCTTCAAATTGCTTCTATTTTTCATTTTCAATTCAAAATGGTGACCATCACGTGACCGAAATCAAAATTCTATTCGCGACATTTTTTAGGCCTTCCATCAAGGATTCAGAAAATATAACTCCCGAGTCTGTAAGTAAAATAGCAAAAAAGCCTTATTGATTTTTCACTTTTAAATATGGCGGCACTTCCGGTTCGATCGACAAACTCCATATTTTGCGTACAAATCAGTAATTACTTATCTAGTATCAAAAAAAAAAATCAGGTCATTCTGACCTATATTTCGACGATTTTTTTGAAAATTTTGATCCTTAATTTCGTCAAGGGGAGATAATTTAGAAAATTTCTAATTATATTTTTGAAGTCACATCGGTAAGATCTACTTAGATACTAAATTTCATGAAAATCGTACAACTATTAAAGAAGTTGTCAAATTGGTCTAAACTTCCGGTTCGAAATCACAGCGACGAATTTTCGAAATTCGAAAATCTGAAACTGCAGATTTATAGTAATTGTCTCAAGGTACTCAAAGAAAAAAGATTTAGTAAAATAGGTCAAATAGTCACAAAGTTACAGCATTGTAGGTCAAATGCATTCGTTCGTAAAATTCGGTGATTTCGGATACGTAAAACGTTTTGAAAATATATTTAATCAACAGCCACCACCCATTTTTGGGGGGATAGGTAAAAGTTTCAGAACGATCCTATGGTTAGATTCTGAGAAATCCGATTTGTGGATAAAACACAAAAAAAAAAATAATAACTAGATCTGCTACTGTCCCATGCAGATATGAAAGCTTTCATATTCACAGTCACTTCCTGTCACATGTCATGGGTCATATGAATAATCCGAACGAGGAAAAAAAATCATTAAAATCGGTCACAATCTAGTGAAGTCCGTAAATGTCGATTTTTCACTATGTTTCATATTCACTTCAAAATGGTGACTACCAGTTGACCTAAATCAAAATTCTACTTCGAACTTCATCAAGACATTGACCTAGTGAATGCCTATACCAAGTTTGAACTTTGTACCCCAATTAGAAGAAGAGTTATTGTGTTCCAGAGTCATCAAGGTATTGGCCTAATAAACACCCACACCAAGTCTAGCTGAATTAGAGAGTTATTTTGTCCCAAACTAGATCATTTCGGGACTAACATATAGTTCGATTTTTTTCAATATTTGGCTTGTGCATAGAGGTCTTTAGCAGTGGAAGGAAACCGGAGGAAATGAAGAAAACCCACCAAGATGGACTGGCGACCTTACTCCTTGTCAGGTACGACCGGAGATTCGAAAACACGCGAGCTGACTCAATGACAGGCTTTATGATACAGCGCGCGCGTGCTAACCATTCAGCCACCAAACTCCCCTTTGAAATCGGACACGTGCAATATGTCATATAAGAAGAATAACAAGTCGCTCACATACAAAATGGTAAATTAATGAGCTTAGGTCAAAAGGTTGAGCTACTGTTTTAGAATATTTAATTGTTTTAAAGAGACACGTTAAGGGATGTTCATAGTTAAATGAAAGTTTAACTTTAAATAAGACGAACGTCTACCAATAAAATGAGGATTTAATAATATTAAAAAAAAGTTTCAAATTAAGAATAATTAATTATTGGTCTAATGCAATGAAATGCTTTGATTTGACAGATGAACTGTACGATGGGTGTACACACTATGTGGCGAAGGCGTTGACCTGCTAGCCAGGAGGTCGGGTGTTCGATCCCTGCATTGGCCGAGAAAGTTCATCTCGATTTTTTGGCGTGTCCTCCCACCGGCGTGTACACATTGGAGTGCACGTAAAAGATTCCTTAGCGGTTGGAATTCGATAATGTTGAATAAGCTCTATACGATGACTTAATGTGCAAATTGTAGCCACCCACACTGCATGTTTTGCTTAACAATGAAAGGGTGCCGTTTTCAATTTTCGATCCTTTTATTCTTCTACTCCTGATATTTTGGACTGTTGATCGATGGTTTCATATAAAAGACTACCGATAAGACTCTTTGTACAAGAAGTTCCCCAAAAATATTATGTTGACTTTAAGAGAAAAGGACCTTTAAAAATTCTCTAAATCGTAAAAATACGACTTTTTGGATTTTCGATCTCTTTTTTCTGCTATCCCTGATATTTAAAAAAAATGAAACAATGATTTCACACAACAGGCTAGCTATTAGACTCTCGATTGACAAGAGTTTCACCACCCTCCCTTCATTATAACCGAAGTTATTGTGCCCTAAAGAATCAACAAATCAGCATGCGTATCTCTGCTTACCCCATGCAGAAAATGCTCATCTTTACACTCAATCATGACATTGACCTAGTGAACGTCTACCCCAAGTTTAAACATTCTAGCTTAATTAGAAGGAGAGTTATTGTGTTCCAAAAACTCGGCCCTTCAAATTGCTTCCATTTTTCATTTTCAATTCAAAATGGTGACTTCCAGTTGACCTAAATGAAAATTCTACTCCCGACGTTTTTTAGGCCTTCCTCCAAGGATTCAGAAAATATAATTCCCGTGTCTGTAAGTAAAATAGCAAAATGGCGTTTGAGGTTTTTACATTTCAAGATGGTGGCACTTCCGGGTTGAGCTACAAACTCCATTTTTTGTGTACGAATCAGTGGTCTCGCAGCTAGTAAACAAAAAAAAAATCAAGATGATTTGACCTATATTTCGTCGATTTTTTTGAAAATTTCGATCCTCAATTTCTCCAAGGGGAGATAATTTAGAAAATTTCTAAAGTCATTTTTCAAGTCGCATCATTAAAGTTTACTTACATATTAAATTTCATGAAAATCGTACAAATACTAAAGAAGTTGTCGAGTTGGTCTAAACTTCCGGTTCGAAATCACAGCGACGAATTTTCGAAATTCGAAAATCCGAAATTGCAGATTTGAAGTAAATGTCTCAAGGTACTCACAGAAAAAAGAATTAATTAAATAGGTCAACTAGTCACAAAGTTACAGCATTGTAGGTCAAATGCATTCGTTCGTAAAATTCGGTGATTTCGGATTCGTAAAACGTTTTGAAAATATATTTAATCAAGGTTCGCACCCCATTTATGGGGGGGTAGGTCAAAGTTTCAGAAAGATCCTATGGTTAGATTCTGAGAAATCCGATTTGCAGAAAATACACAAAAAAAAAAAATAATAATAATAATAACTTTAACAGAAACAATAAGCTTTCATATGTAATATGAAAGCTTAATAATATTAATCTTAACAGAAACAATAAGCTTTCATATGTAATACATATGAAAGCTTAATAACTTTAACAGAAACAATAAGCTTTCATATGTAATACATATGAAAGCTTAAAAAATAATAATAATATTAATCTTAACAGAAACAATAAGCTTTCATATGTAATACATATGAAAGCTTAATAATATTAATCTTAACAGAAACAATAAGCTTTCATATGTAATACATATGAAAGCTTAACTAGACCTGCAAGCAGCGCTGAACCGGCTTTCAGGAATCATACAGGAAGTTTATTATACCATAGCCGACCCATTGAGCTACCGAACTATACTTTAGTTGTTTTGCTTCAGTGACACCCTCTATCCTATGTAAAAGTAATATTTGCTGGCGAAAAGACCGGTCAAAATTGCAAATTATGATAAAATTACGTCACTTCCGGTGCCGAAAGAAATTTTTATAGGTGAAAAATAAGTCGAAAATTTGTAACATACAAAATACAAACTTTGTTTAATACATAGCGAGCAATGAATAATTAACCTATAACCCATAAACTGAAATTAAGAAGGTAAAAAAATTAAAAGTGACCCTTGGAAAATTGGCTATTATTCGACAATGGAACATGCTAGAAGCCTTTTCTTGATATCAATATGATGGTATTGATTTAATTTTACTGCCCATTAGAGTCAGACGTTATAAAGTTAAACAAATAATAAATATAAATCCCTTCAAAAAAATGTTTGTTTTGAAGGCTTAAAATACGTTGTTTGCAAAAATTACATTACTTCCGGTGATATTGAAAATGTTAACTTAGTTGATAGAAGTCATAAATGGCATAAGGCATCAAATGGTAAAAAAAATTTAAAAATCGAATAATAATTGACACTTTTATAGACCAAAATCCTTGAAAAGTGATTTATAGAAGATCGCCTATTTCTCTGTAACCGTACAAGTTAGAAACCATTTTGTGGTATCTGTATGGTCTATTCGTTGATGGGAATCAAATATCATAATTTTAAAAATATTATAAGGCAGACTCATTTGAATAAAATATTTGTTTTTTAGGTTAAAAATACAGTTTTTGCAGAAATAACGTCATTTCCGGTCACAGTGAAAATGTAAAATTGGCTTGACCTAGTCCACATTGACATTAGGTATCAAATGGAAAAAAATATTGCAAATCGAATAATAATTCACTCTTTTATAGGCAAAATAACGTGAAAAGTGATGCATGCAAAACTGCATATTTCTCGGCAACTGCTCATATTACAAACTAATTTTCGCATACATTCTCTTCGTCTGGATTATTGCTACGAGTTTATGAAAATCACAAATAAATATTTCAAAATATGAAGACACTGAATGAATTGTAAATAACTGAATTTTACACTTTATTTTACATTTTATTCGAAATTGCCCGAAAATGAAATTGAAATTAAAATCTGAGCTAAAGATTTTATACACCTTTGCAGGGTGCATCCTTTTAGTTATATCAGTTTTGAAAAAAAAAAATATTTGCTTTCAAAAAGTGGTACCGAACTGTCAAAATTGTAGTTTTTGTTAATATTACGTCACTTCCGTTGCCGACAGAAAAATTTCACCGTAACAAAAAAATTGCAATTGGGACCACGGAGCATATGAACTTTGTTTTATACAAATCGAACAATAAATAGTTTTTCTGGTTACGAAAAACTAAATAAGCCGATGGCGGCTAACGCAAATTACCGAGACAATTTTTTTTATCATTACTGTTCAAGTAGGATGATATTTTAACCCTGTGTAAAATACCATCAAAAAATATTCATAAATAAAAAAGGTTTTCGTAAAAAAAAAAAAAAGAATTTTCAAAATATCGGACATTTTTTCGACTACTTCCGGTTTTACGATCATTTTCGGGACAGCTTTACGAAGTTCTTTTGATACTTAACTTTCTGTACCAGAAGTGTCAGAAACATCCATTGAGTAGTTTTGGAAAAAAAGATAAATTAAAGAGCGTTTCCAAAAATTTAACGATTTTTCAATTTTTTTCAAAGTTTGAGTCCATTTTTGGACCTCTTATATTATTTCAATGCTTTTCATTTTGGATTCACTATAGAGACAACCGATAGGACTTTGAGTAAGAAAAGTTTAAGAAAAATCTGCGGCGTTGTTTTCGAGAAAAGGGCGTCTCAGAATGTTAAAAAATCGGAAAATACTAGATTTTTGGCATGCAATAATTTATTTCCTTATCATCGAAATCGTATTATTTAGACACCATATGATGTTCCATTAATAGGGCTATCCCGCGACACTTTAGTTCTTTTGGTCCGCTATTACCTAAGGGAGAAATCAAGTTTTTCGCAAGTGCGACAATGTTTTTAACATTTTTTTTCATTTTTTGAATACTTCCGGTATGGCTATTATTGTCGGAATAGTTTTAATAGCCGGTTTGGGCACTAAAATAGCCACAGGGCTCTGTAATGACATATTACATTATCTGATCAGATAAAATGCCCCTGAGAAATCCTATGTTCAAAAGTGCCAAAAATGCAAAAAAATTAAAATATCGCAAATTAAATTTCAATAACTACATACATATTATACATCGTTAGAATGGTAATTAGGTCAGCTATCTGAATATACAATCTTTTTTTGAAAATCTCTTAAAATAAAAAAATAGTAGAGCATTTTCCAAAATTTCACGATTTTTCGACTTTTTTCGATTTTCAGTCCGTTATTTCACCTATTCCAGATATTTCAAAGTCTTATTGGATGGCTTCATGCAAAAAACCTCCGAAAGGACTCTCGATAGAAAAAATTTAAAAAAAAGTTGCGGTTAAGTTTTCGAGATACAGGCGTCCAGAAATGCTAAAAATCAGAAAATACTTGATTTTCAGCGTGTCATATTTTGCTTCCTGTTAATCGTATCCGTAGGAATTGGGTATCATTCAGTGGTCCAATCACCGCCCGACCAAATGATACGTTAATTCGTTTAATCCGTTGATATCGCACGGAAAAATCGTGTTTTTACCCAAAACACCCATTTTTCACTTTTTTTTCAAAATATCGCATATTATTTCGACTACTTCCGGTTTACGGATTGTTGTTGAAATTGCTTTAAACGGTGGTTTGACCATATTACTTCATGTTCTAGGCATTTCAGAAACGTCGATCTGGCCGTAAAACGAAACTTAAGCTCACAAAATGTGAAGAAAATTCGAAAAAAATCGAAAAATAAAGGGCGATAACTCTGAATAAAACTTATATTACTGGAACCGGATTGCCTTCAGGTATCCAAAAATGTAGGTCAAATTTTAAAATTTTGAAAAATAACAAAAAATCTGTCTTAAACAACATATTTTCATTTTTCGAACGCTAGAAGTCAGCGGTGAAGTTTCGAAATTGCAAAATTTTCAACTGCTATCGTCCGAGAAAAGACTCAGGGTTTCCAAAAATGTAATTTGTATGAAAATAGATACAGAATTGACGAATCTACGGCCGTTTTTTAATTTTTTGGCACCGCACGAAATTCGGCCACTTCCGGTCTGCGCAGAAGTTTCAAATACAGTGAAAGGGATAGCCACCATATGGTTTCCTGTTAAAAAATTATGTCCCAGATCTGTATCTGTTACAGACACTGAGAAATAGGCTCCCCCGAAAAATAAAATAATAATAATAAACTAGACCTGCAAGCAGCACTGAACCGGCTTTCAGGAATCATACAGGAAGTCGAAAATTCGCAACATACAAAATACAAACTTTGTTTTATACATATCGGGCAATAAATAATCAACCTATAACCCATAAACTGAAATTAAGAAGGTATAAAACTTAAAAGTGACACTGGGAAAATTGGCTATTATTCGACAAGGGAACATGCTAGAAGCCTTTTCTTGATATCAATATGATGGTATTGATTCAATCTTACTGCCCATTAGAGTCAGACGTTATAAAGTTAAACGAATAATAAATATAAATCCCTTCAAAAAAATGTTTGTTTTGAGGGCTAAAAATACGTTTTTGCAAAAATTACATTACTTCCGGAGATATTGAAAATGTTAATTTAGTTCATAGAAGTCATAAATGGCATAAGGCATCAAATGGTAAAGAAATGATAAAAATCGAATAATAATTGACACTTTTATAGACCAAAAACCTTGAAAAGTGACTTATAGAAGATCGCCTATTTCTCTGTAACCGTACAAGTTAGAAACCATTTTGTGGTATCCGTATGGTCGTATGGCTTCATTCTATTCGTTGATGGGAATCAAATATCATAATTTCAAGAATATTATAAGGCAGACTCATTTGAATAGAATATTTGTTTTTTAAGTTAAAAATACAGTTTTTACCCAAATGACGTCATTTCCGGTCACAGTGAAAATGTAAAATTGGCTTGACCTAGTCCAAATTGGCATTAAGCATCAAATGGAAAAAATATTGCAAATCGAATAATAATTCACTCTTTTATAGGCAAAATAACGTGAAAAGTGATGCATGCAAAATTGCATATTTCTCGGCAACTGCTCATATTACAAACAAATTTGCGCATACATTCTCTTCGTCTGGATTATTGCTACGAGTTTATGAAAATTACAAATAAATATTTCAAAATATGAAGACGCTGAATGAATTGTAAATAACTGAATTTTACACTTTATTTTACATTTTATTCGAAATTGCCCGAAAATGAAATTGAAATTAAAAAATCTGAGCTAAGGATTTTGTGCACCTTTGCAGGGTGCATCCTTTTAGTTATATCAGTTTTGAAAAAAAATAATATTTGCTTTCAAAAAGTGGTACTGAACGGTCAAAATTGTAGTTTTTGTTAATATTACGTCACTTCCGTTGCCGCCAGAAAAATTTCACCGTAACAAAAAAAATTACAATTGGGACCACGGAGCATATGAACTTTGTTTTATACAAATCGAACAATAAATAATTTTTCTGGGTACAAAAAACTAAATTAGCCGATGGCGGCTAACGCAAATTACCGAGACAATTTTTTTTCTCATTTCTGCTCAAGTAGGATGATATTTTTAACCCTGTGTAAAATATCATCAAAAAATATTCATAAATAAAAAGGTTTTCGTAAAAAAATTAATTTTTTTCAAAATATCGGACATTTTTTCGACTACTTCCGGTTTTACGATCGTTGTCGTGATAGCTTTACGAAATTCTTTGGATAATTAACTTTCTGTACCAGAAGTGTCAGAAACATCCATTGAGTAGTTTTGGAAAAAAAGATAACTTAAAGAGCGTTTCCAAAAATTTAACGATTTTTCAATTTTTTTCAAAGTTTGAGGCCATTTTTGGACCATTTATATTATTTCAATGCTTTTCATTTTGGATTCACTATATAGACAACTGTCCTGATATTCACCGATACACCGAGGAAAGGTGCTAATAAGTTACTTACATCACATTTCTATCGAGTATTGTGAAGCAAAATGTGAAAAATAGTATTTATTATCGAGTCGTTTCAACCGAAAAGTGACAAATACTTTCTGCTCTTTCATTTATCCCTTTCTGTGCCTCACGTTACATTTCATGGTAGAATTTACACGTGCGTCTTGTTGTGACACCCCGAGATTAATACAGCCACGTGTTTGTTTAGACCACATCGTCAAAACTACTTGTCTATGGCGTAGATGACTGTGGTGATATTAAATGTAGTGTAAAGGAAATGCGGGTCATTCCTGGTGAAAGTATGCATCGGTGGATGGTTCGTCCGTTGAAATTTATTTGTAATAAAGTTTATGACTTTCTACGCGGTTTTTGTTTTATCCTGCTCAAATTCAAAGCTTGTGAAGTGTCCAGCAAGAGAACCCCACCTTCTATCACCACAAGTAGTTAAAATAATTATTCAGTATTAAAATTCATATGTTTTGCATATTAATATAAATCAAACCAAATTAGGGAATAGATGCCAATTGATATGTATAATAACTGTTTTCGTAATATGTTGTTACGTTAATTTAATGTCATTGTATATATTTTTGCACTGCCATGTAGTTCCAACGGGTTTGTTTTGTTACTATGATTTTGACTAGTTGTCTCATGTACAGTAGCCTCGTGCAGAATGACACTGGTTATCATTGCGATCTGGGTCGGACTAAACGTCCGCTTATTGTTGCTTGGTAAGTTTCTATGACCGTCTAAAAGTAGCCGTGTATCAGAAATGAACAGGACAGTTTCATCAAAGGTTGCCAGTGGCAACGAGTAGAAGTGAGATGTAATGTTGATAACTGTTGACATTTTGTTTGTTGATGTGACCTAATGACCTGTGGCGTTTAGATAACGTCAGGGATATCATGGCTACCCATTGTGTCAGAGTCAAGTCTCCGCAGGTAGGGCGAGTCTGTCGTTCAGATTGTCATCAAACGTCACGCTGTCGTCATGTAAAGCAGTAATTATAGACTGGTGCTTTGTATTGGTCGGAAATTTATTAATGATACCTAGTACTAGCCTATTTGTAATTCTTGCAAAGGGAAGATTTATGTGCCGAGATCATAGTGATTGCTCAAACCAATGCTGGATAGTAATTTATCTTTGGACGTCATACCTGCTAATTGAATCGATTGACAACAAATTAAAAAGAGTCCGTCATTCAATTCCTAAACAAAATAAAAGCCAATAGACTCGAACAGTATATCTGGTCATCCGAGACTAGACTTTGTTTCGATAAATTCCCGTAGCAAATTTAAAATACCATACAATTTGTTAACTTGGTATAACGCGCCTGGGACAATACAAGAACGATTTCACGAACCTTGCGAAATTAAAAGAAAAATATTAGTTGCACTCTTATCTTGTGAAATCGTCGAAACTAAACGAAAGCACTCTGTAGATAAATAGCGAATTGAAAAATAAAAACGACAATAATGTTTAGAATTTTTAACGTAGTCAGCAATCCAACAATATTGAAAGACAAACGCGTGATGAAAATGTTTTTAACATGTCTTTATTTACCATTTGATGTGACAATACCACGTGCATGGCCCTATACAGTGAATATTTGCTCCGTGCACCTACTCCCATTTTGCCTGAGTCTATGTCGTCATGATTGAGAAATTCGTATTTGCACAGTCAACACCTCTCGAGGTAAGACCAAATTTCATAGAGGCTAAATTGGACTGCTCGGGACACCGTACTATATGGCAGCGTTAGCGATGATCTCGTTCCAGAAACCTTGTGAACACGATAGAGATATAGGTGTTTTCAAATATCGAAGTTGATATCATCTGGAGTATGTCACTCACGACCGGTTATATATCTATCTCTTGGGGGTTTGAAGTTAGTGCCCACGATTAGTTAATTTCTTAAATAGCGCCGGAGCTCCTTTTACAGTCACGGTAACCTGGAGGTCCCGTGTTCGACCCCCGCTTTGGCCGAGAAAGTTCATCGGAATTTCCCAGCGTGGTTCCTACTTGTTAGTGGTGCAGGAACGAGGGATTGGCAAGGGACAACGTATAGTGTCGTTCTGCTTGAACGAAAAACCGAGGTCCCGTGTACACATTGGCTTGGACGTCAAGATTCTCTTAGCACTTGGAATTCGACATAAAAGTAGGCCGTAGTGCCGCTGTCCGGACAAAATTTGCCTGGTGGTACACTGTATGGCGTATGCCCATCATCATTACCTCAGTCAGAGCAGAGCAGTAAGACGTTAAACCCCATTTTATTTCAAGTCCATTTACGAAAGACATTATTTGGTAGAAATCCAGCAAACTCAAGTTTGTAGCACGGATATAGATTACTGCTTTATATAAATAAAAGATTTGCATTGATTATTTCAGATATTTTTTTAAAAATATGAAAAGGCTCCAAGATGCGTAAATGGTATGTTGTTACTCTAAAAATGTGAGCGTATGAAAGATACAAACTAAAAAGTATTTAATATTTGCAGGTCTTAGTGTAATTTCTCTACCATTAGATCAACATCGTGAAAAGAGAACAATATTTCAGTTATGTGGGCTTATTAATTTCTACACAGAAAGATCGTGTTGGGATTATAATGATTATGGTTGTTTCTGTGGATTAGGTAACTCCGGCCATAAACCAGTTGATGATGCAGATGCGTAAGTGTTCTTTATGTGACCTCATTATGTGAGCTAGTGTTATGAAAATCTAAATGATGCAAACTACTGAACGCTCATTCAAAAATTAACTTCGTTACAGATAGTTATGTTAAAGGCTTTCTTTTATGTTTCAGATGCTGTAGAAAGCATGATAACTGTTACGGCAGTCTGGCGTGTTATTGGTATATTCCACAATGGACTGGTTATGAAATACAATGCAATAATTCAACATGTACTTGTTTAGGTAACAAGAATATTTCGGGACAAACTTATGGTTTGATTCCATTTCTACAAAGGGGTCTTTAGCAGTGTGAGGAAACCGGAGAAAAATCACGCGGTTGGACCGACGACCATACTCCTTGTCACGTACAGCCGGAGATTCGAAACCACGCCAGTTAACTCAATGACTATGGCGGTATATTAGATTCAAAATTCTAACATGCTATCGTTTAATTTCTAACTTCTACTCGTGTAATTTCTAACTACTATTCATGTAAGTTCTAAATTAAGACATCGTATTAACCAACTTCTTTTTTTTTCAGTGTAAATTTTAATTCTGTTTCATCTTATTTCTATTATTAAACCGAGAAATGTCTACTTCATTGTCGTTCTACATGTTAAGTGTGGATGTCGAATAAATTTAGAATTTTAATACGTCTACCAAGCACCCATCATTATGTCGTCGTTTGGTGTCTCCACCGTGTGCTCAGTCCTGATTGGAACCATTATGTTGATACAGACGACTGACTCTTCGTCAGATTGAATAGTTTGGCGGAGTGTTAAAATTGAAAACAACACCGAAAGTGATGGTTGCAAATATTATTTCAAATAATCAGCTAAACAGCATATGTTCATTTTTAAAAAGACAAGTGCATGATAGGGAGAATTGATTTTTTTTTTTTTTTTTTACAGTTAAGCCAATTAATATTTATACTGTTCTTTTACTGCGCTAAAATATGTCTCTTTATAGCTACTGTCCGTGCCTGATCCCCTTTCTTCTGTGTCAATAACAAGGGAGGGAGAATCACGCCGGAAGATATCGGTTATATCATAGAAATATATACATGTATCTATAGGTTATATAACATTGTCAGCTAGTATACAAACTGCAAAACTAAGCTTTATAATAATATTTCTGACAGTATTAGTTCCGTTCTTGTGATTTGGGGAGACTGCCGTTATTGTGGGCAGGGGCATAGTTTCTTTAGGAACTGTCTTTGAGTGGAAAATGTCCACTGACAGGTCCCATCCGGCTGCAGTATGAAAATACCGTTATGTCATTGCTAAATTCTACTTGAAAATGGAGTTGAATTATTATAAATTTGTGTCAAATGGAAAATGGAAAATAAAGAATTGTGGTGACAAATAGACGGCAGGGGTTCTAAAACAGCCTGAGAACAGAGGTGGGGAATAGCGGTATTTTACCGTATTTTCATGTCAGCGGATATCGTTCGTTCAAAAACAGTTCCAACAGGAACTAGCAAGGGCAGTGTCTAGTCGTTGGGATTGCACGGAAATTTTTGGCAGCTGTAATTCGTAATAAAAAATTTCACAGATGGTACATTGTATGGCATAAGTTGCTCTTCATTTTCCCAGTTGGTGTAGAAAAGTAGGATGCTAAGTCCATTTCATTTTGGTTTAATTTCGTCAAGATCACCGCTATCTATGAAATTCCGTATCGCTTTATGCAATTTGAAAAAATATTATTGGAAAAAAACTACCATAAAGTTAGACAGGTCGGTATAATGAATGAATCAAAAATAGAGACTTCATCGCTATCCACATTAACAGATTATCCCGGTCGCCTTTAAAGGTCCTTTCATTCCCAAAATATGGGATTTCTAAATTTGAACCATTTAAAAGAAAGTTTGTCATTATAGAGTTTTTGTTAGAGCAGTAACAGAATACAGATCAATAGTATATAAATATTAATATTTGCTCAACTGTAGAAAAAATCAAATAAAATTATCGAAATCCTTTACTTTGTCTTTAAAAATAAGAAATTGTTGTTTAGCTTATATTTGAAATAGTATTTGGCCACCATGAACGTCCGATATTGATTTCAATTTCAGTTTTGATTCGGCCACCATATCACGTCCGATATTGATTTTAATTTCAGTACCGATTGCCCGGTTGTACGTGACAAGGAGTAGGGTCGCCCGTCCAACCTCGTGGGTTTTCTCCGGTTACCTCCCACTTCTAGACCCCTACGCATAAATTGAACAATACGTTAGTCCCGCTGTGACCTAGTCTGTGTCGAATGGTCGATAATCCCGATTTCGCTCTCTCTCACTAAATTTCAGCAGTCCGTGCATCAATCAGCAAGACGAAAAGCTAGTCATTTATATCAACACAATAGCCCCGACCAGATGCGCAATCATCAAATTAGCAAGCATCGGCGACACCAAACGACTTCATAATGATAGTTGATAAGCAGAAATGTAAAAACTTATAAATTTGTTGATGCCCATGCTAAATGTGTAAAGTATCAATGACAAAGAAGTTTTTGATTATAATACCAATAAGATAAAAAAAAAAACTAAAATATACACTGAACAAGTTGGATTATACATTGTCTTAATCAAGAAATTACATGAATAGAATTTAGAAATTACATGAATAGAAGTTAACAGTTACATGGACAGAAGTTAGAAATTAGATGATACCACGTTATAATTTTGAATCTAATATACCGTCATAAATGACAGGCTTTATGATACAGCGCACACGTGCATACAGGCCCGTAGCCAGCTCATAAAATTGGGGAGGGGGGCTACGAATGGTTTTTTTTGGGGGGGGGGGGCTACGGAATGTTTTGGAGGGACTGAGGATGTGGCCGGCTAAGAACACTCCTAAGAAATCACTATTTTTGGCGAAATATTTGGGGGGGGGGGGCTAATTCGATTTGTGGGAATGCTAAGACCCCCCTCCCCGTGGCTACGGGCCCACGTGCATACCATTCAGCCATCCCCATCCTCAATTTTTGGTGACATTTTTTCTTTTTTATTGCGGTGCGAAGGAGAACTCTGTCACGAGACCCACATTTATCACGGATGATACAAGCGCTAAATATGGGTAGCATACAACTAATATAATAGGTTGAGATACTTGCGGGCTGTTATTATAATAACTACGTTACAGATTAGCTTAATGTATTGGTATTTGATAACCCAACTTGGTACTTCTCTCTTGCAGATGATACACAGACCAACGCCTGTGCTCGATCAGTTTGTGAATGCGATGTCAATTTGGCGTCGTGTCTAAAAGACGCTGGTGAAACTTTTAGTGATAATTACAGAAACTACAACAGACATCTATGTAGCAGACCAAACTTTTACTGATACAATAACCTGATAGTCGTAATTTATGTTCCAGTAGATAACGTATTTTATAAAGATGATTTATCAGATATATTAAATACAATTGCTTGGATTTACGCAGGCGATCGTTATGATGTAGACTTTGTAACTTAAAACTGATACGGTAGGGTAGGATTTGTCTAGTCTCATTCTGCGGATCCCTTGTTTCAAATGAGACTGAAACGCATTATGGTACACGATTGGTGTACCGACAGTAAAATGTTTATTTTGTCTTAAATATTGGATATCAGAAGCCCACTTTTTCATGGCAAGATCCCAACTTCAATGTTGATTTAATTTGACTTTGGATGAGATTGAGTTAAGACTTAGCTACCTTAAGTCAAAAAAGTTTTAGGCCAAGAAGTAGCAACTCTTATGTAATTATTTTGGGGACACCACGAAAAATGAGTCAAAATATTCCTTTGGATTCCTATGACAAATAATCCGTCCAAGTTGTCGCATTTAACCATCTGAGTGGGTCAAATGTCACCATTGGTCGGGGGGTTGGGATGGCCTAGTGGTCTAGAGTGCCACGCTTCGACCACTAGCTGGCCGGTCACCTCTGGCTTGCGGCTGTGGTTTCAAGCCCTGGTGTGAGCGTATGTGGCATGGAGATAGGGGCGCCTTCTCAACCTCGTGGGTTTCCTCCGGGCACTCCGGTTTCCTCCCACTGCTAAAGACCCCTACGCGCAAGCGAATAATTGAAATAAAATTAAAAAACCATATGTTAGTCCCGAAATGACCTAGTTTGTGTTGAGTAGACGTTAAACCCCATTTCTCTCTCTCTCTCACCATTGGTCAGCAACACCCAGTCCACCTTCAATGTATATATATATATCTCCAGTACAGGCACAAAAGTGGTGTCAAAATATTCCTTGGGCTCTCTGTGGCGTAATGAATCCTTCTAAATTGTCAATTTGGGGGCAGAAGAGGTCAAAGATCACCATTGACCGACCCACCATTAATGCACACATCCATTACCAGCACAAAATGGGTGTTAATTTGTTCCTTCGGGTTTAATGTGGCAATATAAATCCTTTTGAGTTGTCAAATCTGAGGATTAACCACCTTCTGAGTATGGTCACCATTGGCCGACCACGCTCAATCTAGCTTTAATGCAATATCTAGATTAAGCACAAGACATGTCTCAAACTGTTCCCTGGATTGCCAGTATTTGAGATTAACCGCCTTCTGAAGAGATCAAATATCACTTCATACCTCCAGCACCAGTACAAGATTGACACTGTGATGTTGTGAATGCTTCAGTTTTAGTGGGCCGAATGTTTGCATGGACTACATCCACATGGTGACGTATACGCAACACACAAGCATAATAAAAATATAATAATAATGACTTTATTTGAGAAGGGTTGAAGATTAGGCTATAATAGCCTTTCTAACATCCTGCCCTTCATAGAAAAATATATTACAAAAGATATAGACTGTGCATTAAATAACACACAACAATAATTTATAATAGAGGAAATATATACAAATCACTTAAAGTTCCAATTTCACATTTTCTAAGAAAGTCAAAACATAATTATTTCTATGTCTTTTGCTCAAAAGGTTGTCAACTCACTATTATACGGTCCTGGGCAAAATTTTTTGGGCATTATAAAGGGTGACACAGGGTGATTGAGGAAATAGTTACTCAATTACCTCCCTTGTTTTCCCATTCCTCTCCATGGGCGGCCATCTTCAAACGTTTGAATTTGAAGTTGAAAATGATATTTTTGTCAATTTCTCAACTGGCAGTACTGAATTATAGGATTAATAGGATTATTCTTTAACAAGGTAGGACTGTTTATAGTTTCAATCTATTTTTGGGCTTTATTTTAATACATTTTAAAAATATAACTTAATAAAATGCTATTGGAGCTTTAAAAGATTAATTTAAGCATATGCGCTTTCATAAAACAGAAAATTTGAATAAATAGATATAACATGTATCAACAAATGTACATGATCATAATATGGTGATTTACAGAAAACACGTAAATGTACAAATACATATAATAAGAAATATAGGGGGGGGGGCTATTTAGGATAATACATTTGAGGTAGATTTTAGGTAAAGAAGAAGTTTTTTCCTGAAAAGATTCGAGTTATTTAAAGTTTTTAAAGAGGGTGGCAACGAATTCCATAGTTTTGGTCCTTTAAAGCGTATACTGTTTTTAACTATATTATTGTTTGGTTTAAGAGTGGTAAGTTTATTGTTAAGATGATTATAGGGAGTTTGATAATAAGGTAAGAGGTCAAATAAATAACTAGGGCATTGTTTTAGCAGAATTTTATAGATAAATATACATTGATTAGAGATATGTCGATTTTCTATTGTCAGAACTTTCAATTTGTCTAGTCGAGGGTAAACATCGACAGTATGTTTTACATCTAAGATTAATTTTAGGGCCATTAATTGCTGTCGGGAAAGGCGGTCAAGAGATTTTAGCGTCGCTACGGTCCCATACTGAGGAACAATAATCTATATGTGGTTGAAAGTGGGCATTATAAAAAAGGATTCGGAACGGAGTTGGGGGATATTTTTTAATTTGACGGAGTTGAAAAACTTTCTGGCTTAATTTTTTAGAGATATAATCGATATGATCTTTCCAAGTTAGATTATGATTGAGAAAAACATCTAATAGCTTTACCGAGGAGACGACTTCTAATGGTTCATTACGTAATTCAATATTCAAAGTAGCAGGGAGGATATTTCTTTTTTGTTGCGTCGTAATTAGCATAGTTTTTGTTTTCGATATATTTAATCTCATATGGTTTTTATCACACCAGGCTAACACTATATTGGCGTCAAGTTGAAGTTTTTGTTCTAACTCTTTGACAGTGGATCCATAGGTGTAGATGGTTGTGTCATCCGCAAAGAGGTCAGTTTTAGCGGATAGGTATAAGGGTAAATCATTTATAAAAATATTAAATGGTATGGGTCCTAAATTGACCCTTGGGGTACACCGTGATAAACAGGTTTCTTCTCAAATAGTATGCCATTAACAGACGTGCACTGACTTCTGTTTTTTAAGTATGATTCTAAAAAGAGAATTGATTTTCTAGAAAATTTAAAATGTTTACATTTGTCAATTAGAATGTCATGATTTACTAAGTCGAACGCTTTTTTAAAGTCAAAGAATATTGCCCCACAAAGGCGATTGTTATTAATATAATCATACATGTTTTCAGTAATATGTGTTAACGCTGTTTGACAAGAGCTAGATGAGCGGAAACCTGATTGATTACTATATAAAAGTTGCTATTTATTTAAATAATTGTTAAGATGTTTTTGAACATGTCTTTCGAGAATTTTGGATATATTTGGAAGAATTGATATCGGCCTATAGTTATTGGGATCATCTTTGGTACCCCCTTTATGAAGTGGAATAACTTTAGCTTGTTTAAATAAAGAAGGGTACATGTTCTGATTTATTGATAAGTTAAAAATGTGCGTGAGACTAGCAGAAAGTTCAATAGCACCTACGCGGAGAAAACTTGGATTTATTGAATCAAGACCGACTGCCTTGGAAACATCTAATTTTTGTAGGGAATTAACTGTATCAGTTGTTTTCATTAACGGAATTTTGAAATATACGTCATCGGGTACTTTAGAGTTTATATATAGGTTTTTAAATTATTATCATCAAGCCGTATATTACTAGGGGTATTATCTGTATGGGCACTGAGTATTTTATCGGCTACGTTAGAGAAGAAGTCATTAACTATATTGCTGTCCAGTGGTACATGGGGACTGTTGTTTCTTTTGTTAGCTGCTGAGTTTAATGCATTCCATATTTGCTTAGAGTTTTTTTTTTATCTCCGACCAGATCCTGGAGGTACTTTGATTTAGATTGACGAATCATTGTTTTTAAACGATTTCTACATTTTTTATATTCAGTGTCGTTTTTCTTACTTTTATAGAAATCACGCTGTCGCATTGAATTCAAAATTTCACTAGTGAGCCATTGAGGTTTAATAGTAGTTTTAACACGTCTAATTCTGATAGGAGCATGGTGATCAATTATTGGAGTTACTAATTCATACCAAAATTGAAGAGCATCTGTTGGGTTATTTATAAGATAAATATTTTCAAAGTTAACTAAGCGTAGGTCATTCATGTAATTATTTTCAACGAAATTTCGAAAAGATCTATATGCACCATATATATGTTTTGTTTTAGGGATCTTTACTCCTCTTTTGGACCATGTGAAACAAGTTGGAAAGTGGTCTGATATTGAATAACATGGCACTTTAGCTTCTATAATGTGGTTTGGGGTAGATACAATGACATGATCAATTAACGTAGAAGAAGAATTTGTAACACGGGTTGGAGAAGAAATGATTTGAGTTAAATTATAAAAATTGAGTGAATCCGGCCAATAAGAATTTTTGCTGTCTAACAGATCGATATTTATGTCACCAAAAATGATGAGTTCGCTTCCTTGATTCCACGCAGAATCAATCATTAATTTAAAATCATCATGCCATTTAACATTAGATGCCGGATTTCTGTATAAACAACATATTAAAATAGGTGATGTCTTTTTCATAGTAATTTCAATCCAAATGACTTCAAGAGTATCGCGTTCCAAATCAGTTCTCCTTTTACAATTAATAGATTCTCTTACATATAAAATAGTGCCAGAAGAACTAAATGTACTATTATCTCTTCTAAATGGTGAATGAAAACCAGGAAAAATGATAGAATCGTCATTTACAGAGTCTGATAAATGTGTTTCAGTGAAACCAAAGATATAAAATTCTTCAAGAAGTAATTTGAGTTCCACTGTTTTGCTTATAAAATGACAAACATTTAAATGTCCCATGTGAAGACCTTTCTTGGTCAGAAAATTAAACATACTGGAATTGAAAACATCAAAATTAAACTAATCACAATTAATTATAACAAACAAACTGGTCTATATATCTACAGCGAGTGTCTAAGCTGCGAAAATTTCTCACTTAAATAATATGAAATGACTATTACCTGCACAACCAAATAAAATATAAAAATCAGAAAATAGCACTGATATACGCAGAACGTAAATTCATACAAGGCAATAAATTAGTAATTAGGTCTAACAAGTTGAACTACAAAAGCTCAAACAATCATGTCTGTCATATACTAAGATTCCAGGAACAATGTTTTTAGATTGGTTTTCTGGAATAATTTGACGGTTAATGTCGGAATTGAAACGAATAATCCGATGGTAGCTTAAAGACGGCAGTTGGGGGTGGAAATCTCATATCTTGGTAATTTGGTGGAGGAAGTTTAAAGGGTGGATAGGAGAACGGTGATACTTTACTCCTTGAATCATATTTTGGTTTGTTTAAACATATTTTATTGCAATAATTTACAAAGGGGATTAGGACAATTTATAAAAATTATGAACCTTCTCCCAGGGAATAGACTAATATAATATTATATAAAATGTGATGGCAAAACAAACATTTAACATACAGTATATACAATATGTACACGTATTTTATAATTATCTATCATCTATTTATTGTTTTGATATATAAAAGAGATTAGAACATTATCATTTTATTAGATTAAGCATCTAATATAAACTATAATCATAAGTATATGTTTATCTAGACCATATTATAAATATAAGTGTGTGATTGTGAGGATGTACATTAATCAATAGAGAATTAAAACCAAGTTTATAATTTACTATTAAAACGTTTTGTGCTGGAAATATACCGTTGAACGGCAAGAAATATTTTCTTGTTTAAAATGTTGGGTAAGACAGGGATCCCATTTAGCAAGATAGTTAATAATTCGTCAGAGGGAAGGCTATTAAGATAACTAATATCGGACATGAGCATATCTCTTTGAACGGTATAAATAGGACATTTAAAAAAGTAATGGTATATATTCTCCACTGACATTTTACAAGAACATAAAGGAGTGTCAATAATGTTAGATTGAAATAGGTCATTATTAAGGCTACTAGATGAATGACGGAGTCTGTTATGAAGAATTGTTAGTTTACGTATGCCAGTGTTTCTATAATGTGGTGTAGGAAATTTAGTTGAAATAGACTTTTTGAAATTATGATATGAGTTTGCATTCTTTTTATCAGTTGATAGTTTATTATATTCAGAAATAGTTTTAGGAAAAAAGGATTGTTTTTTAAGACTTAGTCTACAAAAAGGAGTCGGTATATTATTTTGATTTCTTAGATTATATGGTATATTATTGAAAGAAGGAACTAGATCCGATAAGTAGGAGGGACAATGACCATTTATTATCTTCCAGAGTAAACAAAGTCTGCGGATTTTTCTGCGATCTAATAGTTTTGGCCACCCAGTTTCGAAATATAAGGCTGACCTCGGTGTGTAAATTGTGCATCCTGTGACAATTCTTGCTGCTTTAAGTTGAAATAATTCTAATTTATAAATATTGAAATTTGCACAAGAATCCCAAACTTCAGATGCATATTCTAAAATAGGTCTGATAAAGCATTTATACAACTTATTTAGGGAGGTTTGTGATAAAATATTTTTTACTTTTCTTAAATGAAATAATTTTAAAGAGGCTTGTTTTAGCATATTATCGATTTGAAAATTCCACTTTGCATCACTTTGAAAAAGTACCCCTAAATGTTTGTGGGAATATGAATTAACTAGAAAGGTTTTATGAAATTTAATATTTAATGGATAGCAAATACTTTTATTTGTAAATATAAGTAAGGATGTTTTTTCAGGGTTAAAATTAATCAACCATTTCTTTGACCATGCATACAAGATATCTAGATCTGAATTAAGTTTTTTTTCAATATTGTTGATAGATATATCAGTTGAAATTAGAGATGTGTCGTCTGCAAATAATCTAGACGTGCTTATTAGACCTTCATATATGTCATTTATATAGATAAGAAAAAGTAGCGGACCAAGTACAGAACCTTGTATGACCCCGGCATTGGGAAATCTAATACACGATTGACAGTTTTCAAGTATGACTTGTTGTTTTCTATTTGTTATGTAATTGGAAACTAGCTCAAGTAATTCACCTTTAATTCCATAATTAGACATTTTATGGAGTAAGCCGTTATGTGAAACTTTATCAAAGGCTTTCGAAATATCACAAAATATTATTGCTGTAATTTGTTTGTTATCTAACGCGGTACATATATGATTATACATCTCAATAAGTTGGTGTGATGTGGAAAAGCCGGGTAGAAATCCCGATTGAAATTTATATATAAGATTATTATTTAATAAAAAGTCTAAAATATGTTGATAGATAATTCTTTCGAATAGTTTTGAAACACTGTTAAGCAGGGAAATTGGCCTATAATTTTTTAATTCTGTTCGGTTACCTTTTTTGTGCAGAGGAATTACTTGAGCTAATTTCCAATTACTCGGAAACGCACGTTTACTTACTATCAAATTAAATATCTTACTTAGTGGGAGACATATACTTTGGCAAGTTGATTTTAAAAATAGATTGTTAATATTACCAGGTCCATTTGCTTTCGATGTGTTTAATTTTTTAATGAGTAATTTTATTATGTTAGTGTTTATACTGATTGGCGGACAAATATCATTACATCGAGGCGGAAATTCTGGAAGTTGTACCATATCATTTATAGTAGAAATAGAACTAAAATAAGTATTAAGTATATCTGCTTTATCTTTAGAATCTGTTACATTAACATTTGATGGGGACTGAAGAGATGGTATATTACTTCGGTTAGGTTGTTTGATAAAACTTTTGAGGGTATTCCAATAGTCTCGCTGGGAGTTTGTCTTTAATTTTTTTATATTTTCATTAATTGAGTTGTAATATTCTTTTTTTGCATAGTGTTTCATGTTATTAACTTTATTTCTATGTTTTTTGTAGGCAGATAGATGGTCTGTTCGTTTTGATTTCAATGCTTTTTTCCTAAGCCTATCTCTTATACGTATATTTTTTTTAATCGCGGGTGTAAACCAAGGTTTGTCTTTACTTCTTACAGTAATTATTTTTGAAGGGATATATTGTTCTATCAGTTCGTCTAGTTTTGATGTAAACTTGTCGGTTATTTTATCTATAGCATCATCTACATTCCATACTTCGTCCCAATCAATATTAGATATATCATGATTCAACTGGCGAAAATTTGCTCGTTTATATAAATATATTTTACGTTGAAAACTTTTATTATGATAGGTATGAATATCAAGATGAATAAAAGTAGCAAAGTGATCCGAAATATTGATAGGAACTTCCAGAGTATCTGCCGTGATATAATTAATACTATTAGAGATAATTATAGGATATAATGATGTACTTGAAATTTCAGTTATCCTAGTAGGTTTTGTAATAGTATTACTAAGATTATGCATAGCACAGAGTGTGTGTACATATTCACGCGGGTTAAAATAATTGGAATTAAGATCACCTAACAATATGATATTTAGAGATATATCGAAAGCTTTTTCAACTGATTCGTCTAATAAGGTCCAGTAATTAACAGGAGATTCAATTGATCTATAAGTAAGACAAATTAAGATAATATCAGAATTTAAAGTAATTTTTAACCAAATGATATCAAAATGAAACTCTAAAGAGTATAAACGTTCACATAAAATGTCATTGTGTATATAAATAATAACCCCACCCCCATGATTAGTCCGATCATTTCTAAAAATTCTATAGGCATCATCGAATTGTACTTCGCTGTCATTGACGCTATTATCTAGATGTGTTTCTGTTAGACATATTATATGGAAATCAGATAGAAAACTTTCTAAAAAATCTAATTTATGCCGCACGCTTCTAATATTAAGTTGACAAATAGACAAGTTATCAGGATTGTAAATGTTAAGTGGACCTGGATTAGGGTGAATACCTTGAGTCGAGAGAAGGTGGTATAATGATATTAAAGCACTAAGCGTAATAAAATATTCTAGAAACTTTGGAATATGAATTTTATAATAGTATGTATCGATTTTTGAGCTGTCATATAGCAAATACGTATAAATTTGTTTAACATAATGTAGGATACTTAGATTACATACAGCGTTTGAGTTTAAAATATAAAGAATGATCCTCACTTTAGATGAGCTAATATTTAATAGAAGACAACTATAAAAGTATATCAAAACATTCATAGGAAAATGATATATGTAGATGATATGTAAAATAACTACAATTACTTCAAAATAGTAACATTTATACATATATACAAAAGTATAAACATAAGATAAATACATTTATACAACGTGAACATTGGTGCAGCTGTAAGGTTATATTAAAGCTTAAAAGTAAACTTTCTCCAATGATTATCAAATCTAAATGATAACGAATAAGTTAATCGATAACCTTCACACTTAACGGCACGTGTCTTATATGGTTTTCGTATTCATTGGTGTGTGTGGTGCGGTCTTCCTGCATTTAATAGTTGAACCATAGCCGGAAATAAGTTAGAAAACTCATTGTTATGAATTTTCAATAAGATGCATCCTAACATTTAAATCATTACCAATACTAAAGCGCTAAGTTAAAACACAATTCTGTTAAAAAGGATACGAGTTTATTCGATAACCTATATTAATGAGGATAATCGTTTTCTATGGACAAGAATTCTTTCTCTGCCAGTATATTTTAGGGTGTATTAGGGGAAGTAATGTTACTTTTGCTTGCGTCGTAAATTTATTTGTACATTTAATGTGCTATATATAAATGTACTAAACAGTCAGTCTAAACATGCGCCTTTGTGTAATTTGGTAGATTTCGTTAAGAAGATAATCAGTGGTTTACATTTAAATAAAACTATAACAACTATAACAAATATGAAACAGATATTTACTTTTTGAATAAGTATGAGAACATTGCTTTTTTAAAGTGCGACTGTCCAGTCGGTAATTTGACTTTACATTCCAGTACTATAACTAATTAATTGTTTAAATGCCAACATTGGATTTTAAAGGGACAATCTTTGACGGTGGCGACCCAAGCATTTAAAACATGACCTCAAAAAGGAGCGAACAACATACGTGTCCCGTCCATATGTTTGTCTTCTGAATTTCGTGTTGATTATTGTGTGCAGTGCGGTCCTCCTGCATTTCCTTTATTGGATCTTTGTAAGAGTTAAGTTTGAATTAGAACAAAGATGTAGATAATAACAACATTATGGTATCAATGAAACAAGTCTGATTTTTAATGGCACTTATACCTCATGGTGGCGACGTGGACTTTTACGAAAATAATTCTAAAAGAGAACGAACAATATAAGACAACATAATATCACAGAATGAAATACAATACTTTCTAGATCAATTTAAGCATAATATAGGTTTGAATTAGTACTTTTTAGGTAAGTTGGACTCTTGTAGTAGTGGTTGTAGCAATGGGAGTGAAATAACTGGTTAGATTATTTGACTGTTGACCTGCTTGACGTGGCGTACTCTCAAAAACAGGGTTTGATATGTTGTCGGGCTCGATTTGGGACTGTGATGCAGTCGAGTCGTGATAACAAGATTCGTCCATACCATTTGTCTTTGGTTGGGTGAGATCCGCATTACCCTCAAACTGGACTGATTTGGGTACAGTGTGTGATTTATTCGTGAATCCGGCACTATTATCATCGAGGGCTTTTTCGATATTCGTGTGTTGATAAACTTTGATTATTTTTTCGTTGACCAATTTTGCGTAGATAACACCTTCTATGGACCAGGTTTGAGATACTAGTGGTGAGTTTAAGGTTTTGTGTAGCAGCTGGGAGTTTATACGCGTAAGGTCCTCTCGGATAGTGATGTTAGATCCCTTCAGGTTTCGTCTATTTTTTATGACATGAAGTTTGTCCTTTCGAGACATGAATTTAACAATTATTCCTCGGCATTTTCCTACTTTAAACGGACCAAGTCGATGCGCAATATCAATGTGTTCCGGGGGCATTTGAACACCAATTTTATCAAAAACATCTAGTGACTTATTTATTGATTCAGTAAAACTTTCCTTTTGATTGTCTGGTAATCCATATATCCGTACACTCGATCTTCTAGTCCATTGTTCTAGATCATTTACCTTTTGCAGTGATAATGCAGCTACATCTTTGGTATCTTGTAATTCTGTTTCTAGCTGATTATTTTGATTTGTAATGACATCCACTTGCAGTTTTAATTTAGTATTTTCAGATGTAATATCACTGATTTGTTTTTCCAGGTTTCGGATCCGTTCGTTAATTGTATTAACGATGTCTAATTTAATATTTTCCATAGTTATTTCATTTAATTTCAGTTGGTTCATTAACATCTGATTTGTAATAACATTACTGGCGGCCATTTCTTTTTGTAAAGATGTATTTCGACTGTCTAAACTAGATTCGTGAACACTGCTTTTAGTAACTCTGTGTTTCTTTGTTGCTGGTTTAACTCCCTGGCGACTGTAACCGAGAAATGACGACAACTCACTCGAAATATTACTTAATGATGAACTGCGATCTTTACGCTTTCTTATTTGAACTTTTTTAGACTTTACTTTGCTCATTATTTACTTATCTAGTCTAAAATAGCCTAGTGGTTATATTAAAATTAAAATCTCTTCTTTATATAATATACACAATCCACATTATGATTTCCGATTGGCAATTGTTTGATAGGTACATATATTATAGTTTACAAGGGTGAACACAATTAGACTGACCTTTCAATTGTAAAATCCTTATTATTTTGTAAATCCATTTTGAGAATTAATATTATAAACCTCACTGCATACACAAATGTTACTTAAGATGTATTTTACATTTTAAATTGGCAAAATTACGATATATAAGCTGTAAACAAGATATTTTCATAGGAGCGAACTATCGTGGCCTCTGCTTGCCGCCATCTTTAATTCAATTTTGGTTTGAAGTTGTGAGTTGATCTAGTAGTGTCATTCGGTGAAAATCTCATATGTGGTGGAAGTTGAAAATGCGGGTACGAGGACGATAATAAATTATTCCTTGTATCAGCTCTCGGTTTGTAATCGTAAGGTGATCCAGTATGTCCAAAAAGATTAAGATGAAATACAGATTTAACAATAGAAGCTAACTTGGCTGATTCAATGTCGTTAAGATGGACGGTATCATGATACAGGAGAGCTTGATAGTGTTGTCACTGTTCATAAAGCTTTCAGCGGATTCAACAAATCGGGTTTTTGTATCTTTACACACCTTGCGTAAATTATTATTCAGTTCTTTTACAGACAGGTTGAAATCTTTGGAGTCTCTGGGTAGCAGTTCCAGGAAAGAAATTAAAGCATTAGGAAACATATTTCGGCACAATTTTATGAGTTCAGTATACTGATCAACACAATCATTAGCACAATAGTATCTTGATATATTATTAGATCCGATAAGAAAAACTATATTTTCAACAAGTACAGAAGGGGGGCATCTTTTGAGGAAATTAATAGCATCGATAATCTTGCCACCACGGATTGTTCTAATACAGGTATTTCGGTCCCTGTCTAATCTATTAGGTTGCAACATTTGAGTTAACGATGATCCTATGAGTATATTTTGTTTTGGTTTTATCAATCTGATTCTTTCATAACGTTCTGCGATAATGGGTGGCTTATTAGCTACAATATCATTCCATTTTGATTTTAATTTTGTGTTATACTCAGGATTTAAATGAAATGGGTTTTACGCCTTAATATTCTGCACCAACGGGCCTAATGAAGATGAAGATGGGTAAACGCTATACCATGTGCTAACGGGTTAATTTTTCCCGGACATGGCGATTCCAGCTATCAAGGGTTATTTTACGTGCACGTCAACATGCCCACAGGACAACTACACTCTAGTAGCAACGCAATTCTGAGGATGAGACAAACTATAGAAATATATCTTATCAAATGAAATGACAGAGCGCAATCCAGGTTAAAAATCCCGGGCGATTTTCTTGGACAACAGTTTATAAGATTGATATTACCCTAACCAAGGGTTGATATCACCGGAGGATAATAGGGTAATAAATTGTCTTACGTACCGAGATCTACGTTAAATCTATCCTAATTAATTTCACAGCGACTTATATGAAAAAAATTAAGAAAACAATTTTTAAGTTGCACGTGCATTACGTATAGGATATTAACCTACCCGAGCTTGATATGATAAGAGAACACGCGGGCAATGCCAAAGAGTTCTCTATCATATAAATCCGAGGGAGAGTAGGTTTATATCCGACATATACAACGCCATTTCACCCTTAAATTTAATGGGCTCTTCTACTAAAAGGCAACAATGATAGAAAAATTGCTCGATAGTTTCCGCCAAATAGCGACAATTACCAAAGTAATCACCTGCATGTTTTGGTTTATACGTCGCCATTTTGGGGTAATTGAATTGAAAACAAAATAGATAGTAAAACGAAGTCAGACGAATAATCAATCCTTTTTAGTCAACATCTTATTGACGATGGAATAGATCATGTGAATGTAAATATGATGAGAAATGAAATGAAATGGGGTTTTAACGTCCTACACTTCTGCACCTTACCTGGGCTAATGGAAGACGGGCATACACCATACAGTGTGCTATGAGGGAAGTTTTGCCCGAGCAGCGGCGCTACGGCCTACTCTTATATCGAATTCCAACTGCCAAGGGGTCTTTTATATGCACGCCAATGTGTACACGGGACCTCGGTTTTTCGTCCCATCCGAACGACTAGGCAGTTGTCCTTGTCAGGCCCTCCTTCTGCATCACTGACAAGGGGAAACATCGCCGGAAAATAAAATAAACATTTATTTCTGTGTTCTTTGTATTATTTCGATCATCTACGCCATCAGCGATTGATATGAGCCCAATATATCGACCTGAGATGACGTATATTTCGGGCCTGAATGCTACAAACTGTACCATAACAATTTTTAATTGTCAAAATAAAAATTTATTTCTATGTTCTTTATATTATTTCGATCATCTACGCCATCAGCGATAATTTATTTCTGTGTTCTTTGTATTATTTCGATCATCTACGCCATCAGCGATTGATATGAGCCCAATATATCGACCTGAGATGACGTCATTAGCGGTTGATATGAAATATCAACCTGCCATGATGTCATTAGTCGTGGATCTGAACCGAATATATCAACCTATGATGACGGCATGACAGGTTGTTATGAAATATAACTGCTATGGACGTCAAAGAAAAAAGTACCGCCAGTTGTATATGTATTGGATATTAACCTACCCAAGGTTGATATGATATCAATCTGTGTGTGTGAAATAGCTTTATTTAACGTCCGCTTCCACCGAGGTGATATCGCAGACAATAACATGTTATTTGTGTATGGTGAGAGTATTTACAAAGTGATTAGTGGAAAATAGATAATTGAATATATTTATATATATATGTACAAAAACATTGACTAACTGGTGTAAAGTAAAAAAGTGCTATTTGAGACGATCACAGACATAGATAGACAGATGAGCACAGTGCAAGACATACATAAACATGGACGAACATATAGACAAAATGGACAATTACGAACAGACAAGAACATTTACATACAGAGACATGATATGTACACATATATATATTTGGTCATTTTGTCGGTCTGGTCGTTCTGTTCGGTAGAATGGCAGGGCGGTGCAACTCTTCCTTGGGGCTTGTCGGTGAGTGATAGGCCTGATCCATTCTTCCTTCCATTTGGTTTTGTTGTCCGGTATGGTGGTTCTGTTTCATCTTCGTTTTTTTGTGCTCATTCCTTTTGTTTGTTGGTTCTCTGAAGGAAGAATTCAGCACCTGGTCTTACAGCTGATCTGGGATTATTTCGTCTGAGATAAGGCTTCAGTGGAGGGGGGGGGGGGGGAATGGTGGCAAACAACAAAAAAAAAAAAAAAAAAAAAAAAATGGAATGGAATGAAAGGTAGAATTAAAATAAATTGGATAGAGTCCGGTAAGAGTAGTAGTAGGCATAAGGTTCAAATAAAGCATAGTATATTCATAAATACATTTTATAATTCTTTATTTCAAATCCATTTGTAATTACAATACAACATTATGTGAAATTACATGGATGTACAATCAATCATGATTTAAGTATATAATTGATGATAAACGATAATAATAATAATTTTATTTCTGTAGGACGGTGCGTTTCCCTCGAGGGGACATTTTTGCGCACCGTCCTGCATTGTGTTTTTTAATTGATTAGTTAAGTTGCCAGATGGGTTACGCTTCTCTCTAGGAGACATTTTTGCGTTCCACCTGGCTTACGCATGTTGCTATATATGTTTTGTTAAACCTATTTCCTGTATGAAGTCCCAGATGAGCTGAGAGGTCCAGTATCTGTCTTCTGGTGGTGGAGAAAGTAGGGAATTGAGATTAAGTGATTTCCCCCTTTCTATCAGTTTGTCTATTAGCGGTTGACGTTCTGTTTTTAGTTGATTGCAGTTGATTAACAGGTGTGAAGTGGTTGCAACATGTCCACACGGGCATTTGATTGGTGTATAAGTGTAATCTTTGACTACCTCTATTGTTTTGAGCCTCGTGATGAGTTTGCATATTTTGATAGAAGGATGATTGATGTAGACCCTGTCAACAAGATTGCTGTCTAATTGATAGCGATGTGTATTTTCTTGTTTGAGACGGGCTTTCCATGCATTTTTAATCTTCTCTTTTGCTATGCTTGCAAATTCCTGACTGCTGTATTCTAGACTGTCTATTTCGTTTAATGACAAACTCTCTTTGGCCAGTTTGTCGGCCTGTTCATTTCCTAAGATGTTTACATGAGAGGGGATCCATGCTAGGATCACCTCTCTCTCCCTATTTTTGATTGTTTGAATGATTTCCCTGATTTGGTGGATTATAATCTGCCTGTTCTTAGTGGAATTTGTTTCTATTGATTTGATGCAACTCAGGGAGTCCGACAGGATAACGGTTTTTTGATGCTTCTGCGTAGCTAGCCATTCGAGTGCAGTTTTAATGGCCATCAGTTCTGTGGTGTATACCGAACAGTGTTCTGGTAGCCTTTTCCTGATGTTTAGCTTTTCTTTTGGGATGTAGATTCCGTATCCTGTGGCTCCCTTCGTGGAATCCTTGGACTCGTCTGTGAATATTTTGAGATGGTCACTCCATCTTGAGTCTATAAGTTCCATTGCTAGTGTTCTTGCTTCTGTTGGGTTATTATGCTTGTTAGTGGTTTGGCTTAGTTGGGAATTGGTTGTTGGGTTATTTAGTTGCCAAGGAGGAGTATCGGGGAAGGTTTTTGTCTCGATTATTGTGTCTTTTAGCTTATGTTTGTTTAAGATATCATTTGACATTTGCCCAAATGTTACTGGTCTGGTCTTTTTTCTAAGCCCTATTCGTTGAAATTTGTTGAGACAGTTGTATGTTGGGCATCGTTGTTTTAGAGTTTGCAGCTTGCCCCAGTATTTGAGTGAGAGTTCTTCACGCCTGAGATCAAGCGGAAGCTCTCCCATTTCATGTAAGAGTGCTATTGTTTTTGTTCCTATGGCTGCCCTAGTTGCTAGTCTTATGGCCCTGGACTGTAGTTTGTCTAACCTGCTTAGTTGAACTTCGCCTGCATTTGCGTACGCCAGACATCCGTAGTCGATAACCGAGCGGATGAGTGACCTGTAAATTAACATTAATGTGCTTCTGTTTGCGCCCCAGTGAGTCCCTCTGATGTATTTCATCATGTTTAGCGTTTTAGAAGTGCGGCTTATTATGCTATCTATATGTGGCTTCCAAGTTAGTTTTGTATCGAATGTCATGCCCAGAAATTTAGCCTCCTTTTTTAATTCAATTTTTGTGTTGTTTAATTTTAAATCAATTGTCCTATTACTATCGGTCGGATGGAATAACATTGCTACTGTTTTCCCTTCGGATATTTTGAAGCCCCAGTCGTTTGCCCACTTAGAAATTTGGTCTAGTGTGTGTTGAAGTGTTTTTTTGATATTACCTATATCCTTTGACGCTTTCCAGAACGAGCTGTCGTCTGCGAAGAGCGCCGATTCTATGTCCTTCCCCCCATAACTCGGAAGATCGTTTATCATTATGTTAAATAGTATTGGGCTTATGACGGACCCTTGTGGCGTGCCGTTTTCCATTTTGAATTTTTCGCTTAAACAGTTGCCTACTTTTACTCTGATATGCCTATCTCTGAGAAAATCTTCTATCCATTTGTACATGCGGCCTTTGATTTTTGCATTGTGGAGTTTGTGCAAAAGACCATCCACCCATACTAGGTCAAAGGCTTTGGTCAAGTCGACGAAAATTGAGCAGAGGTATTGTTTTGCAGTGAATGCTTTGGATATATCATGTTGTAATCTAATGATGTGGTCTGTAGTAGACCTGTCGGAACGGTAGCCACTTTGTTGATTTGTAAAGATGTTGTTGCTTTCACAGTGGTATTTGAGTCTGTTTGTGATTATTGTTTCTAATGTTTTGCACAGGGTTGATGTGAGACTGACTGGCCTGTATGACGTTGTTTCATTTTTGTCTTTATTGTGTTTATGCAGTGGGATGACTGAGGCAGTCTTCCAGTCTTGCGGAGTTTTGCCTTTTGACCATGAGAGATTAAAGATATCTAGGACTAACGCCAGCGCTTTCTCGGGTAGATTTTTTAGCATAGAGTATTTCACACAATCTAGCCCTTCTGCACTGTCAGATTTAGCCCACAATGCTTTTTTCAGCTCATCTATGCTAATTGGACTGTTGAATTCTAATTCGTTATCTGCTTCTTCGTGCTCTATATGACATTGGTTTTCTAAGAATTTGTTTTTGTTATCCCTAAAAGTTGCGTTGTGTTGGCTATTGCTGCAGCCGTCTGCGTATGTCTGACCTAGCAAGTTTGCTTTATGTATGTTGTTTAATGCCGTGTCGTTTTTGTAATTTAGTAGAGGTATGTTTTGTTGTACTTTTTTTCCTGTTATGCTTGATATTTTGTTCCATACTGTTTTTATACTTGTTCGATCGTTAAGTGTATTGCAAAAGTGTTGCCAGTTTTCTGTTTTAGCTTGTTTGATTTCTGTCTCTGCTGAGGATTTTGCTTCAAGGTAGTCGGATCTAGTTTCTTCGTTCGGCCTACGTTTGTATCTTCGTAGTGCCGATTTCCTGGTGTTTACTAGTATTTGTAATCTATCCGACCACCAAGGTTTGGGTGATTTCCTTGTTGCTTCTTTAGATCGGGGGATAGCTTGCTCTGCTGAGCTAATTATAGCCTTAGTAAGGTTTTCTGAAAAGGTGTCTATGTTGTCATGTCTTATTGACTCAAAATCCCAGAGATTACACAAATATTTATAAGTATTCCAATTAGCCTTTTCCATTCTCCACCTAGCTTGACACTTGGTGTTTTCTGTGTTGATGTTGCAAGCTATAGTGGTATGGATGGCTATATGATCACTACCTAGAGTTTCGTTTCCTATTTCCCAATTGCAATTTGGAAACAGTCTCGTCGAGACTAATGTTAAGTCTATATGGGTCCCTTTTTTACTTTGTTTCCCTACGAAAGTTGGTTCGCTGTTATTATCGTTGAGTAGTAGAAGATTGCTACCTTCTATATACTCGCACAATTCGTTCCCATCCGTGTCACTTGCTGGTGGGCCCCATGCCGTATGATGACAGTTGAAATCCCCACATATAACTAAATTGTCTCCTGGAATTTGCCTAAAAATCCTATCGTAATCACATTTTTTTGTTTTGGTGTCTGGTGGATTGTAAACATTTACTATGCTCAAGGATTGTTTGTTATTTGTGACTATGTTGATGGCCATTAATTCTACTTTGTTTAATTGATTCAATGTTAATCTGCTAAAAGGGATGTTGTTGTTTACATAGATGGCTAGCCCTCCCCCTTTTTTGTGACCTGTTCTGTCTTGTCTTGACATTGTGTAGCCTTCTAGTTTGATGTCATTGTTTTTGGGAGTGAGTCTCGTCTCCTGTATGCACAATATGTCTGGTTTGTTGTGATAGACATATTGTTTGATTTCTATCAAACGGGACCGCAGTCCATTCACGTTGAGTTGAAAAATGTTAATTGGCTTCGCCATTGTGTATAATAATGATTTGTTATTTTAAGGGTGTTAAATTTATTCACAGTGTATCCTCATTGTTGCTAACACTACATTTGCGCGAATACCTGACAACTCATCCCAAAGACAACTCATCCCAGACAACTCATCCCAATAAAAGACAATTCATCCCACTTTTAAAGACAACTCATCCCAAGTCAAAAGACAACTCATCCCAACTTTTAAAAACCCCCACTCATTCCAAGTTACAAAGAAATATCACAACTTAATCACTAATATGAATTTATTACATTAACAATTTATTAAAATATATTCTGGCATATTGACATGAGGGCAAACTGATAAATGGGATGTAGTCTGGTCACTAACATTATGATATTTGTCTTTGAAGTGCTTAACCAATTTAATTAGTTTGTAATAGAGGTAAATACTACAACTCAGTTTCGTTAATCGTTGTTTTTGTTGGAAGTGCTTCATGATGAAAGAATAAAACAAACACATCTACCAATCTGTTATAACAACAAATGAATTGAAAGTGTTGATTAACTGAATTTTCTTTTAAGAAATTTTATATTATAAGATTCTTAATCAATCCAAATAGTTTGTCTATAATATATTGCATAACTGATAAATTATAAAATAATTTTATATTATAAGATTTTTAATCAATCCAAATAGTTTGTCTATAATATATTGCATAACTGATAAATTATTCAGCATGATTCTATAACAAAATATATGATGGTTAATATATTAAGTAACCATAAAATAATGAGATAATTGAAAGCCATTCTTTGGTTTGTCACTTGTTACCTTGAGATTAAGATTAAAGTGAAGTAAAACCATTGTCTTTTAATCTAACTGATTGATTGATTGAATGATTGACTGTAAATTAACACTTAATCTTTTCCTCAAAGATTCACTTTTTAAGTCACATGTCTAAAGAAGAATCCTACATAAAAAGTAATAAAAGAAAATGTTGAATGCCTTCTTATAATTTGTTAAAACCGATTTAAATCTTTTTAAAAAAAATAATGAATTGGATTTGTGTCAGATACACCTAATTTTTTTCTTTGTTGCTATCAAATTTGATGTTTATCATATGTAAATATTTATATGTAATTGAAGAGTAATTGAAATGTAATTGACCATTACGTGATTTTTGGAATGTAATTAATTACATATCCATTACTCATTACTTTTGAAATCTTCCATTACTCATTACTTGACATTAAAGTCTTACCAGTATTACAAGTTCTATGCTGCCATCGTTCACACCCGTCACAGTGAACAGCCCCCTGTATTAGGCAAACTACTGATTCACAAACTATACAGCTATCAGACATTTACAGATTAAACATCCAATATATGTTATATATTATGGACAGGTTGATTAAATTAAATTACATGTATTTACACTTTGTGGGTTGAAAGTTGGTAAACACAAAATAAAAAGTCCTTGTATATTAAAAAGTTAATTTAAAATATTTGATTTTAGTATTTTTATACAATACCCCAGCTTTAACACTTACTCAAATCATTTTAATAAACGTTATAATATTTGTCTTTGAAGTGCTTCACCAATCTGATTGGTTTTGGTCTGAGTGGTCTTCAAAGATAGCAACTGTATCGAAACAAATATCACTTATATTTGTTGGGATGAGTTGTCTTATAATTATAACCTGATTCTCTCTCTATCCATGTTTTAAAGTTGGGATGAGTTGTCTTTTATAGTGGGATGAGTTGTCTTTTGACTTGGGATGAGTTGTCTTCTAGCTTGGGATGAGTTGTCTTATATTGGGATGAGTTGTCTTGGGATGAGTTGTCTTTGGGATGAGTTGTCTGGATACCATTTGCGCTTATCCTGATTGATTGGTTCATTGTCTGTAATCATGGGATTAGTGCCATGTCTGAGTGAGTTGTCTTCTTCCTCGCTGACAACTGAATCGATGTTTCTTTTGACAGCTGGTCTTGATTGACTTCGGCTTCTGCGGCCTTCTTTTGAATTTGGAGTGGAGGGTGGGGGCATATCATTGAGCTCTGTTTCCGGGGCCCTCTCTGCTTGAGAGGGTTTTCCTTGATTTGTTTTTTTCGGTGTTTGTATGATTTTGTTGGTTTTGGATGTATTTATGACGTATGTCAGTATCTTTTTCCCTATCTCTACATTTCGTTCTTCCTCGTCTTTTAACGATCCTAATTTCGTTAATTCCCTGCAGAAACGTACAAAATCTCCTGCGTTTTTGAATTGGGGGGTAAATGTTTTTTCATTGGTTTCTTTTTTTGGTTCTTCCCTGCTGGGGGTGATTGACTCTTTTGTCTTAAGGGGGACAGTCTTGTTTGCAACATGTGCTGTTGCTTCTCTGTGTGTAATGCCATGCGTATATTGCATAGTTAACACTGATTTTGTGCTTACGTATTTGGGGCATTTTGGTGAATCAGCCCCGTGATTCCCTTTGCAGTTCACACATTTGGACTGTGTGGCTCTACATTCTTCTGTTTTGTGGGTGTTCCCACATTTGCCGCAGATGGCTTGGCTTCTGCAAAATTTCTCTAAGTGTCCTATTTTTTGACACTTCGTGCATCTTTTGACTTTTGGGATGTACGGATGAACGGGTCTCCTTTCGTAGAGCATATATATTATGCCCTGTGGGGTGTCACTTTTTTTGAATGTTATTTGTACTGTTCTGATGCGCTTTCCTTGTCTTACGGGATATTGATATAATCCTAGGGGATTATATCCTCCTAGTTTGAGATTGTTTAAGATCTCTTCATCCGTGTAATCTGATGGTATATTATAAATAATGATTCTATCAGTTTGGTTGTGCTCCGACATGGAGATTTCAACCTTTAAGTTCCCTAGCACTTTGATGTTTGTTGCCAATTGGGCGTCTTCGATATTTTGAAACGCTAATCTGGCGTTTCCGTTCGATAATATCCTAATGTCAGGGAGAGCTGCTGTCCCCCATTTCATTCGGATCTCGTCGCCTAACTTGCAGACTTTGGTGGTTTTGAAGGATTTCCCTTCCTTGGGTGAGCATATAACAATAAACTTATATTCTGGCACCGATTTTGATGTCAGAGATGGTTGCGGCATTTTAGGGGAGTTTATTAAAACTTGTGCAAAACTTCCTGCCATGATGAAAATTAAGTCAAGAGAGAATAAAAAAAAAAAGAAAATAAAACAAAATAGAGGGAGAATAAGCAATAAATACAAAGAAGGGAAGGAAATGGTAATTGGGAGATAGGGGGAGACGAAAGTTTGAACGAAACGAAAGTTCGAAGCCTTATTTGAACAACTAAGATTAGCCCGCCCGCTAACTTGAGTTGTTCAGGTGACGAAATTAATTAATATATAATAACACAAAGATAAAGAAGAGAGTGAAATATAACAGTACTTACAGTTTAGAGTAATCCAACAATCCTATAGTCCACTAATCCGAGGGAGAGTGGGTTTATATCTGACATATGTGTGTGTGTGAATTAGTTTTATTTAACGTCCGCTTCCACCGAGGTATCTGACATATACAACGGGTTCACTTTTAAATTTCATGGGCTCTTCTAAAAAAAGGCAACTCTGATTGGATAATTGCTCGACAGTTTCCGCCAAAATGCGAAAATTACCGAAGCTGTCACGTGGAAATGTTTTTTTAAACGTCGCCATTTTGGAGAAAGAAAAAACAAAAGGGATAGTTAAACGAAGCCAGACGAATAATCAATCCATTTTAGTCACCATAATGAAGATAGAATTGATACCATATAATCTAAGAAATCAAAATAATATACCGACTCCTTTTTGTAGACTAAGTCTTAAAAAACAATCCTTTTTTCCTAAAACTATTTCTTAATATAATAAACTATCAACTGATAAAAAGAATGCAAACTCATATCATAATTTCAAAAAGTCTATTTCAACTAAATTAAATTTCCTACACCACATTATAGAAACACTGGCATACGTAAACTAACAATTCTTCATAACCGACTCCGTCATTCATCTAGTAGCCTTAATAATGACCTATTTCAATCTAACATTATTGACACTCCTTTATGTTCTTGTAAAATGTCAGTGGAAAATATATACCATTACTTTTTTAAATGTCCTATTTATACCGTTCAAAGAGATATGCTTATGTCCGATATTAGTTATCTTAATAGCCTTCCCTCTGACGAACAACGGGTTCACTTTTAAATTTCATGGGCTCTTCTAAAAAAAGGCAACTCTGATTGGATAATTGCTCGACAGTTTCCGCCAAAATGCGAAAATTACCGAAGCTGTCACGTGGAAATGTTTTTTTAAACGTCGCCATTTTGGAGAAAGAAAAAACAAAAGGGATAGTTAAACGAAGCCAGACGAATAATCAATCCATTTTAGTCACCATAATGAAGATAGAATTGATACCATATAATCTAAGAAATCAAAATAATATACCGACTCCTTTTTGTAGACTAAGTCTTAAAAAACAATCCTTTTTTCCTAAAACTATTTCTTAATATAATAAACTATCAACTGATAAAAAGAATGCAAACTCATATCATAATTTCAAAAAGTCTATTTCAACTAAATTAAATTTCCTACACCACATTATAGAAACACTGGCATACGTAAACTAACAATTCTTCATAACCGACTCCGTCATTCATCTAGTAGCCTTAATAATGACCTATTTCAATCTAACATTATTGACACTCCTTTATGTTCTTGTAAAATGTCAGTGGAAAATATATACCATTACTTTTTTAAATGTCCTATTTATACCGTTCAAAGAGATATGCTTATGTCCGATATTAGTTATCTTAATAGCCTTCCCTCTGACGAATTATTAACCATCTTGCTAAATGGGAGCCCTGTCTTACCCAACATTTTAAACAAGAAAATATTTCTTGCCGTTCAACGGTATATTTCCAGCACAAAACGTTTTAATAGTAAATTATAAACTTGGTTTTAATTCTCTATTGATTAATGTACATCCTCACAATCACACACTTATGTTTATAATATGGTCTAGATAAACATATACTTATGATTATAGTTTATATTAGATGCTTAATTTAGTAAAATGATAATGTTCTAATCTCTTTTATATATCAAAACAATAAATAGATGATAGATAATTATAAAATACGTGTACATATTGTATATACTGTATGTTAAATGTTTGTTTTGCCATCACATTTTATATAATATTATATTAGTCTATTCCCTGGGAGAAGGTTCATAATTTTTATAAATTGTCCTAATCCCCTTTGTAAATTATTGCAATAAAATATGTTTAAACAAAAAAAAATAGAATTGATGTGAATGCAAATATGATGAGGCTCTATCCAAAGCCTGATGAAAACTTGGAGAGTGTGGAGAAATAATGCGGGCGGAAAGAAAATTCTGAAAGATATCTTAGATGGAGTATGGTCATGGATAACCGATTTAAATATGCCGATAAGTACGCCGTCTATTTCGTTACTGAATGCTACAAACTGTACTATAACAATGGGGTTTTTTTATTGTCAAAAGAATAAAATTAATTTCTGGGTTCTTTGTATTTTTTCGATCATCTACGTCATCACCGGTTGATATGAGCCGAATAATATATCGACCTGGGATGACGTCATCAGCGGTTGATATGAACCGAATATCAACCTATGATGACGTCACGAGAGGTTGTTATGAGATATAACTGCTATGGACATCAAAGAAAAAAACTACACCCAGTTGTATATATATTATTAACCACGTGTTCACAAACTCACATTCATTTTGTGCAATGTTGGCACGATACTGGATCTTTCCGAACGGAGAAATATTTTTCCGTGTTTATAGCCACAATTCTAAACCAAACCCTTCAGAATAGTTTTAGATAAACCTAACCCGAACCTTAACCCTAACACAAACCCTTCAGAATAGTTTTAGATAAACCTAACCCGAACCCTAACCCTAACCCAAGGGAAAATATTTGTCCGTTCGGAAAGATCTAGTATTTTGCGCAATGTTGTCAGTTTGTAGAAAATATGGTTGAAAAAGAAAACGTAGATTCTGAAAAATAATTATTTAAAGCTCGTCAAAGTGCAGAATTTATGCAGGAGATTTTTTAACAAGGATTTAAAAATCATAAATTCGTACTTGAATATTTCGGAGTCTGAAAAAGATACAAATGATAAACGGTTTTCAATTTTGATGGACAAGACGTCCGTGAATGTGCCAACAATACCGTGCCGATAAATACCTTACTCAGAAATCAGTTGGCTTTAGTCGACAAACCTGGAAATATAGTCCACCTGGTTCTGGTTGGCAACAGCTCATCCGCCGAATCACTGCTTCAATTCGGAGTTCCGCAAGGGTCAGTACTGGGGCCGATATTGTTCAGTCTGTATACATCCCCTCTCGGCGCTTTGGTTCGCAAATTTGGACTTGAATTTCACTTATACGCTGACGACACCCAACTGTATATATCCTTCAAGCCATCAGACCCGGACAGTTTTAATCTATCCAAGTTCAACATTGAAAAATGTATAGATGATATAAAACTCTGGATGTCACATAATTTCCTTAAACTCAATGATGAGAAAACAGAGTACTTGGTAATTGGTTCAAAACACAACCTCTCTAAGCTAGATGATGATCTATCCATCCGTGTTGGTGAGACATCCATCACTAATTCTACTGCTGCCCGAAACATTGGAGCAATCTTCGATTCTAACATGAATATGGAGTCCCAAATTAACAATGTGTGTAAAGTAGGCTACTTCCACTTGAGAAACATTGCCAAAATTAGGAAGTTTATAACAATAGATGCAACAAAACACTTATACAAGCCCTAGTAATTTCTAGACTAGATAATTTCAATTCACTGCTGTTAGGTGTTCCGAATAAATCGCTGGACAGACTACAAAAATTACAAAATTCAGCTGCTCGTCTCATCTCAGGTTGTTCTAGATATGACCATATAACTCCAATACTGTTTAATCTCCACTGGCTCCCAATTACTTATAGAATTGAATACAAAATTCTGCTCTTCACCTACAAGTGTTTAAATGACGTAGCACCACTATACCTCTCGCAACTATTGTGTTTGTACAAGCCATCTCGTCAACTTCGCTCAAGTAACGATAACTTCTTGCTGATCGAAAGAAATGCAAAACAAGTATCGGTTGGGGAAAAGTCTTTCTCAATAAAGGCACCTAAATTGTGGAACAAATTACCACTTAACCTAAGGAACTGTGCATCACTTTCAACTTTTAAAGCAAATCTCAAGACGTTTTTATTTACCAAAGCTTTTTATTAATGTGATACGGTGTTGTTTTCATATTTGTTTTCTACTATTTACGTGTACTTTTATTTGTATGTATTGTATCTCCCTTTTAAGTTTGTAAAGAGCATCTGGGCACTCTATAGGTGAAAGATGCGCTATATAAATACATCATAATAATAATAATAATAATAATAATGTTTTTTTGATGGATTATATACCTTCTGTATAATATGTAGATTAAGAAATTTAAATATACAAGATGACCGCCATGAGGCATTTTCTGGTTATTTACTTTAATGTAATGGGGTACAATTCTGGACAAATTCTGTCGGACCTCGATATGAAGGTGATTTCGGTATGAATTTGATCCGCTGAATCTAATGACCTTGGATATTCCTCCAAGTTACGACTATTCCGCTAGGGGCCAATTCACAATGGCAGCTCCTTTTTTGAGGTAAACTCATAATGTTCCCTAATACGGTGTGTAATATATTGAAATATAGGATTTCATTGTCAATTTCTTCAGATATAAACATAAATGAATGTTCAAACAAAAGGTGTTCCAATCCGATGATATTCTTCCCCTTATATTCCAGTAAGGAAACAAGGTATACACGGTCAAACACAATCAACAATCAGACCATTGTGAGCTGAAAGAATATGTTTTTAATTACTAACTCGGGCTCACATGGACACAGATCACTAAATATTCATGGACCGTCACCCACGAAACAAGGGCCAAAGTTATTTTTAGTCTTTCTCTTCCTTTTCCTTTTTCCCCATTTTGCATGACGATTTTTGTTGACTTTTTGGTATACAATCGAAGAAAAGGGTTTGAAAATAATTTTCTGCCAGGTTTTGGTGACTATTCATGATTTTGAGGCGGAAGGATACAATTCTTCCCATCTCATCCGTGTTATGCAACGGGGGTGACATTTGTCTTGCAAGCTACTTGGTCATTCATACGCACCAGTAAAGCTGGGGTTTGTATCACACTGAGAAACATTTTCCATCCCTTATTCCAAACGTTTTCTAGTAGAGAAGGTGACGCGGACGGGTGTCATAGTGGATTATAATTTATGATTGACAATTCGCTCTCCGTAGCTCCTGTTCATATGGCTCTGTAATTTGTGCTCTTAGTCCTGTGATACATAATTCTTTTCGTTAAAGGAGCTATATCGCTAATATTTGGGACCTAGAAATTGACCCAAATGGGTTGCAACGCATATAATACTGTATTCAGATTTTATATGAACTGATTTACATTCAATCGTTTCCGTTTTGGCTTTAATCAGTTATGTGTCATGAGTCTCAACCGAGTAGAAGTTGCGCATGCTCTCCAGATTAAGTTATGGCGTCGCCGTTTGACATGAGTTGTGGAATATGTCTAGCCTCGTTCTTTCTGGTCACTTGTTACAAATGATGCTGAAACGATTCGTGTACCAATGGTCAAGTGTTAATTTTGTCTTAAATATTGGATATCTAAGGTAAGATAACAACATCAATGCTGATTTGAATTGACATATAATCCATGTTTTCAATGCGGAAGACTTTGGATTGATATTGAGTTAGAAACTTAGCTACTTTAATTGGGGGGGGGGGGGGGTGATAATCGTCGATTCCTTTGGTATGATGTTTAAAACATGTCATTTCACCACTAACAAGTTTGTTTAGAATGCCTTTGACAGGTTATTATGTGGGTTTTCGTGGTCTGTATATCTCAATATGACATTGAAAATGACCTGCAGCAATCCAATATGGCGGCAATCCAATATGGCGACCAAAATGGCGCCGCTAATATGTATTTTGTGCTTTTCGACCAAACATAGTGTTGTAATATTTCAACTACTATGTTTTTGAGGTCTTAGAATCCGAATTTGTGGTGATTTCAAACAAAGATGGCACCACTTAACACATACTTATCATGTAATGAAATATTCAACTGGCAGACTATCGTCATTAAAGAGACGACCACTGTCAAGATCGGTCGCTTTATTTCTGTTACCTTTTTTTTTTGCAAATCATTTTTTAGTGAAGCCTGTACCATAACAGGCCCGGGACTGTACAGCGCAGTGGACGCTTACGGCTGGCCCCCGGATCCATTCACTTGATTTGATATTTTCCGCAGGGTAATCTTATAGGTTTTTGTTTTGCGTGTAGTGCGGTCCCCCTGCACTTACTAATAGTATCATTATTTTAGCAAAATGAAGCTATCTCGGACTGAATTCAAATCACTCATCATTACATCTGCTTTACAGCTAAGATTGCTAAGGTAGACTTTAAAATCGGCCCTTAACCAGATGCCGGCAACTTTTTTATGGTCCTTTAATAAACAGAAAATGTCACTTAATTCATTTACTATCAAGGCTGCACCTCAAACATATCTTACGTCGATATAATCAAATGATCATTTCGCATTTTGTAAAGGAATACGATTGCTATTTCCTTGCCACAAAAGCTTCTGATTCTCGCCCCAGGCTTTCATTACAGCAGGAATTTCATACTTAGCTATAATACTATATCCTCCGAATGTCCTGAGATCTGGCTTTCATATGCACAGTGGATGCACATTTCAAATATTTAGTGCCTCGTTGCAATTCCTGACTCCCCCCTACAAAACCCAAATCTAAATACCAAATATTTCGACCTCCTTGCGTTGAAAACCGACAGTTAGTTTACGTAGTGGCATAGCGAGGACCTTGACCCACCTGAGCGTGTACCTTCAATAGCTTTGCCAAGTGATTCACGTATATCTTGAGTGTACTTTGTTTGATCGAAATGCGGGCTCTTTGAATCCGATATAACTCTGTCAGGAATGGATTCAGAAACCCTAGAAGGTGCTCCAATACACCATCTAGATTCAGAATAGGCAGTGTTTTGATAAACTATGAGCTCAAGTAAAGAGGCGCTAAAAATTGAATTGAGCATCATCCGTGCAAGGGAAAGCCAATTCCCAGGACTTGGATCGAATCCCAATCTTCTGGTACCTTCCGAGGATATACATGTAGTAATATCCCTACGTATGAAATTTCTGCTGTAATGAAAACGTGGAAGGGAAACAATAGCTTTTGCAGCAACAGGTGAAAGCCAAATTACAGGACTTGATTGAATCACAATCTTCTGGTGCATTTTGAGGATATAATATTATCGCTAAGTATGAAATTGCTGTTGTAATGAAAACCCTCGACGCGAAACAAAAGCTTTTGTAGCAAGGAAATAGCAATGTTATTCCTTGACAAAATGCAGAACAATCATTTGTTTATATCGAAGAAATATATGCTCTAGGTGCAGCCTTGTTAGTACCTAAACAAAGTGACATTTGCTATCTATTTAAGGACCACAAACAATTGCCAGCATCTGTTTATGGGGCCATTTTGAAGGTTTACCTTAGCAATCTTAGCTGTAAAGCAGATGTAATGATGAGTGATTTGGATTCAGTCGGAGATAGCTTCACTTTGCCAAAAAATTGATACTATGGCGTAATATTAACAAAAACTACGATTTTGACAGTTCGGTACCACTTTTTGAAAGCAAATATTATTTTTTTCGAAATCTGATATAGCAAAAAGGATGCGCGCTGTAAAGGGGCACAAATCGTTAGCTCAGATTTTCTAATTTCAATTTCATTTTCGGGCAATTTCGAATAAATGTAAAAAAAAGTGTAACAATCAGTTATTTACAACCAATTCAACGTCTTCATATTTTGAACTATTTATTCGTAACTTTCATAAACTCGTAGTAATAATCCAGACGAGGAGAATGTATGCAAAAAATAGTTCGTAATATGAGCAATTGCCGAGAAATATGCAATTTTGCATGCATCACTTTTCACGTTATTTTGCCTATAAAAGAGTAAATTATTATCCGATTTTCATTCGATGAATAATGCCAATTTGGACTAGTTTAAACCAATTTTACAGTTTCACTGTGACCGGAAATGACGTCATTTTGGCAAAAAAAGTATTTTTAACCTAAAAAACAAATATTTTATTCAAATGTGTCTTTTTTTATAATATTTTTAAAATTATGATATTTGAATCCCATCACGGAATAGCATGAACCCATACGATCATACAGATACCACAAAAAAGTCTCTAACTTGTGCGGTTGCCGAGAAATAGACGTTTTTCTACAAGTCACTTTTCAAGCTTTTTGGTCTATAAAAGTGTCAATTAATATTCAATTTTCATACAACGTTATAACGTTTGATTCTAATGGCCATTTAGATTGGATCAATATAATCATACTGATATCAAAAAATAGGTTGCCAGGCAACGAAACATACGCCCACACAGCAGCCAAATCGTCCGGGCAGTCAACAAGAGTTGTCGCATATTAAGGAATTATCAGAAAATCATTAGAATTTGTTTGGTTTTTATAATCATACATTTTTTTTATAAATCAGATAATAATTGTGACCTCCAGAGGCACAACAAGCTGAAAAGGGCGATTTTTTTTTGACAATCAGGGGCCATAATTCAGGAAGTTACGATCCGATGGGCGCAAATATCGAAAGGAACCAAGATCTTTGGGTTATAAACATACATGTCAAGTTTCATCAAAATTGGTTCAAAATTGTGACCTCTATAAGGTCCACAACCTTAATATAACATATTTTCACAATATTCGCGTACAAACGGTGGCCATTTTGTCCGTCAATTTTGGTCCGATTTTAACGAAATTCGAAGTCAACCTTCATAACCATGGAACGGTGATATAATCAAACGTTTTTTTAAATCGGATAACAATTTTGACCTCCAGAGGGACCACAAGCTAAAAAGGGCGATTTTTTGGACAATCAGGGGCCATAATTCAGGAAGTTACGATCCGATGGGCGCAAATATCGAAAGGAACCAAGATCTTTGGGTTATAAACATACATGTCAAGTTTCATCAAAATTGTGACCTCTATAAGGTCCACAACATTGATATAACATATTTTCACACTATTCGCGTACAAACGGCGGCCGTTTTGTCCGTCAATTTTGGTCCGATTTTCACGAAATTCGAATTCAACCTTCATAACCATGGAACGGTAATATAATCAAACTTTTTTTTTAAATCGGATAACAATTTTGACCTCCAGAGGGACCACAAGCTAAAAAGGGCGATTTTTCGGACAATCAGGGGCCATAATTCAGGAAGTTACGAACCGATGGGCGCAAATATCGAAAGGAACCAAGATCTTTCGGTTATAAACATACATGTCAAGTTTCATCCAAATCGGTTCAAAATTGTGACCTCTATAAGGTCCACAACCTTGATATAACATATTTTCACACTATTCGCGTACAAATGGCGGCCATTTTGTCCGTCAATTTTGGTCCGATTTTCACGAAATTCGAATTCAACCTTCATAACCATAGAACGGTGATATAATCAAACGTTTTTTTAAATCGGAAAACAATTTTGACCTCCAGAGGTACCACAAGCTAAAAAGGGCGATTTTTCGGACAATCAGGGGCCATAATTCAGGAAGTTACGATCCGATTGGCGCAAATATCGAAAGGAACCAAGATCTTTGGGTTATAAACATGCATTTCAAGTTTCATCCAAATCGGTTCAAAATTGTGACCTCTACACTGTTCACAACCTTGATATAACATATTTTCACACTATTCGCGTACAAATGGCGGCCATTTTGTCCGTCAATTTTGGTCCGATTTTCACAAAATTCGAACTCAACCTTCATAACCATGGAACGGTGATATAATCAAACGTTTTTTTTAAATCGGATAACAATTTTGACCTCCAGAGGGACCACAAGCTAAAAAGGGCGATTTTTCGGACAATCAGGGGCCATAATTCAGGAAGTTACGATCCATTTGGCGCAAATATCGAAAGGAACCAAGATCTTTGGTCTATGGACATGCATTTCAAGTTTCATCCAAATCGGTTCAAAATTGTGACCTCTACACTGTTCACAAGCTAAAAAACGTGATTTTTCGTACAATCAGGGGCCATAACCCATGAAGTTACGGTCCGATACATGCCAATATCGAAAGGAACCGAGATCTTAGGGTGATAAACCTATATTTTAAGTTTCATTGAAATCGGATAAAAATTGTGACCTGTAGACTGTTCACAAACAATTGTGGACGGACGGACGGACGGACGGACGAACAGGTGCGACGACAATATACGTCCACATGAAAATGTGGGCGTATAAAAATTGCTTCTAGCATGTTCCCTTGTCGAGAAATAACCAATTTTCTAAGGATCACTTTTTAAGTTTTTTTAACTTTTTAATTTCAGTTTATGGGTTCCAAGTTTATTATTTATTGCCTGATATTTATAAAACAATTCTCAATTGCGAATTCTCAACTTATTTATTACCGATAATGATTTCTTTTGGCACCGGAAGTGAAGTAATTTTGCCAGATTTTACAATTTTGACCGGTGTATTTGCAAGCATATATTACTTTTACAAATCTGATAAAGGGTGTCACTGAATCATAACAACTACAGTATCGTTTGGTAGCTCGATGGATCGGCTATTGTATGACGCACTTCCTGTCTGATTCCTGAAAACCGATTTAGCACTGCAGGTCTGCAGAGGTCGTTCCATAGCGAGCGAAGAAACATAACTAATTTCTCCGAGAATTTTAAGAAATAGGACAGATTTAAAAATACGGTACTCTTACAAAACGTTCAAATAAAGGTGTTCTAAAATCTTTTATTTCTATTTTGATCTTTTGTGTCGATAGATAGTATATTTATAGACTCATTTTTGAGAACATCTCATCAATATTTTTACTAATTTGCCTCTACTCCAAAATTAGATTTTGCGCGATCCGACTCAAGATGGCGTGTTCAATGACAAATATTACGGGACGCTGAAGATCTAGTATTTTCCTTTTTGGACTTTTATATGATATCAGAATGATACAAATTCGATGGTTAGGCAATAGATTATGAGATGCCGAAAATGTAGTATTTTCCTCTTTTTTTGGAGCCTTTTCGGACTCGTTTATCTCGAAAACTACATCTATTTCACTTCTTAAACTTCTGTTACCCCGAGTCCTATCGGTCGTTTAGAGTATAAAGGTAAATTTAAAAGCATGGCAATGATATAAAGGACCCTGAAAGCCGATTCAGCACTGCTATGCAGGTCTAGTTATTATTATTTTTTACCGCGGGAGCCTATATATTTCTCCATGATCGAAAACAGATATCGATCTGGAACAAACTTTTCTATCGGGAAAACATGTGGTGGCTACTTGATAAACTATTTTTCAAACCTCTGCGCATACCGGAAGTGGCCGAACTTTGTACGTCGTCTAAAAATTGAAAATAGGCCATAGTTTCGTCAATTCTTTACCCATTTTAAAACAAATGACATTTTCGGGAACCCTAAATCTTTTCGGAGATAATGGCTATCTCACATTTTTTGATTTCGAAAATTCGTGTAGGATTTCTATCGTTCTAAAATTGAAAACACGTTGTTTATGACACAATTTTTGTTATTTTTCAAAATTTTCAAATTTGACCTACATTTTTGGATTCCTGTAGTCTATGCGATTCCAGTAATATAAGTTTCATTCAGAGTTATCGCCCTTTATTTTTCGAATTTTTTCGAATTTTCTGCCCATTTTGTAACCCTTATATTTTTTGGAAAGGATAAAATGATATTTCTGAAACCCCTGAAACATAAAGCCATATTGCCAAACAGTTGCATAAAGCAATTTCAACAACGATTCGTAAACCGGAAGTAGTCGAAATAATGTCTGATATTTTGAAAAAAACTCAAAAAATGGGGGCTTTGGGAAAAACGTGATTTCTTCGTCCCATACCAACCGATCAAATGGAATTGATAAAAATAATATATTATTCTACTTTCATTTGATAGACGTAACGTTGAATTTTATTGGTTGTTAAAAATAGATGAGTTTGGGCGACTGTTGTCTTAATTCTGAATAGGTTGCCAACTGGATCGGTCGAATAGCTAGCTAGCCGAATAGGTCGCCAAGTTGTGTTCGGCGACCTTGACATTGACCTAAATAAAGATAATTCAGTGGAGAAACGTAAGTAATGACAACGAGATATGTCATCTAATGCTTATGGTAGATGTTTCAGATTGTAAAATCAATTGTGCATAAGAGGTTATATGTATTTTGTATTAGAGGTTTCTTGTATTTTGTCTTTTGCAATAGACGTATGAGGTATTTTGTATTAGAGGTTTCTTGTATTTTGTTTTTTGCATTAGACATTTTAAGTATTTGGTATGGCATTATGTTACATGTGTGTTTTGAATTAGGCATTTCTACATAGCATTAGGTTTTTGCCGCTTTCCCCCGCCATATCCCGAACACCGGAAGCAGCGAGAGGCGCCGCATTTGGGATTCAGGAAAGTCACCTAAGGTAGCCATAGGCTATATTGAAGTTGCTGTATTCTCCGTGCACTGTAAACGATTGATTGGTTGATTGGAATTCGAGTCAGCCACCCGAGTTAGGCTATGTTAGACGATTTGCTGTATTCGGAGGCTGAAATAGCAAGAAAACACGCTTCCCTGATAACATTCATTGATCGGTACCATATGGGTACCATGTGTCATGTAATATGGGGCCATGATGAGGAGCCCATATCGGACCCCGACATTTTTGCACCCAACATCCAAGTGGGATCCATATGGGCTCAACCATATGGGTACTAAATGGGGTTTGTGTGGGGCCTATATGGGTAACTCATTTAAAATAATATGGGTGCTATATGGGGCCTGTGTGGGACCTATATGGCCATGTTAAGAAATATAATATGGGTACTATATGGGACTCATATGGGGTACAAATAAATGATATATGTGCATAATATGGGACCCACATGGGTACTAAATGGGGTTTGTGTGGGTTCTATATGGGTAAATCATCTAAAATAATATGTGTGTATATGGTCTTGATAAGACATGTAATATGGGTACTATATGGGACTCATGTGGGTGTACAAATCAATGTAATATGGGCATCATATGGGATCTGTGTGGATATGCCAGAATATTAATTTGGGCACCAAATGGATTTCCTGTGGGATTCTAAGAAATACTGTACTGAGCTTATTTGTGGTGACAACACATATATGGACAGTAAACTAAGACTAATTTAATACAAGTTAAAGTATGAAATTATCTTCTAATGTATGATCATTTGATATTACATGCTAAACACTATTTTAATGATAATATCAAGTGTGCTACACAGCTCCGTGTAACTTTGATGAATTCTCTAGTTCTAAGCATGGTAAACAACAAGTACCAAATCAGTCTAATAAAATAACAAAACTGTTTATTTGGTTTCATGTTTTATTATAATGCTTTTTCGGTAAGACAGTTGAAATTCGTTGGGATCTCCCACCATCCCTGTCCATTGAATTAATCAGGAAGCAATAAAACAGCTGTTTTGATTTCTTTGTTTGTAGTGTTCACAAACATTGGATTTCTTCTTACCGACTCTGCAATTCAAAAGAAAAGCACATTGATTAGGTTTGTTGATGTGCAGCCTGACAAAGTAAGACAACTCTACCCATATTTTGCGCCGATATCGAATTCAATCAACATCTTTGGGATACAAACACATATTTCAATTTTCATCAAAATCGGATATAAATTCTGACCTGTAGTCTCCACAAACAGTAATTAATACAAACAGAAACTCACCATTTTCTTTTGGTCAGGAACATGTGAAATAGTTGACCAGTGCTTATGTTGTCATTTTAATTCTTTAATCTGTTGTTCCAATTTGGAGAGTATTTGAATTACCCTCGTTTCAAATGGATTAAGCTGTAAAAAGACCAGATTTAGCAATTATTATATCTTTTGTTTTAAAGTGCGTTTATTTCATCTTTACCAAATTCAGTTATATAATGTCATTTGTATTTCGTTGTATAGCTGATAAAACTTTCAAACGTTTAGTCCAGCGAGAGCAAGAAACATATTTGGCCATGACACACAATAATACAACATATGTTATAAGATGAAAATGGAAATAGTCACCTTTCTGGAAATGACAGCTTTCTTGTTTTAGAGTTTACCAATATTCTGTCAAATCAAAATAACTAAGAAAAAAAGAAACATCTATTCAAATCCATTCTTATATTATTACAAAACTTTTGTATAAGTACTTTGATGCACTTGTATATTTCCACAGAAAATGATCAACTCATTTTTATCAGTTATTTTCCAAAAGACATTTTTTCGAAATATAGGAACTTTAAAACCTTTCATTTAATTTGTTTTACCAAAAAGCCGTTAAGCATATTATAGTAGGAAAGGATGGGAAAAATTTACCTTTGATTAAGTTTTGTGAACTGATTTCAGAGATGTGTACCACTTTCAGCAGTTTCTTCTTGTTAGTACTAATTATATACATACTTCTACATTGTAGAATCAAAATTTCAGCCAGTGACCAAACAGACTTCAAGAGACTAAATTGGTTGTTAATGATGACTTGCTGACAGGTTTTCATGGGTGACTTGGTGACCTCCACAGTAAAGTTAGATATTATATAATTTGTGTACAGAATCTGCTATAGTCATTAAAATCGTACTAGCAAGATAGCCATGCTGTATTCATAATAAATTTGAGTAATAACGGGTCCTATTTGGCTTTTTTTAAAAAAGAATAAGTATTAGTGACTCTTTTTGCTTTAAAGCTCCACAAAGACAGGCATTTGATTCGAAAGGCGGGGTGGAGTATTTCCTAAATTGAAAACATGTATCACAATTTCATTCATAAATAAACTCTATTTTTTATTCATGGTAAACATATTATTATAGTCTGTCATTTGGTATACCAGCCAGTTAGGAGAATTTTACTGTAATCTGTATAATCTCTGCCAAGTCCATATCAGTGCATCACTAAATTTTTAGTGTTTTGACTGTTATTTCATTTAAGATATAAAAACAATTTCTGTACGACAGTAGACTAAATCGTCTACCTATGGAGTAACTATTTTTATTTTATGATCAGTAGTGGAATACCACGTTTTATCAGTGAAATAAAAGTGTTATTTCCACTGGCTAGCAGTAGTCCATGTTGTTTTACCTAAAATGATTGCAAAATCATAAAATAAATAGAACATTTGTCGTTTTGTCGTGAATAACATTCGTGAAAATATAAGTTTTCTTGCTTCTCGATGAAATAAAATATGTTATTCACTCTAAAACGACAAATATCCTCTATATATTACATGTAAATCTTCAGGGCAATTCCACATCAAATTATACAATTAGGTGACAAATTTAATTAGTTGAAAAGTTGGTCAATGTTTTACATTCTTAATGTCGAATTTATAAATTTTTTGTATTTTCTTACTTTGTGTTTGTTTGATTATTCTGAATCACAATGAATGATTTGGCATTCATTATCTGACAATGTATATAAACATGATATTTATACATTAAAATATAAAAATAATATAGTTTTGCAAAAGTAACTAACAATGAAAAATATTACTATGAGAACCTACGCCTGTTACCAAATATTTACATTTTTTCTCTCTCATTCATATGATCTATGTATGGAATTCTTTAAAACTTCATTATCTACAGCAAGAATAACCCATTCTTATAATAATGTCCATAAAAAGAAAAAATTTGAAAAAATTCTCAGTAAAACTTTGGTTTTCATAGATGCACGTCCAGTCCATTATTTTTCACAGTATTTCATTTAATCAAATATTTACAGTTTATCTCTCATTCATATTTATTTATGGAACTGTTCAAAAACTCATATTCAAAGCTAACATCACCCATTCTTAATATTATGACCGTAAAAAGAAAACATTTGACAAAATTCTCTGATTCACTTATGGGATTTCAAAGATGTATGTTCGTCCACTACCAAAGTTTTAGGGTGACAATATTTTATTCAAGGAGTAATGTTTTTTGGAAAGTAACTGCTCCATTAATTCAAATGAGTTAATAATTATTATTATGTATCAGTCCGATTATTTGAAAGTTTACATAGCTCATGTAATGGGTTTGCAATTTGCACTCGTACATCTGTTACAAGAAAATATGTACGTCTGTTACCACAATAATTTCTCATTTACTGGATTACATGAATCCAAATGTGACCATACAGTAGACATTTAGTATTAATGTCCTTTTCTACAAGGAGAAAAACTTTTCAATTCCACCGGACAATTCAGAGTTTTGCAACCATATATGTTCATGCAGGCAAATCATGGTGCCCATTTCTGTACGTCTATTACCTATACTTTGAGGAGCCAATATTTATTTCCGGTGTTCATGAACAAATAAAATCATATGTCAATTGATATTTTAATCATACGTTTTTAATACTAAATAAAACCAAAACGGTTAATTATTCATGGTTAGATAATATTGGAAGTAATAAAAATATGACGAGTTCAAAATGTACATTTGTTACGGTGGAATTGCCCTTTAGCAGATTTAACTGTAGAAACTACATCAAAGAGAAATTTGAAAGATATTTAGACAGCCTCTTTCTCATTTGGAAAACTACGTGTAATCTTGGCCATATAGCAGATTTGCACAAAAGTTTAAATGATATTAAATTCATGTTGAAACAGATACAGGTGTGAGTAACCCCATATGGATACCATATTGGAATTAGATATATATTATATGTGGTAAATGCCATATAGATATATTGGCCCCGATACACGCGTGGGTAATCCCATATGGATACCATATTGAACCCACATACATAATACACGTGAATGTGGTCATATCATATACATACCACTCCAGGTGCACATGTTGGTAATCACATCTGCGCATATCGGTTCAAGGTACATACAACTAAAAGTGTGGGTTCAATAATGAGCTAACATATGCAAATAAGTAATCCAATATGGATACCATATGTTGGCCCCATATATACAAAATTTATTATGTAATCCCATACAGATACCATATTATCCCCAGATACACAAATGGGTAATCCCATATGGACACCATATTGGCCCCATATTTACATTACAGAGTTTTAATGTGGGTAATACCATATAAATCCCATATTGGCCCCAGATATGATATGCACACTATAAGGTCAGATTATCAATGTAAGAAAGAAGTTCATGTACTCATTATATCATTTGGCGTATTTCTGTGATATTATTATATATGAAAATAAAGCGTATTTGCCTACATTTGTATGTGGGAAGATAATATGGGTTCAGTATGGGAACCATGTAGTATGATCTGGGCCCACAGCCCATTTTCTCCCCATAATGGTCCCCATATTGCAATGTTTATGGGGCCCATATGAATACCATATTAGACCCAGACCTATATAATTATTTTATATGTGGTAAATAAACCATATATATTATTTTGGACCCAGAAACACGTGTAGGTAACTCCGTATGGATACCATATTAGAATTAGATATATTATATGTAAAATGCCATATAGATATCACTGAGAACTGCTAAAGAGTTAAAAGGTGCACAGCCCGGATAGAAATCTTAATCCTGGTTGTTATTTCTACGTATGTCGGAAGATAATTAATTTTCAGACTATTACTCGGTATTACCGGTTTAAAACTGTAAAAAGGTGTGTTAATTAACGAGGGTGAAAAACGGTCCGAGAGGTGGGTTAATTAACGCGAGGTGCGTTTTCTGTAGAGGTGTGTTTATTAACCGACCGGTAAAAAATGAATGTCAATGTTGTGTATTGTTTAATTGGCGTGTTTTCTCGCTAGTTGCGATAACTGCACCAAAAGGAGTATAATCAAGGACCAACATGCTTTATCTGACACGTACGTGTTAAATCAAAATTTGAGAAGTAAAACTGTTTAACCGTGCGATTAATCATTCCTTCGTGTGTTTTACGCAGGTCTTTGTAAAATAATGAGGTCTTTAGATAGGCGTGTGTGCTCGCTATGATCTACGTTTCTCTTATGTCTATTGTAGGCCTATTACGTACCATATATATAAAGTTGCATTTTATGAAATGAAAATATGAATTAATCTATCGTATACGGAAAGGCGAATGTAATGTCATTTATAAATACCAAGCAGTCAACGTGAAATAGAGAGTAAATCCAGCAAAAACGGGCCACAATGCGTAAATTGTGCATCTTACCTTCAATAGCAATATCCATCAAACAGAAATCTCCTTGTTGATAAATATTACGACACAACAACCAACCGAACAGTTGTAATTCCCACGCAAATGGTATTTAAACTGAAATTATTTTAGCTTTTCACTAAATTTACATTGCATCAATCCAACGATCCTCATTCCAGAACTAAACTTGTAACTTTACCGTATGTAAAAATACATATTCTCGTAAATATACTTCCGACAAGTTATTATTTGTGTTCATGATCAAAAAAAATAATATAATTCAATTCAATGTTAACCCATCCATTGGCATTTCAGACTTCACGTCTCCCCGGTTCATGCATTGTCCGTGCAGATTCGACAATCTCAATTACGTCTCCTTGATCAAAGCAACACTTCTGTTTATAGAGGCGTGTACGAGCTTATTCGCACGTATTAGAAAACCGTTCGGTTGCTTTATTTGAGAAGATATTAATAATAAACTATAACATTTGGCAATTTTTCTTTGAAAATTCTGATAAATTGGTAGCTCTACGGTAAGCGCTGATCATATAGCTTACCCTGTTTGTGTGTGTTGTAAGTTTTTATAATAGCTAGCAAATAATTTAGGATATCTGAATACTTTCTGAATGAACATATATCTCGTTATCAGTTTTTAAAAGACTTTTTTTTCTGATAGTCGGATATCATTCTCAGATATCAAATATGAATCAAAATAGATAGACCATGATTAGTCCAATGCAGATTTGAAACAAACAGCATTGTAATTTTATGCAAAAATACATTTACCTGTTTCCTAATTCGATTTAATATTTGATTTAAACTTCACAGTCCAATTAGACCTTAGACAATTATGTTTCCAGCAGGCACGAAAAAATAATTCAACTCAAATTTATTATCAACATCGGGGAGATGTTTTGCAAATAACGGGAACAAATTAATAATAATACTATAAATCGAAATTTTGTTACTGTTAATACATAACAGTGTATGAAAGTTTAAGAACGGATATTGATACACTGCACTAAGTAATCAATCGAATCGAATCCTAGTCAAACTTACCCAAATAGATGGTGTTGAAACAACTCCAGTAGTGGGTGTCGAATCCGCTCGATGTCGAAACAACTTGTTCCCGTAAGTTTACATATTGACTTACGATTGATAGTATGCATTTAAGGCCGAGTCGTTGGCGCCAACATGAAAAATAGAAATCAGCATGGTATTGTATCTGTCGCGTTAATCCAGCAAAAATTCTAAATCTGCTCCCGATAGAACTAGACGATATTAATACTTGGGATGTGTTGCGAACATTTAAATAGTTCATCAATAACACCGCCTATATTTCTTACCGTTTTCTAAAATACAATATTAAAGCACTTGTATCTTGTATATACAGTCAAACTGGGGGAAAGTATTGTCATCTTTTTGTTTTGGTTGATTGATCAGAATGTTAGAAAACGTTGACCTACATAGGTGTTGCGTAACACTTGATTGGTGTCATAAAGTAATAAACTAATCAACAAGCTACATGGATTATTTACTTCAACTAAAATGTGTATTAGAATTTGCTGTCCGAATTACAGTTGTTAATTTTGTTTATAGATTTATTAATTAAATGTTTTCGATAACTTAAAAGATCGTGCAAAATAAAAAACAAGGTAATTTATGGTTAAAACTTTTATGGCATGTAAATAGAATACATATATAGAAGCATGTATTGTAAAAATTACTGCAACCAGTAACTAACTCTGTCTTGATACAGGTGTATCTGTTTTATGGAATGATCTACCATTTACTTAGTTTAAGATGTTGCAAATATCTTTATTCTCTAAATAAAAGGATATTTAAAACAAATTAATTATATTGGCTTTTAATATATATTTTTTATATGATTAAATTGTCACTTTGTAAAGCGTCCCTAAACAAGTTATGAAGAGCTCTTTATCTTATCTCCCATAATGTAACTTTAAGTGTAGGTCTTAATTTGGATTTATACATGGTGTCGGCCTGCATGTAGTTACAAATATGCGTTCTTATACGCATTTCTTTTCTTGATGAATACAACGTGTTTTATACTTCGTTCCAATTTAATTATCTGATATACTCTAATCTCCATTGTCAAATCTCAGAGCCTGCTAAGAAACCATAGGTTTCTGTGATTGTGAATCCAGCCTTTGTTTTACAATACTGTCGATTCATGCACGCTTTTCACACGGAATTGCCCTTTGATGTTGTCAGACAACACACAGTTAGCTCTGCTCTTTGATGTTGACACGAGGCACAGTTAAATCGTGCACTTACGGACTAGCTGATATAGTTGGTTACAGTTTATTATAATAAGTCAGGCGTTGAAATGTTTGTAAACTTTTAGAATTATTTTTTTACTTGTCACTTGGTCATGTCAAGTTGTCACCTTTGATTTTCGTTTTTAACTTTAATAATTACATTTTTTTCAATAAACCCAGCGTTCACCTGAGCACATTTTGGCGGAAGTAATGAAACAAATGACCACCGTTTTCTCACTCGAGAATCTTCGCTATTCCGACTCGTTCGTTGTACACACGTTTCCGACCCATTCCATGGTCATGCCGATAATATATAATTTCAATTAATATCGTTATTGGTTGTATATTTTACATTCCAAATGAACCACAGTAGACGGGAATTCAACAATCAAAATATTAAATTCTCTTGCATTTCGTGCGATAGATTAGGGTCAATATTTTTATTTTATTAAATGCAACTTTATCTATAAGTAGCGTGACTTACTATATTGGGTCTTTGAAAAATTGTTGGTTCAAATCCGACGTACTAAAAAAGCGGACATGTTTATATGTAAAACAATGGTGATATTTTGGTAAAATATCCATACAATTCAATCTGTTTATGATATATGCTTCGGTAGACCAAAAAGGCAATATTCTCCCCCTGGTCTTGGGGAAATGGGGTGGTTTATTCCATTTGGCCTGGAAATGAAAGTCAAGGTCAGCCTATAGGACGTGCAGAAAAAAAGGGGGTTATAAAAGAGGGTGTTGAGCGAGACTGATAAGAGCTCAACAGGTATTCCGAGCAGCTATCATTTATGGAGAACGAGGGTTCTTCGAATCCAATCCAGCTTAATAACGTAGTTGTAGAAACGAACTGGCCTGTAGTTTTATATGTTACGATCACGAAGAAAACATAACCAGGAAATCCAATATTACTACGGAGTTTCGAAAAATGATTACGTGTCAACTCGGGCGTATGTGTTTCTTCTGTAATTGCATAAAAACGGCTATTGAAAGTTACGAGTTCTGGAATGAGGATCGTTGGATTGATGCAATGTAAATTTAGTGAAAAGCTAAAATAATTTCAGTTTAAATACCATTTGCGTGGGAATTACCACTGTTCGGTTGGTTGTTGTGTCGTAATATTTATCAACAAGGAGATTTCAGTTTGATGGATATTGCTATTGAAGGTAAGATGCACGTTACGCATTGTGGACCGTTTTTGCTGGATTTACTCTCTATTTCACGTTGACTGCTTGGTATTTATAAATGACATTACATTCGCCTTTCCGTATACGATAGATTAATCCATATTTTTATTTCATAAAATGCAACTTTATATATATGGTACGTAATAGGCCTACAATAGACATAAGAGAAACGTAGATCATAGCGAGCACACACGCCTATCTAAAGACCTCATTATTTTACAAAGACCTGCGTAAAACACACGGCCGAAAGATTAATCGCACGGTTAAACAGTTTTACTTCTCAAATTTTGATTTAACACGTACGTGTCAGATAAAGCATGTTGGTCCTTGATTATACTCCTTTTGGTGCAGTTATCGCAACTAGCGAGAAAACACGCCAATTAAACAATACACAACATTGACATTCATTTTTTACCGGTCGGTTAATTAACACACCTCTACAGAAAACGCACCTAGCGTTAATTAACCCACCTCTCGGACCGTTTTTCACCCTCGTTAATTAACACACCTTTTTACAGTTTTAAACCGGTAATACCGAGTAATAGTCTGAAAATTAATTATCTTCCGACATACGTAGAAATAACAACCAGGATTAAGATTTCAATACGGGCTGTGCACCTTTTAACTCCTTAGCAGTTCTCAGTGTATATTGACCCCTGATACACATGTGGGTATTTCCCTAGTGATACCATATTGGGCCCATGTACATAATATACAGGAATGTGGTTATATCATATCCATACCACACAGACTCTGGGTGCACATTTTGGTTCAAGGTACAAACAAATAAAAGTGTGGGTTCAATAATGAGCTAACATAACAAATAAGTAATCCCATATGGATACCATGTTGGTCCCAGATATACAAAAGTTAATATGTAATCCCATACAGATACCATATTATCCCAGATATAAACATGGGTAATCCCATATGGACACCATATTGGCCCCTTGTTTACAAAAACAGAGTTGTTAATGTGGGTAATCCCATATACATCCCATATTGGCCCCAGATTCACAAATGGGTAATTCTATATAGACACCATATTGGCCCCATACAAAAACAGAGTTGTTAATGCGGGAAAATCCCATATAGATCCCATATTGGCCCCAGATACACACACTATAAGCTCAGATTATCATTGTAAGAAAGAAGTAAGCATTATATCATTTGGCTTGTCTCTGTGATATTAATATATATGAAAATAAAGTTTATTTGCCTACATTTGTATGTGGGAAGATAATATGGGTCCAGTATGGGAACCGTGTGGTATGATCTGGGCCCACAGCCCCTTTTTTCCCCATATGGTCCCCATGTTGCAATCTTTATGGGGTTGCGGGCAGGGGGTGGCCCTGCACGTCTGTAACCCGAATGTTTTCAGGCATTTCAGATTCTGCCCCCCCCTTTACATTTATCGAGTCCTACATAAACTATCTACACGATTTTTAACAATTAACAAAAGATAATTTGAAAGTAATCTACATGTATACATTCTCAGCTTAAAAACACCAAAGTAAAATATACGAGTTCGCAATGTAAAAGTAATTTTAGTTGGAATATAGTAGATTCTTGTGGATTTGGGCAGATTTGTGTGGTTTGGGGTAAATCGTAGTCTTTGAACATGCATGCAATTGCATTTGCAAGACGAGAAGTCGTGGGAGCTAATAAGCAAGGAGAGAGAGCGATATGTTATCACAAGGTTTGATTTCACATTTATTGACAGGAATGATTGACAGTTTTTTTTATAACAAACAGTTGCTATGCAAGATACGCCCACATTTTGCAAGAGATGGACAGGAGACAAGCTCAATAAAAGCATTTTTTTGCACAATAAGGGGCCATAATCCAGGCAGTTACAGTCTTACAAAATCCAGGAAGTTAGGGTACGATATGTTGAATACACAGAAAAGTAGATCTGCGGGATATAATAAACATGTACTTCAAGTTAAATCAACATCGGATTAAAATTGTGACCTAGAGGATCCCAATTCCAAAGCCTTGTATTACATGCAGCCATTTTGTCAAGCAGTTTCGATCAAATTTATACAAAATTCAAACCCAACCAACATTATGGTGTAAAAGTGATATATATATATAAACAGTGTTTACAAATTGTGACCTCTGGAGGCTCCACAAGCTCAAAGTATGGTTTTTTATACCCTCAGGGGCTATAATCCAGGAAGTTACGGCCTGATAAGCACAATTTGCGAAAGGAAGTGACATCTTTGGGACCGAGGCCAAAAGATAAATTTTAAGGTACATGAAAATCGGTTAAAATAGTGATGTCTAGAGGGTCCACAACCTTGGTATTACATACTTATATACTATTTGCATACAAGGAGCGGTCATTTTCTCAGGCAGTTTCGGTGCGATTTTCACGAAATTCGAACTCAACCGTCACTAAAGTATAAGATAATACATTTAAACGTTTTTTTTAAAATCAGATAAAGATAGGTTGCCAGGAAATGAAACATACGCCCCACAGCAGCTATGTCGTAAGAGCAGTCAACAAGACCTACAGTTGTCGCATATTTTTTTCTATTGAAACATTTATAATACATTTGATTAAGACTAACAACTCATTAAGTAATTATCTGAAAATCATTAAAAAATTGTTTGACATTTAGTTCTGTGTATAAATATAAGGTCAAATATATAAAAATGTGATCAAGGAACAAAACTCTGGTAGTAATTATCAGATATCGTTGAAAATCGACCACGACAATATACAATCACATTTCAATGTGGGCGTATAAAAATTGTGACCTCTATATGGTCCACATGCTACAAACGCGATTTTCCGTACCATAATCAGGGACTATAATCAAGGAAGTTACGTCTGATCTGCGCACATATCAACAGGCACCAAGATCTTTGGGTCATAAACATACATTTCAAGTTTCATCAAAATCTGATAAAACATTGTGTCTTCTAGAGTGTCTACAACCTTGGTTTTACATACTTTAAACTATTTGTGTACAAGTCGCGGCCATTTTGTATGTCAGTTTCGGTAGGATTTTTATGAAATTCGAATTCAACCTCTATTTATGTGTAATGGGGATAAATAGTCTTCAAAAAAGGGAGGGGATATTGAAATACTGACAAAATCTACACAAGCTATGTAGATTGTGATGTGATAAATAGTCATGGACATTTGAAATGCTTTGAGAGTATGTTCCCATATGAAGAACTTACCGCCCCAACAGAACCACTGTGCTGCACGCCTGTCCAACCTCGTGGAATTTCTCCTTGTCATCCGGTCAAAGACCCCGAAATGACCTAGTTTTTGTCGCGTGGACGTTAAACCCCCCATTTCTTTCTCTCTTTGCTCCACGTTCGACACACTACAGCGCCATACACGTGGGAGGGTTCATTGTCAAATTTGATACTTCAATGAAGCATGAATGAAAACTGTCACATGCTGGTTTATCCTATCCATGTTTGCTTTTCAATCGGTTCTTGCCTCACATCGTGATTGGACAGTTGATTAGGAGCATCCCACTATGATCTACGGAATTTCTGAAGATTGATGAACAATTACCCATTAATACAAAAACCAAAGATAGATTACCAGGCAACGAAACATACGCCCAATCGTCCGGCAGTCGCATATTTTTACTTTTTTCGAAAATGAAACATCATAATACACTAAAATCTGATTAAAGGTAACAACTCATTAAGTAACAATCAGAAAATCATTAGAATTTGTTTGATAAATAACACAAATTTATAGGGAAAACAATCACTGAGTTTTTTTCACACTACGTTTCAAGAAGTTCCTCTTGTCGTTCTCAAGTGAGTAAATGTTTGGGGTTTTTTTTATAAAGTTCTGCCCCATGCTAACGTTTAGAATACGAAACATTTAATATCATGGATTTAGCTGTTCAGTTATCAAAATTCATTGAAAATCAATAGGATTCTTCGTCTCATGACCTTAAACACTGTGTATAAATTTAAAGTCAATCGGATATTAACTTTGGTCTCTAGAGTGTCCATAAGATTTTTTGAAGTGATCAAGGGCCATAACTTTGCCAGAAATCATCGGAAATCACTAAAAATCGATAAGCGTCTTCGTCTCATGACCTTAAACACTGTGTATAAATTTGAAGTGAATCAGGTATTAAATTTGACCTCTACAGCGTCCACAAGATTTTTTGAAGTGATCAAGGGCCATAACTCTGACAGTAATTATAAGAATTCTCTGAAAATCACTAGACTGCCATAACTCCGGTGGCAGTCATTATCGGAATTCTCTGAAAATCACTAGACTTCTTTGTCTAATGACCTCAAACACAGTGTATAAATTTGAAGTCAACCGGATATTAACTTTGGCCTTTAGAGCGTCCACAGGATTTTTTGATGTGATCAATGGCCATAACTCTGGCAGTAACTATCGGAAATCGCTGAAAATCAACAGGCTTCTTCGTCTTATGACCTTAACTTTGGCCTCTAGAGCATCCACACGTAATCAAGGGCCACAACTCAGACACTAATTATCAGAAATCGCTGAAAATCAATAGGCTTCGTCGTCTGTGTATGAATTTAAAGTCAATCGGATATTAACTTTGGTCTCTAGAGCGCCCACAAGATTTTTTAAAGCGATCAAGGGCCACAAGTCTGGCACTAATTATCAGAAATCGCTGAAAATCAATAGGATTCTTCGTCTCATGACCTTAAACACTGTGTATAAATTTGAAGTCAATCGGATATTAACTTTGGCATTTAGAGCGTCCACAAGATTTTTTTGAAGTGATCAAGGGCCATAATTCTGGTACTAATTATCGGAAATCGCTGAAAATCAATAGGCTTCTTCGTCTCATGACCTTAAACACTGTGTATAAATTTCAAGTCAATCGGATATTAACTTTGTCCTAACTAAAACTAGAAAACATCAACACATCTCCCCTGTATTGCAATCTTTACATTGGCTCCCAATTCAGCAAAGATTGAAGTTCAAGTTACTGCTTTTGGTCTTCAAAGTGTGAAACGGCCAAGCTCCATCTTATATAAAAAGTCTTGTGGAACCCTATACTACCAGTAGAAATCTCCGCTCTCAGAAAAAAACATCTTCTAAAATCTCCAGCCATTAACTTACAACTTGGAAAATGAGCCTTTTCTTATGCTGGTCCTTTTCTATGGAATAGACTACCAGAGTCATTGAAACAACTACCGTGTGTGGGCCATTTTAAATCTCAACTTAAAACATTCTTATTTCAAAACCCTGATCTGTAAATAATCAGTGAATATAAAAACCAACAGCGCCTTAGAAACTGATATCTTCAGTATTAACGCGCTTTATAAATGACGATATTATTATTATTAGAGCGTCCACAAGATTTTTTTGAAGTGATCAAGGGCCATAACTCTGGCAATAATTATCAGATATTGCTGAAAATCAATAGGCTTCGTCTCATGACCTTAAACACTGTGTATAAATTTAAAATCAATCGGATATTAACTTTAGCCTCTAGCGCGTCCACAAGCAATTGTGTCCACAAGCAATTGTGGACGCCGGACGAACGGACGGACAGGGGCGACGACAATATACGACCACATTTCAATGTGGGCGTATAAAAATGTTATTTTTCAAAAACAATCTGGGCCATAATCCAGAAAGTTACGTTTGGATATGTGATTCAAATATAAATTAAAAGTTTCATTGAAATCGGATCAAAATTCTGGCCACTATATTTACACTATTTACGTACGAGGGGAGGACATTATATCTGGCAGTTTTGGTCCGATTTTCACGAAATTCGAACTTGGCAACCATTAGGATATAGCGGTGATATTTTCATATAGCTTTTTAAATCAGATAAAAATTGTTACTTTTAGAGTATTAAAAGCAATCAAGATTTCGAAGTTATAAACATGTATTTTAAATTTCATCAAAATCAGATGAAAATTAAGACCAAGTTAAAAACATAATTTTTCGTACAATCAGAGGCCATAATTCATGAACTTACGATCCAATACATGCCAATATCGAAAGGAACCAAAATCTTTTGGAAACCTGTATTTCAAGTTTCGTCAAAATCGGATAAGAATTTTGACCTGTAGAGTGTCCACAGACAAATTATGGACGGACGGACGAACAGAAGCGACGACAATATATGGTCAAATGAAAATGTGGGCGTATAAAAACTCATTAATAAGCTTAAGCACAGACTATAATCAGTCACTTATCCTGTATGAGAATATTAATGTTAAAAAACAAAAAGGAAAGGATTTAAAGATTTCACTGGTTACACATTCGTCTCTGCTAAAAGTTTTTTTATTCGTTCAATTTCTACTTGTGTGTTTAATCTGAGCTTTTTCTCATCATCCACTTCATTCATTAATTCTCTTAATTTCTTTGTGTGAAGAGATTTCATAGACTCTAGCTCAGCTTTCAGTTCATTAAAGGCTGATTTGCTCACAGTATTTGATCTCAGATCTTTTAAATTTCGCTGTAATTCTTCCACCATCCTCTGCAGGTGTGATCCACTACCATGAGCTGTTAATTAAAGCACAAATTGAATTAAATTTCACTGACCAATTCTAAGTAAGCTTAAATGCTTAAATTTGTCTTTTACCCCACCACACCCAACCCATACACACTTTGTACGCGTACATTTAAGTGTCACAAGTGGCTACATTTTTTAGCAGTTTATTTTTTTAAATTTTGTGTAAAGTATTGAGCACATGATATTCAGCATTATGCAAGTTTCCATTCTGAAGTCGTGCCGTCTTTGCCGAAAACTTGGCGAATAGGACAGAGCCACGCAAACCCGTCAACTCTACCGCATCACTAGGTATAGTGCTGCGAAAAGATTTCGACCACATTTTCATACAAAGGTGAGCACATGATATTCAGCATTATGCAAGTTTCCATTCTGAAGTCGTGCCCCCTTTGCCGAAAACTTGGCGAATAGGACAGAGCCACGCAAACCCGTCAACTCTACCGCATCACTAGGTATAGTGCTGCGAAAAGATTTCGACCACATTTTCATACAAAAAGATTTTTTTTAAAATTTTCACGGCAAAAATTTTAATCTAAGGTGAGCACATGATATTCAGTATTATGCAAGTTTCCATTCTGAAGTCGTGTCCCCTTTGCCGAAAACTTGGCGAATAGGACAGAGCCATGCAAACCCGTCAACTCTATCGCATCACTAGGTATAGTGCTGCGAAAAGATCTCATGTACAGATCTATTGCACGGTGATCGATTTCGACCACATTTTCATACAAAGAGATTTTTTTTAAAATTTTCACGCCAAAAATTTTAATCTAAGGTACGTAACTCTTTGCTTGTAAACAAAAAGATAGGTTTCCAGGCAACGAAACATACGCCCACAGCAGCTAAATCGTCCGGGCAGTCAACAAGAGTTGTCGCATATTCTTACTTTTTTCAGTAATGAAACATTTATAATACTCTGAAATTTAATTACCATTAACAATTCATAAAGTATTACCAGAAAATCATTAGTATACAAACATTTAAAATCATGGATTCAGCTTATCAGTTATGAAAATTCATTGAAAATCAATATACTTGTTCATCTCAAGACCTTAAACTCTGTGTATCCATCTGAAGTCAATTGGGTGATAAGTTTGGCCTATAGAGCGTTACAAAAGATTTTTCAAAGTGATCAAGAGAGATAACCCTGGCAGTAATTATCAGAATTCGCTGAAAACCAATAGGATGCTTCGTCTCATGACCATAAACACTGTGTATAAATTTAAAGTCAATCGGATATTAACTGTAGCTTCTAGAACGTTCACAAGCAATTGTGGACGCCGGAGGGACAGACGGACGGACGGGGCGAACACAATATATGACCAAATTTCAATGTAGGCGTATAAAAAGGTCTTGACTTTCGGTTCTTATCATCGATTTCTCATCATCAATAGGCTTCTTTGCTTCGTGACCTTAAACACTGTGTATAAATCTAAGGTCAATCGGATATTAACTTTGGCCTTTAGAGCGATCACAAGAATTTTTTAAGGGTCATAACTTTGGCAATAATTATCGGATTTCGCTGAAAAACAATAGGTTTCTTCGTCTCATGACCTTAAACACTGTGCATAAATTTAAAGTCAATCGGATATTAACTTTAGTCTCTAGAGCGTCCACAAGCAATTGTGGACGCCGGACGGCCGGCCGGCCGGACGGACGGACAGGGGCGACGACAATATACGACCACATTTCAATGTGGGCGTATAAAAATGTTATTTTTCAAAAACAATCTGGGCCATAATCCAGAAAGTTACGGACGGACGGGGGCGACGACAATATACGACCACATTTCAATGTGTGCGTTTAAAAAGGTCTTGACTTTCGGTTCTCATCATCGATTTGGGATATTATTAGGTGTAACTTAGCAAACAAATTTTTTCTCAAATTTTTTCCAACCTATTTTAGAGGTGGATATAATTATTGCATGTGTTCCAATACTCTTAAATTGCGTATCGATAAAATAAACAAATACCGACCTGTTCACGGCAGCAATGGCGTACATTTTTGTTCGCGTGCATACAGCATCAAGTACCATATTTCGAATACAAATTGTTTGCGACACAACCTGCCACTTTTATTCAAGATGGACTTGCCTTGCCTATTCTGACTTAAATGGAGATTTTCGGAATGTCGGGAGAAAAAAAAAAATCTGATCCCATACATTCACATTGTGAAAGGATATAATCACCATGGCAATGGAGCATGACGTTGTGCAAAATTATTTATATGTTGCCAGGCGACGAAACATACGCCCACAGCAGCTAAATCGTTCGGGCAGTCAACAAGGGTTGTCGCATATTTTTACTTTTTTCGGTAATGAAACATTTGTAATACACTAAAATCTGATTAAGAGCAACAACTCATTATGTAATTATCTGAAAATCATTAGAATTTGATTGCTTTTTATAAAGTTTTGCCCCATGCTAACAATTAGTATACGGAACATTTAATATCACGGATTTAGCTGTTCAGTTATCAAAATTCATTGAAAATCAAAATTGTTCGTTTCAACACCTGAAACTCTGTGTATCAATCTGAAGTCAATAGGATGATAAGTTTGGCCTCTATAGACTATAGCGTCACAAGATTTTTTGAAGTTATCAAGGGCCATAACTCTCGCAGTAATTATTTGAAATCGCTGAAAATCAATAGGCTTCTTCATCTCATGACCTTAAACACTGTGTGTAAATTTAAAGTCAATCAGATATTAATTTTGGTCTCTAAAGCGTCCAAAAGATTTTTCGAAGTGATCAATGGACATAACTCTGGCAGTAATTATTGGAAATCGCTGAAAATCAATAGACGTCTTCGTCTCATGACTGTAAACACTGTGTATAAATTTAAAGTCAATCGGATATTAACTTTGGCCTTTAGAGCGTCCACAAGATTTTTTTGAAGTGATCAAGGGCCATAACTCTGGCACTAATTCGTCTTATATCCTTAATTACTGTGTGTAAATTCAAAGCCAATCGGATATTAACTGTGGCCTCTAGAGCGTCCACAAGCAATTGTGGACGCCAGCCCGACCGACGGAAAGACGGACAGGGGCATATAAAAATACTACAAAATCTGATAAAGCATATCAATTATCTTATATGAAACAATACTGACAAAAAAACTCCCAGAATGAGGAAAGCTTGAAGGATATTTTTAAAATCATGCTAAGCACTAGCAGCCTATTTTATATCTTATTACTCATTTAATACATGTTCTTCTAATTGGCCTTTGGGTACAATGGGTTAATAATTGATGCCATTTTCAACCTTATCACAAAAGGGGTTGTCACAAGCTAAGGATTTAATTATGGCTACTATATGACCCACTGCAGATGTTTAATAAAGTCAATGTTTATCAATATTAACCCTTACCAGATGTGTCTGGTGCTGGTGGTCTAGGCGGTACATTCTGGTTTATTTTTGGTCTCTCCTTAGAAATATCTTCTGTTGGCAAATGCTCATGAGTAGCTGATCTGGGACCAGAATTGCGGAGCCCAGGCTGTAAACATTCAAGTAAGATCATTTTCTATAATACAGTGTTCAGCAGTGGGAAAAATCGCCAAAAAATATTAATATATAAAATAAAGAACTATATTCATATACAGTACGCCCACCACAAAAGATTGACGGAACACAGTATAACCATGTTTCTATAGTGTTAATCTGTGACTTACTGAGTTAATATAACCAGCGCCTGTCAGGCAGTATACGCCCACATTTTCGAGAGATGGATAGAGAACAAGCTAAAAAAGAAAGTGATTTTTCCCCTAATCAAGGCCCGGAATTCATGAAGTTACAATTCCATATGCGCAAATATCGAAAAGAACCAAGATATTTGGGTTATAAACATGCATTTCAAGTTACATCAAAATCAGTTCAAAATTGTGACCTCTATAGGGTTCACAACCTTGATATACCATATTTTTCACACTATTCGCGTGCAAGTGGTGGCCATTTTTTCCGGCAGTTGCTGTTTTGGATTGATTTTCAGGAAATTCGAACTCAGCCTTCATCACAGTGTAACGCTGATATAATCAAACGTTTTTTTTTTTTTTGATCGGATTATGATTGTGACCTGCAGAGGCACCACAACCTAAATAGGCGATTGTGCGTACAATCAGGGACTATAATTCAAGAAATTAAGATGTGATATGCGCAAATATCAAAAGGAACCAAGACCTTTGGGTTATAAACATACATTTAAAGTTTCATCAAAATCATATTAAAATTGTGACCTCTACAGGGTCTACAACCTTGATATAGCATATTTCTATACTAATCGCCTACAAGCGGCTGCCATTTTGTCCAACAGTTTTGGTCGAATTTTCACTAAATTCGAACTAAACTTTCATTACAATGTAACGGTAATATAATTAAACGTTTTTTTAAAATTTGTTCATAATTGTGACCTCTAGAGGAACCAGAAGCTAAGAAGGGCCATTTTTCGTATAATCAAGGGCCATAAATCAAGAAGTTACGATCTGATATGCGCAAATATCAATAGGAACCAAGATCTTTGGGGTATAAACATGCATTTCAAGTTTCATGAAAATCGGATAAAAATTGTTACTTCTACAGGGTCCACAACTTTGTAATACCATATTTTTACATTATTTGCGTAGAAGCGGCGGCCATTTTGTCCATCAATTCTAGTCCGATTTTCACGAAATTCGAAGTCAACCTTCATTAAGGTGTAACGGTGATATAATCAGACGGCTTTTTGAATCAGATAATAATTGTTACCTCCAGAGGGACCCCAAACTAGAAAAGGCGATTTTTCGAACAATCAGGTGCCATAGTTCAGGAAGATCCGATATGCGCAAATATCGACAGGAACCTAAATTGTTGGTTTATAATATCTGTGTTTCAAGTTTCATCAAAATCGGTTCAAAATTGCGACCTCTACAGTGTTCACTAGCTAAAAACGTGATGTGTCGTACAATCAGGGCCATAATCCATGAAGTTACAATCCGATACATGCCAATATCGAAAGGAACCGAGATCTTTTCTCTCTCTGATTGCACCATTGAATACATTTTCTCGAGTGAGCAAAGGTTAATCCCACGCACATGGAGTTGGAGGTCGCAGCAATTATACGTCACAAATAGCTTTTAAACAAACATGTATTGGTATAAAAGGCAGAATAAAAAAAAATACACCCATTAAACCCTTCGACTTCCGTGGTTATTTTACAGCTTTGTTTAACACTTAGAGATTTACTTTTATTTAGCGGTTTACGTGCAGGTCTTGTGAGTTTAGGAAATAAATATTTGCTAGCTCTAAATGAGCAAAACTATTTCTGATCGGAAAATAAACAAAACAAATTTCTTTATTGTAGTCTTTATTTTCCACACACTTTTCGGTAGCTTGGTGTAAATTATTTTAGAGTATCTTATTCAAAAAATAATAATCTTAAAAAAAACAATAAGCTTTCATATGAAATTTTAATAATAATAATAATCTTAACAAAAACAATAAGCTTTCATATGAAATATGAAAGCTTAACTAGATCTGCAAAGCAGATATTAAAGCTTTCATATTCACAGCCACTTCCTGTCTCGTCATGGGTCATATAAAGAATGTCAAGAAGAAAAAAAAAAAATAGGTTGCCAGGCAACAAAACATACGCCCACACAGCAGCTAAATCGTCCGGGCAGTCAGCAAGAGTTGTCGCATCTTAAGCAATTATCAGAAAGTCATTAGAATTTGTTTGGCTTTTATAAAGTTCTGCCCCATGCTAATGTTAGACATACGAAACATTTAATATTATGGATTTAGCTGTTCAATTATCGATTTTCAAGAAATTCACACTCAACCATCATTAATGTGTAACGGGAATATAGTGAAACGTTTTTTTAATTTGGAATAAAATTGTGACCTCTATAGGGACCACAGGAAGTTATGGTCCAATGTGCCTGAATATCGAAAAGAATCGCATTGGCTTGATATAACATATTTTCACATTATTCGCATACAAACGGCGGCCATTTTGTCTGTGAATTTTCGTCCGATTTTCACGAAATTCAAACTCATTCTTCATTACCGTGTAACGGTGATATAATCAAACGTTTTTTTAAATCGGATAAAAATTTTGACCTCCAGAGGGACCATAAGCTAAAAAGATAGGCTGGCACTGCCAGGCAGGATACGCCCACATTTTCGAGAGATGGACAGAGAATAAGCAATACCGAAAGTGATTTTTCCTACAACTTTATTAAGTCCTGTATTTCATACTGTATTGGGAGCAGCAATTTAGTTGGTCAGTTCCAGTCTGATATTAATGAAATTCGAAACCGACAATGATTATGGTGTGACGGTACACAACCTAGAAATGTGACTTTTCATCAAAATCGGATAAGAATTGTGACCTGTAGAGAGTCCACAACCATGATATACCATATTTTTACACTATTCGCGTACAAACGGCGACCATTTCGTCCGGCAATTTTGGTACGATTTTCACGAAATTAGAACTCAACCTTCCTCATCAAAATCGAATTAAAATTGTGACCTATACAGGATCCACAATCATGATATATCATTTTTTTTAACAGTATTCGCGTACAAACGGCGGCCATTTTGTCTGTCAATTTTGGTCCGATTTTCCCGAAATTCAAACTCAACCTTCCTTACAGTGTAACGGTGATATAATCAAACGTTTTTTTAAATTGGATAATAATTGTGACCTCCAGAGGGACCACAAGCTAAAGAAAGGGGGATTTTGCGTATAACCAGGGGCCATAATTCAGGAAGTTACGATCCGATATGCGCGAATATCGAAAAGAACCAAGATCTTTGGGTTATAACCATGAATTTCAAGTTTCATCAAAATCGAATTAAAATTGTGACCTTTACAGCGTCCACAACCTTGATATACCATTTTTTAACAGTATTCGCGTACAAACGGCGGCCATTTTGTGTGGCAATTTTGGTCCGATTTTCCCGAAATACGATCTCGACCTTCCTTAGGGTGTAACGGTGAAATAATCAAACGTTTTGGTCCGATTTTCCCGAAATTCAAACTCAACCTTCCTTACGGTGTAATGGTAATATAATCAAACGTTTTTTTAAATCGGATAATAATTGTGACCTCCAAGCTAAAAAAAAAGGCAATTTTGCGTATAATCAGGGGCCATAATTCAGGAAGTTACAATCCGATATGCGCAAATATCGAAAGGAACCAAGATCTTTGGGTTATAACCATGAATTTCAAGTTTCATCAAAATCGAATCAAAATTGTGACCTCCACAGGGTCCACAACCTTGATATACCATTTGTTAACAGTATTCGCGTACAAACGGCGGCGATTTTGTATGGCAATTTTCGTCCGATTTTCCCGAAATTCGAACTCAACCTTCCTTAGGGTGTAACGGTGATATAATCAAACGGTTTTTTAAATCAAATAATAATTGTGACCTCCAAGCTAAAAAAAAGGCGATTTTGCGTATAATCAGGGGCCATAATTCAGGAAGTTACGATCCGATATGCGCAAATATCGAAAGGAAGCAAGATCTTTGGGTTATAACCATGAATTTCATGTTTCATCAAAATCGAATCAAAATTGTGACCTCCACAGGGTCCACAACCTTGATATACCATTTTTTAACAGTATTCGCGTACAAACGGCGGCCATTTTGTATGGCAATTTTCGTCCGATTTTCCCGAAATTCCAACTCAACCTTCCTTAGGATGTAACGGTGATATAATCAAACGGTTTTTTAAATCAAATAATAATTGTGACCTCCAGAGGGACCACAAGCTAAAAAGGGTGATTTTTCGGACAATCAGGGGCCATAATTCAGGAAATTACATTCCGATAGCCGCAAATATCGAAAGGAACCAAGATCTTTGGGTTACAAACATGCATGTCAAGTTTCATCAAAATCGGTTCAAAATTGTGACCTCTATAGGGTCCACAAGCTAAAAACGTGATTTTTCGTACAATCAGGGGCCATAATCCATGAAGTTTTGATCCGATACATGCCAATATCGAAAGCAGCCGAGATCTTTTGGGGATAAACCTATATTTCAAGTTTCGTCAAAATCGGATAAGAATTGTGACCTGTAGAGAGTCCACAAAAAAATTGTGGACGTACGGACGTCCGGACGGACAGGGGCGACGACATAATACGTCCACATGAAAATGTGGGCGTATAAAAATGAGAAATATTTCAACCTGGCGAAATTTTCTGTTTTATAACTTTTACAGTACCTTTGATTACCAACCGATTATTACAAAACTTTAAAAATATAAGAGAGAGAGAAAATGGCGCTTAACATCCATTCGACAAAAACTAGGTCATTTCGGGACTAACATATGTTTTTTAATTTTATTTAAAAACTTCCCTTGCGTGTCGTGGAAGGAAACCGAAGGACACGGAGAAAACCCACGAGGTTGGACACCATACCACATGTCACGTGCAACCTGGAAATCGAAACGACGCCCATTGACTCAATGACAGCCGTTACGATACAGCGCGCACATGCTAACCATTCAGCCTCCCCAAAATCGGGAAATTGCTGACTTATAGCAAGAAACATTTCAACCGGGCCAAATTTTCTGTTTTAACAGTTTAATTTGCACGGTACTTTAATTACCAACCGATTATTACAAAACTTTTGAAAATAGGCTCCAACTGACCAGCTTAATCGTATGCAATAAACGTTTGGCCTGAATTGAGAGTTCTGCACCGAGAAAGTTCATCTCGATTTTCCGGTGTGGTTCCCCCTTGTCAGTGAGGCAGAATGGAGGGCCTGACAAGGACAGCTGTCTAGTCGTTCGGATGGGACGAAAAATCAAGGTTCCGTGTACACATTGGAGTGCACGTAAAATATCCCTAAGCAGTTGGAATTCGATACTGTTGAATGAGCTCTATACGATGACTAAATGTGCATACTGTAGTCACCCACAATGCATATTTCCCTTAACAATGAAAGGGTGCCTTTTTCAATGTTCGATCCTTTTGTTATTCTACTCCTGATATGTTGGACTGTTGATCGATAGTTTCATATAAAAGACTACTGATAAGACTCTTTGTAGAAGAATTTCCAAAAAATATCATGTTTACTTTACGAGAAAAAGACCTCTAAAAATGCTCCAAATCATAAAAATACGACTTTTTGGATTTTCGATCTCTTTTTTTCGGCTACCCCGGACATTTAAAAAAAAATGATACAATTATTTCACACAACAGGATAGCTATTAGACTCTCGATTGACAAGAGTTTCATCGCTCTCCCTTCATTATAACCAAAGCAGCTTGCTTATCTCTGCTTACCCTAGACAGAAAATGCTCACCTTTGAACTCAATCATGACATTGATCTAGTGAACGCAAAGGTTTTATTGCACTGTATATTTCAAGATGGTGGCACTTCCAGTTCGATCGACAAACTCCACATTTTGTGTACAAATCAGTAATCTAGTATCAAAAAAAAAATCAGGTCATTCTGACCTATATTTCGACGATTAATTTGAAAAATTTGACCCTTAATTTCACCAAGGGGAGATAATTTAGAAAATTTCTGAGGACATCATTGAAGTCACATTGGCACGTTCTACTTACATTCTAAATTTCATGAAAATCGCACAACTATTAAAAATTGTCAAGTTGGTCTCATTGAAGTAAATGTCTTATTTGAAGTTGCATATTTGAAGTAAATGTCTTAGGTTACTCAAAGAAAAAAGAATTAGTAAAATAGGTCAAATAGTCACAATGTTACAGCATTGTAGGTCAAATACCTGCGTTCGTAAAATTCAGTGATTTCAGATTCGTGAAACGTTTTGAAAATATATTTAATCAAGGTTCGCATCCCATCTTTGGGTGGTAGGGCAAAATTTCAGAAAGATCCTATGGATAGATTCTGAGAAATCCAATTTGCAGAAAACACACACACACAAAAATAACTAGATCTGCTAAGCAGATATTATATTAAAGCTTTCATATTCAGTCACTTCATGGGTCATATAAATAATCCGAAGAAGAAAGAATAAATCATAAAAATCGGTCACAATCTAGTGAAGTTAATGTCATTTTTACTCGTAAACAACTTTGTCGACACGTAAAAACATCAAAGGCAAAATTCGAATTTTTGGTATTTGACTATAGCCGTATCCCAGCTATCCTAAAATGTATTAATTTCAGAAATAGGAGACGCATTGAAATACTATGTCCTATTGTGTTTGTTTACAAGTCCGAAAATGTCGATTTTTCACTATTTTTCATATTCACTTCAAGGGGGTTTGGGATAGCCTAGTGGTGAGTGCCGCGCTTCGACCTCTAGCTGCTCGGTCACCTCTGGCTTGCGGCTGTGGTTTCGAGCCCTGGTGTGAGCGTATGTGACATGGAGATAGGGGCGCCTTCTCAACCTCGTGGCTTTCCTCCGAGCACTCTGGTTTCTTCCCACTGCTAAAGACCCCTACGCGCAAGCGAATTATTGAAATAAATTTAAACCCTATGTTAGTCACGAAATGACCTAGTTTGTGTTGAATAGACGTTAAACCAATTTCTCTCTCTCTCTATTCACTTCAAAATGGGGACCATCAGTTGAACTAAATCAAAATTCTGCTCTGAACTCCCATGTCTATAAGTAAAATATCAAAAAAGCCTGGTAGATTTTTCACGTTTCAAGATGGTGGCACTTCCGGTTCGATCTACAAACTTCATATTTTGTGTACGAATCAGTAATTACTTGTCTAGTATCGAAAAAAAATTTTAGATCATTCTGACCTGTATTTCTTTGATTTTTTTGAAAAATTTGATCCTTAATTTCGTCAAATGCAGATAATTTAGAAAATTTCTAATTATATTTTTGAAGTCACATCTTTAAGATCTACTTATATACTAAATTTCATGAAAATCGTACAACTATTAAAGAAGTTGTCAAATTGGTCTAAACTTCCGGTTCGAAATCACAGCGACGAATTTTCGAAATTTGAAAATGTGAAACTGCAGATGTGAATGATTTTTTTCAAGGTATTCAAAGAAAGAAGAATTAGTAAAATCGGTCAAAAATAACAAAGTTACGACTATGCATTGTGAGTTTTTTCGTTCGTAAAATTCGGTGATTTCGGATTCGTAAAACGTTTTGAAAATATATTTAAACAACATTTGCACCCCATTTTGGAGGGGGGGGGGGTAGGTCAAAGTTTCAGAAAGATCCATGGTTAGATTTTGAGAAATCCGATTTGCAGAAAATACACACAAAAAAAATAAAGAAAGATAGGCTGGCACTGCCAGGCAGGATACGCCCACATTTTCGAGAGATGGATAGAGAACAAGCAATACCGAAAGCGATTTTTCCTACATCATTAAGTTAAATTTGATATGTGCAAATATCGATATGAATTAAGATCTTTGGGTTATGGGTTATAAAGGTGCATTTCAGTAGGCTTCAAATTCGACTGGGGATCATGTTGCTAAGTGGGTAAGAAATTCGAACTAAACCTTTTTAAATTGGATAATAATTGTGACCTCCAGAGGGACCATAGGCGATTTTTCGGACAATCAGGGGCCATAATTCAGGAAGTAACGATCGGATGTGCGCAAATAACGAAAGGAACCAAGAAGATCTTTGGCTTATAACCATGCATTTCAAGTTTCATCAAAATTGAATTAAAATTGTGACATATACAGGGTCCACAACCATGATATACCATTTTTTAACAGTATTCGCGTACAAACGGCAGCCATTTTGTCTGTCAATTTTGGTCCGATTTTCCCGAAATTCAAACTCAAACCTTAAGGTGTAACGATGATATAATTAAATGTTTTTTCAAATCGGAAAATAATTGTGAATTCCAGAGGGACCACAAGCTAAAAAGATAGGCTGGCACTGCCAGGCAGGATACGCCCACATTTTCGAGAGATGGATAGAGAACAAGCAATACCGAAAGTGATTTTTCCTACATCTTTAAGTCCTGTATTTCATATTGTATTGGGAGCAGCCATTTAGTTGGTCAGTTCCAGTCTGATATTCATGAAATTCGAAACCGACAATGATTATGGTTTGACGGTACACAACCTAGAAATGTGACTTTTCATCAAAATCGGATAAGAATTGTGACCTGTAGAGAGTCCACAACCATGATATACCATATTTTTATACTATTCGCGTACAAAGGGCGACCATTTCGTCCGGCAATTTTTGTATGATTTTCACGAAATTAGAACTCAACCTTCCTAATCAAAATCAAATTAAAATTGTGACCTATACAGGGTCCACAACCATGATATACCATTTTTTTAACAGTATTCGCGTACAAACGGCGGCCATTTTGTCTGTCAATTTTGGTCCGATTTTCCCGAAATTCAAACTCAACCTTCCTTACAGTGTAACGGTGATATAATCAAACGTTTTTTTAAATTGGATAATAATTGTGACCTCCAGAGGGACCACAAGCTAAAGAAAGGGGGATTTTGCGTATAACCAGGGGCCATAATTCAGGAAGTTACGATCCGATATGCGCAAATATCGAAAAGAACCAAGATCTTTGGGTTATAACCATGAATTTCAAGTTTGATCAAAATCGAATTAAAATTGTGACCTTTACAGGGTCCACAACCTTGATATACCATTTTTTAACAGTATTTGAGTACAAACGGCGGCCATTTTGTATGGCAATTTTGGTCTGATTTTCCCGAAATTCGAACTCAACCTTCCTTACGGTGTAACGGTAATATAATCAAACGTTTTTTTAAATCAGATAATAATTGTGACCTCCAAGCTAAAAAAAAGGCGATTTTGCTTATAATCAGGGGCCATAATTCAGGAAGTTACAATCCGATATGCGCAAATATCGAAAGGAAGCAAGATCTTTGGGTTATAACCATGAATTTCAAGTTTCATCAAAATCGAATCAAAATTGTGACCTCCACAGGGTCCACAACCTTGATATACCATTTTTTAACAGTATTTGCGTACAAACGGCGGCCATTTTGTATGGCAATTTTCGTCCGATTTTCCCGAAATTCGAACTCAACCTTCCTTAGGGTGTAACGGTGATATAATCAAACGGTTTTTTAAATCGAATAATAATTGTGACCTCCAAGCTAAAATAAAGGCGATTTTTCGTATAATCAGGGGCCATAATTCAGGAAGTTACGATCCGATATGCGCAAATATCGAAAGGAAGCAAGATCTTTGGGTTATAACCATGAATTTCAAGTTTCATCAAAATCGAATCAAAATTGTGACCTCCACAGGGTCCACAACCTTGATATACCATTTTTTAACTGTCTTCGCGTACAAACGGCGGCCATTTTGTATCGCAATTTTCGTCCGATTTTCCCGAAATTCGAACTCAACCTTCCTTAGGGTGTAACGGTGATATAATCAAACGGTTTTTTAAATCGAATAATAATTGTGACCTCCAGAGGGACCACAAGCTAAAAAGGGTGATTTTTCGGACAATCAGGGGCCATAATCCAGGAAATTACATTCCGATAGCCGCAAATATCGAAAGGAACCAAGATCTTTGGGTTACAAACATGCATGTCAAGTTTCATCAAAATCGGTTCAAAATTGTGACCTCTATAGGGTCCACAAGCTAAAAACGTGATTTTTCGTACAATCAGGGGCCATAATCCATGAAGTTTTGATCCGATACATGCCAATATCGAAAGCAGCCGAGATCTTTTGGGGATAAACCTATATTTCAAGTTTCGTCAAAATCGGATAAGAATTGTGACCTGTAGAGAGTCCACAAACAAATTGTGGACGGACGGACGGACGGACGGACGTCCGGACGGACAGGGGCGACGACATAATACGTCCACATGAAAATGTGGGCGTATAAAAAGGCAATTTTGCGCACAATCAGGGGCCATAATTCAGGAAGTTACGATCCGATATGCGCAAATATCGAAAGGAACCAAGACCTTGGGGTTATAACAATGATATACCATTTTTTAACAGTATTCGAGTACAAACGGCGGCCATTTTGTATGGCAATTTTGGTCCGATTTTCCCGAAACTCAAACTCAACCTTCCTTACGGTGTAACTGTAATATAATCAAACGTATAATCAGGGGCCATAATTCAGGAAGTTACGATCCGATATGTGCAAATATCAAAAGGAACCAAGATCTTTGGGTTATAACCATGAATTTTAAGTTTCATCAAAATCGAATTAAAATTGTGACCTCTACAGGGTCCACAACTTTGATATACCATTTTTTAACAGTATTCGCGTACAAACGGCGGCCATTTTGTATGGCAATTATGGTCCGATTTTCCCGAAATTTGGACTCAACCTTCCTTACAGTGTAATGGTAATATAATCAAACTTTTTTTTAAAATCGGATAATAATTGTGACCTCCAGAGGGACCACAAGCTAAAAAAGGCGATTTCGCGTATAATCAGGGGCCATAATTCAGGAAGTTACGATCCGATATGCGCAAATATCGAAAGGAACCAAGATCTTTGGGATTATAACCATGAATTTCAAGTTTCATCAAAATCGAATTAAAATTGTGACCTCTACAGGGTCAACAACCTTGATATACCATTTTTTAACAGTATTCACATACAAACGGTGGCCATTTTGTATGGCAATTTTGGTCCGATTTTCCCGAAATACGATCTCGACCTTCCTTAGGGTGTAACGGTGAAATAATCAAACGTTTTTTTAAATCGTATAATAATTGTGACCTCCAGAGGGACGACACGCTAAAAAGGTGATTTTTCGGACAATCAGGGGCCATAATTCAAGAAATTACGTTCCGATAGGCGCAAATATCGAAAGGAACCAAGATCTTTGGGTTATAAACATGCATGTCAAGTTTCATCAAAATCGGTTCAAAATTGTGACCTCTATAGGGTCCACAGGCTAAAAACGTGATTTTTCGTACAATTAGGGGCCATAATCCATGAAGTTTTGATCCGACACATGCCAATATCGAAAGCAGTCGAGATCTTTTGGGGATAAACCTATATTTCAAGTTTCGTCAAATTCGGGTAAGAATTGTGACCTGTAGAGAGTCCACAAATAAATTGTTGACGGACGGACTGACGAACGGACGGACAGGGGCGTCCACATGAAAATGTGGGCGTATAAAAAGCGATTTTTCGGACAATCAGGGCCATAATTCAGGAAGTTATGATCCGATGGGCGCAAATATCGAAAGTAACCAAGATCTTTAGGTTATAAACATACAAGTTTCATCAAAATCAGTTGAAAATTGTGACCTCTATGCGGTCCACAACCTTGATATAACATATTTTCACACTATTCGCGTACAAATGGCGGCCATTTTGTCTATCAATTTTGGTCCGATTTTCACGAAATTTGAACTCGATCTCCATAACCATGTAACGGTGATATAATCAAACAGTTTTTGAAATCGGATAACAATTTTGACTTACAGAGAGACCATGGCACAAGCTAAAGATAGGTTGCCAGGCAACGAAACATACGCCCACAACAGCTAAGTCGTCCGGGCAGTCAACAAGGGTTGTCGCATATTGTTTCTTTTATCAGTAAGGAGAACATTTACAACACATGATAATCTTATTACGAGTAATAGCCCATTAAATAATTATCAGAAATGATTAGAATAGTTTTGATGGTTTGTCTCAAGGCCTTTGTCCACAAGATATTTCAAACTGATCAACTGCCAGAAATTATCAGATATCACTGAAAATCAAATAGGATTCTTCGTATCATGACCCTAAACACTGTGTACAAATTTAAAGTCAATCGGATATTAACTTTAGCCTTTAGAGCATTCACAGGGTTTTTCAAAGTGATCAAGGGTCATAACTCTGGCAGTAATTATCGGATATCGCTGAAAATAAATAGGCTATTTTGTATCATGACCGTAAATAGTGTGTATAAATTTAAAGTCAATCGGATATTAACTTTAGATTTTTCAAAGTGATCAAGGGTCATAACTCTGGCAGTAATTATCGGATATTGCTGAAAATCAATAGGATTCTTTGTATCATGACTTTAAACACCGTGTATAAATTTAAATTCAATCGGATATTAACTTTAGCCTCTAGAGCGTTCACAAAATTTTTCAAAGTGATCAAGGGTCATAAACACTGTGTGTAAATTTAAAGTCAATCGGATATTAACTATAGCCTCTAAAGTGTTCACAAGATTTTTCAAAGTGATCAAGGGTCATAACTCTGGTAGTAATTATCGGATATCACCGAAAATCAATAGGCTTCTTCGTCTCATGACCTTAAACACTGTGTATAAATTTAAAGTCAATCGGATATTAACTTTAGCCTCTAAAGCGTTCACAAGATTTTTCAAAGTGATCAAGGGTCATAACTCTGGCAGTAATTATCAGAGGTCACCGAAAATCAATAGGATTCTTCGTCTCATGACCTTAAACACTGTGTATAAATTTAAAGTCAATCGGATATTAACTATAGCCTCTAGAATGTTCACAAGATTTTTCAAAGTGATCAAGGGTCATAACTCTGGTAGTAATTATCGGATATCGCTGAAAATCAATAGGCTTCTTCGTCTCACGACCTTAACAACTGTGTATAAATTTAAAGTCAATTGGATATTAACTTTAGCCTCTAGAGCGTTCACAAGATTTTTCAAAGTGATCAAGGGTCATAACTCTGGTAGTAATTATCGGATATCGCTGAAAATCAATAGGCTTCTTCGTCTCACGACCTTAAACACTGTGTATAAATTTAAAGTCAATCGGATATTAACTATAGCCTCTAGAGCGTTCACAAGATTTTTCAAAGTGATCAAGGGTCATAACTCTGGTAGTAATTATCGGATATCGCTGAAAATCAATAGGCTTCTTCGTCTCACGACCTTAAACACTGTGTATAAATTTCAAGTCAATCGGATATTAACTTTAGCCTCTAGAGCGTTCACAAGAAATTGTGGACGATGGACGGACGGACGGACGGACGGACCGACGGACGGACGGACGGACGGACGGACGGACGGACGGACGGACGGACGGACAGACGGACGGACGGGGGCGACGGCAATATACGACCACATTTCCATGTGGGCGTATAAAAAGGGCGATTTTTCATACAATCAGGGGCCATAATTCAGGAAGTTACGATCCGACGGGCGCAAATATCGAAAGGAACCAAGATCTTTGGGTTATAAACATGCATTTCAAGTTTCATCCAAATCAGTTTAAAATTGTGACCTCTACACTGTTCACAAGCTAAAAACGTGATTTTTCGGACAATCAGGGGCCATAACCCAGGAAGTTACAGTCCGATACATGCCAATATCGAAAGGAACTGAGATCTTAGGGTGATAAGCCTATATTTTAAGTTTCATTGAAATCGGATAAAAATTGTGACCTGTAGGACTGTTCACAAACAGGGGCGACGACAATATACGTCCACATGAAAATGTGGGCGTATAAAAATAATCTTAACAGAAACAATAAGCTTTCATATGTAATAAGAAAGCTTAATAATAATAATTTTAACAGAAACAATAAGCTTTCATATGTAATACACATGAAAGCTTAATAATAATCTTAACAAAAATAGGTTGCCAGGCAACGAAACATACGCCCACACAGCAGCCAAATCGTCCGGGCAGTCAACAAGAGGTGTCGCATATTAAGGAATTATCAGAAAATCATTAGAATTTGTTTGGTTTTTATAATCAAACGTTTTTTTTTTTAAATCAGATAATAATTGTGACCTCCAGAGGCACAACAAGCTAAAAAGGGTGATTTTTCGTACAATCAGGGGACATAATTCAGGAAGTAATGACCCGATGGGCGCAAATATCGAAAGGGACCAAGATCTTTGGGTTATAAACATACATGTCAAGTTTCATCAAAATCGATTCAAAATTGTGAACTTTATAGGGTCCACAACCTTGATATAACATATTTTCACACTATTCGTGTACAAACGGCGGCCATTTTGTCCGTCAATTCTAGTCTGATTTTCACGTAATTCAAACTCTCTCTTCATTACCATGTAACAGTGATATAGTCAAACTTTTTTTTAAATCGGATAATAATTTTGACCTCCAGAGGGACCAAAAGCGAAAAAAGCGATTTTTCGGACAATCCGGGGACATAATTCAGGAAGTTATGATCCAATGGGCGCAAATATCGAAAGGAACCAAGATCTGTTTTTCACAAAATTCATACTCATCCTTCATAACCATGAAATGGTGATATAATCAAACGTTTTTTTAAATCGGATAACAAGCTAAAAAGGGCGATTTTTTTGGACAATCAGGGGCCATAATTCAGGAAGTTATGATCCGATGGGCGCAAATATCGAAAGGAACCAAGATCTTTCGGTTATAAACATACATGTCAAGTTTCATCAAAATTGGTTCAAATTGGTTCAAAATTTTGACCTCTATAAGGTCCACAACCTTGATATAACATATTTTCACACTATTCGCGTACAAACGGCGGCCATTTTGTCCGTCAATTTTGGTCCGATTTTCACGAAATTCGAATTCAACCTTCATAACCATGGAACGGTGATATAATCAAATGTTTTTTTTAAATCGGATAACAATTTTGACCTCCAGAGGGACCACAAGCTAAAAAGGGCAATTTTTCGGACAATCAGGGGCCATAATTCAGGAAGTTACGATCCGATGGACGCAAATATCGACAGGAACCAAGATCTTTTGGTTATAAACATACATGTCAAGTTTCATCCAAATCGGTTCAAAATTGTGACCTCTATAAGGTCCACAACCTTGATATAACATATTTTCACACTATTCGCGTACAAACGACGGCCATTTTGTCCGTCAATTCTAGTCCGATTTTCACGTAATTCAAACTCTCTCTTCATTACCATGTAACGGTGATATAGTCAAACGTTTTTTTAAATCGGATAATAATTTTGACCTCCAGAGGGACCAAAAGCTAACAAAAGCGATTTTTTTGACAATCCGGGGACATAATTCAGGAAGTTATGATCCAATGGGTGCAAATATCGAAAGGAACCAAGATTTTTGGGTTATAAACATACATGTCAAGTTTCATCAAAATCGGTTCAAAATTGTGACCTCTATAAGGTCCACAACCTTTATATAACATATTTTCACACTATTCGCGTACAAACGGCGGCCATTTTGTCCGTCAATTTTGGTCCGATTTTCCCAAATTCAAACTCAACCTTCATAACCATGGAATCGTGATATAATCAAACGGTTTTTTAAATCGCATAACAATTTTGACCTCCAGAGGGACCACAAGCTAAAAAGGGCGATTTTTTGGACAATCAGGGGCCATAATTGAGGAAGTTACGATCCGATGGGCGCAAATATCGAAAGGAACCAAGATCTTTGGGTTATAAACATACATGTCAAGTTTCATCCAAATCTGTTCAAAATTGTGACCTCTATAAGGTCCACAACCTTGATATAACATATTTTCACACTATTCGCGTACAAATGGCGGCCATTTTGTCCGTCAATTTTGGTCCGATTTTCACGAAATTCGAACTCAACCTTCATAACCATGAAACGGTGATATAATCAAACATTTTTTTAAATTGGATAACAATTTTGACCTCCAGAGGGAGCACAAGCGAAAAAAGGGCGATTTTTCGGACAATCAGGGGCCATAATTCAGGAAGTTACAATCCGATTGGCGCAAATACCGAAAGGAACCAAGATCTTTGGGTTATAAACATGCATTTCAAGTTTCATCCAAATCGGTTCAAAATTGTGACCTCTCTACACTGTTCACAACCTTGATATAACGTATTTTCACACTATTTTCACGAAATTCGAACTCAACCTTTATAACCATGGCACGGTGACATAATCAAACGGTTTTTGAAATCGGATAACAATTTTGACCTCCAGAGGGACCACAAGCTAAAAAGGGCGTTTTTTTGGACAATCAGGGGCCATAATTCAGGAAATTACAATCCAATTGGCGCAAATATCAAAAGGAACCAAGATCTTTGGTTTATAAACATGCATTTCAAGTTTCATCCAAATCGGTTCAAAATTGTGACCTCTACACTGTTCACAAGCTAAAAAACATGATTTTTCGTACAATCAGGGGCCATAACCCATAAAGTTACGGTCCGATACATGCCAATATCGAAAGGAACCAAGATCTTAGGGTGATAAACCTATATTTTAAGTTTCATTGAAATCGGATAAAAATTGTGACCTGTTCACAAACAATTGTGGACGGACGGACGGACGGACGGACGGACGGGGGCGACGACAATATACGTCCACATGAAAATGTGGGCGTATAAAAACAATAAGCTTAATTAATAAAAATCTTAACAGAAACAATATGTATTACATATGAAAGCTTATTAATTTTAACAGAAACAATAAGCTTTCATATGTAATACATGTGAAAGCTTAATATGAATCTTAACAGAAACAATAAGCTTTCATATGTAATACATATGAAAGCTTAATAATCTTAACTGAAACAATAAGCTTTCATATGTAATATGAAAGCTTAATAATCTTAACAGAAACAATAAGCTTTCATATGAAATTTTAATAATCTTTTCTTAACAGAAACAATAAGCTTTCATATGTAAATACATATGAGAGCTTAATAACCCGAACAAAAACAATAGTGTTTCACATAATGTGAAACCCTAGTTAGAAGTATTAATCCCGGTCTCAACAATCACCAATTTAATAAAACAAAAGAATCTTGTGGGATGTGGTACCACACAGAAATATAGGGGGTCTAAGTCTAACATTCAATATCTTGTGAAACTCTTCTTGTAAAAAAAACACCACGGACCCAAAACACTCTATGAATATTAATATTATTGTAAGTCGAAAATCTTGTGGAATGTGGTAATGTAAGAAGTTAATAAACAGTCCTTGAAGTTTAGTTCTTATAATCGCTTGCTCTCTAGGCCTATTGTACGGTTGTTTACATTCTCAGCTGACGAGCGGCAAACATGACGGCAGGAAGCGATCGTAGATCGCAAAATGAAACATCCTGGCCAGACACGCTAGCGTCATCGTGGATAGCGCCCGATATTAAATTAACCCTACCTTTATTTCAATATCCCTGTATATTTTACGTGCTGGTAGCAATTATCTTCGGCAGGATGTGTGCCACCACGCTGTAGCTTTCGCGGGCCACGGGAAGGAAGTTGCGTATTTGTGACGTCAGCGCTCTTAGAAGCGCGCTTTTTATGCCATTAATATTTTCCGAAGGACTCCGCTCAGGACCAGTCGCCCCAGGGGCAAGAAGGAACCTGTAGAAAACTGCTAATTCACGTTTTATATTATAGTAATGTTTTAGTTCCAGACCAGTGCCAGGACCAACCAGCACCAGCAGTAGACTAACCCCAACCCCAGCCGGAAGCACCCGACCTGTATAACTCCAGGCCCCTGCATTTGGCAGCAACCCCAGGCCCCAGCAGCTAAAGCCACCCCAGGCCAGAACAGGTCCAAGCACCAGTCATTAGCCTACCCCAGCCCCAGTTAGTAGGAAGCACTGGACCGGTACAACTCCAGGCCCCAGCACTGGCAGTAACCCCAGGCCAGCACCAGATATTATTAATCTTCCCCATCCTGATATTATTATCCCAAGCCCTGGGAGTGACTGGGTTATGACTTTAGTCATATCACTATAATAACTTTTCCGTGCGCATCATTCGGGGGGTGGAGGTCAACAAATTAATGTGGAATATTAATATAAATAAGGCCCGACCTGCTTTAACTTTAGATTTGTACTGGCTTATATATACCATAATACGTTTAATTAATTAGTTAGTAATAGATAACCCAAACACAGACAAGTGCTCTGAACACTTGTCGTAAGGGAGATAACTTTTATTGACTTTTCTCAATTGTTGAATTATCATATCATAAGTTAAATGTTTATCAATAAAGTGTTATTATTTGTAGCCTAGAATGTCTTTCTCACTTCATTGAATAGGTCGTCGTGCTAGGCTGGGAGCGAACTCACAATATTAGTATTGCGCGTTCACCTGGAAGCCTGTGGGGGAGACGCGCATAACAGTACCACACAGGAATATAGGGGGTCGGAGAGGAAAATCTTTTTTTATAAGTCTAATATCTTGTGGATCTCTTGTGGCGAAAGGACCCCACAAAACCAAAACACTGAATCAAATTTATTCTAAGTCGAAAATCTTGTGGAATAGGGGTTCTGAGAAGAAATTTTTGAATTTTTTTTTTATGTCTAATATCTTGTGGATCTCTTGTGGTGAAAGGACACCACAGAATAAAATTTTATAGAATATATTTCCCCCACGTTTCACACTCGGAATTCAGACCTGTCACCGTTCTGCCGTCCCGATAGAGTGGGTTGAATCGTGACGTGTTCCTAGTAAAAAAATATGTTTCAGATGTAATGATTGGCTTAGATATTTTTTAAACAGTCGGCACATGTGTTGTACTCCGAAATTCGCCTTTTCACTCGATTGACACCAGTTTTGGAATTGAGAGAATTTAATTCCCGGAACTGTGAATCGAATCCTATATGTGTACGAATGGCGGCCATTTTGTCTGGTAGTTTTGGTCCTATTTTCATGAAATTCAAACTCAGCCACCATGTAGCAGATTAACGGTGATACAATCAAATGTTTTTTTTAAAACTGGTACAAATTGTGAGCTCTAGAGGGACAACAAGCTAAAAACTCGATTTTGCATACAATCAATGGCCAGAATATACGAAGTTACGATCAGATATGCAAGAATATCAAAAGGAACCAAGATCTTTGGGCTATAAACACGTATTTGGACTGAGTCATAATGACAGTTTAACAACGATATATTCGAATTGTTTTTAAATCGGCTAAAAAAAGTTGTTTGCTCTAGAGGGACCACAAGATAAAAACGCGATTTTTCGTATAATTAAGGACCATAATTGAGAAAGTTATGATCCAATATGCGCAAATATTGAAAGAAACCAACTTCTTTGGGCAAATAATATGCATATAAAGTTTCATCAACATCAGATGAAAATTGTGACCTCTAGAAAGTCCACAAACTAAAAATGTGATTTTTTGGGTACAATCAGGAGCCATAATTCAGATGTTACAATCTGATATCGAAATGAACCGCCACCTTTGCATTTCTAGTTTTATCATAATGAGATGAAAATTGTGACCTCAAGAGTAACAAGCCAACAGTGAGGCTGATGTCCCCCGCCGAAATCCCAAAATAAATAGATGACACATATTAATTAATCGCAAAAGTGTTTTATAAAGAAAAAATAGGTTGCCAGCAGAGGTCGCAGTCACGCAAAAATCCGCATATTTCACCCATTTTTTTCAAAATAAACGCAAATATTGATGGACGCTGCGTAATTTACACGCAGAAAATTTCCCGACGTGAGAATAAAACTAGATTTTTCTACGTCGTAGTTTGTACAATTTATGTGCTTCACGCTTCTTCTACACACCTCTACTGCACGTAGTCTCCGTAGATCTTTATATTTCCGCTTATTTCATTCATAAGTTCATGGCAGTCGAAGCCTTCTATTTTGCGGCATTGGAAGCAATAAAGCGCATGTCAAACAAGACTTTGGATTGGCTAGGACACAGTATCCTGTTTACATTCAGCCAATCAAATGTTTGCTTTCATAGCGATAGCCTTCTCTTTACTTCCTGTCGAAGTGAAAGATGGAAATCGTTGCGTCGTCAACCATAGATCTACTGCCGATGCCGTTAACCTCCAGTCATCATTAGATTAAATGCAATATTCCTATCAATGAAATAAGGACGCTTTATAATAGGTTTGTTCACAAAACGACTTGACTCGATTCAATTGAGTATTTTGAGATGCTCGAAGTCACGCAGATGTAGACGGCAAAAACGCGAAATTTTGGAATGTCTGCGTATTTTTACGCAACTTGAAATTGATCCACTGCGACCTCTGGTTGCCAGGCAACGAAACATACGCCCACACAGCAGCTAAATCGTCCGGGCTGTCAACAAGAGTTGTCGCATATTAAGGAATTATCAGAAAATCATTAGAATTTGTTTGGTTTTTATAATCAAACGTTTTTTTAAATCAGGTAATAATTGTGACCTCTAGAGGGACCACAAGCTAATAAAGGCGATCTTTCGTACAATCAGTGGCCATAATTCAGGAAGTTACGATACAATATGCAATGGAACAAAAATTTTTAGTTTATAAACATGTATTTCAAGTTTCATCAAAATTGAATTAAAATTGTGACCTCTAAAGGGTCCACAACCTTGATATAACAAACTTTCACATTAACCATGTACAAACGGCGGCCATTTTGTCTGTCAATTTTGGTCCGATTTTCACGAAATTCAACCTCATTCTTCATTACCATATAACGGTGATATAATCATACGGTTTTCAAAATGAGATAATAATTTTGACCTCCAGAGGGAACACAAGCTAAAATGGGAGAATTTTCGGTCAATCAGGGGCCATAATTCAGGAAGTTACGATCCAATGGGCGCAAATATTGAAATGAACCAAGATCTTTGGATTATAAATATACATGTCAAGTTTCATCAAAATCATATTAAAATTGTGACCTCAACCTTGGGTCCACAACCTTGATATAACATATTCACACTATTCGCGTACAAACGGCGGCCATTTTGTCCGTCAGTTTTGGTCCGATTTTCATGAAATTCAATCTCAACATTCATTGCAGTGTAACGGTGATATAATCAAACGTTTTTTTTAAATCGGGTAATAATTTTGACTTTCAGAGGGACCACAAGCTAATAAAGGCAATTTTTCGTACAATCAGGGGCCATAATTCAGGAAGTTACTATCCGATATGCGCAAATATCGAAAGGAACCAAGATCTTTGGGTTATAAACAAACATGTCAAGTTTCATCAAAATCGAATTAAAATTGTGCCCTCTACACTGTTCACAAGCTAAAAAAAATAGGTTGCCAGGCAACGAAACATACGCCCACACAGCAGCCAGATCGTCCGGGCAGTCAACAAGAGTTGTCACATATTAAGGAATTATCATAAAATCATTAGAATTTGTTTGTTTTTTATAATCAAACATTTTTTTAAATTAGATAATAATTGTGACCTCCAGAGGGACCACAAGCTAAAAAGGGTGATTTTTCATACAATCAGGGGACATAATTCAGGAAGTAATGATCCGATGGGGGCAAATATCGAAAGGAACCAAGATCTTTGGGTTATAAACATACATGTCAAGTTTCATCAAAATCGATTCAAAATTGTGACCTCTATAGGGTCCACAACCTTGATATAACATATTTTCACACTATTCGTGTACAAACGGCGGCCATTTTGTCCGTCAATTCATACTCTCTCTTCATTACCATATAACGGTGTTATTGTCAAACGTTTTTTTAAATCGGATAATAATTTTGATCTCCAGAGGGACCACAAGCTAAAAAGGGCGATTTTTTGCACAATCAGGGGGCCATAATTCAGGAAGTTACGATCCGATGGGCGCAAATATCGAAAAGAACCAAGATCTTTGGGTTATAAACATATATGTCAAGTTTTATCAAAATTGGTTCAAAATTGTGACCTCTATAAGGTCCACAACCTTGATATAACATATTTTCACACTATTCGCGTACAATTTTGGTCCCATTTTCACAAAAATCAAACTTAACCTTCATAACCATGGAATGGTGATATAATCAAACGGTTTTTTAAATCGGATAACAATTTTTACCTACAGAGGGACCACAAGCTAAATAGGGCGCTTTTTCGGACAATCAGGGGCCATAATTCAGGAAGTTACGATCTGATGGGCACAAATATCGAGAGGAACCAAGATCTTTGGGTTATAAACATACATGTCAAGTTTCATCAAAATCGGTTCAAAATTGTGACCTCTATAAGGTCCACAACCTTGATATAACATATTTTCACACTATTCGCGTACAAATGGCGGCCATTTTGTTCGTCAATTTTGGTCCGATTTTCACGAAATTCTAACTCAACCTTCATAACCATGGAACGGTGATATAATCAAACGGTTTTTTAAATCGGATAACAATTTTGACCTCCAGAGGGACCACAAGCTAAAAAGGGCGATTTTTCGGACAATCAGGGGCCATAATTCAGGAAGTTACGATCCGATTGGCGCAAATATCGAAAGGAACCAAGATCTTTGGGTTATAAACATGCATTTCAGGTTTCATCCAAATCGGTTCAAAATTGTGACCTCTACACTGTTCACAAGCTAAAAGATAGGCTGGCACTGCCAGGCAGGATACGCCCACATTTTCGAGAGATGGATAGAGAACAAGCAATACCTAAAGTGATTTTTCCTACATCATTAAGTCCTGTATTTCATACTGTATTGGGAGCAGCCATTTTGTTGGTCAGTTCCAGTCTGATATTCATGAGATTCAAAGCCGACAATGATTATGGTGTGACGATACACAACCTAGAAATGTGACTTTTCGGCAAAATCGGATAAGAATTGTGACCTGTAGAGAGTCCACAACCATGATATACCATAACTTTACTCTATTCGATTACAAACGGCGACCATTTTGTCCGGCAATTTTGGTACGATTTTCACGAAATTCGAATAATTCAGGAAGTTACGATCCGATATGCGCAAATACCGAAAGGAACCAAGATCTTTGGGTTATAACCATGCATTTCAAGTTTCATCAAAATCAAATTAAAATTGTGACCTATACAGGGTCCACAACCATGATATACCATTTTTTAACAGTATTCGCGTACAAACGGCGGCCATTTTGTCTGTCAATTTTGGTCCGATTTTCCTGAAATTTGATCTCGAACCTTCCTTAAGGTGAAACGGTGATATAATCAAACGTTTTTTTAAATCGGATAATAATTTTGACCTCCAGAGGGACCACAAGCTAAAAAGGGCAATTTTTCTGACAATCAGGGGCCATAATTCAGGAAGTTACGATCCGATGGGTGCAAATATCGAAAGGAACCAAGATCTTTGGGTTATAAACATACATGTCAAGTTTCATCAAAATCGGTTCAAAATTGTGACCTCTATAGGGTCCACAACCTTGATATAACATATTTTCACACTATTCGCGTACAAACGTCGGCCATTTTGTCCGTCAATTTTGGTCCGATTTTCACGAAATTTGAACTCAACCTTCATTACCATGTAACGGTGATATAATCAAACGGTTTTTTAAATCGGATAATAATTTTGACCTCCAGAGGGACCACAAGCTAAAAAGGGCGATTTTTCGGACAATCGGGGGCCATAATTCAGGAAGTTACTATCCGATGGGCGCAAATATCGAAAGGAACCAAGATTTTGGGGTTACAGACATGCATGTCAAGTTTCATCACAATCGGTTCAAAATTGTGACCTCTATAGGGTCCACAAGCTAAAAACATGATATTTCGCACAATCAAGGGCCATAATCCATGAAGTTCCGATCCGATACATGCCAATATCGAAAGGAACCGAGATCTTATGGGGATAAACCTATATTTCAAGTTTCGTCAAAATCGGATAGGTATTGTGACCTGTAGAGGGTCCACAAACAAATTGTGGACGGACGGACGTCCGGACGGACAGACGGACGGACGTCCGGACGGACAGGGGCGACGACATAATACGTCCACATGAAAATGTGGGCGTATAAAAACGTGATTTTTCGTACAATCAGGGGCCATAACCCATGAAGTTACAGTCCGATACATGCCAATATCGAAAGGAACCGAGATCTTAGGGTGATAAACCTATATTTTAAGTTTCATCGAAATCGGATAAAAATTGTGACCTGTAGACTGTTCACAAACAATTGTGGACGGACGGACGAACAGGGGCGACGACAATATACGTCCACATGAAAATGTAGGCGTATAAAAACGTGATTTTTTGTACAATCAGGGGCCAGAACCCATGAAGTTACAGTCCGATACATGCCAATATCGAAAGGAACCGAGATCTTAGGGTGATATACCTATGTTTTAAGTTTCATTGAAATCGGACAAAAATTGTGACCTGTAGACTGTTCACAAACAATTGTGGATGGACGGACGGACGAACAGGGGCGACGACAATATATGTCCACATGAAAATGTGGGCGTATAAAAATGCTAAAACTGACGAGAAAAATGCAGTCATTGTATTGGCATAAAAATCATCAATCAAGATGAACCTAAGTTATCTTGTCCCAAAGTATCAACCAATCAAATTGCTTATCTCTGCCTACCCTAAGCAGAAAATGCTCATCTTCGAACTCCATCAAGGCATTGTCCTAATAAACATACACACCAATTTTGAACATTTTAACTCAATTAAGAGGAGAGTTATTGTGTTCCAAAGTCTCGGCAAATCAAATTGCTTATCGCTCTGCTTACCCTGACCAGAAAATGCTCATTATCGATCTTAGTCAAGGCATTACTGTACTGAAACTATACACCAAGTTTCATCACTCTCACTTAATTAGGACTAAAGTTATCGTGTCCCAGAGCATCAACCAATCAAATTGCTTATCTCTGCTTACCCTAAGTGGAAAAAGCTCATCTTCGAACTCCATCAAGGCATTGACCTAATAAGCATATACACCAAGTTTGAACATTCTAGCTCAATTAGGAAGAGAGTTATTGTGTTCCAAAGTCTCGACCAATCAAATTGCGTATCGCCCCACGCTTGACAAAAGGGCTCCTCTGGCCAAGGGAAAGGGCCCTCGTGTCCGAGTCAATCATTTCTATACACTGTTACTGTCGAATCCATTACTGAATGAGAATGCAGTCATTGTATTGGCATAAAAATCATCAATCAAGATGAACCTAAGTTATCTTGTCCCAAAGTATCAACCAATCAAATTGCTTATCTCTGCCTACCCTAAGCAGAAAATGCTCATCTTCGAACTCCATCAAGGCATTGACCTAATAAGCATATACACCAAATTTGAACATTTTGACTCAATTAGAAGGAGAGTTATTGTGTTCCAAAGTCTCGACCAATTAAATTGCGTATCGCTCTGCTTACCCTTAGCAGAAAATGCTCATTATCGAACTTAATCAAGGTATTACTGTAATGAAACTATACACCAAGTTTCATCACTCTCACTTAATTAGAACTATCGTGTCCCAAAGCATCAACTAATCAAATTGCTTATCTCTGCTTACCCTAAGCGGAAATGCTCATCTTCGAACTCCATCAAGGCATTGACCTATACCAAGTTTGAACATTCTAGCTCAATTAGGAAGAGAGTTATTGTGTCCCAAAAAGTATGACGGACAGACAGACGGACAGACAGACGGACGAACCCATTTTAATAGTCCCCCAACTTTCTTCGAAAGGCGGGGGACAAAAATGCATGTAAGTTTCATCAAAATCATATGAAAATTGTGACCTCCAGAGTGTCCACAAGCTATAAATGTGATTTTTCATACAATCTGGGTCATAAATCCATAAGGTTTCGATCCCATATATATATGTCAATCTATATTTCAAGTTTTGTCAAAATCGGATAAGAATTGTGACCGGTAGAGTGTCCACAATCAAATTGTGGACGGACAAACAGGGGCAACAGCATTATACGTCCGCAGGAAAATGTGGACATATAAAACTGGCGGATAGAATGAGAGAGCTTCTCTTTAATATAGTCCGGTGGCTGAAGGAGGGAGGGAATCGCCACCCGTGCTGTGAATTTATGAGAGCAAGTTTTTCTAGACCAGTTTTTTTGTGTAGATTCCGAATCTGGGTGGTGATCAGGCGTTTGAGGGGGCGTTTTCGAGATATAGGGGGTCCAAAGTCTACAATGGTTGTGTGTGTAGGCGGGTGGGGTGGGGGTGTCATTATGTTGACATAATATATTAATAAAACAATTTTCTAGGACTTCCCCTTTATAAATAAGTGTTTATGATGCCCCTGACCAACTGTTTTGAATTGTGAGGAGGTAGGGTGGGGGGGGTAGCAGGTGTGCGTGTGTAGAGTGGGGATGTGTTTTGGGGGACAGAAACCACTTGGTTCAAAATTCCCATTGTGTGGGGGTGGATGCCCGAATGGGTGCCTGTGTCTGCGAGGTTGTGGGGGGGGGGGGACAAAAATCATTTCGTTCATATTGAGCTTAAAGTGGTATCTTCATAGCGTCTTCGTTCAAAATATCAAATTCTAATGGTATTTTTCAAGAGATCTGGGAATGTAAATCAAAAACACAGGAACTCAGAGATATGTTTAGTTATTAGTTATCAGAAGATTCAAAATCAAAAGTTTATATGGTAACAAAGAAAAGTCTGTTATTTTTTCACCCACAAAATCTTTTATCTAGCCTCATCAATCTACCCGTGCCCATCTCATTATCTATCAAAATTTGTATATTTATACCATCGTTTGCGGAGAGAATGAATGGGATGTCTATTTCGCCAGAGCAAGAACGCAAAATACAATAAGTTTCAGCACCTCTATTAATTGAAATGCGAAGAGGAGTAGGTAAGATATTTTGGTGTCCTCCTGGTTAGTTGTCGTTTCTAGGATATTCTCGACACTTTCAATACTAATCTTGATATTTTTGATCCAATCAAGATTAATATTGAAAGTGTAGAGAATATCTCGGCTTATGGTAATGAGTATCTGTCTTTCTTTTTCAAGATAATCCCAACTTTCTAAAAAATTTAAAGAGCTGGAATGCCGTAATTGCTGGTTTGGAGAACAAATTGTTTATACCTTGTACGGCGAAAACCGACTTACATCAGTAGATGACACTAGAAGAAAGATCGCCCGGAGGAATTTTAATTCTGATGAAAATTAACAACTTTATTTCTGTATTACCATCTTGTCCGGGTAGTCTTTGGCTGCACATTAAACACAATAATAAGCATATCTAAAGGATATATGCTTGCTGTTGATAAGCCACCAAGAAGATATACATGTATATCCCCCTCATATTATAAGAATAAACTAATATCTAAACATGTGTTTTTATGTACATTTCCAGGGGCGGTAGTTATAAAAATTCTAAGAGTTGGAACAACTCTTAACTGTCAAAAATTACTCCTAACTTTGTAAATTTTCCTAAGACCTATTTATAAAATATTTTACTTTCAGAATTACTCCTAACTATGACACATATTTAGGAGTCCTCCTGTAGCACTCCTAACTTGTTAAAAGTACTCTTATCTTGGTTAACATGGCCGTCCGTGTACGCCGCCTAAGAGAGTTTAAAACAAGATGAGGAGTACAACAATGAGTTGATAAGTAGATATCGAATGGACATGGGTGGGATTCTTTTTGTGACAGATTTAGTTCGGCATCTACTTACGAGTCCTACTTAACGAAATTTCTCAATCGACGCTGAGATGAAGATCGCCATTACGCTTCGTTTCCTAGCTACTGGTAAAATGCAACTGTGTAGTGGTGACGATTTCGGCGTCAGTCAACCTACAGTGAGTAGAGTGATTGCAGAAACGTTTGATGTACTGTCTGACATCAACACTGAGCTATAAATAACATCAGAGAATCCCCGGATTTCCCATGGTTACATCGCTAAGAGTTTGGTTAGGACCCAAGTCTTACATTTAGTTAAAAGTAACTCTAAGACCCTTTATAAATATTTCTAAAGAGTAACTTTTAACTAAATGTTGTTTTAGGAAGTCTTAGAGTAAAAGTTATGAAACTCTTAGAATTTTTATAAATACGGCCCCAGATCTACCAGTATAATTTAATATTTTAAATGACAATATTGCGGGCCCGTAGCCAGCTCATAATTTTTTTGTGTTTTTTGTTTGGTTTTTTTTTGGGGGGGGGGGGGAGGAGGGGGCTATGCCCGCAATATTGGTACTGAACAAAAGATAGGTTGCCAGGCAACGAAACATACGCCCACAGCAGCTAAATCGTCCGGGCAGTCAACAAGAGTTGTCGCATATTTTTACTTTTTTCGGTAACGAAACATTTATAATACACTAAAATCTGATTAAGAGTAACAACTCATTATGTAATTATCAGAAAATCATTAGAATTTGTTTGCTTTTTATTAAGTTTTGCCCCACACTAACAATTAGTATAGGAAACATTTAATATGATGGATTTAGCTGTTCAGTTTGGCCTCTAGAGCATCCACAAGAGTTTTTGAAGTGATCAAGGACTACAACTCTGGCACTAATTATCAGAAATTGCTGAAAATCAATAGGTTTCTTCGTCTCATGACCTTAAAAACTGTGTATAAATTTGAAGTCAATCGGATATCAACTTTGGCCTCTTGAGTATCCACAAGATTTTTTGAAGTGATCAAGGGCCATAACTCTGGCACTAATTATCGGAAATCGCTGAAAATCAATAGGATTCTGCGTCTCATGACCTTAAACACTGTGTATGAATTTGAAGTCAATCGGATATTAACTTTGGCCTCTAGAGCACCCACAAGATTTTATGAAGTGATCAAGGGCCATAACTCTGGCACTAATTATCAGAAATCACTGAAAATCAATAGACTTCTTCCTCTCATGACCTTAAACACTGTGTATAAATCTAAAGTCAATCGGATATTAACTTTAGCCTCTAGAGCGTCGGACGGACGGACGTGGGTGACGACAATATACAACTCATCCCCCCCACCCAACAGCTCTTGAAAAGTATCATTATAATTTTATATATTGAACGAAAACGATAACGAGATACCACTATAAGTTTAATATAAACCAAATGATTTCTGTCCACAAAAACAAAAACTCATGCCTCCCCCCCCCCCAACCCCGCAGACACAGGCACCCACTCGGGCGTCCACCCCCACACAATGGGAATCTTATTTAGAGATGTCTCGTCAAGCTCTTAGACAATCATCATTTAAATCACATGAATTTATTTCCTGCCAATTTTATCCCCACTTCACCCCACCCTCCACACACGTACAACTGCTACCCCCACCCCAACTCCCCACAAATCAAAACAGTTGTCCAGGGGCATCATAAACACTTATTTATAGATGGGCAGTCCTAGAAATTTGTTTTATTAATATATCATGTCAACATAATGACATCCCCCACCCCATCCGCCTACACACACAGCCATTGTAGACTTTGGACCCCCTATATCTCTAAAACGCCCCCCTCAAACGACTGATCATCACCCAGATTCGGAATCTACACAAAAGATAGGCTGGCACTGCCAGGCAGGATACGCCCACATTTTCGAGAGATGGATAGAGAAACAAGCAATACCGAAAGTGATTTTTCCTACATCATTAAGTCCTGTATTTCATACTGTATTGGGAGCAGCCATTTTATTGGTCAGTTCCAGTCTGATATTCATGAAATTCGAAGCCGACAATGATTATGGTGTGACGGTACACAATCTAGGAATGTGACTTTTCGTCAAAATCGGATAAGAATTGTGACCTGTAGAGAGTCCACAACCATGATATACCATATTTTTACACTATTCGTGCGACCATTTCGTCCGGCAATTTTGGTACGATTTTCACGAAATTCGAACTATAGGCGATTTTTCGGACAATCAGGGGCCATAATTCAGGAAGTTACGATCCGATATGCGCAAATAACGAAAAGAACCAAGATCTTTGGGATATAACCATGCATTTCAAGTTTCATCAAAATCGAATTAAAATTGTGACCTCTACAGGGTCCACAACCATGATATACAATTTTTTAACAGTTTTCGCGTACAAACGGCGGCCATTTTGTATGGCAATTTTGGTCCGATTTTCCCGACGGTGTAACGGTAATATAATCAACCGTTTTTTTCAATCGGATAATAATTGTGACCTCCAGATAATAATTGTGACCTCTACAGGGTCCACAACCTTGATATACCATTTTTTAACAGTATTCGCGTACAAACGGCGGCCATTTTGTATGGCAATTTTCGTCCGATTTTCCCGAAATTCGAACTCAACCTCCCTTAGGGTGTAACGGTGATATAATCAAACGGTTTTTTAAATCGGATAAAATTGTGACCTCCAGAGGGACCACAAGCTAAAAAGGGTGATTTTTCGGACAATCAGGGGCCATAATTCAGGAAATTACATTCCGATAGGCGCAAATATCCAAAGGAACCAAGATCTTTGGGTTATAAACATGCATGTCAAGTTTCATCAAAATCGGTTCAAAATTGTGACCTCTATAGGGTCCACAAGCTAAAAACGTGATTTTTCGTACAATCAGGGGCCATAATCCATGAAGTGTTAATCCGATACATGCCAATATCGAAAGCAGCCGAGATCTTTTGGAGATAAACCTATATTTCAAGTTTCGTCAAAATCAGATAAGAATTGTGACCTGGAGACGAACGGATGGACGGACGTCCGGACGGACAGGGGCGACGACAATATACGTCCACATAAAAATGTGGGCGTATAAAAAGAACCAAGATCTTTGGGTTATAAACATGCATGTCAAGTTTCATCAAAATCAGTTCAAAATTGTTACCTCTATAGGGTCCACAACCTTGATATAACATATTTTCACACTACTCATGTACAAACGGCGGCCATTTTTCTGTCAATTTTGGTCCGATTTTCACGAAATTTTACCTCAATCTTCATTACCATGTAACCGTGATATAATCAAACAGTTTTTTAAATCGGATAATAATTTTGACCTCCAGTGGGACCACAAGCTAAAAAGGGTGATTTTTAGTACAATCAGGGGCCATAATTCAAGAAGTTATGAATAAATGAGCGCAAATATCGAAAGGAACCAAGATCTTCGGGTTATAAACATGCATGTCAAGTTTCATCAAAATCGGTTCAAAATTGTGACCTCTATAGGGTCCACAACCTTGATATAACATATTTTCACACTACTCATGTACAAACAGCGGCCATTTTGTCTGTCAATTCTAGTCCGATTTTCACGAAATTCAAACTCTCTCTTCATTACCATGTCACGGTGATATAATCAAACGTTTTTTTAAATCGGATACCAACCTTGATATAACATATTTTCACACTATTCGCGTTTTCAAGAAATTTGAACTCAACCTTCATTACCATGTAACGGTGATATAATCAAACGTTTTTAAAAAAAAAAGAAAAAAAAAAGAGGGACCACAAGCTAAAAAGGGCGATTTTTCGGACAATCAGGGGCCATAATTAGGAAGAGAGTTATTGTGTCACAAAAAGTGTGACGGACGGACGGACGGACGGGATGGGATGGGACGGGACGGGACGGCCAGACAGACAGACAGACCCATTTTAATAGTCCCCCGCAGGGTTGTTTCTTAGGCCAATTTGACTCAAAAATACAAAAATTGAAGAATATTTGGTATCCGACAATTTTTTCGGTCGGAATGGGGCACATTTTCAAAATGGCCGCCAAATTATGTAAAAATCGTATTTTTAAGCTATTACATCTCATGAATGCAATTTATTTTCGGAAGTATAGATCATTAATGGGATATTTAACGATATTAATCTTGTAAGACGTCACATGAAGCTTCTCTCTCTAACTTCTGGAATCCAATATGGCAGCCAAAATCCAAGATGGCGGCCATATATTGCAGGGATTCCCCGATATTTTGATGATGCTCTTTCGATAAGTCATTATTTTTTACATTCCAGCAGACCTTCCCCTTTTAAATCCAAGATGGTGGCCATATATTGCAAGGATCACCGGCAGGGATCTTAATCGGCTATTTTTTGTCGGCTTTAGCCGATTGATCTTTAATCTAGCCGGTTTGTAAAACAATGAACCGGCCAATATGGTATCATTAATCAATCAACTTTCGGCCGATAACAAAGAGTTAATTATTACTCGTCGATTAAGAAACCCATCAAAGAGTCAGTCAATACAATATGAATACCTTCGGCTTCAATCCGTATCGGCTCATTTCCTAAATAAACAACTTAATTAGTTGAGTCAATCAAGTAAAAGAATGTATATATAATCCAATGTCGGTTCATTCATTTATATCTAACACAATGTTGAAGTACTTGAACACCTCGCAGAGAGACAATAGAAAACGTAAACGAGTTTTAGCCGACGTAGCATTGACCTTGAACTTCAAGCATGCACGTCGTCATCGTAAGTTCCAAAAGTCAGAGAAACTCCCACGGCCAATATAGGTCAACCAAAGTCGAAGTCCGGGAGATATTTTAATTGCGAATGGTTAACTACTTTCAAATGGCTTTCGTTTGACAAACTTTCACAAAAAATGTTTTGTCTCGTAAGTTATTAATTTAGTCTCCTTTTTTAAGTCACGTAATAACCTACTGATCTCGTATATTAATAATTATTATTATAATGTTAGCGTTGAGTAAATTTGGTAATAACCTACTGACCCGTATATAATTATTATGTCAAGTAATAGCCTCTCATGACAATTGGCCACGTGACTTTTCGCACGTATGGCATCACTCGGCAAACCTCGGCATATTTCTAAGTTCCGACTATACACAGAACTAATTTGTGCTAATTTGTTATTATTGATATTACATTCTTTTTATTTTTATATTTTTATATATTGACAAGTGATCACAATAATACAATTGTAAAAGATAGGCTGGCACTGCCAGGCAGGATACGCCCACATTTTCGAGAGATGGACAGAGAACAAGCAATACCGAAAGTGATTTTTCCTGCATCTTTAAGTCCTGTATTTCATACTGTATTTGGAGCAGCCATTTAGTTGGTCAGTTCCAGTCTGATATTAATGAAATTCGAAACCGACAATGATTATGGTGTGACGGTACACAACCTAGAAATGTGACTTTTCATAAAAATCGGATAAGAATTGTGACCTGTATTGAGTCCACAACCATGATATACCATATTTTTACATTATTCGCGTACAAACGGCGACTATTTCGTCCGGCAATTTTTGTATGATTTTCACGAAAATAGAACTCATCCTTCCTAATCAAAATCAAATTAAAATTAAGACCTATACAGGGTCCACAACCATGATATACCATTTTTTTAACAGTATTCGCGTACAAACAGCGGCCATTTTGTCTGTCAATTTTGTTCCGATTTTCCCGAAATTCAAACTCAACCTTACTTACAGTGTAACGGTGATATAATCAAACGTTTTTTAAATTGGATAATAATTGTGACCTCCAGAGGGACCACAAGCTAAAGAAAGGGGGATTTTGCGTATAACCAGGGGCCATAATTCAGGAAGTTAAGATCCGATATGCGCAAATATCGAAAAGAACCAAGATCTTTGGGTTATAACCATGAATTTCAAGTTTCATCAAAATCAAATTAAAATTGTGACCTTTACAGGGTCAACAACCTTGATATACCATTTTTTAACAGTATTCGCGTACAAACGGCGGCCATTTTGTATGGCAACTTTCGTCCGATTTTCCCGAAATTCGAACTCAACCTTCCTTAGGGTGTAACGGTGATATAATCAAACGGTTTTTTAAATCGAATAATAATTGTGACCTCCAAGCTAAAAAAAAGGCGATTTTTCGTATAATCAGGGGCCATAATTCAGGAAGTTACGATCCGATATGCGCAAATATCGAAAGGAAGCAAGATCTTTGGGTTATAACCATGAATTTCAAGTTTCATCAAAATCGAATCAAAATTGTGACCTCCACAGGGTCCACAACCTTGATATACCATTTTTTAACAGTATTCGCGTACAAACGGCGGCCATTTTGTATGGCAATTTTCGTCCGATTTTCCCGAAATTCGAACTCAACCTTCCTTAGGGTGTAACGGTGATATAATCAAACGGTTTTTTAAATCGAATAATAATTGTGACCTCCAGAGGGACCACAAGCTAAAAAGGGTGATTTTTCAGACAATCAGGGGCCATAATCCAGGAAATTACATTCCGATAGCCGCAAATATCGAAAGGAACCAAGATCTTTGGGTTACAAACATGCATGTCAAGTTTCATCAAAATCGGTTCAAAATTGTGACCTCTATAGGGTCCACAAGCTAAAAACGTGATTTTTCGTACAATCAGGGGCCATAATCCATGAAGTTTTGATCCGATACATGCCAATATCGAAAGCAGCCGAGATCTTTTGGGGATAAACCTATATTTCAAGTTTCGTCAAAATCGGATAAGAATTGTGACCTGTAGAGAGTCCACAAACAAATTGTGGACGGACGGACGTCCGGACGGACAGGGGCGACGACATAATACGTCCACATGAAAATGTGGGCGTATAAAAAACATATTTATATTTATTGGTAGTTTTTCTTTTTACTAAATTATTACTTCCGTTTGGTTGGATGAAAGCGAAAGTAGGAATATGCATTATGCAAGTTGCTGAAATTTGACTATAAATTTCGATATTATTATCGATGTATGAATACAGGTATGCAATTACAACAAAGGTTTTGTTTATTCGAAGTTTAAGCTATTATTATTTGGAATACGTTATGCAATTATTAACGTGAATAAAGTATGCATAAACCAACATGTCTGTTGTTGAAAATACGACTATCCGTTAGGCTTAGCCTTGGCCGGTTCATTTCAAAATGGATTAAGAACCCTGATCACCGGATATTTATTGTGTGACGATAAACATGTCGCGTAAAATATCATTTTAGAGGTTTTTGCTGATGCTCTTTTAATAAAAGTCACTATTTTAACGACACTTAGCAAGTGTTAATTTTAACAAGGTATCAGTGTCACAGACTTGCTTATATTCTGGAAGAACAACAGATATTATGGAGTTTCTGAGTTCTTGAACAATGAAATTTTAGTATTGAAACCGCTCATTGTCAGACTTGACAAACCATTTTGATTGATATAAGGTGCTGTAATTTATAGTTATCCTCCATTATCCAATTTCAGATATTAATATTAGCTTCTATTTTTTTTTACACGGTTAACCTTGTTACTGCCCATTTCCATTTATTTTTGCGCTTTTTATCCCCCGAGATCTTAGTTAGTAGCAATTACGCATTTTTCAAATTTTTTTCCACTTTAGTCATTTGTTTGACTACCGGTTTGCGTCCTGCTTTTCTGGCACGATTTCTCCTTGACAGTGGTGCAGGACGTGCGGCCTGGCAAGGCAAGGCATAACATATAGTGTTCGGATGGGACGAAAAACTGAGGTCCCATGTTCATATTGGTGTGCATGTATATAGCACAGAAAGAAATGGAAATGGGCAAGAAGTAGTGACATGGTTAACCGTGTGAAAAAATTAGAAGCTTACTTCTTGGTCACTGTCAAAATACACAAATAGTTGGCGTTAAAGCAGAAAGAAAGATAGGTTGCCAGGCAACGAAACATACGCCCACAGCAGATAAATCGTCCGGGCAGTCAACAAGGGTTGTCGCATATTTTTACTTTTTTTTAGTAATGAAACATTTGTAATACACTAAAATCTGATTAAGAGTAACAACTCATTATGTAATTATCTGAAAATCATTAGAATTTGTTTGCCTTTTATATAGTTTTGCCCTACGCTAACAATTAGTATGGGAAACATTTAACATCATGGATTTAGCTGTTCAGTTATCAAAATTCATTGAAAATCAAAATACTTTTTCGTTTCAACACCTTAAACTCTGTGTATCAATCTGAAGTCAATCGGATGATAAGTTTGGCATCTATAGCGTCACAAGGTTTTTTGAAGTGATCAAGGGAGACAACTCTGGATGTAATTATTTGAAATCACTGAAAATCAGTAGGCTTCTTCGTCTCATGACCTTAAACAGTGTGTGTAAATTTAAAGTCAATCAGATATTAACTTTGGCCTCTAGAACGTCAACAGGATTTTTTGATGTGATCAAGGGCCATAACTCTGGCAATAATTATCAGATATCGCTGAAAATCAATAGGCCTCTTCGTCTCATGACCTTAAACACTGTGTATAAATTTAAAGTCAATCGGATATTAACTTTGGCCTCTAGAGCATCCACAAGATTTTTTGAAGTGATCAAGGGCCATAACTCTGGCACTAATTATCAGAAATCGCTGAAAATCAATAGGCTTCTTCGTCTTATGACCTTAAACACTGTGTATGAATTTAAAGTCAATCAAATATTAACTTTGGTCTCTAGATCATTCACAATATTTTTTTGAAGTGATCAAGGGCCATAACTCTGGCACTAATTATCGGAAATCGCTGAAAATCAATAGGCTTCTTCGTCTTATGACCTTAAACACTGTGTATAAATTTAAAGTCAATTGGATATTAACTTTGGCTTTTAGAGCGTCCACAAGATTTTTTGAAGTGATCAAGGGCCATAACTCTGGTAGTTATTATCGGAAATCGCTGAAAAACAATAGGATTCTTCGTCTCATGACCTTAAACACTGTGTATAAATTTAAAGTCAATCGGATATTAACTTCAGCCTCTAGAGCGTCCACAACGGACGGATGGACGGACGGGGGCGACGACAATATACGACCACATTTCAATGTGAAAATCCACAAATATTTACAGTAGGCATCCTCAAACCAATCTTCCAACGAATTTCTGATGGGATCACAATTACTAGGTAACTGGATACATAAACAGCATAATTGTAGTGGTTGAAATATATAAAACTGCCATTTAAAACCATCATACATGTTCACTATCCTGACTAGTTTCGTCAAATAAATTTCAACTTTTTCAAAGGAACAGTTCAACAGAAACATATGACATCATTTTTCAAATTTGTTTCCTGTTTCTGTTGAACTGTTCCTTTGAAAAAGTTGAAATTTATTTGACGAAACTAGTCAGGATAGTGAACATGTATGATGGTTTTAAATGGCAGTTTTATATATTTCAACCACATTTCAATGTGGGCGTATAAAAATGAAACAGCTAAAATTTTCTAAAATGCAAAAACTTTTGGATATGTGTAAACTACATGTTGGTCCAGTCACTGACTCTTCAATAACTTCATTGAAGAAACTAAATAAACAGCTAATGTCGTTAAAATAGTGACTTTTATTGAAAGAGCATCAGCAAAAACCTCTAAAATGATATTTCACACGACATGATTATCGTCACACTGTAAATATCCGGTGATCCTTGCAATATATGGCCGCCATCTTGGATTTAAAAGGGAAAGGTCTGCTGAAATGGAAAATATAGTGACTTATTGTCACACTGTTAATATCCAGTGATCTTTGCAATATATGGCCGCCATCTTGGATTTAAAAGGGAAAGGTCTGCTGAAATGTAAAACATAGTGACTTATCGAAAGAGCATCAGCAAAATCCTATAAATCGATATATTATTACACAACATGTTTATCATTATTCTGTAAATATCGGGAAATCCCTGCAATATATCGCCGCCATCTTGGATTTAAAAGGGAAAATCCTGCTGGAATGTAAAATGTAGTGACTTATCGAAAGAGCATTAGCAAAATCCTATAAATCGATATATTACACGACATGTTTATCGTTATTCTGTAAATATCAGGAAATCCCTGCAATATATGACCGTCATCTTGGATTTTGGCCGCCATGTTGGATTCCAGGAGCAAGAGAAAAGCTTCGTGTAATGTCTTACAAGATTAATATCGTTAAAAATCCCATTAATGATCTATACTTGAAAATAAATCGCATTAATGAGAAATAATAGCTTAAAAATACGAATTTTTACATATTTTGGCAGGCATTTTGAAAATGTGCCCCATTCCAACCAAAAAAATTGTCGGATACCCCAAAAAATCTTCAATTTTTGTATTTTTCAGTCAATTTGGCCTAAGAAATACCCCTGCAGAACAGTGGCATACGAAAAAGTGCATTATTGTCCCAACCCTAATAGAAGCGTGTTGACCCGTACCTTTTTCGAATTACTGTATTTTTCAGGATATAAGTTGATAAATTTTTCAGCGGAATCTAGCATTCGTCTTATACAACGTTTCGACTTACATCAAGGACTAAGGATTAAATCAGCCAATCAAGGCTGGTTAATCAAAGTAGGTACATAACACACGATAAATACGTCGATCACTTAATTACCCAATCAATCCACCCTATAATCAAGTGGTTTGAGAGTATATACTGTGATAATTAGATTTTATTTTTTTGTCTTTCTTGTGTTTTACTAATTATCGTACTTTTACTATATCAATTTTATTATTCTATACAGTTGTCTATATGGTTATGTTTTAAGTATTTTAAATGTACGTGTCTTTCCTGTTGTATGCCGTACCTTACCTGTATATCCTTTTTATATAAATGTTTTCTATTTATTTTATTTCTATACTTGCTTTTATATCTACATTGTAAAGCGCACTGGAGCACAGTACTGTGGAAGTGGCGCTATATAAATCCTTAATAATAATAATAATAATATATACTCAGTAGACTATTACATTAATTTGGGAATTTTGAATATTATTCACCATGTCTTCATATACAATTGAACATATTTCTAGTCGGACAATTTAGGACGTGAGGAGATTTCCGGAATATACAGGCAAAATCCCATCACTGGTCCACATGAAAATGTGGGCGTATGATAACTGTAACCTCTATCACGTTCACAAGTCAACTGTCGACGGACAGACCAACAAATAAAAATGAACTAAATATCACCTCTATGAATATTCTGAAGTCTACATTAAATATCAAATTCAACAAACAATGTCAAATTTGAAAGGTAGTATTTTTTTTACATATTTTTTTCTACATAACAAATGGGAATAAAACACCTCAATAGCCCTAAGGCCATACAAAAAAATATCCTGGTTCTCAGACCCTCACTTAAAGAGCCGCAAGACCTATTTATTTTCATTTTGAATTAGCATACTAGGAGCTTAAAACTTGGACGTTAAACCCCATTTCATTTCATTTCATATCTATTTCAATCAGATATTACAGGGCAATATTTGGGTTAGTCATTATCACATATGGGATAGAACTGGTTAAACACTTTCCAAATATAATTTTAATACATAGATCATTGCTATGATAGATGAGTGAAAGTTTCAACAATCGGAGGTGACGAATGCGAAAGGAAAACACAAGATATCCCTATATGTAACTGACTGAAGTGACCTGTGATAATAGATACATATAGTGCCTTTTCTTCTCACTATTAAATCCTTCGAAGAACAAAACTGTTGTGCGAGACCATGAGAGGACAACTGACAATTCTTAAAAAGAAATGATTGCCACTAGATAAGAGAACACGACAGTTAAACCTAAAAAGTCTGTGTATTACCATGTTTTTATAAGGTATAGAAGGAATAAAAACAAGGGAATGTAAGGACTATTTCTATTTCCCCCATGTTCTCTTATCTAATAACACTCAATTACTTTTTTGAATTGTCAGATATCCTCATGCAGTCCCATATAACAACTTTCTGTCTTCAAGGGAATTATAAGTGAGCAGAAATTCGTCACTTAAGTCAGAAGTCAACCGGATATTTACTTTGACGTCTAGAGCGTCCACAGGATTTTTTGAAGTGGTCAAGTAAGGGCCATTACTCTGGCAGTTATTATCGGAAATCGCCAAAATCGATGGTAAGTCAATCGGATATTAACTTTGGCCTCTAGAGAGCCCACAAGCAATTGTGGACGCCTGGTGGGCGGATGGAGGAACGGGAGCGACGGCAATATACGACCACATTTCAATGCAGACGTATAAAAACCACATTGTCTGAGAACCAGATATTGGAATGACATGGTGTCAGGATTGTCTACAATACATATTACTTTCTAGATATATAAATAAAATTAGAAAAATATATTTACTATTTTATCTGTATTAGATGTAATGACAGGTGGAGTTGACTCTTTAATACTACTAACAGTATCTTCTGAATCATTTTCTTCACCATCCTATACAAGTTAATGAGTTTTACATGTTTTAATTATCTTCATGAAAAGAAAAATATAGTTTGCTAGACAACGCAACATATGCCCACAGCAGCTAATTCGGCCTGACAGCCAATAAGAGTTGTCGCATATTTTTACTTTTTTTCGGTAATAAAACATTTATAATATACTAAAATCTGATTAAGAGTAATAATTCATTAATCAATCATCAGAAAATCATAAGAATTTATTTGGTTTTTTATAAAGTTCTGCCACATGCTAACGTTTAGTATACGAAACATTTAATATCCTGGATTTAGCTATTCAGTTATCAAAATTGAAAATACCTGTTCGCATCATGACTTTAACACTGTGTATCAATTCAAAGTCAATCGGATATTAACTTTGGCCCCAAGAACGTCCACAAGATTTTTCAAAGTGATCAAAAGCCATATTATAATATATATATATATATATATATACAAAAATAGGTTGCCAGGCAACGAAACATACGCCCACACAGCAGCCAAATCGTCCGGGCAGTCAACAAGAGTTGTCGCATATTAAGGAATTATCAGAAAATCATTAGAATTTGTTTGGTTTTTATAATCAAACGTTTTTTTTTAAATCAGATAATAATTGTGACCTCCAGAGGCACCACAAGCTAAAAAGGGTGATTTTTCGTACAATCAGGGGACATAATTCAGGAAGTAATGAACCAAGATCTTAGGGTAATATCGAAAGGAACCAAGATCTTTGGGTTATAAACATACCTGTCAAGTTTCATCAAAATCGATTCAAAATTGTGACCTCTATAGGGTCCACAACCTTGATATAACAGATTTTCACACTATTCGTGTACAAACGGCAGCCATTTTGTCCGTCAATTCTAGTCCGATTTTCACGAAATTCAAACTCTCTCTTCATTACCATATAACGGTGATATAGTCAAACGTTTTTTTAAATCGGATAATAATTTTGACCTCCAGAGGAACCAAAAGCGAACAAAAGCGATTTTTCGGACAATCCGGGGACATAATTCAGGAAGTTATGATCCAATGGGCGCAAATATCGAAAGGAACCAAGATCTTTGGGTTATAAACATACATGTCAAGTTTCATCAAAATTGGTTCAAAATTGTGACCTCTATATATAAGGTCCACAACCTTGATATAACACATTTTCACACTATTCGCCTACAAACGACGGCCATTTTGTCCGTCAATTTTGGTCCGATTTTCACGAAATCCGAATTCAACCTTCATAACCATGGAACGGTGATATAATCAAACGTTTTTTTAAATCGGATAACAATTTTGACCTCCAGAGGGACAACAAGCTAAAAAGGGCAATTTTTCGGACAATCAGGGGCCATAATTCAGGAAGTTACGATCCGATTGGCGCAAATATCGAAAGGAACCAAGATCTTTGGGTTATAAACATGCATTTCAAGTTTCATCCAAATCGGTTCAAAATTGTGTCCTCTACACTGTTCACAACCTTGATATAACATATTTTCACACTATTCGCGTACAAATGGCGGCCATTTTGTCCGTCAATTTTGGTCCGATTTTCACGAAATTCGAACTCAACCTTCATAACCATGGAACGGTGATATAATCAAACGTTTTTTTAAATTGGATAACAATTTTGACCTCCAGAGGGACCACAAGCTAAAAAGGGTGATTTTTCGGACAATCAGGGGCCATAATTCAGGAAGTTACGATCCGATTGGCGCAAATATCGAAAGGAACCAAGATCTGTGGGTTATAAACATGCATTTCAAGTTTCATCCAAATCGGTTCAAAATTGTGACCTCTACACTGTTCACAAGCTAAAAGATAGGCTGGCACTGCCAAGCAGGATACGCCCACATTTTTGAGAGATGGATAGAGAACAAGCAATACCGAAAGTGATTTTTCCTACATCATTAAGTCCTGTATTTCATACTGTATTGGGAGCAGCCATTTTGTTGGTCAGTTCCAGTCTGATATTCATGAAATTCGAAGCCGACAATGATTATGGTTTGACGGTACACAACCTAGAAATGTTACTTTTCGTCAAAATCGGATAAGAATTGTGACCTGCAGAGAGTCCACAACCATGATATACCATATTTTTACACTGTTCGCGTACAAACGGTGACTATTTCGTCCGGCAATTTTGGTACGATTTTCACGAAATTCGAACTCAACCTTCCTTACGGTGCAACAGTAATATAATCAGAGTTTTTTTTTAAATCAGATAATAATTGTTCGAGAGATAGACAGAGAACAAGCAATACCGAAAGTGATTTTTCCTACAATCAAAGGCCATAATTCATTAAGTTACAATTTGATATGCGCAAATATCGAAAAGAATAAAGATCTTTAGGTTATAAACAAGCATTTCAGGTTTCATCAAAATCGAATTAAAATTGTCACCTCTACAGGGTCCACAACTTTGACATACCATATTTTTACACTGTTTGCGTACAAACGGCGGCCATTTTTTCTGGCAATTATGGTCCAATTTTCTCGAAATTCTAACTCAACCTTCCGTAGGGTGTAGCGGTGATAGAGTCAAACGTTTTTTCAAATCGGATAATAATTGTGACCTCCAGAGGGACCATAGGTGATTTTTCGGACAATCAGGGGCCATAATTCAGGAAGTTACGATCCGATATGCGCACATATGGAAAGGAACCAAGATCTTTGGGTTATAACCATGCATTTCAAGTTTCATCAAAATCGAATTAAAATTGTGACCTCTACAGGGTCCACAACCATGATATACAATTTTTTAACAGTATTCGCGTACAAACGGCGGCCATTTTGTATGACAATTTTGGTCCGATTTTCCCGAAATTCGAACTCAACCTTCCTTACGGTGTAACGGTAATATAATCAACCGTTTTATTAAATCGGATAATAATTGTGACCACCAGAGGGACCACAAGCTAAAATAAGGCGATTTTGCGTATAATCAGGGGCCATAATTCAGGAAGTTACGTTCCGATATGCGCAAATATCGAATGGAACCAAGATCTTTGGGTTATAACCATGAATTTCAAGTTTCATCAAAATCAATTTAAAAATGTGACTTTTACAAGGTCCACAAACCATGATATACAATTTTTTAACAGTATTCGCGTACAAACGGCGGCCATTTTGTATGGCAATTTTCGTCTGATTTTCCCGAAATTCGAACTCAACCTTCCTTAGGGTGTAACGGTGATATAATCAAACGGTTTTTTAAATCGGATAATAATTGTGACCTCCAGAGGGACCACAAGCTAAACAGGGTGATTTTTCGGACAATCAGGGGCCATAATTCAGGAAATTACATTCCGATAGGTGCAAATATCGAAAGGAACCAAGATCTTTGGGTTATAAACATGCATGTCAAGTTTCATCCAAATCGGTTCAAAATTGTGACCTCTATAGGGTCCACAAGCTAAAAACGTGATTTTTCGTACAATCAGGGGCCATAATCCATGAAGTTTTCATCCGATACATGCCAATATCGAAAGGAACCGAGATCTTTTGGGGATAAACCTATATTTCAAGTTTCGTCAAAATCGGATAAGAATTGTGACCTGTAGAGAGTCCACAAACAAATTGTGGACGGACAGGGGCGACGACAATATACGTCCACATAAAAATGTGGGCGTATAAAAACGTGATTTTTCGTACAATCAGGGGCCATAACCCATGAAGTTACAGTCCGATACATGCCAATATCGAAAGGATTCGAGATCTTAGGGTGATAAACCTATGTTTTAAGTTTCATTGAAATCGGATAAAAATTGTGACCTGTAGACTGTTCACAAACAATTGTGGACGGACGGATGGACAGGGGCGACGACAATATACGTCCACATGAAAATGTGGGCGTATAAAAAAATTGATAAAATGTTGGTAGATGTTTCATCTGACTCTCAGTTTTTCTATGTAATAGAATTATATGATAATTATACATTTTTTACAGCCTCTCTAATTCCTTTTCTGTGCAACATAATATTTGTATTTCATATATCCAAGTGCGATTTTTTTGCTAAAAAATTGTACCAATATCATTTTAATCTTTTTTATAGATTGCTTTTTAGGAACCAACTTTTGAAAATGTTATACCTAATATTTTAATAGCAACGTTCCTTTTATTCCTTTTAAGGAGGATTCAATAAGACAACAGGGCATGGGTACATCATCTTTCAGTTAAGAGGTATTAACAATTGGAAAACACATATACATAACACAGTTTATTCGAAAAACCCATCGTTTACAAAAATATCCACTTTGCATAAATAAATTGATGTAGCATTGATGGAAGACACATATTGACTTTTGTAATTTTGATAACTTGAAATTGTCATGGGTCGTCCGCAACGATTGTATGCTTCTTTAGTAAGCATCCCTGGGATCGCCCAAAACAGCATTACATTCCAAAATCCCTGCCTTATTCCACAGTAAATCTAATTTACAATTGGAAATATTTGGGAATGATAAACCATAGTAGAATGAAAAGTGATAATACAAGACTATCAGCAAACAAAAGTATCATATATCTGTATGAAAGTATTCCAGGTGTGTACATATATGTGTTTTCTATGTTACTGCATGTATTATTTGTAGTATACAACTACAGTAGAATCCGTATGAGCAGCCACTCCTATTCAGCGACATCTCCTTGTCAGCGGTCACAATAAATTCCCCCCATTAAAATTCTATTGTTTCATCTCTTTATTCAACGGCCATTGTTGAATGATACCATCTTGTCGTTCTTCGTAACACCCCCGCTAATCTCGTGAGTAGTAATCAATTAACTGGACTCCCATTGATCAGGTAAAAAGAAATATGAAAACAAGCCAACAGTGAGGCTGATGTCCCCCGCCGAAATCCCAAAATAAATAGAAGACACATATTAATTAATCGCACATTTATTTTTTTCAATGTATCGAGCAATCAAACTGTACACTGTGTCATCCAAAAGTGTTTTATAAAGAAAAATGCTAAAACCGACGAGAAAAATGAAAATGTACCCTAGTTAGGGGGACCCTATAGGCAGACAAAAGGGCTCCTCTGGCCAAGGGAAAGGGCCCTCGTGTCCAAGTCAATCGTTTCTATACACTGTTACTGTCAAATCGATTACTAAATGAGAATGCAGTCATTGTATTGGCATAAAAATCATCAATCAAGATGAACCTCAATTATCTTGTCCCAAAGTATCAACCAATCAAATTGCTTATCTCTGCTTACCCTAAGCGGAAAATGCTCATCTTCGAACTGCATCAAGGCATTGACCTAATAAGCATATACACAAAGTTTGAACATTTTAACTCAATTAGAAGGAGAGTTATTGTGTTCCAAAGTCTCGACTACTCTCGACCAATCAAATTGCGTATCGCTCTGCTTACCTTGAGCAGTAAATGCTCATTATCGAACTTAGTCAAGGTATTACTGTAATGAAACTATACACCAAGTTTCATCACTCTCACTTAATTAGAACTAAAGTTATCGTGTCCCAAAGCATCAACCAATCAAATTGCTTATCTCTGCTTACCCTAAGTGGAAAATGCTCATCTTCGAACTCCATCAAGGCATTGACCTTATAAGCATATACACCAAGTTTGAACATTTTTACTCAATTAGAAGAAGAGTTATTGTGTTCCAAAGTCTCGACCAATCAAATTGCGTATCGCTCTGCTTACCCTAAGCGGAAAATGCTCATCTCCGAACTCCATCAAGGCATTGACCTAATAAGCATATACACCAAGTTTGAACATTTTAAATCAATTAGAAGGAGAGTTATTGTGTTCCAAAGTCTCGACCAATCAAATTGCTCTGCTTACCCTGAGCGGAAAATGCTCATTATCGAACTTAGTCAAGGTATTACTGTAATGAAACTATACACTAAGTTTCATCACTCTCACTTAATTAGAACTAAAGTTATCGTGTCCCAAAGCATCAACCAATCAAATTGCTTATCTCTGCTTACCCAAAGCGGAAAATGCTCATCTTTGAACTCCATCAAGGCATTGACCTAATAAACACATACACCAAGTTTGAACATTCTAGCTCAATTAGGAAGAGAGTTATTGTGTCCCAAAAAGTGTGACGGACAGACGGACCGACAGACAGACAGACAGACAGACGGACGGACGAACCCATTTTAATAGTCCCCCAACTTTCTTCGAAAGGCGGGGGACAATAACAATTAACCCGGGATTATCTGTTTATTAATCTTTTGTTTATATTAAACGACTAACCTGATCATCGTTTTCACACGCAACGGAACATTATTTGATACTGATTGAATAAACTGAAAGTACCGACTAAAAGCCGCTATGTTGTTAAATAGACGTTTTTAGCGCCACCTATAATATTACATACAGAGTTACGGCCCCTCTGAATCAGTAGCAAAATTAGCGATGTTTTTTGGTTCATGTGCTTTTTCGATAAAATAAAATTAATTCATCGATTTTCTTCACAAAAATGGATAAATATTATAGAATGCATCACAATGATAGACAGTAGTATTGAAGGTTGGTACAAAATGACAAGTTTACAGAAGTTATGTCCGAGATTCAGCGATGGCCAAATTTACCGATGCAAGTGAAGTATTGGAGTTTGCTTCCAATGCATTCAAGCATAATGTTAATTGATGTTAGCACAAAAAAACATGGGATTTTACAAAAATGGATAAACATTATCGAATGCATCACAATGATAGACAGTAGTATTGAAGGTTGGGACAAAATGACAAGTTTACGGAAGTTATGTCCGGGATTCAGCGACGGCCAAATGCACCCAAGTGCAATATTAATTGATGACAGCACAAAAGCACGAGATTTTATTAAGAGGCCACTCCCGTTAAGCGGTCAATCGTAAAAATTCCCATGGGTGGCTGCTTAATGCAGATTCTACTGTATGTATGCATGCATGGTGTCTCAAATGAACGTTTTGATGCAATTAACATCTTATCTAGCACAATATCTTTTAAGTAAACCTTATAAGCAAGTCTTGATAGCATTATACTGCAAATAACTTTTGGATTTCAACCCCTTTTTTCACCAAGGTCACATTAGTCTATTTGAAGACATTCCCGTAAATATCCATGTTAAGGAGAACACATAAATGTTTTGAATATCATATCTTCATGTGGACTAATTCATTATCTAATTGTCTGCATTATTTAAAACTAGAGAGTCATCCAGTTTTACACTTCCATTTTCAAAATTTAGAATAACTGGAAAAACTTTATTCTTTTTTCTTTTCATTTCCTATCGTCTATTTTAAGCCAAGCAGGGATAAGCAATTTGAATGGTTGATTGGTCATAGTGTGGCCCAAAATATGACCTTCGTCACGTACCAGTTTGTCAACTTTGAACAAGGCTTAAGCCAAGTTTGTTCCACTTTTGGCACTTTTAAGTGATAGGCCTATTTGTGACTGGTTAGCTACTTCCCCGCTTTGTTTCAGCTATAGGCTCAATCCCCATTACAAGATTCAAAAACTGACCTTTGTCAATTTTGAAGCAGTCTCAAGCAAGGTTTGTTCAACTTTTGTCGCTCTTTAGTTATATCTGTTCTGAAATGATTAATGATTGAAGGAAGACAACTCTTGGACGTTAAACCCCATTTCTATCTTTATTAGCCGAATTTGATGGAGCTCCTTCTTCAGTTGAAAGTTTAGAAGGACACAGAATTTCTTTAACAGAAAAGAAAGTCGTTTTAGTATCTTACGATGAAAAAGTATTGGAAGATATTGAAAACAAAGATCAAGTTGGTAATGACATTTTTGAATCAAGGGAATTCGCTGACACTATTAATAGAACTTATTTAAAATCAAATTTTGTTTACATAAGAATGAGAAGGCCAGTCAAAAATTGAGTATCAGTATATAGCTGATAGCTCTGATTTGAGTAGCACTAGTAATCCATCGAAAGAAACTTTTGTCAGTAAGACTAAATTGCCAAAGTTGTGTTTGCCTAGATTTTCTGGTGATTCAAAGTTGTGGCAGCCTTTAGGGATAGCTTCCAGGCTGCAGTAGATAATAACAGTGATATTTCAAGTGTTGAGAAATTTAATTATTTGAAGAGCCTTTGGATGGACCGGCATCTTCTTGTATGGCAGGTTTGTCTTTGATAGGCGAAAACTTTGATGCAGCAATTCAGCTTTTTAAAAGGTAGGTTTGCAAATAAGCAAGTTATTATTTCTGGGCATATGGACGTTTTACTAAATTTACAATCTGTTACGAGTGGTTGTTAAGTTAAACATATTTGCAGATTATACGATACCATTGAGGTCCAGATACTAAGTCTAAAATCTATGGGTGTACAGTCTGAATCGTATGGTAATATTCTTATTCCTATCATCATGAATAAACTTCCCGAAGAGTTACGTTTATTTATTAGCCGTGGAGTTAAAGATCAGAGTGTGGACGAGGTCTTAGATATTTTAAAAACTGAACTTGAAGCTAGAGAGCGAGTCGATTTAATGCATAGTAATTCTACTAAGAAATCCGGTATTCCATAAACAACTTATACAGTCCTCAATTCAGATCGAACCGGGTGAATCCCTCAACAGCTTCAACTTTATTTTCGAGTAAAGATCAAACATCTGTGCCGTACTGTGTGTTTTGTACTCAGCAACACCCTTCTGTAAATTGCACTTCTGTTACTGACATTGCAGCTCGCAAATCTATTTTACGTCATGAAGCAAAGTGTTTTTTGGGTTTATGTTCTGGACATGCGTTCCGGAATTGTCCTAATCGTGACTATAAATGCTTTAACTGCGGAGAAAGACATAATAAAGCCATTTGTACTGATAGGCTTGAACTAAATGTAAGACGGCCTAGTTATGTTAATAAAACTGAAACCGGACAACCGAGTCAAACTGTGACATCTAACATGACCTGTACATGTGATTAAAATTCTATTTTATTACAAACTGCTTTAGGTTTTGTAAGTGGTAATGAAAATTCTAGGGGATCGTATAAGAACATTGTCTTTGATTTGTGTAGTCAAAGAACATATGTTACTGATGAAATACGTAGATTGTTGAATTTAAGAACTGTGAGGCGTGCAAATTTATTTATTAAAACTTTTGGGGAGGAAACTCCTAAGTTAAGATATTATGTGACATTGTTCAATTTACTGTTGCAGGTGATGATGGTGTACATTTGTATGTTACAGCGTATTGTGTACCTTCTACATGCAATGCCATAATATACTCTTCAAAAAAAGAAACGCACAACCCATTTTTCATCATTTTTTTATATGACCGAGGTCTTTGTTTCGGCAAATATTACTTGTTTTTAATGCCATTATGTAAGGATAAAAGAAATTCATTATTGATTTTAAAGGTAGGGTCACTAATTGTGACTGGTCATCCTTTTTGTTGAAATTTTTTATCGCTTGATTGCACCAAGAAACATGAATTTAACAGCTTCGCAAGCTTTTCGCATGGAACCTAAATCTAAGGTCTTTAAAATCCCGGGGTTCTCGGTTTCCAAATCAGTTGGGCATGTAAACACTCAAAGAACCAAGTGATGCCACATCTGGACGAAGACCAACGCAACAACGCTATTCGTCGATTACAAGCAGGTGAATCCAAGACAGATGTAGCCAGGCTGCTGAATGTTTCCCTTAGTTCCATTTCTAGCCTTTGGGATAGGTACCGACAGCGGAGTTCAACACGTGCACGCCCTAGCCCAGGCCAAACAAGAGTGGCCCCACCTGTCCTGGATCGTCACTTCCGGTTACATAATTGGCGTAAATGGTTTTCAACAGTGACCTCTACCGCAGCAGCAATTCCCGGCGTAGAATCTCGTACCAAACAGTAGGCAAACGCCTACGTGAAACCGAATAACGAGGCAGACGTCCCCGTTAGAGCTTCTGTTTTGAAATACGCCAACACCATGAAATCCAGCTTTAATGGGTTCAGGCACTTAGGGTATGGCCACAGCAACACTGGATAGCAGTTTGGTACAGCAACGTGTCGTTGTTCTTGTTGCAACAAGGCGATAGCAGAGCAAGGATGTACTGACGACGAAATGTAACTTTGTGTTTCTTTTTTGGGAGAGTATATAAGCTACCAATTAACATGTAATGCTTTAGTAAAGTATCCGCATCTACAGGGTTTGAAATTAGCTAATTCATTAAGCCTTCTGATTTTGCAGTATATATGTTAATAGGTGCAAATTTCTATTGGAATTTCTTTTGTGGCGAAACATGACGGGGGGGGGGGGGGGGCTGGCCCGGTTGCAATGTTGACGAAACTTGGCTGGGTGCTGTCTGGCTGGCCCTGTAATTAATAATTTGAGTAGTAGTCCAGCGGCTAAGTCAAAAAATATTTCAGTTTGTGGAGAAATTTTGAAACTTGGCACACTTATAGGGGACCCCTGTAGGATCAGTTTTCGATTAGGACCCAACTCTGAAACGCCCCCTGGTCGCCGCCATCTTGAATTTCAAGATGGCCACCATATTTGACAAACTTTTGCCAATAACTTGGCAACTAAGGCACATAGAAATGTGATTTCAGTGTCTACCCCGACAATTTCGGGGTCCAGGAATCCAGTAAATTCATTAGTTTGAACTTTCGATGTCGGCCATATTGGATTCCAAGATGGCCGCCATATTTGACATACTTTTGCCTATAACTTTGAAACTAAGGCAGATAGAAATGTGAAACCCGTTTATTCATTTCTGGTATCCCTTACGGCTAGCCCCCGGATCCATTCACTCTCTTTGATTTGTTTATGTTTGTGGTCTTTGAGTATGATGTCTTGTCCATATATTTGTTTTTGTGTAAAATTGTGTGTGGTGCAACCCTCCTGCACTTACTATTAGAGGAAATAACTTCGATTTTGACAATTTCTGCATGGAATGCTACTTCACACAACTTCAACTTCAAGACCAATATTTTCGGATTTATCACCTGAAAATCACAGCCTGTAAACGCATGAAAAAATGACAGTGCCTGCGATGCGGCTGACTATCTGGTGTATCCCAATGTGTCTGTAGTTCTTATCAGTGCCAAAGGCAACCTACAGCTCTTCCAGGCCAATCTGCAAGAACTTGGCAACTGCTATGATCACCACGTCAGTATCGACAGTGCGAATCATCACTTTCGTGTTTCCTTGCTGAGCCATGTCCTTATTGTGGACGAAGATCCTCGAGTCTGCTTCCTCATGAGAGCAGGGAGCAAGCGTTGAACTTATGGTTCCTCTAGATGAGCACACAACTTGATCATCCATCGTGCTGTAGATCACCTTGGTACCTTCATATAAGTGCGCACATTTCTGCGCAAGAAACCGAAACAACTCCTCTTTGTTGTCGGTGTTCCGAAGAAAGGCTGGCCAGTTGCCGGGGATTCTTGTGGACGATGAAACTCGACGCCGAGTGCCACAGCCTCTCTTCTCTCTTGTTACGGTTTTCAGACTGTCAGACTTGTAAATATCCCATACAATATCGATTCGACTGACATTGTCCAGTTCCTTCGCCACATATTGTAGGAATACCTTGGCTTAATCCTCAAAGGTACAGCAGGTTCCCGGACCCAGAAAGTGAACTACAGCAGGTCCATCAAGAACTTTACAATCAAAATCCAAGGAATTATTATGACTGGTTGTCAAGTTTCTTTCCAGGCAGTCCAAAAGGTTATGCTTGTCACCTAGGCGCATTTGACCACCAGGTGGAGTTGACTGGTTTCGTGCCGGAAGAATTCATCAACATCGCATTCTCTAGTTTGACTTGCAATGTACAATCTCGAAAAATGAGCCCTGTCATTTTTCAGTTCAGTCAGCCTCCCTGCTGCCTTGGTCTTCTCCGTTCCAGGCTTGCTAAACATGACCAGTTTGTTGCGTGGAATGGTGTCTCCAATTGACTTCGAATTGGAGTTGAAGCGCTCTTCCATAAATTGGTAATATTTTTCCTTCCACAGCGAATAGATGTTCTTCAGGTCTTTTACGACCTTCTCTGGTATGACGACTTTGGAATTCAGATTCAGTAGGTCCATGCTCCCTCCATGAAGGGGTTTCCCATCGTGGTCACCAGTGATCGTACATCATGAACGAATTTCTCCTGGACACTTTTTGTCTGCTTATGGTGGCGATCCAGACACGAGACGTCATAATTGTCAATAGTCAAGTCAATCGAATTGACGTGAGCCGATGTAGTCAACATCGAAGTTCAAACTAATGAATTTACTGGATTCCTTGACCCCGAAAATGGGGTGGGGGGGGTAGAAACTGAAATTATATTTCTATCTGCCTTAGTTTCAAAGTTATAGGCGAAAGTATGTCAAATATGGAGGCCATCTTGGAATCCAATATGGCCAACATCGAAAGTTCAAACTAATGAATTTACTGAATTCCTTGACCCCGAAAATGTGGGGTAGACACTGACATTACATTTCTATCTGCCTTAGTTTCAAAGTTATAGGCAAAAGTATGTCAAATATGGAGGCCATCTTGGAATCCAATATGGCCAACATCGAAAGTTCAAACTAATGAATTTACTGAATTCCTTGACCCCGAAAATATGGGGTAGACACTGACATTACATTTCTATCTGCCTTAGTTTCAAAGTTATAGGCAAAAGTATGTAAAATATGGCGGCCATCTTGGAATCCAATATGGCCGAAATCGAAAGATCAAACTAATGAATTTACTGGATTCTTTGACCCCGAAAATGTGGGGGTAGACACTGAAATTACATTTCTATCTGCCTTAGTTTCGAAGTTATAGGCAAAAGTATGTCAAATATGTCGGCCATCTTGGAATCCAATATGGCAGACATCGAAAGTTCGAACTAATGAATTTACTGGATTCCTTGGCCCCGAAATTGTCGGGGTAGACACTGAAATCACATTTCTATGTGCCTTAGTTTCAAAGTTATTGGCAAAAGTTTGTCAAATATGGTGGCCATCTTGAAATTCAAGATGGCGGCCGCCAGGGGGCGTTTGAGAGTTGGGTCCTAATCGAAAAATGATCCTACAAGGGTCCCCTATAAGTGTGCCAAGTTTCATAATTTCTCCACAAACTGAAATATTCTGCCATATATTTCGACTTAGCCGCTGGACTATAGTGACCAATGTACTATTAATTTAAATCATACGCATGTATTGCATTTAGTTCTGTATCTGATGACAATTGTGGTGTATCTTCAATTAAGTCTGAGTTGAATAAGTTTTGGGAGCTTGAATCTTTGGGTATTCGTAATGACGAACCATATGTATTGTCAGATTTTAATGATAATATCACATTTGATGGTAAAAGGTATAAGGTGAGGTTACCATTTAAAGAAAATCATCTTAAAATATCGGAGAGTTATTCTACTTGTGTTAAACGCTTATTACCTCTTTTGTATCGACTTAACAGTAAGCCGGATGTTCTTAAAGAATATGATAGAATAATTAATGAACAATTATCTGAAGGTATTATTGATATTGTAAATGATGATGAGGTAACAATCAATTCTGGATCAATACATTATATTCCACACAGAGAAGTTTTACGCTTAGATACATATTCCTGAAGCAATGGCGCGAGAAATCCCTCTCTTACCATTGCTGGATAGAAGTCATATTCTTGAAATTGGGCGGGGCATGGCTCTTTTTAACGTCCAATCAAATCCCTCCTCTCTTCTTGCATTCGGCATAATTTTCAAAATGGCCGACGAAGAAAACATGTTGGCACTGGATAATCGAGCATAATAAATTTCGCGGGTTATGACGTAAACAAGTCGCGATTGTCACTAGATACATTGCGGTAACATATTTTGAGGTCTGGTTAACCCCGATATTGTTTGTTACAAGGTCATTGGTTGGTAATGGCACTACTGACCAATAATAATTTAGCACAACAATGTTCACTCAAGATAGCAGTGTGAAGTAGATTAGTTCTAATCAAACGAAACACTGCGCAGGAGTATGGCTTAGATAAGGACACAACTAAGTTAAGAATATTATTGTTTATGATGCCTTGTGTAAAATAAATGGGCCTAGTCTTAATGAGTGTTTATATTCAGGCCCTTCTTTAAATCCATTTATTTTCGATATTCTCCTTTGTTTTAGAATGAATCCTATCGCTCTGCCATTTATAAAGAGCATCAAGACTTTCTTAGATTTTTATGGGTTGATGATCCATTTAGCGAGTCACCTAAAATTAAAGTGTTTAGATTTATTAGAGTGGTCTTCAGAGTGACTTCAAGCCTGCTCATTTTAAATGCAACCCTTCGTTATCACTTAAATAATTCTATGGATGACAACTTTGAAATTTTGAATAATATTCTTCAGTCATTATTGATGATTTTGCTTCTGGGGCAGATAATGTAAACTCTGCTTATGATTTATGTAAATTAGTTAAATTATTTTTAAATCAGGTTGGATTCAATATGAGAAAATAGGTTGCCAGGCAACGAAACATACGCCCACACAGCAGCCAAATCGTCCGGGAAGTCAACAAGAGTTGTTGCATTTTAAGTAATCATCAGAAAATCATAATTCAAACTCACCCATAACTACGGTGTAACTGTGATATAATCAAACGTTTTTTTAAATCAGATAATAATTGTGACCTCCAGAGGGACCACAAGCTAAAAAGGGTGATTTTTCGTACAATCAGGAGCCATAATTCAGGAAGTTACGATCCGATATGGGCAAATATGCAATGGAACCAAGATCATTAGGTTATAAACATGTATTTCAAGTTAAATCAAAATCAGTTCAAAATTGTGACCTCTATAGGGTCCACAACCTTGATATAACATATTTTCACGCAATTCGTGTACAGACGGCGGCCATTTTATCCGTCAACTTTGGTCCGATTTTCACGGAATTCAAATTCTCTCTTCATTACCATGAAACCGTGATATAATCAAACCTTTTTTTAAATCGGATAATAATTTTGACCTCCAGCTAACAAAAGCGATTTTTCGGATAATCGGGGGACATAATTCAGGAAGTTATGATCCAATGGGCGCAAATATCGAAAGGAACCAAGATCTTTGGGTTATAAACATACATGTCAAGTTTCATCAAAATCTGTTCAAAATTGTGACCTCTAAATATAGGGTCCACAACCTTGATATAACATATTTTCACACTATTCATGTACAAACAGCGGCCATTTTGTCTGTCAATTCTAGTCTGATTTCCACGAAATTCAAACTCTCTCTTCATTACCATGTCACGGTGATATAATCAAACGTTTTTTTAAATCGGATAATAATTTTGACCTCCAGAGGAACCACAAGCTAACAAAAGCGATTTTTCGGACAATCCAGGGACATAATTCAGGAAGTTATGATCCGATGGGCGCAAATATCGAAAGGAACCAAGATCTTTGGGTTATAAACATACATGTTGCCTCTAAAACGCGTGTGGCTCCTTTAAAGAAACAATCTATACCCAGACTTGAGCTACTAGCATGTTTAATATCTGTTAGACTAGCTGCATGTGTATGTGTACAAGAAGCTTTAAAGGACATCGTAGATGCGCCTGTATATTTTTGGTCTGATTCTCAAGTCACATTATTTTGGATTAAAAATACTACTCATGAGTTTAAGCAGTTTGTGAATAATCCTATGGTTGAAATTCGTGATTCTTCTGACATTAGTAAATGGTCTTACTGTTCGATCAACTAAAGAAAATCCCGCAGATGTTGCCTCACGTGGATGTAACGCAGTAGAATTGGTAAACAATGATCTATGGTGGCATGGACCACCATACTTGCTAATTTCAAGAGACAATTGGTCGAGTAACATTGAAGAAACTTTTAGTGAACCACTTTATTCTGAAGTTTAAGAAGCAACTATTTGTGTCGCAAATGTCGAAACTAATCACAATATTGAAAATGTACTAGACGTTTCTCGCTATAGCAACTTTAATAGTCTATTAAGAGTGACTGCTTATGTTTTGCGTTTCGTAAAGAATTTGAAGAATAAAAGAGACAGTGCACAAGTCCAGACAGATCAATTGTCCAAGGAAGAAATTAATTGTGCCGAAAATATCTGGTGCAGAGATATTCAACATAGTTTGAGTGGCCGTAAATTTGAACAACAGAGGCAATCGCTTAATTTAAAACCTGATGACAATGGTATTATGAGATGTTATGGTCGTATAGATAATTCAAATTTGCCATTTGATGCCAAATTTCCTATTTTCCTCATTGTTTTACAAGTTTGATTATTGAAAAGTGTCACCGAGATGTGCATCATAATGGGACTGCAGAGATTTTAGTTCAGTTGCGCCAAAAGTTTTGGGTTTGTCGCGGACGACAAGTTGTTAAAGTTTTGATTACTAAATGTATTCCTTGTCGTAAAATGGAAGGTAAATCTTATGAAGTTCCATTAGCGCCTCCTTTACCAGAATTTCGACTTTCTGACATTTTCTCTTTTACAAATATTGGAATGGACTATGCTGGACTATTATACGTTAAAGATATTTATTCTAAGAGTGGAGAGATGAACAAGGAGTTCATAGTGCTGTATACTTTGCAAGTAGTCGCACGGTTCATTTAGATTTAGCACCGGATGCTTAAATCCTGTTGTTTAAATGTCTTCGCAATTAAGACTAGCTGCAGCTTGATTGTTGATTGTAAAAAATTTCTGGTTCATTTTCTGCTTGAACGATTACATGTCGCATGTTTTAAGTTTTATTGCCAAATCAAGACCATTACGTAATATCTAGGCCAGGGTTTTATTTGGCTGTGATCAACGTACCGAACTGTACTGTACTTATAACCTGTAAATACTCACCTCATTTTGTTAACCGAAACTAGCACTAACATCATATTAAAAGATGACAGTACATGTATGTTCATAGAAAATGTACATCATATTGTTTGTTGTGTATTTTGTACACAGTACAGTCCATTTGCTGATCACACTGTTTTGCTTATTACGTTTTTTAGGACATAGAATTTTGTCTAATGCTTTGGATTGTTCGTACTTGGTTTTATTTTATTCCTATAGTCATTATATTGTGAATTGCAAATGGGAAAATCGCAAACAATTTAACAAAATATTTAGTTGTATGCAGCTCTAACCCCTCAATGACGACAACGTTGATATCATATTTTGCCGCTAAAACATTGATATATACATAATTTGTGCTCACAATTCACAAATAGCGACAAGAAGGTATAGCAACATCCAGACAAGTAATAGCATATGTAACTTTTGTAACTGTGATGAAATTGAAGACGGGTTCATGATCTGTTAGTTTGTCCATCTTATAAAGTATATCAGAGAAAAGTACATCGAAAAATACTATTGGTTAAAACCATCAATGTATTGACATTGTTATTAAAAAGTGCAAAAGTTCAACATTGAATAGACACCCGTATTCACAAACACTCACTCCACTTTCAACGCAAGATTATTCAAAAACGCAGATAGAACATGCCAATTTTACAATATGGCGCCAAGGTGTCTGGCTCCAATCCCAAACTGTCAATCAACATTAGATTATTTAGACTTCAAAAGAAAAGATAGGTTGCCAGGCAACGAAACATACGCCCCCCAGCAGCTAAATCGTCCGGGCAGCCAACAAGGGTTGTCGCATATTTTTACTTTTTTCGGTAATGAAACATTTGTAATACACTAAAACATGATTAAGAGTAACAACTCATTATGTAATTATCAGAAAATCATTAGAATTTGATTGCTTTTTATAAAGTTTTACCCCACGCTAACAATTAGTATATACATGAAACATTTAATATCATGGATTTAGCTGTTCAGTTATCATTGAAAATCAAAATACTTGTTCGTTTCAACACCTTAAACTCTGTGTATCAATCTAAAGTCATATCAATCGAATGATAAGTTTGGCCTCTATAGCGTCACAAGGTTTTTTGAAGTGATCAAGAGAGACAACTCTGGATGTAATCATTTGAAATAGCTGAAAATCAACAGGATTCTTTGTCTCATGACCTTAAACACTGTGTATAAATTTAAAGTAAATCGGATATTAACTTGGCCTCTAGAGCGTCCACAAGATTTTTTAAAAAGTGATCAAGGGCCATAACTCTGGCACTAATTATCGGAAATTGCTGAAAATCAATAGGCTTCTTCGTCTTATGACCTTAAAAACTGTGTTTAAATTTAAAGTCAATCGCATATTAACTTTGGCCTCTAGAGCGGCCACAAGATTTGTTTAAGTGATCAAGGGCCATAACTCTAGCACTAATTATCGGAAATCGCTGAAAATCAATAGGCTTCTTCATCTCATGACCTTAAACACTATGTATAAATTTAAAGTCATATCAATCGAATGATAAGTTTGGCCTCTATAGCGTCACAAGATTTTTTGAAGTTATCAAAGGAGATAACTCTGGCAGTAATTATTTGAAATCTCTGAAAATCAATAGGCTTCTTCATATCATGACCTTAAACACTGTGTGTAAATTTAAAGTCGATCGGATTTCCACAGAATTTTTTCGAAGTGATCAAGGGCTATGTATAAATTTGAAGTCAATTGGATACTAACTTTGGCCTCTAGAGCATCCACAGGATTTTTTGAAGTGATCAAGGGCCATAACTCTAGCACTAATTATCTGAAATCAAGATATTTTTGAAGTGATCAAGGGCCATAACTCTGGCAGTAATTATCGGAAATCACTGAAAATCAAAAGGCTTCTTCGTCTCATGACCTTAGACACTGTGTATAAATTTAAAGTCAAACGGATATTAACTTTGGCCTCTACAGCATCCACAGGATTTTTTGAAGTGATCAAGGGCCATAACTCTAGCACTAATTATCTGAAATCAATAGGATTCTTCGTCTCATGACCTTAAACACTGTGTATAAATTTAAAATAAATCGGATATTAACTTTGGCCTCTAGAGCATCCACAAGATTATTTGAAAAGATCAAGGGCCATAACTCTGCCACTAATTATCGGAAATTGCTGAAAATCAATAGGCTTCTTCGTCTCATGACCTTAAACACTGTGTATAAATTTAAAGTCAATCGGATATTAACTTTGGCCTCTAGAGCGTCCACAAGATTTGTTTAAGTGATCAAGGGCCATAACTCTGGCACTAATTATCGGACATCGCTGAAAATCAATAGGCTTCTTCGTCTCATGACCTTAAACACTGTGTATAAATTTAAAGTCAATCGGATATTAACTTTGGCCTCTAGAGCGTCCACAAGATTTTTTAAAGTGATCAACGGCCATAACTCTGGAAGTTATTATCGGAAATCGCTGAAAAACAATAGGCTTCTTCGTCTCATGACCTTAAACACTGTGTATAAATTTAAAGTCAATCGGATATTAGCTTTAGCCTCTAGAGCGTCCACAAGCAATTGTGGACGCCGGACCGACGGACGGACCGACGGACAGGGGCGACAGCAATATACGACCACATTTCAATGTGGGCGTATAAAAAGGACTGGTGTACAAGACAGAATTGTTTTTTCACAAGTTGAATAATGACACGGTACGGCATATACACTATGGAATTGTGTGCGATATCAATATACATATTATTGATATATATTTGTAATATTGAGAACGGAAACGAAGTTATATATGCCTTATCTTGCGATGTCCGTTTGTTTTTATGATGTAATATTTAAAATAAATCCTTGGCGGTTTAATAAACAAATTTATTACTAAATATCGACATCGAATCGTCACCAATATTCACACATACAGACCTTTGCGTGACGCATCAACCATTCTATACCCTTATATATTGCTAAAATCATTGTCACAGGTAAATGCCGAAATTTCTAACCAAGACATTAATTCCAAAGAGCTATTTGGGCCTAGAAATTCTGAAGCTATTCTTAATTTATAAAAATGGCTGCTGAGCCACTAAGCCAGAATTCGAATATGCACGAAATTTAAACCTCAAATTGATTAAGCATAAATAAATGATTTGATCAAATCCAAGGCTATGCTAAATTTATAAAGATAGGTTGCCAGGCAACGAAACATACGCCCACAACAGCTAAGTCGTCCGGGCAGTCAACAAGGGTTGTCGCATATTGTTTCTTTTATCAGTAAGGAGAATATTTACAACACATGATAATCTTATTACGAGTAATAGCCCATTAAATAATTATCAGAAATGATTAGAATAGTTTTGATGGTTTGTCTCAAGGCCTTTGTCCACAAGATATTTCAAAGTGATCAACTGCCAGAAATTATCAGATATCACTGAAAATCAAATAGGATTCTTCGTATCATGACCCTAAACACTGTGTACAAATTTAAAGTCAATCGGATATTAACTTTAGCCTTTAGAGCATTCACAGGGTTTTTCAAAGTGATCAAGGGTCATAACTCTGGCAGTAATTATCGGATATCGCTGAAAATAAATAGGCTATTTTGTATCATGACCGTAAATAGTGTGTATAAATTTAAAGTCAATCGGATATTAACTTTAGATTTTTCAAAGTGATCAAGGGTCATAACTCTGGCAGTAATTATCGGATATTGCTGAAAATCAATAGGATTCTTTGTATCATGACTTTAAACACCGTGTATAAATTTAAATTTAATCGGATATTAACTTTAGCCTCTAAAGCGTTCACAAGATTTTTCAAAGTGATCAAGGGTCATAACTCTGGCAGTAATTATCAGATATCACCGAAAATCAATAGGCTTCTTCGTCTCATGACCTTAAACACTGTGTATAAATTTAAAGTCAATCGGATATTAACTATAGCCTCTAGAGCGTTCACAAGATTTTTCAAAGTGATCAAGGGTCATAACTCTGGTAGTAATTATCGGATATCGCTGAAAATCAATAGGCTTCTTCGTCTCATGACCTTAAACACTGTGTATAAATTTAAAGTCAATCGGATATTAACTTTGGCCTCTAGAGCGTCCACAAGATTTTTTAAAGTGATCAACGGCCATAACTCTGGAAGTTATTATCGGAAATCGCTGAAAAACAATAGGCTTCTTCGTCTCATGACCTTAAACACTGTGTATATATTTAAAGTCAATCGGATATTAACTATAGCCTCTAGAGCGTTCACAAGATTTTTCAAAGTGATCAAGGGTCATAACTCTGGTAGTAATTATCGGATATCGCTGAAAATCAATAGGCTTCTTCGTCTCACGGCCTTAAACACGGTGTATAAATTTCAAGTCAATCGGATATTAACTTTAGCCTCTAGAGCGTTCACAAGAAATTGTGGACGATGGACGGACGGACGGACCGACGGTCGGACAGACGGACCGACAGACGGACGGACGGGGGCAACGGCAATATACGACCACATTTCCATGTGGGCGTATAAAAATTATTTTAATTATTTATTAATATTCTCGAATTGGAGGAGATTTTTTAAACCATAATTGGTGGCAATGAGTAAAGGAACTATTTGTCGGCAACTTCGCTTACCACTGTAGTTTGCAAAAAAATGCCAAAGATAGTTAGATAGATCGATCTCTAAATACAGTGATCAGAGTTCGGATGTGACAGAGTCCACTTCATATATAAATATATATTTAAATGCTCAGTGGCGAGGTTTGATTCATCACATTATCTGTACCCGTTCACATTCTTACAACGGGTTTCCCATGCAGAATACGGCGCAATGTGTATTACGATTTATATGTATTCTCGTTACATGCGGGTTGGCACATATTTTGGGGTAGGTGGCACGGTGTGGATTAGTAAATTTGGAATCAGAACTAATGGTTTAAGAAGATCATCACAAATCTGTTTTCGGTAATTTTATTGAAACAGATTATGATAGCAGATAATATTGAACATCATACATTATATACACGCTGAAATTCTGAACACCGAAGAATCGTGTGATTATCTATTTACTTTTGAGATATAATAGCTATTAAACAATATATATAACAATGAAACAATATATATAACGATGAAAATAATAATAGCATATAATAAGGTACGATACACAATGTTAAAATATAATATGATCGTATGTAACAGAAAAATAATAAATTTCATTCAAGTAATTCGAAATTATGAGCACGGAAGAGTCTATTAATATTTTAGAAATTCTTTTATTTAGCACACGATAAATATAATTGATACATTGCATGCAACGGTGAAACAGTAAAACCATGTGCGACGTTCGATCTTGGGATATCTTTCATATGTGAAATTCGAAAGTTATGTAGATATCATGTGCGATTAATTCTTTACAAAAGGCTGATAGAAATACTTCTAAAGGACAGGGCTGGGGTAATGGTAATGGGTAATGGTAATGGAATGTAATCATTACATTTTATAAGTAATGGTCAAGTAATGAGTAATGGAAGATTTCAAAAGTATGAGTAATGGAAATGTAATCAATTACATTCCAAAAATCATGTAATGGTTAATTACATTTCAATTACTTTTCAATTACATTTTATTTTGTAGCACATATAAATATTTCCATATGACAAACATGAAATTTTATAGCACCAAAGAAGAAAATTAAGTGTACCTGACACAAATCCAATTTATTATAATTTTCTTTAAAGAAAGATTTAAATCTGTTTTAACAAATTATAATAAGAAGGCATTCAACATTTTCTTTTATTACTTTTTATGTAGGACCCTTCTTTAGACATGTAACCTAACAAGTGAATCTTTGAAAAGAAGTATACTTTAATTAAAAATTAGTATTAATTCACAGCTAATTATACAGTCAATCAATCAGTTAAGATTAAAAGACTACACTTTAATCTTAATCTCAAGGTAACAAGTGACAAACTAAACAATGGCTTTCAAGTATCTCATCATTTTATGGTTACTTAAAATAATAAACAATCATTTTGTTTTAGACTCATGCTAAATAATTTACCAGTTATACAATATATTATAGACAAACTCTTTGGGTTGATTAAAAATCTTATAAAATTACTTAAAGGATCTAAATCTCTAATTTTCTTGACCCAGAAATTGACACAATTGGGTCACAACGCATATAATAGTGCAATATGAATGTATATAAACTGATCAACATTCAATCCTTTCTGTTTTTGCTGTAATTTCTAATCAGTTATGTTCGACGAAGTACAGCAGTAATTGTAACCACTAACCGTCACTTGAATATTTGCCCGGATGTTATAATTTATAGAAATAACAATTCATACACAAATATTGATTTAAATGAAAAAAGGATTATTTTAAGTTTGGTTTTGTAGGCTCTTTATGGCAGAAAACAATGTTGTCTTTGTAATTTCTATGTAAAAAGTCATAAAGTAATGGGTAATGGTAATTAATTACTTTCAATGTAATGGGTAATGGTAATTAATTACATTGCTAAAAATGAGATACAGTAGAATCCGTATGAGCAGCCACTCCTATTCAGCGACATCTCCTTGTAAGCAGTCACAATAAATTCCCCCCGTAAAAATTCTATTGTTTCATCTCTTTATTCAACGGTCACTCCTCTAACGCGGCCAGCGGTCACTATTTTCCTAAAAAATTTAGCAAAACATTGCCCATTCAACGGCCATTGTCGTTCTTTGTAACACCCCCGCTAATCCCGTGAGTAGTAATCAATTAACTGGACTCCCACTGATCAGGTAAAAAGAAACATGAAAATAACAATTAACCTGGGATTATCTGTTAATTAATTTTTGTTTTCTTTAACGACTAATCTGATCATTGTTTTCACACGCAACGGAAAATTATTTGATACTGATTGAATAAACTGAAAGTACCGACAAAAGCCTCTATGTTGTTAAATAGATGTTTTTAGCACCACCTATAATATTGCACACAGAGTTACACCCCCTGTGAAAATCAGCGACGATTTTTTTTTTTTTCATGTGTTTATTTGATAAAATAAAATTAATTCATCGATTTTCTTCACAAAAATGGATAAATATTATCGAATGCATCACAATGATAGACAGTAGTATTGAAGGTTGGTACAAAATGACAAGTTTACAGAAGTTAAGCGACGGACAAATTTACCGATGCAAGTGAAGTAATGGTGTTTACTTCCAATGCATTCAGCGTAGTATTAATTGACGTCAGCACAAAAAAACATGAGATTTTACAAAAAAATGGATAAATATTATCGAATGCATCACAATGATAGACAGTAGAATTGAAGGTTGGTACAAAATGACAAGTTTACGGAAGTTATTTCCGAGATTTAGCGACGGCCAAATTTTGATGTCAGCAAAAAAAAAACCCTGAGATTTTATTAAGAGGCCACTCCCGTTAAGCGGTCAATCATAAAAATTCCCATGGGTGGCTGCTTAATACAGATTCTACTGTAGTAATTATAATGATTACATTTAAAAAGTAATGGTCATGTAATTAATTAGATTGGAATGTAATGGCCCCAGCCCTGCTAAAGGAACATTGAAAATCATTCCCTAAAAAAACACATTTATAACTACACTATATTACATATTCAAAACTGAGACAATTCTAAACACGAGAAATTTCAAGGAATTGAAAACACAATAAAGATAGAGTATTTTTATTTCTAAAAATTTGTCACTTGCATATCCGAAATTTTCATTTGAGGTTTTGTACAATAGTCACACCGATAACAAATTTTCTTTGAACGATACAGTTTATCAATAAACATAACAGAAATTTATATAGTTAATGATTTCACGCTCTACTGAGATGGTAAACCTAGCCAATCAACATTCTTAATCTCTTGAGCACTATAACACAAAGGTGCTAATTAAGTGGCGAGATTAACAGAATTTAATCCCATAAAAGATTTAATATACAAGACCTATATTACTAAAGTACGGACTATTCTCTTTGTTTCTCAATTCTAACACCGAGCGAAATATTAAACAAATATGACATGGTTGTTATGTGATTTAGTCTTAATGACAACACAACTTGTGTCCTGGACTGTTTTAAACCCCTTCCTGTTTCTGAAATAACCACTGTAATACGTACTATGGCAACTAAATCATGTTCACTTGATGTTATTCCAACATGGCTTCTCAAAAAACACCCGACTGAATTACTACCAGCAATCTGTGACATTATTAATACCTCAATTACTACTGGTTGCTTTCCAGATATTTATAAACATGCCCTTGTTACCCCCTTCATAAAGAAATCTTCCCTAGATCCGAATATAGACAAAAATTATAGACCTGTTTCTAATTTAAGTTTCATCTCAAAAGTTCTCGAGAAATGTATAGCAACTCAACTTATCAACTATATATCTGCTAATAATCTTTTAAGTACTCATCAAAGCGCATATCGTAAATACCATAGTACAGAAACAGCACTACTTAAAGTTCAAAACGATATCTTAATGTCCATTGATCAACAAAATTGCATTCTTTTAATACTTCTTGACCTGTCTGCCGCATTTGATACCATCGACCATACTGTTTTATTCAACCTTTTATCCACTGATTTTAAAATTACTGATCTAGCTTTAGATTTATTAAAATCATATTTAACCAATAGGTCACAATCTGTCATCGTAAATAATAAAACATCATCTCACAAAGGTCTTCGGTATGGAGTGCCGCAGGGGTCAGTGTTAGGTCCAATTTTATTTAGCATTTATACTACTCCGCTATCCCAAATTGTTCGCAGGCATGGTCTGGAATTCCATTTGTATGCAGACGATACTCAACTATATTTGTCTTTTAAACCTACTGTAAATAATAGTTTTAATTTCTGTAAGGCCAAACTCGAATGTTGTGTTGAAGAAATTCGGTGTTGGATGAGTAATAATTTTCTTAAATTGAATGAAGATAAAACTGAATATATTCTGTTAGGTTCAGATAATCTTATTAGCAAAGTCGATCACAACGTATCTTTATATATAGGATCCCATGAAATATCACCAGTCCTGTCTGCTAGAAATATTGGAGTTATATTTGATAAATATGTAACCATGGAGCCTCATGTAAATAATACTTGTAAATTATGTTATTTTAATATTCGCCAAATAGCCCGCATCCGAAAGAATCTCCCCACTTCATCTGTCAAAACTCTTGTTCATTCTCTCATCACCTCTCGCTTGGATCAGTGTAACTCTTTATTGGTTGGCACTCCTTTACGCATCACTAACAAATTACAAAAAGTTCAAAATTCAGCAGCAAGGCTCATCACCGGAAGTAAATATGACGACCACATAACCCCCATTTTACAGAAACTCCATTGGTTACCGATTATTTTTAGAATTGAATTTAAAATCCTCCTTTTAACTTTTAAATGTATAAATGATACATGTACAGAACACGCATCGCGGAGGTTTGATCAAACACGATATTACCGTGTTTTCTATCGTGGAATTTTATGATTTACCGAGTGAATATCGAGGAAATATAGAGGGACACGATAGCAGTGCCTCGGTGTTAAAAACACCGTGTGACTCGGTGTTTTAATTAAAACATGCCTCTCGTGGTTTATTTCAGGTGAAATACAGTAGCACATTAATTATTATAGATCAGTTACCCATTAATCACGAATATTTGATGGCTTGTTCGAAATCGGAAAAGGAATAAACACAATTTTCGGTAAACCCCGGATACTATTCATTCTTTTTCTAAACAGAATATGCTTAAGAAACCAATACTTTATTACTTCATAATATGTTCCATATTTTTAATACTTTCGTCATTCGACCATTACAAATCCATTCATATTACGGGAAAAAATAAATGCGCACAAATCAATTCTTGTTTTATCCAGTCAAATAGTAATTCACATACTGACAAATAAGCCACGTGGTGCATACAGTATTGGTAAATCACACCTCAACTAATATATCTTTTCTGGTTTAAATCACAAATGAATTAAAAGCCTTCGTCACCTGAGACGAAGCACATTTTGCTGAATGGACGTGGACACGTATCAGTCCGATAAAGGCGATAATATAATGCTGACTTTTTCATTTCCACACCAGAGAGTCTAGGGAATGCATACTGTCAATCAAGGTTTGATAAAGTAAATTGGCACGTGACATCAAAAGAAACCAACTGACAGAAAATTGCACGCCCATTTTACAACAAATTATTATCCTGTTGTAGTCATCTTGACAGTACGACTTGTATTGTAAATTGTCAGTAGTAAAAACTACCCAAAAAGGTTTGAATTTTTTTTAAAAAAAAACAATCACAATTGTTAAATTGATTCTGATATGTATGCAAATGGTTGGCATTCAAGAGGGGTCACAATGGATTGTTCTTTGCATCTCAATTAGTTTGGGCGTTTTGGTTAAAATTAAACGTAAGGGAAATTTTGAAAAGAGATATCATGTAAAATAACCCGTATTTATTACTGAAATATTTTCTCAATTAGCAGAATGTCAAATTAAAGAAAACCACGCAACACTTACAATATGACTAACTACGGGGTTTGTATTTGGCTGGACACCCCCACCCCTTCCCTACATGTAAAACCAATATGTAACGAGGAATTGTGATTACTGTTTTACGGTAAAAGTCATGTTTTTAGAGATTGTACAATTATTTAAATCGGTACAGACTCGGAGGTTGACTACTGCAGATCATGTAATGGGCAAAATAATGTTTAGTCATCATATTTGCAATTGACATAATATTCTGTCAATAAAATCACACCGGTGCTCATTAATAATTTATCAGAGTGGTTATTATTTTATTACATTGTGCACAAATGTCAGTCCTTAAATAGCACCAGTCACCTTTAACAACTTAATAAGCACGTTTTTGTGTTAGGCAATCGCCTCTCTTCGCTTTGATGTGTTGCATTCTTGGCTAATTGACACCTCGATAACTCTAATACTACTATTATTAATCTCACTATCAAAGAGGCTTCAATTCATAAGAAATGGTCGTGAGATCGTGTTGAGGGGTAAAACAATCAAAATGAATATGACGTGATAATTTTTGGAAACTAAAACAGTTTTATTAATAAGGGTATTTATGGTCTATGGCATGAATACGGTCAAATGTTCGGATGTTTCATTCATATATTGAACGGGTGTCAGTAAACTCGTCCACAAGCAAACAGGTACGCAGTTGTTAGGGCGTCCACGGGGCGTATTGTTTTTTTATAAGCAATATTTTTATTCAGATTTGTATCTTAATAGGTATTGGGGAACGGGAATAGCCTATATTAAACCCCTCCGCCGTTGTTGTTGTATTACTCACTGGTTGTTTATATTGTTTTATTTACCCAATAATACATTATCTTGGCAAGCCGATCAAACCGAGATTAGTTCACCGATGTTTTTGTAATAAAGAGCAATAGTATTATTTGTTGATTAGCTTTATGATTTTAAACATAATAATAAATTCACCAATGTTTTTGTTATAAAGTAAACTCGTATTGTTTGGTTTGTTGGTTGACGTTATCTCATTATTTAAAATATTTGGCACTGGTAATTAATATCGGGTCAAAAATAATTCCTTAAATTGCGCCGCAGCCCCTTTTAGATAAACTGAATTCGCTTTTTATAAGATGGCGATCATTCGTAGATGAATGACTGACATACGCGACGTGGGTACATGTATATACTTTATTAATAGAAACGTTCGTTGAGTTATTTCGGTGACAATTTGTCTTTGATCTTTACACATAAAGAGAAAATTTACTAACAATGCATGCACAAGTAAAAGGGGCAGTAGTTTAAGGAATGATTTTATTGACAGAATATGCCCACTGCGAATATGCTGATTATACATAGTTTTCGTCATAAGACGCGCTGTTATGTAACAATCTGTACCAATTTAAACATTGAATAAACACTTACATCCACAATTTTTTTGAAAGCGTGTATTCGGGGGGGGGGGGGCTTTCCATCGTGGTCCGTTCTTATTTAACCATGACAACGACAGCTTTTTTGTGTGTGAATCCAGATTGGTCACGTACCAGTTGCAATTGTTTTTTTTTAAAAATGAGGGCAACAATGTTAGGTAATGCCCACTTACTGACAATTTGCAATAACAGTCATATTGTCTACAAGACTATTTTTTGTTAAAAGGACTTCTATTTTAGTCAATTATCGTTTCCTTTTGATGTTTGATGGCTCTTTTATATTCACGTTATTTGGAAACTTGATTGACAGTATGAAAAGATCACCAAGGTGTTATCCGACGGAGACACGTTTTAATGAACATGTATTCCACAACACAAGGTACAATTTTATGGATACATTTTATGGCGACGTGGGCTTAAAAGCAGGAGAGGCAGACTTTTTAATTCATTTGTGATTTAAAACCGAAGATATTACTTGAGGTGTGATTTACTGATTTATTTGTCAGAATGGGACTCCGTTAAAATATAACCTCATAAAAGTTCATTCTTTTTATGCAGCCTGGCTATTCGCGTCAGGATTATTGAAAAAACTATTCAACATTTCAAATATCGTGGCAGTTTGATAACATCGTGGCAGTATATCTTTTTGACATCAATTATTTATGACAGATAAACATCGTTAATTTTACATATCAAATTACACCGAGGCCTATCGTGTCACGCGACTATCGTGGCACACGATAGCGACTGCTACACCGAGTTATTTATCGTGGCAATATCGTGTCGTTATCGTGGAAATTTTTAACAAAAAACGACACGATAATCGTGTTTGATCAAACCTCCGCGATGCGTGTACTGTATGTCACCTTCTTATTTATCTTCACTTTTAGAAATGTACACACCGAGTCGCACTCTCCGCTCTTCATCTGATCATTTTTTACTTGTAAAATTATCGGCAAGACTTTTATCTTTTGGAGATCGATCTTTTACCGTCCAGGCACCCAAATTATGGAATTCTTTACCTTTTAATATAAGATGCTGCACAGATTTAATCTCTTTTAAGTCACTTCTTAAATCATTTTTGTTTAAGAAAGCCTTTAACTTATGATTTTTTTTAAAACCCATTTGTGATATCATATTTTATTTTAAACTACCCTGTTATGTTTTACCTCTATAGTTTTTGTATAAGTACATTTATTTTTATTACATGATTTATTGTACAGCGCATCTGAACACGTTTTGTGGAAGATAGCTCTATATAAATGTAAATAATAACTAGACCTGCATGCAGGGATGACGGGTTTCACTGGTGCCATGTTACCTTTGAACTTGAACTTGTGTCAATTTCGGTGCCACGTTACTCTTGAACATATGTCACTTCCGGTACCAATGAAACCAATATACAGGTTTCCACATAAGAATTGCACACATCAAATAAAATGGAAACAGAATCAAACAAATCCAGCAATATCATTTCATTTTATACATTTGTTACATGTAATTGATCCTGACAAAATTACAGTACTTCCGGTGATAATGTAAATGTTCCATTAGTTTTATGAAATCAGAAATGGCATAAGGCATCACATGGTGAAAATTTTATGTAAATCGAATAATAATTGCCACTTTTATAGACCAAAAACCTTGAAAAGTGACGTGTAGAAAATCGTCTATTTCTCGGCAACCGTACAAGTTAGAAACCATTTTTTGGTATTTATATGACCGTATGGGTTTAATCTATTTGTTGATTGGAATCAAATATCATAATTGTATAAACATTACAAATGAGACTCATTTGAATAAAATATCGGCTTTGAAGGCTTAAAATACAGTTTTTGCCAAAATGACGTTACTTCCGGTGATAATGAAAACTTTAAATTAGTTTTTTAACATCGTCTATGACATTAGGCTTCAAAGGGTGAAAATTTTATGAAAATCGAATAATAATTGACACTTTTATGGGCCAAAAACCTTCAAAAGTGACTTTTAGAAAATCGCCTATATCTCGGCAACCGAACAAGTTAGAAACAATTTTATGATATCTTTTTGACCGTATGAGTTTTGTTAATATGTTAATTTAAACCAAAGATAGGTTGCCAGGCAACGAAACATACGCCCACAACAGCTAAGTCGTCCGGGCAGTCAACAAGGGTTGTCGCATATTGTTTCTTTTATCAGTAAGGAGAACATTAAGTAATTATCAGAATTGATTAGAATAGTTTTGATGGTTTGTCTGAAGGCCTTTGTCCACAAGATATTTCAAAGTGATCAAGCGTCAGAAATTATCAGATATCACTGAAAATCAAATAGGATTCTTCGTCTCATGACCCTAACCAAAGTGTACAAATTTAAAGTCAATCTGATATTAACTTTAGCCTTTAGAGCATTCATAGGGTTTTTCAAAGTGATCAAGGGTCATAACTCTGGAAGTAATTATCGGATATCGCTGAAAATAAATAGGCTATTTTTATCATGACCGTAAATAGTGTGTATAAATTTAAAGTCAATTGGATATTAACTTTAGATTTTTCAAAGTGATCAAGGGTCATAACTCTGGCAGTAATTATCTGATATTGCTGAAAATCAATCATGACTTTAAACACCGTGTATAAATTTAAATTCAATCGGATATTAACTTTAGCCTCTAGAGCGTTCACAAGATTTTTCAAAGTGATCAAGGGTCATAACTCGGGCAGGAATTATCCGATATTGCTGAAAATCAACAGGCTTCTTCGTATCATGACCTTAAACACTGTGTATAAATCTAAAGTCAATCGGATATTAACTTTAGCCTCTAGAGCGTTCACAAGATTTTTCAAAGTGATCAAGGGTCATAACTCTGGTAGTAATTATCGGATATTGCTGAAAATCAATAGGCTTCTTCGTCTCATGACCTTAAACACTGTGTATAAATTTAAAGTCAATCGGATATTAACTTTAGCCTTTAAAGCGTTCACAAGATTTTTCAAAGTGATCAAGGGTCATAACTCTGGTAGTAATTATCGGATATCACTGAAAATCAATAGGCTTCTTTGCATCATGACTTTAAACACCGTGTATAAATTTAAATTCAATCGGATATTAACTTTAGCCTCTAGAGCGTTCACAAGATTTTTCAAAGTGATCAAGGGTCATAACTCGGGCAGGAATTATTGGATATTGCTGAAAATCAACAGGCTTCTTCGTATCATGACCTTACACACTGCATATAAATTTAAAGTCAATTGGATATTAACTTTAGCCTCTAGAGCGATCACAAGATTTTTCAAAGTGATCAAGGGTCATAACTCTGGCAGTAATTATCAGATATCACCGAAAATCAATAGGCTTCTTCGTCTCATGCCCTTAAACACTGTGTATAAATTTAAAGTCAATCGGATATTAACTTTAGCCTCTAGAGCGTTCACAAGATTTTTCAAAGTGATCAAGGGTCATAACTCTGGTAGTAATTATCGGATATCACTGAAAATCAATAGGCTTCTTCGTCTCATGACCTTAAACACTGTGTATAAATTTAAAGTCAATCGGATATTAACTTTAGCCTCTAAAGTGTTCACAAGATTTATCAAAGCGATCAAGGGTCATAACTCTGGCAGTAATTATCAGATATCACCGAAAATCAATAGGATTCTTCGTCTCATGACCTTAAACACTGTGTATAAATTTAAAGTCAATCGGATATTAACTATAGCCTCTAGAGCGTTCACAAGATTTTTCAAAGTGATCAAAGGTCATAACTCTGGTACTAATCATCGGATATCGCTGAAAATCAATAGGCTTCTTCGTCTCATGCCCTTAAACACTGTGTATAAATTTAAAGTCAATCGGATTTTAACTTTAGCCTCTAGAGCGTTCACAAGATTTTTCAAAGTGATCAAGGGTCATAACTCTGGTAGTAATTATCGGATATCACTGAAAATCAATAGGCTTCTTCGTCTCATGACCTTAAACACTGTGTATAAATTTAAAGTCAATCGGATATTAACTTTAGCCTCTAGAGCGTTCACAAGAAATTGTGGACGATGGACGGACGGACAGACAGACGGACAGACAGACGGACGGACCGACGGACGGACGGACGGACGGGGGCGACGGCAATATACGACCACATTTCCATGTGGGCGTATAAAAATTAATTTTATTATTATATGTGACATAATTCTTGGTTGAAAAAAATATCGATTTTAAAAGTTAAAAATTGAGTTTTTGACTAAATGACGTCACTTCCGGTGTCAATTTTAAATAGTAATCAACATGATATGACGTAGACTTGCTTTTTGAATCAAATGATGTCACTTTTGTGAATATCCATTAATAATTGACTATTTTACAGGCAAAATTACGAAAACAGTGACTTATGCAAAACTGCCCATTTCTCGGCAACTGCTTATTTTAGAAACTAATTTTAACATACATTCTCTTCGTATGGATTATAGTTACAGGTTTATAAAAGTTAAGTAAAAATATTTTAAAATCTGAAAAGCCTGAATGGGTTGTAAATAGGTCAATTTTACGCCTTTTTTCACCTCTTAATCCAATTTGCTAGAAAATGAAATAGAAATTAAAAAAACTGCTTCCGCCATTTTTTGCGCCTTGAAAGGACACACTCTTTGAGTCATATAATTTTTCCAAAAAATAATATTTGTTTAAGAAGAAGGAAACTAACCGTCAAAATTGTAGTTTTTGGTAAAATTATGCCACTTCCGGTGCCGACAGATAATACTTTTGGTAATAAAAAAAAATGACAATTGAGACAACGAAGCATATGAACTTTGTTTTATACAAATCGAACAATAAAAATTTAATCTAGGACTGAAAAAGTGAATTAGCCAATGGCGGTCATGGAAAATTACTGCGACAAATTTTTTTAACATTTTTGCGCTAGTCAGACGACTCTTTAATTCTGTGCACAACACGACTAAAAAATATTTATAAATAAAAAAGTTTTTTGTAAAATTTTAAATTTTCGAAATTTGACGCCTAATATCTTCGAAGATATGCCGAAAATCAAAAATCGAAAGTAGCGTAGCTATGTGCCCTGTCCCCGACTATGCCAAAATGTATCGAAAGTTAAAATCCAATGATTATTGTTAAAATTACTGCAATATTTTCAAAAACGATAACTTCGGTGATTTCGGACATTTCGCATTGTCGCAGAACGTTCAAAATAGCTTTATCCTCTAAGTCACACCCACTTTCCCAGTAAAACCGAAGAAATCGTAACGATGCGACAAGTAGTTGCTGAGATCTATTCAAATTGGAATCTGAATAATAATAATAATAATAATAATAATAATAATAATAATAAGAATAATAATTTTAACAAAAACAATAGTGTTTCACACAAGCTACGCAGTGTGAAACCCTAATAATAATAAAATCTAACAATATCTTTAACTTGCTTTTTCTCGAAAATGTCGCAAAATCACTAGTTTATCCGACCAGAGAAAAGTGTCAAACGGGCGGGGTGAGTGACTCAATGTGAATGAATATATTTACCAATACATTTTGTGAAATAGACTGTCGGAAATGCAGCCAGGCAGCATTCCAGACACTGGTTGTGGAGATAAATTGAGCTGGCCAGATACTGTTCGTCGCCAAATCAGCAGCTTATCCTAACAAAGAGGGAGGTGTCAAATGAACGGAGTGAGTGTATCAAGTGAATGTATATTCTCGTCGCGTTGGACCTATACCCCAAAATTTTGAGGATCGTAAAAAGCGCTTCTCAATCTAACCCTGCTTCCTTATTTCCAAATACACCCCCTTCACCATAGATAACCAAACACACAAATGTGATTATATCGCCGACACTACTGAACAACTTGGTAAGAAATCACTCAACATGCAAGTCTATGACTGAGTGGGCATGTGGCATTTAATCACCACTGAAGGTATTGATACCGAAACGTATCACAATTTTTTTTTATTTTCTAAACTTATTGACCAGATTTATGGTGAGGGTAGCATTTTTATTTCTTAAAATTTGCCAGTTACATATTCAAAATTTTCGTTTGAGTTCTTTTACAATAGTCACACTGATAACAATTTTTCTTTCAATGATAAAGTTAATGATTTCACGCTTTACTGAGGTGGTAGCCAATCAACATTTTTAATCTCTTGAGCACTAAAAAACAAAGGTGCTAATTAAGTGGCGAGATTAGCAGAATTTAATCCCATAAAAGATTTAATAGAAGACCTATATTACTAATGTATGGACTGTTCTCCTTTTTTTTTCCAAAAACAATGAGACACTAGAAATTTCTATTGGGTTCAGATTCATGCCGTATTTCACTGAACGTAACTGATTTGACATTGGCGTCAAAATGGAAACAATTGAATGTAAATCAGCTCATATACAATAAGTATACATTATCATATGCGTTGCGACCCATTTGGGTCAATTTCTAGGTCCTAAATATATTTATAGTGATGGTCCGATATGACACCTATTGGTTTACCAATATCAGATACTGCCAGCAGCATATAATATCAGCTTGTAATTACCGATAGTGGTGGATATAAAACTATTACACATTGAAATGTCTCGAATGGCATAATAATCCTTGTAGATGAATGTCACTGTTAGTCAGGAAACGTATGGTACTATTTTACCTCGGTTATCAAGCACGAACACAGCGTTTTGAAGCAATAAAATTGTCTCACGCTTTCTACGCAATCACAAATACACTCCATCTATCTTGTCAAGCGGACGTTAATTGATTGCTGTATCATTAAATAAAGTCGAGATTATAATATGTCATGTGTTGATAGTTACTATAAGTACTATAGTAACTAGTGTTGATTACGATGTAATTCCTAAAATGATTGGCACCTGTATGTCTATAATAGGTGTCTGAACTGAAAGGTTCATGCGGCAATGAATGAAACATCAAAGCGAAGAGCGTTTATGATTTCAATTTATTTCAACAGGATATAGGAAAAGTTACGATTCAGTTGAGGTATACAGATCGTAACAGATCACATGTATATTCTAATTCGCGTTCAGCAGAAATTTAGCGCAGCCGTTGGATTTGATCAAATCGAAGTTATGTATAGCCCTTATTTCAATTACATTTGGGAACTAATGAATTTGCAGTATGTATTCTGGTTCGGTATATTAATATTCAATTTCTTTCAACTGATTTCAACAATAAAGGAAAGGTACGAATAAATTTGAGGTACGAAGTAAAGTACGACACGAAACGGCTTTTGTGACATATAAGCGTCCTGTTTTTATTTGATTTTTTTTAAAAAAAGAAATAAAGAAATCGAATTATTAGTTTATTTTCATGTATTGCCTTACGCAATAGACATATTGTTAGCTTCAGGCACATGTGTATTTATTCCACAAACGTTCTATGTTTATTGCCAAAGATAATCGCACTAGGCCTACCCTTCAACCCAAAATGCTTTCTATAGATCCTATCTATGTAATATATAGTTGGTGCAATATCCAAGCTGCCGCTAGTCTTAATTGCAAAGACATTTAAACTATAGGATTTAATCAGGACAGGTAGTTGACCTGTACACACGCGTAAATCAGATGCACGAGATGTGAATTTAAGCATGTGGAATATCCAAGCTGCCGCTAGTCTTAATTGCGAAGACATTTAAACAATGGGATTTAATCAGGACAGGGAGTCGACGTGTACACACACGAAAATCAGATGCACGAGATTTATCATTCGTTGATGTGTTATGTCAGCGTGGGAAATAAAATTTAAATGGATATTTAGATAAACTTTTTATAATTGGAGACGAAACATTACGTGGATCTCAAGAAAGCTTTGCTTCGGAACCGTCCCGTCGCCATTAAAAATCCAGCATTTGTTTACCGTAGTAATCATGGAAATTATTCCCAGGACAATGACAGGTATATAGATACCTGCCGTCGTTGGAATCCTGAATATTACAGTATTTAAACATCGTGCGGCAAAACTGAAGGATGACCCACAACTAAACACATCGTAATATCTTCCCCGGATCCATTCACTTGATTTGATATTTTCCGCAGGTTAATCTTATAGGTTTTTGGTTTTCGTGTAGTGCGGTCCTCCTGCACTTACTATTAACATCGCACGTGAAATTGGATGTTTGACAACTAAATTGAACACCTTGCGTAATTGGACACCATGACTAAAATTATTCACGGCTCGGGAAGATGAACAATCCAAGTAATTATTCAACAGTCGTAATAATTAAGCATGACGCTTATTATACTACACCTGTCGACAAACTAAACGCGAGTAAATTAACGTTTGGTAATCAAAATTACACAGTGAGATTTAAATTCCATAGAAGTACGTATTGGACACTATTAGCATAAATTCAACAATATTTATGAATAATTCTACATAGATCAGAAAATAACGCTATTTACCCGTAGTTGCACGGTAACTGGGTTACAGTGTGAGGAGCTACTGACTTTATTAATGGACATTGAAGGTGTTTTAAACTCGCACCCTCTTACATATCTTAGCGATGATTGTATAGAACCTTTAACACCTTCACATTTACTACTGGGAAGAAGGATATCGTCAGAACCGCTGTTTACTCCAAATCCAAAAGTAGTTGGTGATAACTCTTCTGAATTCTATAAGCGCAAACTTGCAGACTGTTATAAATCATTATTGGTCATGATGGCGGAATGACTATGTTACTCAATTACGCGAGCATCATCGTTCCAGAGTTAAAACAGGTATTGTGTTAGTATTTGATAATGAAGTATCACGCTTAAATTGGGAAAAATTGATATAATTTTACAAGGTCGTGATAATAACGTGCGATCCGTTGTTGTAAGAGTTCAAAACAAACCGGGCAAAATAATATTTATGAATCGACCTATACAAAAATTGTATCCAATAGAGTTGGTTAGAGATGAGGAGAGAATGTATCTTATTATTGATAAGTATTAGAGTACACAGTTAGAAATCAGTGTTATATATGTATTTACGAGTTTAGGATCTTAGTATATGTAAGGAGTTTAGAATCTTAATATTTTGAGTATATTGAGTTTTGAATCTTATAGAGTAATGCATCTTATAAGGAATTGTATCTAAGGTATAGAGTTTTGTTTTTAAGAGTGTAAATCTCAAGCTTTATGCTAAATTTTAGTGTATTTTATTGACCTCGTGTCAATAAGGGGAGAGTGAGTTCTGAAATGATTAATGATTAAATGGAGACAACACTTGTTTTTTTTCCCCAGAGAAAATGATACTGAAATTTCACTGAGATTTCAGTGAAATTTCAGTGAGATTTGAAAATTTTGCCCAATCCCACTGAAATGCCCAAATTTCAGTGAAATCTCACCAAAATTTCACTGAAATAAAAATATATTTCGGTCTATTACTGAAATTTCACTGAAATAAACAAAAATTTTGATCTACTGAAATTTCATTGAAATAAATTATATTTTTTTCTACTGAAATTTCACTGAAATATTTATATTGCAAATTTCATTGAAATTACAAAAAATAAAAATGTCATTTTTTCATAGTAAATATTTTAATAACTGCATAGCCTATAAAAGATTTGTAATTTGTGAAAGAGAGCACTTTAAAATTATGGCCTAATAGTGTTTTTTTTAATTACCATTAATTAATCATGCTATTTCCTGAAGCAGACAATTTCATTATTGACGTTTATTTTATTCGTCCATCATTTTTTTTATTCGTCCGTCACCGTATGTGTAATCCACGAACACGTGCCTATAAGTAATGATAACTTTAGAAGCCTATACATGTTTAAAATGATGTCTAAACTTATGACTCAACATCAAAATTGTTTCCAATATATTCCGATAATCATTGTATTGTGATAGAATGGCTATTTTCACATCGTAATAAACGTGTTTCAATCGCTAAATAGCTATATTTTGAAACGAGGTCATCGAGTACGGAAGCCATAAAATTCATGTACAGTAAATATTTTACGATCAACTAATATATTCATGTCTTGAAATCAACCTTTTTTATTGTGAAAGGTGACAATAATTCTACACCATCATAAATTTAAGTTTGGAGCCCATTGTTGGTTAGCGTATACAGTGTCAGTGTTAGGTTACACCAGAAGAGTGGCCGTGTTTTTGAAAATTTTGGAATGGAAAACAAACGAAGAAATTTTTAATTCTTTTATGGTTGTAAATATATTAAACTCTTGTGCAAATAAAACAGGACCTCACGTGCATGTTTCATCGCTAAACTGATAAACTGGTGCTGCTATTTTATACAATTAACGCGCAAGTTAAAGTACGTTCTTTTCACCATTTTCCCTACGGCTTCCGTAACTTGAAATTCCTTGGTAAAAGGGCGCGAGTTTGGATAACAGAGTGGAGTTTGTAAACGGTATTTTCTGGATTATATGACCCCAAATCACCTATCACGGAATGGTTTGTTGGATAAATTTCGAAGTAGTTAATTATAGAATGCAAAGCAGCCATGGTGAGTAAAGTTCTAGTAGATTGACCTATTGATTGGTAGTAATTTTCGTCATTCAAATTGAATCTAATTATATGTGTGACCTGGCTATGAATGTTTAGTTTTAAAATATAAAGTAAAACCGTTCTGTCTAGGTTACGGATCCACTAAAAATATATCGAAAGATATTTATATATTAAGAGTAAATTATCACATCAGTGTTATAAATGTCTGCCACTAGTGACTGTTGATGCACATTTATCCCTGGTTCCCAAAATGACGTTTGCTTTGTTTTTGACAGGATAATTTTGAAACTTCTGAATGCTCTAATAGTAGTAAAATAGCACATTACATGACACATACCTATCTTTATTTAATATTATTTGATTGTGTAATTTCAGGCCATATATTTTTATTATGGAAGAAGAAGAAAAGGACGACACTATAGTCTCACTAGAACTAATAGAAGAAAAAGAAAATCAGAAGACTGAATACAGAAATTTGAGGGATAATCAATAATATAGAGTAATATTGTAATTGTTTGGAGTTTCTTTTCAGAATGCATGTTAATAAAGACTTTGAAATACAATGCATGTAGTAAGAGATTTCAATAAAATATCAGTGAGATTTCAGTAAAATCTCAATGAAGTTTCAGTGTGAGATTTAGTCTAAATATTGTTAAAATTTCAGTGAGATTTCACTGAAATTTCATTGAAATCTCACCAAAATTTCAATGATATTTTACTGAAATTTCAATGAGATTTTACTGAAATTTCAATGAGATTTCACTGAAATTTCAGTGAGAGATTTGGTCAAAATATCATTGAAATTTCAGTGAGATTTTACTGAAATTTCAGTGAGATTTTACTGAAATTTCAATGAGATTTTACTGAAATTTCAGTGAGATTTTACTGAAATTTCAGTGAGATTTTACTGAAATTTCAGTGAGATTTTACTGAAATTTCAGTGAGATTTTACTGAAATTTCAGTGAGAAATTTGGTCAAAATTTTATTGAAATTTTAGTGAGATCTCACTGAAATCTCACCGAAATTTCATTGAAATCTCATTAAAATTTCAGTGAAATCTCACTGAAATTTCAATAATATTTTGACCAAATCTTTCACTGAAATTTCAGTGCGTATTTTCACAGGGGTTGTTTTTTTTACTCTCCTTATTGGAGATAAAAATGTTGTAAGAAGTTGAGTTGGCAGCCATATTTTGAAACCATGTGTTTTTCTTTGTAAAAATCTTGTATAGTCGAGATGTGAGTATTGAGTATAGAAAGGCAACAGCCTTTAATAAACATGTTTCCTATATAGCTGAGTGTAGTTTCTATAATCCAAAACAATATCTTTGGTTTCCTGACTTCGTAAGCTAGTTTTTATTATTTGTTTCAGCTATAGACTCTGAATTCTAATTACAGTCACAAATTAATGCTAATTAATTAGCTCTAAAGTAACATTAGTACAACATTTTATGCTCATAAGTCATGAATTTTGTGCAGTCAAACTCATAGAAATATTTTTCAAACAAATGATCTTGGACAAGACAATTTAAAGGGGAAAACCAACGATTTTCAACAAGGTTTCCATAAATCTTAAATATATATTCAGAAAGAATCCCCTCTGTAACACAAGTAAAAAAGTTTTTGTAAAAGAGAAATTAATTTTTATTAAAACCGGAAGTGACATAGTTGGTTCAACATGCTCACTGGGCTCTATAGAAAGCATACAGATTTGGCATAAGTTTACTGTAATAGGAATTCTGTCTAAATTTAGTGTAGGTAACAGTGGGTCTCGTTTAGTAGTCAGTGCAAGTGATTCAGTTTTCAGCGGGTTAAAGGAAACCAGCCACGTTTTTGCCCATTTAACATTTCAAGATCACTATTTAAGATAGTCGCGTATGCAGTTGGGTCATTAATTTTTAGGTAGATGCTAGTGTCATCCGCAAAAAGTCGAATATTCGATTTTATGTTCTTAACGATATCATTTATATATTTAAGAAAGAGAAGGGGACCAAGGACAGAGCCCTGTGGTACACCAGCAAGGACGGTCTTAGGATCAGAGGAGACTCCACTGACAACGACACTTTGCTTTCTGTTATACAAATAATTTTTGAACCATTGAAGCAAGTCTCCTCTGATCGCAGCCGCCCCAAGCTTCCGACACAGTGCAGCATGCCAAACCCTGTCAAATGCTTTGCTGATGTCACAGAACACTGTCCTCATATACTGACCCTCGTCTATGGCTTGACAAAAGAAGTGCGTAAGGTCAATTAGTTGATAGGTGGTCGAGTCACCGTGCATAAAACCGCTTTGTAAGTTAGTTATTATTGTATTATCCCTCATGAAGTTAAAGACATGCTTGTAAATACATTTTTCGAAAATTTTGACATTGACTCCGTAAAAGAGGCTTTGTTTCAGTTATGGACTCTAAATTTTGATTACAGTCACTAATTAGTGACCTTTGACACATTTAAACCAGTCTTAAGCAAGATTTGTTCAACTTTTGTCTTTCTTAAGTGATATTTAATTTTTGGTTTCATGACTTGGTTAGCTAGCTTTTAGATGTGGTTTCAGTCATGGACTCTAAATTTTAATTACGGCCACTTATTAATTCTAATTAATTAAGCACAACATTTTATGATCAACATTTTATGATCTTAAGTCATGCATTCTGTTTCAAAGGGTTAAGTATGAAATGTTTGCAAGAAAATTGTGGATGGACATTGAATTTTAACTCCCATTAAATTTGAGAGGGTTAGGGGGAGCGCTTGCAGGTATACGCGCACAGGTTACAAAACTGAAGACTTGCCTTCCATAATGATCTAGGGGGGTAAAATATGTGTTGTAGACCTCAAACCTTTTGGACTCAATGTTGGGATTATACCTCACTGGGCCCCCGAACTATTATTTCGGTTAAAATCACATCAAATATACACCTTGTTCTAGGATACACATAGATACATAAAACACTACGGCACAACGTTTCGGCGTCTAAAAGTGGAAAAAAATACAGTAAAAAGACAACGATGTTAAACAGACCTTTTCCGTATGAAAGCTGATCGATACGTCATGTCATATTCGTATAACAAATACATACACATTGATGATGTCACATGCAAAATCAATTGGGTTACGCACTACGGACCAGGAATTTACGCTTGCGAAAAGTCTCTACTATCTGATCATATACGCCGCTAGATCGATTACCATGAAACTTTCATCTGAATTTTGAATTTTTTTCTCGTTTTGGGAGAGTATATTTAATTTATGGTAATCTTTCTTTAAACTAAAAATGTTACAAAATTAAGTAACTAGAGAATAATAATAGTAGACATGTTTTAACGATACGTGGATAATCTCTGATTTGTGCTATGATTTTTCAGAAATATTCTCCTCAAACAATTAATAAGCATACCACATTAAAGGACAATATTGGCGTCAGCCATTATCACATATGTGATAGAACTTGTTAAACACTTTCCAAATATATTTTTAACACAGATATCATTGCTACGATAAGATGAGTAATAAAGGTTTTATGAATCGGAAGTGACGGACGCCAAAGGAAAACACGAGTAATCTCACTACATAACTGACTGAAGTGACGAGTGATAACAGATACATGGGCAAATTTCTGCAAACTAATAATTCCTTTGAAGACCAAAAGTTGTTGTGTGAGACGATATCTGACAATTCATAAAAAGAATCGACTGCCACTAGATAAGAGAACACGAAAGAAAAACAGATTAAAAGTCTGTGCGTTACTATATTTTTATAAGGTAGGGGAGACGGGGGTACATTAATTCACCATGGATATATCCTTTATAAATAATACTAGACAACCCAAGACTGTACACGAGCGTGAGATTACTTCTTAAAGTAAGGTGCCCCACGTGCCTACTGAAAAGTTATACTAGACACGTTGAATATGCACGCTTCAGTTGGTTAACTACTACTGATTTTCTGACAGTCTTAAGTCTCGCATCTATAAATAGCCACAGCACGGGGAAATTCTCAACACACTATCAACTATTGCAGTCGTAAAAAATCTATTGTTGACGATTCTCAATAGCAGTAATATTTCGCATTTTGGTTATCACGGCATCTTTAGAAATTATGCTCATTTTATTTTTTAAATTGCTCTATCCGTAACAAGACTGTTAGGAGCGACAGATTTTGGTTTAGTACAAATAATATTTCTGAATAACTGGGGTTGGACAGGAACATGATACCAACAGTAGTTTCATTTTACTTTTACAAGGTTCGTAAAACAATTGTTGAGTCACCCACCGTGCGTTATTTCTAAATTCGATTTCTTGTTCCAGCTTTCTGTTATGTTTCGTAAAAAAAATAGTCTGGATTATCCCGGCCTGTCAATCAGACCGAGAATGGTTGGTAGACTGGTGAAGTGAGATTAAAGTAACAACAAATACATGTATCAAACATGAATCATAACCCTACTAGATGTGATATGAGGTCAGTATATTCAATTGCACTTTTTACTCCATTTAACAGTTTGATTTTTAGATCATTATTGTTCACAATAAGAAGCAAAATAAATAAGATATGTTTACAGGATCATTTTGTTATACGAAAAACTAAGTGATGCGTTTTCTATGGCGCTCAGTATAAGAGGGCATATTGAATTTTTTTTAAATTTTGATCATGAAACTGCGATGGGGAAGATTGAACTACTGTCAATGGGGCACTTTAAACCATGGTTCAATGAATCCCAATGCATTATAGACCATATATCATTTAATAATTTGTTTAGCCCAGGGAATTCTTGTACATCTAATCTACAATTCAGATAGAACAAGGGCTTGATCAATTTTGAATTTCTTAAAAATAACTTTGAAAATAAAAACAAAAGATTTAGAATATCAGTTGATCTAACTCTGTGGGCCTATCGAATAAAAGTAATTAAAACTTCATGGGAGCAGTGTTCGAAATTTGGCTGTGCCATGCAGGGGCGCAATTGGTTTCCCGGACTAGAGTCGCTCCATCAGCAAATCGGACTGTCCGAATTAAGACAGAATATTGGACAAATTTTTGTATGATTCACTACAAAAGTTAAATTTGATCCCACCAAACTGCCAACTTTGCGGCGATGTGTATGGGTCGAGGGGATTCAGACTCCTGTGTGTTTGTATCGTTGCACGGATGGCAAATCTGTGGATATTTGTTCTTAACTAAACACTGATTGTTTGTGGATTCATTAGATCACTACGAAACAAGTGACTATAAGGTATGAGATCTAAATCCAGATCTATGTTAACATGGAATTTTTACCACTGTTCAATGTGCCCCATTATGTGGTTAAACCTGCCCCGACTTTTTTGTGAAGAGGGATACATCCAGGCAAGGATCCAGAGGGGGGCACACCCGGCGCACGCCCCCTCTATTTTTATGGTGGTGAACAATTTTTAGCTCCATATTTTCTTGCGGGAAAGGAGAAGAAAAATCGTTTAGGTTGGAAATCGTAATTTACAGTAGCACGCCCCCCCCCTCCTTCTGAAACTCCTGGATCCGCCCCTGACATTGAACCATTTTTGTGGTGGTGAACAATTTTTAGATCCATATATTCTTGCGGGAAAGGAGAAGAAAAATCGTTTAGGTTGGAAATGATACTTTACAGTACTAGTATGAAATTAGCCATTGTGGGCATTTTTCCACTCAAAAATCACGGGCGGGGCTTCACACTCCCAAGTGGGTGCAGCATGCCCCCCCCCTTCTGAAACTCCTGGATCCGCCCCTGACATTGAACCATTATGGTCAAGGGGATTAAAATCTGTTTTTTTTTTTATAAAGTTAAAGATTAATTTAATTGAATCTGATACAGGATAGCAACTATACTATTCAAAAAAAGTAGGGGATATTTGATTTTGGGGGCATAATACTAAAATATGCAAATGACTACGAAAAAAAGTCACTATAGAACCTAACAGAAGAAACATTTCCAGTTACATGTGACGCCCAAACGCACCAATATATAGCTACCGCATGGAATGCAGGTGATGCTTGGGATCATCATGGGGGTCCAACCCAAGATTTGCACGACTCTGACTTTGAATGTTATTGTGGCATTGAATTCCAGAGTGGAAACATCAGTTTAATTGTTTTAGTGACCAGAAAACAAATTTTGATATGCGTCGGCTTACCCAAAATGAAAGGTTACATGACACACAATCTGTACAGGACAGACCACGGTCAGGTCGACCAAGGGCAACAACTCAAGCCCAGGATCGATTAATCCGTACCTTGGCCTTGAGAAATCGTGTCATCACAGCAAATCAGATCAGCGCTCGTCTTCAAAGACACTGGTGTGCGAGTGAGTGGCCAGACGATTCGGAATCGACTGCATAGGGGTCACCTTCGCGCCCGACGTCCTCGCGTGATCCCTTGTTTGAGAGATCATCACATTCAGGCAAGACGTCGTTGGTGTAGGGATCGTCAACACTGGGATAATTGACGCTGCAGCAATGTGATGTTTTCAGATGAGTCAAGGTTCACTGTTGATTTTTTGGGCAGACGTAGGAGGGTGTGGCGTCGTCGAAACGAGCGCTTCCAAGACGTTAACGTCATCAGACATGATCGATTTGGGGGTGGTTCTGTTATGGTGTGGGGAGGCATCACTGTTGCTGGAAGAACGGCTTTACATGTTGTTGCAGTGCGTGTTACAGGCCAGTACTACCGGGACAACATCTTGGCAGTCCATGTTGTGCCGTTCGCACGACGTCATGGCCGCCGTTTCATCTTCCAGGATGACAACGCAAGATGTCACAGGGCCAGGATCGTTACAGATAACCTCCAACAACAGAACATCACCACATTACCTTGGCCAGCACTGAGTCCCGACCTCTCCCCCATCGAGCATGTCTGGGACATGCTTGGACAGAGGTTACGTCAACGTCAACAACGTCCTGCCAATGTCCAAGAACTTGCTGCTGCGTTGCAACAGGAATGGGACAATCTGGACCAAAATGACCTTAGACGTCTCATTAGGAGTATGCCACGTCAGATCAATGCTTGTTTGGCAAACAGAGGAGGATTTACCCGTTACTGACTTTGTTGTGATGCTGTGGTAACTTTGCTGTTTGACCCCGGGTATCATTTTACCCTTATAATGGTCAGTCTGTGCCTTACTTAGTCTAACAATCATTTGGAATAAATCGATGAATGTCAAGTTCATTTCATTTTGTCATTTGTTTCTTCGTCAGTTTCATTAGGTGACTTTAATAACACTTAAAAATCAAATATCCCCTACTTTTTTTGAATAGTATATGATGTGTCTTCAAACAATACAATTAGAGTAAAGAGATTTTCTAATAAAAACATTTGATACGGAAGGAGGACAAACATGTATGTGAAAAAAATGGTTCATTGTGCCCCAGTCTCCCCTATAGAAGCAATACAAACAAGGGAATGTACGGACTATTTCTATTTTTCTCGTTTTTTTTTATCTAGTGACGCTCAATTACTTTATTGCATTGTCAGATGTCCCCTTGCAGTCCCATATAACAACTTTTGGTCTTCGAAGGAATTATTAGTGTGCAGAAATTCGCCAATGTATCTGTTATCACTCGTCTCTTCAGTCAGTTATATAGTGAGATTACTCGTGTTTTCATTTGGTGTTCGTCACTTCCGATTCATGAAACCTTTATTACTCATCTATCGTAGCAATGGTCTCGGTGTTAAAATTATATTTGGAAAGTGTTTAACCAGTTCTATCACATATGTGATAATGACTGACACTAATATTGTCCTTTTATAATGTGTAAAAATAAGTTGCCAGGCAACGGAACATACGCCAACGGCAGCTAAATCGTCTGGGCAGTCAACAAGAGTTGTCGCATATTAAGTAATTATCAGAAATTCATTAGAATTTTTGTTTGTTTTTTATAAAGTTCTGCCCCATGCTTACGTTTAGTATACAAAACTTAATATTATGGATTTAGCTGTTCAATTATCGATTTTCAATAAATTCAAACTCAACCATCATTAATGTGTAACGGGGATATAGTCAAACGTTTTTTTAATTTTGGAATAAAATGGTGACCTCCTTAGGGTCCACAAGGTAAAAACATGATTTTACAATCAGGGCCATAATCCATGAAGTTTCGATCCAATACAAGCCAATATCGAAAGCAGCCGAGATCTTATGGGCATAAACGCATATTTCAAGTTTAGTCAAAATCAGATAAGAATTGTGACCTGTAGAGAGTCCACAAACAATTGTGGATGGACGGACAGGGGCAAGGCATAATACGTCCACATGAAAAGGTTAACCTCAAACTATATATTAAATTCTTGTGAAGTATTTCTATTTCAAATATACCAAGCAATTAAATCTAAGAATTCCAACATCAATTAACAACTGACAATCTAAGCCAATTTAAATAGCCATTTATTTTATGCACTCACAGTTAAATCAATGTCAACAGAATCTAGCATTAAATTATGAAGATATGAAGGCATTTACAACACACCAGCACTAGTTATTGCTTTTAGCAGCATTGGTTGAAGCAGCGTTTTACAAAAGGATGTTAATATGCTTACCATGGGTGTAAATACAGATGAAGGAGGTCTCTTTTTGGGACCCTTGGGTCTAGATGCTGTAAGATGAACTAATTTTTCTGACTTTGGTTCTAAATCTTCAAAATGTACATGATCTAAAAATACATAAGGTAACATTCTAAGTGGTCAGTAACACTGAGACCAATAGACGTAGCCGTGTAAAATATTCACAATCTGTGAGGCCAGGCACGAGGATGCGCAGCAGCCGATGTGGCGTAATAATGAGAGTGAAGTGGGCGGGTCACCATCCCATTCGGGGGGACACTCCCATAAACTTTTTTAAAGTTTTAGTCTTCTGCAAACACTGTTTTTGCAAATTTTACGGGGTTAAACTAAACATCGCACCGATACAATGTTTATTGGGGGGTGCCATATTCATATTTTTTTATGGCTTTTACATATTGAATGTTACGCTTGAGTTCTGAACAACTCGACAAAGGGAGTTTAGTTTATGAGGATGAACATAGGCGTGGGATTTCAAAAATTTTCTTGTCGGACATTTTTACCGAAAATAAAGGGACATAACTCTTATCGTTTTTTAAGAAGGCAGTTTTTAGACCAAACAATAAAATCATGTGTCAACAAAATATTCCAATTCGTACGTAATAAAAACAATAGGTGCATTATGTTATTTTTCATATCTAATTCCCGTACGGTATTCAAATTTATACCAGTAATAATATTTCTAAAACATTATGTGATGTCGTAATACAATACAATGAAAGCCGACTGCCGACTACTGTCGATCCGTAGTGTTTCAAATTCGGTTTCGGCTTATATACGGAGGATAAAAAATGTTATACCCATATTCGTTTGGCAGTCAACGTCGCTCGTTGTGGTAGGAAGAGCGAGTGACACCATCTGCTAAATAATCACACTCACACACACTGAAATCAAGCACGCTCTATCGTCTAAAACAATTAAGTTTTTACACTATTCCATTCGACATATTCGTCAACATTGTCTACCGTACTTATTTCTTTATTTAAAAACATAAACCTCATTGTAAATATGATCATAAATCCAACAATATGCCATCAAAATAGAATCTTTTCTTCGACATTAGACGCGTGAAATTAGTCACGTTTTCATTCGGAATCTGTCGAGGTTTACCGAGTGGTATTCATTTCATAGCTTCAAGAGTTTCGCGAGATTTCTACTTTCGTTTAAAACAAGGACAACTTTGCTCTGAAAATTCTAAATACCCTTCGAATGACGCAATTTTGATAACTTCTTTTTAAAATCGTTTACCCAATATGTAAACCCGTACCGCATCGCAATTTTATAGGCGTAGGTACATTACATTTACCGTCATACAGCCGCGGCTAGATGTAGGGTAACGGAATTACCAAGGTTTGCCAAGTTCTATAACCACGTGCGATCAAAAACTATTACCGTGTGTTCAAAAATAGAGTAAGCAAGGTCTAGTTTTTTTTCAGATATATGTGTGTGTGAAATAGGTTTATTTAACGCTCGACTAATTTCTACCTGCTGTCGCCCGATATCAAGGAGATTATAATAGTAATACATCCGACAATGGGTCAATCACGTAGATTAAGTTTATAATCACTGTTGATTGATACATATCCCGCCAAAGGAGAAGCAATGACTTCTGTTCAGGATTGGATTAATGAACAGGGATGTAGCCACGCTGGGCGGTGCCGGGCGCTTGCGCCCGGCATTATTTCTTGCCGCCCAGCACAAAGAAAAAATCGAGGAAACCCGCCCAGTCGTATTTAAACCCATTCATGATTCATCCTTCTCTCACTCTGTACAAAAACTCATCGCTCGAAATTTACCACGGCAAACGGCAAAGCCATAGTCATAGTAAAAGCTGACGCAAACCATGTCTGCCACAGCATAATTTAATTTTGTGTGCCGTAGTAAACCCTTTCATCCTAAATTAGTTTTTAAAAAGGAGTATTCAATTTATAATTCTGATTCTACGGTCTTTGAATTTGTACATTTGCCGTAAATAGGTCACCCAGACCAATTTACGGCATTTCAATGTTAAAGTGTTGAATGTCGTAAATGGTGTCGTACGTTCGGTTTTACGACCAATTTTTAATGTACTCATATTCTAGCGTTAATTCTACCGAATCTAAATTAAATCCGAGAGACAGTTGGGCTACCGTATACTTATTATTCACTAGCCTATATATATGACAGTATTTATTACGTTAGTCACTAATAATGTAAGAATGTAAGTACGACTACCACTACGAGAGGCTTTTGACTTAGAATTTTTGAAACTGATCTTTTTTTTATAGTAAATAAATTTGCAATGGTATATGTAATACCAATTACCATTTACATAATTTTTTTTTAGCTCCCTGGAAGAGTCTCTATATCATTGATTAAATATAAGTTAATTTGGTAAAAATTTGAATATATAAATATGAAAGGAATTTGATTTGCACTGAAGCAAATACAAAAGGCAGCAGATGCTCTGAAAACACACCAAAAAGGATTGAATTTTAATGAATTGTCTGATAAAGGATTAAGGCAGATATAACTAGTTAATCAAGGTAGGAGTTAGGTGGTATAACACGATAAATATGTTGATCACTTAATTACCTAATCAATCCAGCCTATTATCAACGATAATCGGATTGAGTGGTAGTAATACACTCAGTAAACTATAATTATTTTGGAATTTTGAATATTATTCACCATATCTTGATGTCCGATTGGGCAAATTTCCAGTCGGACAAAATCCCATCCCAGCGCCGTACGGGCTCGATCACAGTATAGCGGGGGGGGGGGGGGAATCCGTAATGCCCCCCAAAATTTCTTGTTTACAGACAGCGGCGCCGGTCTTCCTCGAGAGGCGAACAAGCGTGGCTAACCTCCACTTAAGAAAATTTTGGAATATTTGACGGCTGCAAACACCTTTTCCTGCTATTTCATACTGTGAACAGAGCAACTTCAAAGTGGTCAAATATAGCCTAATTAAGGTGGCTAACTCAAATTCCAATCAATCGCGTTTACATCCATGAAGACAGGACAGTTGGGAGAAAATTTTCGAAATCTTTTTCGTAAGCATCCTTGCCATTACAACTATGACTGCTATTATCCCTCATATCAAGACCATCACACTTTTTTAAGGCTATTATCTTGTATATCCAGTACATTACCAGATGTAATCAGTATCCACATGCTTATCACATTTATTCTCATTATTAATATTTGTTTTCGACTGTGTTATAAACATGTCGTCTCCATGATGAATATTTTGGACTGTCTGTGTAAGCTTGCATTGTTTGACTTGAGTGATTCTCACATACATCCCTGAGCATGAGTGTGTTGTTTCTAGAATATGTCCATTATTTTGTGGCTTGTTTTTATTTTTAGAAAACTATCCATTACTTGTATCTCTATGGTGCTATGTTTTTAGTTTGATAATAGCCTCAGACTGTCCATTATGTAAAAAAAAAAAAAAAACTTCGGGGCTAACGCCTTACAACCAGGACAATTATATAATATAATCGGATTTACAAGTCATTGGTTGTTTTACATGAAATGTAAAATTGTCCGTGATATTTATGGATGAACCTTGAATTATGATTGAACACGTTTTACATTTGGATTCATTACACTTGTTAACTGTGGGTATGATTTTATTTGATTCGAATTTTGATGAGTTTGGTAATTTAGCTAGGCTTTAAGCTTGTTTTCAACTATTTATTATTTTTGTTTGTCTTATTTAATATAGAATATGTGTCAGAGAATTTTTTCCTGTGAAAAGATGTCTCGGAGTGCATTTTGAACAGGAAAATGTAGTTCAGCAGGCTTTAAAACATAGGAATCGACACTTAGATCAAGCAAAAATGAATTTCCCGGGTATTACTCGGTATTACTGCGTTAACATTGTAAATAAGGTGTGTTAATTAACAAGGGTGAAAAACTGAGAGGTGGGTTAATTAATGCTTAAGTGGAAAATCTCTGCGACGGTGCGTTTTCTGTAGAGGTGTGTTATTTAACCGACAGGTAAAACATGAATGTCAATGGTGTGTATTGTTTATTTTGCGTGTTTTCTTGCTAGTTGCAATAAGTGCACCAAAAGGAGTATAATCTAGGACCAACAAGCTTTATCTGACACATACATATTTGACCGTATTTTACTTTCGCAGGTCTTTGTATAATCAAAGATAGATTGCCAGGCAACGAAACATATGCCCACAGCAGCTAAATCGTCCGGGCAGTCAACAAGGGTTGTCGCATATTTTTACTTTTTTTGGTAATGAAACATTTGTAATACACTAAAAACTGATTAAGAGTAACAACTCATTATGTAATTATGAGAAAATCATTAGAATTTGATTGCTTTTTATAAAGTTTTACCCCACGCTAACAATTAGTATACTATTAAAAAAAAGTAGGGGATATTTGATTTTTAAGTGTTATTAAAGTCACCTAATGAAACTGACGAAGAAACAAATAACAAAATGAAATGAAGTTCACATTCATCGATTTATTCCAAATGATCGTTAGACTAAGTAAGGCACAGACTGACCATTATAAGGGTAAAATAATACCCGGGGTCAAACAGCAAAGTTACCACAGCATCACAACAAAGTCAGTAACGGGTAAATCCTCCTCTGTTTGCCAAACAAGCATTGATCCGACGTGGCATACTCCTAATGAGACGTCTAAGGTCATTTTGGTCCAGATTGTCCCATTCCTGTTGCAACGCAGCAGCAAGTTCTTGGACATTGGCAGGACGTTGTTGACGTTGACGTAACCTCTGTCCAAGCATATCCCAGACATGCTCGATGGGGGAGAGGTCGGGACTCAGTGCTAACCAAGGTAATGTGGTGATGTTCTGTTGTTGGAGGTAACCTGTAACGATCCTGGCCCTGTGACATCTTGCGTTGTCATCCTGGAAGATGAAACGGTGGCCATGACGTCATGCGAACGGCACAACATGGACTTCCAAGATGTTGTCCCGGTAGTACTGGCCTGTAACATGCCCTGCAACAACATGTAAAGCCGTTCTTCCAGCAACAGTGATGCCTCCCCACACCATAACAGAACCACCCCCAAATCGATCATGTCTGATGACGTTAACGTCTTGGAAGCGCTCGTTTCTACGTCTGTCCAAAAAATCAACAGTGAACCTTGACTCATCTGAAAACATCACATTGCTCCAGCGTCGATTATCCCAGTGTTGACGATCCCTACACCAACGACGTCTTGCCTGAATGTGATGATCTCTCAAACAAGGGATCACGCAGGGCTCACACTGTCGGTCGCCAAAGTCGCAATTTGCGATTAAATTATGAAAGTGGCGATTCTTTTTTAGAATTGGCGAAAATTTTTGCGATAAAGTTTTGGGGTACTCGCGATTCTTTTTTAGAATTGGCGAATTTTTTTTTATAAAATTCTAACCGTATTTATCCTTGACTAACCATATAGCGGCATACTATAAATCAATCAACTTGTTGATAATCCCGAACGTGTCTTGAGTAACACTAAACACTTGTCTAGGATTAATGGTTTCAACTGATTGATATTTGTCGATCATAAAGCCTATATCTAGCCATTGTTCATCATTAATTAACCCTAACAAATAGATTAGCGGTGACTTTTTGATGTTGTGTAATGAAAACAAAGGGGAGTAATCAAAATGGCTGATCATTGCCGGCAATTCTTTTGAAGGAGAGTTACATGATTTGATAGTTGAATTTCGTTTACTGTACGTGGCTCCATACATCATGTATAAATATTACAGCATGGCTAATTGGACATTATTATTCCAAATTATATATCGCAATGGGTCGAAAACGAAAGAGCGAGTTGAATAGCGACGATTCTGGAGTGAGAAAACTGTCTGCCTTTTTTTTTCGTTACCGCCGCCGAAGTGTTCTAAAGTTAACGAAGAGTCTGACGTCGGCTTCTCTAGACGAAATGAACTTGATGCTACGATTAACGATTCAGATGCTGATACCGTGACCGTACCCGAAATCAACAATAGGCCTATTGTACACGCGAAACGGAAATTCAAAGAAAACTGGAAATTTGGCAACCCTTGGCTTGTCAAGTTTGATGTCAATCACATTAACAAAAAAACAACCTGATCTCAATACATCATAAAATGGGCTAATGTAAAGAAAAGGAGTATCTTGTAAATTGTAAATATGGTTGTTAAAGAAATAAAAAAAATATTATGTTATTACAACATGTGTTTTTTTTATCATATATTTTTGGCAGATAAAATATTCAAATTGGCGGAAAAAAAATATCATCATTGTTTTAAGTAAAAATTAGGATCCATTTTGGCGGAAAAAAAATGAAAGCCAGTGTGAGCCCTGGGATCACGCGAGGACGTTGGACGCGAAGGTGACCCCTATGCAGTCGATTCCGAATCGTCTGGCCACTCACTCTCACACCAGTGTCTGTTTGAAGACGAGCGCTGATCTGATTTGCTGTGATGACACGATTTCTCAAGGCCAAGGTACGGATAAATCGATCCTGGGTTTGAGTTGTCGCCCTTGGTCGACCTGAGCGTGGTCTGTCCTGTACAGATTGTGTATCACGGTATCTGGACCATAGCCTGCTTATGACAGACTGAGAAACATTCATCGTCCGCGCCACAACCGCCTGTGTTGTGCCGATCTGTAGCATGCCAAGGGCACGTAACCTTTCATTTTGGGTAAGCCGACGCATATCAAAATTTGTTTTCTGGTCACTAAACAATTAAACTGATGTTTCCACCCTGGAATTCAATGCCACAATGACTGTAACATTCAAAGTCAGAGTCGTGCAAATCTTGGGTTGGACCCCCATGATGATCCCAAGCATCACCTGCATTCCATGCGGTAGCTATTGGTGCGTTTGGGCGTCACATTTCTGTTAGGTTCTGCAGTGACTTTTTTCGTAGTCATTTGCATGTTTTAGTATTATGCCCCCAAAATCAAATATCCCCTACTTTTTTTGAACAGTATACATGAAACATTTAATATCATGGATTTAGCTGTTCATTTATCTAAATTCATTGAAAATCAAAATACTTGTTCGTTTCAACACCTTAAACTCTGTGTATCAGGGAGATAACTTTGGCAGTAATCAATAGGCTTCTTCGTCTCATAACTTTGGCCTCTAGAGCTTCCACAGGATTTTTTGAAGTGATCAAGGGCCATAACTCTGGCAGTAATTATTGGAAATCACTGAAAATCAATAGACGTCTTTGTCTCATGACTGTAAACACTGTGTATAAATTTGAAGTCAATCGGATATTAACTTTGGCCAAAAATGCTCCAAATCGTAAAAATATGACTTTTTGGATTTTCGATCTCTTTTTGCTGCTACCCCTGATATTTAAAAAAGATAGGTTGGCATTGCCAGGCAGGATACGCCCACATTTTCGAGAGATGGATAGAGAACAAGCAATACCGAAAGTGATTTTTCCTACATCATTAAGTCCTGTATTTCATACTGTATTGGGAGCAGCCATTTAGTTGGTCAGTTCCAGCCTGATATTCATGAAATTCGAAGCCGACAATGATTATGGTGTGACGGTACACAACCTAGAAATGTGACTTTTCATCAAAATCGGATAAGAATTGTGACCTGTAGAGAGTCCACAACCATGATATACCATATTTTTACACTATTCGCGTACAAACGACGACCATTTCGTCCGGCAATTTTGGTACGATTTTCACGAAAATTAGAACTCAACCTTCCTCATCAAAATCGAATTAAAATTGTGACCTATACAGGGTCCACAACCATGATATACCATTTTTTTAACAGTATTCGCGTACAAACGGCGGCCATTTTATCTGTCAATTTTGGTCCGATTTTCCCGAAATTCAAACTCAACCTTCCTTACGGTGTAACGGTGATATAATCAAACGTTTTTTTAAATCGGATAATAATTGTGACCTCCAGAGGGACCACAAGCTAAAGAAAGGGGGATTTTGTGTATAACCAGGGGCCATAATTCAGGAAGTTACGATCCGATATGCGCAAATATCAAAAAGAACAAAGATCTTTGGGTTATAACCATGAATTTCAAGTTTCATCAAAATCGAATTAAAATTGTGACCTTTACAGGGTCCACAACCTTGATATACCATTATTTAACAGTATTCGTGTACAAACGGCGGCCATTTTGTATGGCAATTTTGGTCCGATTTTCTCGAAATTCGAACTCAACCTTCCTTATGGTGTAACGGTAATATAATCAAACGTTTTTTTAAATCGGATAATAATTGTGACCTCCAGAGGGACCACAAGCTAAAAAGATAGGCTGGCACTGCCAGGCAGGATACGCCCACATTTTCGAGAAATGGATAGAGAACAAGCAATACCGAAAGTGATTTTTCCTACATCATTAAGTCCTGTATTTCATACTGTATTTCATACTGTATTGGGAGCAGCCATTTAGTTGGTCAGTTCCAGTCTGATATTCATGAAATTCGAAGCCGACAATGATTATGGTGTGACGGTACACAACCTAGAAATGTGACTTTTCATCAAAATCGGATAAGAATTGTGACCTGTAGAGAGTCCACAACCATGATATACCATATTTTTACACTATTCGCGTACAAACGACGACCATTTCGTCCGACAATTTTGGTATGATTTTCACGAAATTAGAACTCAACCTTCCTCATCAAAATCGAATTAAAATTGTGACCTATACAGGGTCCACAACCATGATATACCATTTTTTTAACAGTATTTGCGTACAAATGGCGGCCATTTTGTCTGTCAATTTTCGTCCGATTTTCCCGAAATTCAAACTCAACCTTCCTTACGGTGTAACGGTGATATAATCAAACGTTTTTTTAAATTGGATAATAATTGTGACCTCCAGAGGGATCACAAGCTAAAGAAAGGGGGATTTTGTGTATAACCAGGGGCCAAAATTCAGGAAGTTACGATCCGATATGCGCAAATATCGAAAAGAACCAAGATCTTTGGGTTATAACCATTAATTTCAAGTTTCATCAAAATCGAATTAAAATTGTGACCTTTACAGGGTCCACAACCTTAATATACCATTTTTTAACAGTATTCGCGTACAAACGGCAGCCATTTTGTATGGCAATTTTGGTTCGATTTTCCCGAAATTTTTTCAATCGGATAATAATTGTGACCTCCAGAGGGGCCACAAGCTAAAAAAAAAAGGCGATTTTGCGTATAATCAGGGGCCATAATTCAGGAAGTTACTATCCGATATGCGCAAATATGGAAAGGAAGCAAGATCTTTGGGTTATAACCATGAATTTCAAGTTTCATCAAAATCGAATTAAAATTGTGACCTCTACAGGGTCCACAACCTTGATATACCTTTTTTTAACAGTATTTGCGTACAAACAGCGTCCATTTTGTATGGCAATTTTGGTCCGATTTTCCCGAAATTCGAACTCAACTTTCCTTAGGGTGTAACGGTGATATGATCAAACGTTTTTTTAAATCGGACAATAATTGTGACCTCCAGAGGGACCACAAGCTAAAAGATAGGCTGGCACTGCCAGGCAGGATACGCCCACATTTTCGAGAGATGGATAGAGAACAAGCAATACCGAAAGTGATTTTTCCTACATCATTAAGTTAGAATATGATATGTGCAAATATCGAAATGAATTAAGATCTTTGGGTTATAAAGGTGCATTTCAGTAGGCTTCAAATTCGACTGGGAATCATGTTGCTAAGTGGGTAAGATGCTGGCTCGGCAGCCTTGAGGTTGGGTGTTTGATCCCTGCATTGGGTGACAAAATTCATCTAGATTTTCTGGCATGGTTTTCCCTTGTTAGTGATGAAGGATGGATGGCCTGACAAGATAGCTGTCAATTTTGGTTCAATTTTCACAAAATTTGAACTCAATCTGCATTACCATGTAACGGTGATATAATCAAACGTTTTTTTAAATCGGATAATAATTTTGACCTCCGAGGGACCACAAGCTAAAAAGGGTGATTTTTCGTACAATCAGGGGCCATAATTCAGGAAGTTAAGAACTAATGGGTGCAAATATCGAAAGGAACCAAGATCTTCGGGTTATAAACATGCATGTCAAGTTTCATCAAAATCAGTTCAAAATTGTGACCTCTATAGGGTCCACAACCTTGATATAAAATATTTTCACACTGATCGCGTACAAACAGGGGCCATTTTGTCTGTCCATTTGGGTCCGATTTTCACAAAATTTGAACTCAACCTTCATTACCATGTAACGGTGATATAATCAAACGTTTTTTTAAATCGGATGATAATTTTGACCTCCAGAGCGACCACAAGCTAAAAAGGGCGATTTTTCGGACAATCAGGGGCCATAATTCAGGAAGTTACGATCCGATGGCCACAAATATAGAAAGGAACCAAGATCTTTGGGTTATAAACATACATGTCAAGTTTCATCACAATCGGTTCAAAATTGTGACGTCTATACACTAAGAAGTGACTATAGTGTTATTTGTACGTATAGAGCATATAAATTGAGCAACTTGGTTTAATTTTGACGAAACTGGGTAAAATTCTAATTATGGCAATATATCTAATAGAAAGAGGTTAAACTCTGTAGTTACGGTGTGTTAATTAACAGGGGTGAGAAATTGACTAAGGATGATTTAATTATCGCTATGAGTGAAAATCTCAGCAACGGTGTGTTTTCTGTACTGGGTGTGTTAATTAACGGACGGGTTAAAAACAACTGACACGGTGTGTATTCTACGTTTGGTGAGTTTTCTCGAAAGCGTGTTATAACTGCACCAAAGTGTCTTATCAAGGACTAGCAGGCTAAATCTGACGCGTAGGTGTCAAATCTAATTTACCGTGCGATTTCTTAATCGACCGTGTGTTTTACGCAGATCGGTCTTTGTTAAGGGTAGGTCTTTATACATGGATTTATACGTGCTGTAGTTATATGTCTGCCGTCTTTAGTCTATGCGTATTTCATTTGTTGATGAATACTACGTTTCTTATACTGCATACCATTGTCTTGCTACAGTTATTTATTTATTTTGTCTTTTTGTGCGTTTCATTTGTTAACATCATCGTAGTACTACTGAACTGTAAATGCATGTGTCTTAAAATCGGTCGCAATCAATATCGTTATTTACCGATATCCGGTCCAACCTCAATTTGATTATACGATGGATTGTAATCTCTATTGATATCAGATGCTCTGATCTGTTTCCACATATATAACAAACGATCATTTACATATCAAATAACACCAATGCAAACAGGGACACAGGCCTGTGGTGATATTGCATTGTCGAACTCGGTGTAATCAGCTTGTCGTTGCGTAAAAATACCGTGCTATGTATGAATATATCTTTGACACGTGTCCATATAGCCGCTTGTGATTCAATAAACGTTGTGTCACAAAGTCGTCTTTGCGTGTAAAATAGAGACCATTAACTTAATATGGAAATAGGGGCTTAATTTAATAAGAACATCTAAATTTAAACACGTGTTAATATTTCTATTGTTTACGATTGTATGGCATAGCTTTATTATTTTTCTCCCGGTACTAATAAACAACGAGGCGAGTGGATCCAATTGTAATTTAGCATGTATAGAAATACGTGATGACAGATCGAGTGCACGGGCTGCAATAGTCGCCAACTTGTTCTATTTATAAAAGCATGCAATCACCTTTGAAAATCAGTATCCAGTCTAAAACGACTTGATAATTTCTTTAGTTATTTCGGTCGCTTTATTTGAAAAGAATTAAATAATGTGCCATAGTAATTTGTGATTTTGTTTTTATGGTTAATTCGGTTTAATTGTGAACATTTCTAAATCTAAATATTGGACGAAAAACATTAATCATGGATAAACGTTTAGAATCGTGTTATAGAATGATTTAATTGTTAAAAGTCTTTTAGTAACTTAGTACCATATAATATGAACACCTGACATGCAAAATTGTGTTAAAGAATTAGACTATAACTGTCTCTATAGGGACCGATTTCTGCAACAACTATTTATTGCTGTAGTGATCAATTGCAACTTTTTCACTATACGTGTATCTTAAAGTCATAGTTTTAAACTTATATAGCTTCATTTGCGATATTTAGAACCGTGCATAGAACACATTATGTCCAGAATTTGATGGTAACAGCTTACTAATAAATTTAATAAAAGAAAACTATTTCAGAACAACGATAATTTCTAATACACCTTTGGTGTAATTAAAATATCTCTAGAGGTGGTCTTTGTTCGTTTGACAAATTAAGGTTTTGAAATAGGATACACAACACAAATATATTAACTTACAGGGTCATATTTTGAATTTTAATAAACCAGTTAATTCAAGAAAATTATTGTTGTCTTCTGATTAAGATAAAATCGTGAAACAGGTCCCAGGTTTATAATACACATTCACTAAAATTGTTGAGCTGCGGTGATCAATTTTATTACCCTAATCAAGTCTGGCAATTAACAGTTGTTATATAACATCTAGGTCAACGTTGATCCAAATGGTGTTCAGCGAAGCGTAATTCCTGCTCTGATGGCAGTTTGTGACTTGAAAATACGTTTAATAATTTAAAAAATTCAAGAAGAAGATCAACCAATGGCTTCAAATTTTCGCATATTTCCGATACAACAATTCTTTTTGTTTTGAAATATACTGTAGAAAAATAACTTAGTTAATAAAGTAATTAAAATATCAAGCTTTATTTAAATGAGATGATAGAAAAGGGAAACATACATTTATGTCATTACAATAACACCAACGCTGAATAGACCACAGTATGCACACACATGATATAATTGTTCTTTTTGTGGTACTTTGTCATCCAGTGAATAAACTGTTACAGTTAAAAAAAAAAATCATACTCCGACCAATCATGGTCTCTAATCCATTAGAACAGTCTCGCCTCTCGTCTGAGATCAAAGAGCAAATAAATAGGTCGGACTTGAAAGAATAATTTTGTGTGAAAAGCGTGCTCTCTAGATAGAATAAATTATACAATAAGGATGAGACTGAAGCCGTGGAGTATCAGTGCTGTGGCGTATTATAGTTGTTGTTGGAGTATTATAAGAAATAGCTAGTACTCGTTGACTATTTTGTTATTTGATTTCAGATCGAATCACTGATGATTTTGTTAATGAAGGATCTTGTACTGTTTGTTAATTGCATGGCATTATGATTTTAGCAGTTTTGATTTTTAATTAGTATGAACAATGTTTTTGTGATAAAGTCTTGATTGTTATTTGGCGTTATGATTTTAGCCACATTTGTCTGAAGATTAAAAACGCCGCCCCTTGGAGATACGCTAAATGTAACTCACTGTGATATTAATTACAAAACGGTATATATTACCGTAAAATGTAACATTCATTACCTTCATTAGTTTTTGCTGATAAAAAAAATATCATAAATTGAAATCTAATAATTTATTATGGCTAGTTTATGTGTGGTTTGTTCCAAGGAAGTGCGTCCCCGACAAGAGGCGTTGCAACGCAAAATCGTTTTAATTAAAAATGAAAATCCATGTTGACAACTTGATAAATAAAAAATATTTCTAAAATTTTACAAACATTTCAACCCCAGACTTATTGGGATAAATTGTAACAATTGCCAAATTTCAACCAACTATATCAGCTAATCCATTATTGCACGAGCTAATTAACTGGCCTCTTCTCTCAACATCAAAGAACAACTCCGTGTGAAAAGCGTGCATGAATTGACAGTATGCATGGTAAAATAATGACTGGGTCGTTTGGGAGCGGTTTCGTAATATATGTCTGCATGATTTACTTTATTTATTCACAAACGGGCCGCTCAAGCTTGTGGACGACTTTATCGTCGTATTATTTAAATTATTATATGTCTAAAAGGTATATGATTTATCTATTAGTGATGCAATTCTGTTTCCTTAGAAAGCCCTATTTACGACCCAGGTAAGAAATAATCTTATAAAATATAACAGCGACGAAACTTACAGGTTATCATTAGTTGCGAGATTGTTTGTTTATAATTGTGTTTTCGAAATAGATTAGAGCATCTGATATCAATAGAGATTAAAATACGTCGGATAATCAAAATGAGGTTGGACCTGATATCGGTAAATAACGATATTGCGTGCAACCGATTTTAAGACACATGCATTTATAGTTCAGTAGTACAATGGTAATGCTAACAAATGAAACACAAAAAGACAAGAAATATAAATAACTGTTGCAAGACAATGGTATGCAGTATAAGAAACATAGTATTCATCAACAAATGAAATACGCATAGACTAAAGACGGCAGACATATAACTACAGCACGTATAAATCCATGTATAAAGACCTACCCTTAACAAAGACCGATCTGCGTAAAACACACGGTCGATTAAGAAATCGCACGGTAAATTAGATTTGACACCTACGCGACAGATTTAGCCTGCTAGTCCTTGATAAGACACTTTGGTGCAGTTATAACACGCTTTCGAGAAAACTCACCAAACGTAGAATACACACCGTGTCAGTTGTTTTTAACCCGTCCGTTAATTAACACACCCAGTACAGAAAACACACCGTCGCTGAGATTTTCACTCATAGCGATAATTAAATCATCCTTAGTCAATTTCTCACCCCTGTTAATTAACACACCGTATCTACAGAGTTTAACCTCTTTCTATTAGATGTATTGCCATAATTAGAATTTTACCCAGTTTCGTCAAAATTAAACCAAGTTGCTCAATTTATATGCTCTATACGTACAAATAACACTATAGCTACTTCTTAGTGATAGGGTCCACAACCTTGATATAACATATTTTCACACTATTCGCGTACAAACGGCGGCCATTTTGTCCGTCAATTTTGGTTTGATTTTCACGAAATTCGAACTCAGCCTTCATTACCATGTAACGGTGATATAATCAAACGGTTTTTTAAATCGGATAATAATTTTGACCTCCAGAGGAACCACAAGCTAAAAAGGGCAATTTTTCGGACAATCAGGGGCCATAATTCAGGAAGATACGATCCGATGGGTGCAAATATCGAAAGGAACCAAGATCTTTGGGTTATAAACATACATGTCATGTTTTATCAAAATCGGTTCAAAATTGTGACCTCGATAGGGTCCACAACCTTGATACAACATATTTTCACACCATGTAACGGTGATATAATCAAACGGTTTTTTAAATCGGATAATAATTTTGACCTCCAGAGGGATAACGATTTTTTGGACAATCGGGGGCCATAATTCAGGAAGTTACGATCCGATGGGCGCAAATATCGAAAGGAACCAAGATTTTGGGGTTATAAACATGCATGTCAAGTTTCATCACAATCGGTTCAAAATTGTGACCTCTATAGGGTCCACAAGCTAAAAACATGATATTTCGTACAATCAGGGGCCATAATCCATGAAGTTACGATCCGATACATGCCAATATCGAAAGGAACCGAGATCTTATGGGGATAAACCTATATTTCAAGTTTCGTCAAAATCGGATAAGAATTGTGACCTGTAGAGAGTCCACAAACAAATTGTGGACGGACGTCCGGACGGACAGGGGCGACAATATAATACGTCCACATGAAAATGTGGGCGTATAAAAATGGTTTAGATCAATAGCAACAGGTTTAGCTTCTCCGAGATGCGTTTAAAAATGGACGATCCGTGCACTTATCTATGGCGATCATTTATTGGTCGAGCCGTTGAGTTTCCCCTAGATGGGTTTAAAGATAGGCTGGCACTGCCAGGCAGGATACGCCCACATTTTTGAGAGATGGATAGACAACAAGCAATACCGAGAGTGATTTTTCCTACATCATTAAGTCCTGTATTTCATACTGTATTGGGAGCAGCCATTTTGTTGGTCAGTTCCAGTCTGATATTCATGAAATTCAAAGCCAACAATGATTATGGTGTGACGGTACACTATGGCGGTATATTAGTGCCAAAATTCTAACATGCTTTCGTCTAATTTCTTACTTCTATTCATGTAATTTCTAACCTCCATTCATGTAACTTCTAACTTCTATTCATGTAGGCTAATTTCTAAATTAAGACAATGTATAATTCAACTTCTTTATTTGTTCAGTGTAAATATCAATTCTATTTCATCTTATTTCTAATATTGGGGCGAAAAATGTCTACTTCATTGTGGTGTTACATGTTAAGCATGAACGGCAAACAAATTTAGAATTTTGATACATCTACCTAGCAACCATCATTATGACATCGTTTGGTGTCGCCACCGTGTGCTCAGTTTGGGAATTGAGCACCTGATCGGGACCATTCTATTGATACAAACGACTCCCTCTTCGTCAGATTGAGTGGCTTGCCTGAGTGTTAAAATTGAAAACAACATCGGGAGAGAGAGATGGGGACATGGGGTTTAACATCAACTCGACATCAACCAGGTCATTTCGGTATTACCACCGTTCAATTGTATTTCAATAATTCGCTTGCGCGTAGGAGTGTTTAGCAGTGGGAGGAAACCGGAGGACCCGGAGAAAACCCACGAGGTTGGAAAGGCGGCTCTGCTCCATGTCACGTAAAAACGGGAAATCAAAACCACGCCAGTTTATTCAATGACAGACCTTATGTTACAGCGTGCACGTGCTAACCATTCGGCCATCCTACCCTCTAAACAACATTGAACGTGATATAAATGTATGGTTTGCAAATATTATTTCGAATACCGTGGCTAAGTGGGTAAGACGCAGGCTCGCTAGGCTGTGGGTCGGGAGTTCGATCCCTGCATTGGTCGAAAAAAGTTCATCCAGATTTTCCTGGCGTGGTTCCCCCTTATTAATGTCTTGTCGTTCCGATGGGATGAAAACCCGAGGTTCCATGTACATGTTGGCGTGCACGTAAAAGATCCCGTGACCGTTAGACTTCGATATAAGTACACGTCGTAGATCCGCTCTCCGGGCAATATTTCCCTAAAGCACACTTTATGGCGTATGTCCGTCTCCATTAGCCCGGTTCGGAACAAAACAGTAGGGCGTTAAACCCTCTTTCATTTCATTTCATTTTCTATTTCAAATATAAGCTAAACGGGATTTGGAGAATTTTATTATTTTTTTTTTTTACGGTTGAGCCAATAATTAATATCTATATGCAGTTGGGCTATATTAACACAGGGTATAAATGTTATGGATAGGCCTACACAGATACTGAGTTTAATACTAAGTGACCTCTCTCTCTCTCTATCTCTCTCTCTCTCTCTCTCTCTCTCTCTCTCTCAGCACTCCTTCCAACCTTCAACCAAACGAAGAATGGGTCATTTATACCAATTATGGTCCCGATCAGGCGCGCAATCATCCAATTGAGCACACAGTGGCGACACCAAACGATGTCATAATGATGGTTGCTAGGTAGAAGTATCAAAATTCTAAATTTGTTTGCCGTTCATGCGAAACATGTAATACCACAATGAAGTAGACATTTTTCGCCTCAATAATAGAAATAAGATGAATTAAATTGATATTTACACTGAACAAATAAAGAAGTTGAACAAGCCAACAGTGAGGCTGATGTCCCCCGCCGAAATCCCAAAATAAATAGATGACACATATTAATTAATCGCACATTTATTTTTTTCAAACGTATCGACCAATCAAACTGAACACAAAGTGTCATCCAAAAATTGCTTATCTCTGCCTACCGTAAGAAGAAAATACTCATCTTCGAACTCCATCAAGGCATTGACCTAATAAGCATACACACCAATTTTGAACATTTTAACTCAATTCGAAGGAGAGTTATTGTGTTCCAAAGTCTCGGCAAATCAAATTGCTTATCGCTCTGCTTACCCTGAGCAGAAAATGCTCATTATCGATCATAGTCAAGGTATTACTGTAATGAAACTATACACCAAGTTTCATCACTCTCACTTAATTAGAACTAAAGTTATCGTGTCTCAAAGCATCAACCAATCAAATTGCTTATCTCTGCCTACCCTAAGCGGAAAATGCTCATCTTCGAACCCCATCAAGGCATTGACCTAATAAGCATATACACCAAGTTTGAACATTTTAACTCAATTAGAAGGAGAGTTATTGTGTTCCAAAGTCTCGACCAATCAAATTGTGTATCGCTCTGCTTACCCTGAGCAGAAAATGCTCATTATCGAACTTAGTCAAGGTATTACTGTAATGAAACTATACACCAAGTTTCATCACTCTCACTTAATTAGAACTAAAGTTATCGTGTCCCAAAGCATCAACCAATCAAATTGCTTATCTCTGCTTACCCTAAGCGGAAAATGCTCATCTTCGAACTCCATCAAGGCATTGACCTAATAAGCATATACACCAAGTTTGAACATTTTAACTAAATTAGAAGGAGAGTTATTGTGTCCCAAAGTCTCGACCAATCAAATTGCGTATCGCTCTGCTTACCCTGAGCAGAAAATGCTCATTATCGAACTTAGTCAAGGTATTACTATAATGAAACTATACACCAAGTTTCATCACTCTCACTTAATTAGAACTAAAGTTATCGTGTCCCAAAGCATCAACCAATCAAATTGCTTATCTCTGCTTACCCTAAGCGGAAAATGCTCATCTTCGAACTCCATCAAGGCATTGACCTAATAAGCATATACACCAAGTTTGAACATTTTAACTCTCACTTAATTAGAACTAAAGTTATCGTGTCTCAAAGCATCAACCAATCAAATTGCTTATCTCTGCCTACCCCAAGCGGAAAATGCTCATCTTCGAACCCCATCAAGGCATTGACCTAATAAGCATATATACACCAAGTTTGAACATTTTAACTCAATTAGAAGGAGAGTTATTGTGTTCCAAAGTCTCGACCAATCAAATTGCGTATCGCTCTGCTTACCCTGAGCAGAAAATGCTCATTATCGAACTTAGTCAAGGTATTACTGTAATGAAACTATACACCAAGTTTCATCACTCTCACTTAATTAGAACTAAAGTTATCGTGTCCCAAAGCATCAACCAATCAAATTGCTTATCTCTGCTTACCCTAAGCGGAAAATGCTCATCTTCGAACTCCATCAAGGCATTGACCTAATAAGCATATACACCAAGTTTGAACATTTTAACTAAATTAGAAGGAGAGTTATTGTGTTCCAAATTCTCGACCAATCAAATTGCGTATAGCTCTGCTTACCCTGAGCAGAAAATGCTCATTATCGAAATTAGTCAAGGTATTACTATAATGAAACTATACACCAAGTTTCATCAATCTCACTTAATTAGAACTAAAGTTATCGTGTCCCAAAGCATCAACCAATCAAATTGCTTATCTCTGCTTACCCTAAGCGGAAAATGCTCATCTTCGAACTCCATCAAGGCATTGACCTAATAAACACATACACCAAGTTTGAACATTCTAGCTCAATTAGGAAGAGAGTTATTGTGTCCCAAAAAGTGTGACGGACAGACAGACGGACAGACGGACAGACAGACGGACAGACAGACAGACGGACGAACCCATTTTAATAGTCCCCCAACTTTCTTAGAAAGGCGGGGGACAATTATACATTGTCTTAAATTAGAAATTACGTGAATGGAAGTTAGAAGTTACATGAATGGAGGTTAGAAGTTACATGAATGGAGGTTAGAAATTAGACGATAGCATGTTAGAATTTTGGCACTAATATACCGCCATAGTACACAACCTAGAAATGTTACTTTTCATCAAAATCGGATAAGAATTGTGACCGGTAGAGAGTCCACAACCATGATATACCATATTTTTACACTATTCGCGTACAAACGGCGACCATTTCGTCCGGCAATTTTGATACGTTTTCACGAAATTCGAATTCAACCTTCCTTACGATGCAACAGTAATATAATCAGAGTTTTTTTTTAAATCAGATAATAATTGTTCGAGAGATAGACAGAGAACAAGCAATACCGAAAGTGATTTTTCCTACAATCAAAGGCCATAATTCATTAAGTTACAATTTGATATGCGCAAATATCGAAAAGAATAAAGATCTTTAGGTTATAAACAAGCATTTCAGGTTTCATCAAAATCAAATTAAAATTGTGACCTCTACAGTGTCCACAACTTTGATATACCATATTTTTACACTGTTCGCGTACAAACGGCGTCCATTTTTTCTAACAATTATGGTCCGATTTTCTCGATAATAATTATGACCTCCAGAGGGACCTTAGGCGATTTTTCGGACAATCATGGTCCATAATTCAGGAAGTTACGATCCGCATAATTCAGGAAGTTACGATCCGATATGCGCAAATAACGAAAGGAACCAAGATCTTTGGGTTATAACCATGCATTTCAAGTTTCATCAAAATCAAATTAAAATTGTGACCTCTACAGGGTCCACAACCATGATATACAATTTTTTAACAGTATTTCATACTGTATTGGGAGCAGCCATTTTGTTGGTCAGTTCCAGTCTGATATTCATGAAAATCGAAGCCGACAATGATTATGGTGTGATGGTACACAACCTAGAAATGTGACTTTTCATCAAAATCGGATAAGAATTGTGACCGGTAGAGAGTCCACAACCATGATATACCATATTTTTACACTATTCGCGTACAAACGGCGACCATTTCGTCCGTCAATTTTGGTACGATTTTCACGAAATTCAAACTCAACCTTCCTTACGGTGCAACAGTAAGGCCACCCATTTTTGATTATTAGTTCACGGATCCGCCGACGACAGTTCAAAACTGCCGCTGGGAAAATAAAAAATGCGTGTGTTTTTTTATTTTTATTTAAACCGCCGAAGCATATAACGAAACGTGATTCTGAAAAAAATTGCTCAAAATTACATCGAAGCTTCTTTTTGTTTTAAAATACCGCCGTTTTGGCAGATTAATCACGGCAGTCACTTTCTGGTAATATTTTACGAGCACGGCGGGCCGAGCATGGCTCAGGCGGGAATTAACCAATTTGCAACTTACGGGCATGCCAATTTCCGTTACCTCGTGGTGACACGAAAAATCGGATCAACAATAACATTGAAGATGTAGCTATGTGACAATTCTGGCTTCTCGACAGTGCAAACTTTGTGAACAGCCTCGTTTTCGTTTGGACTGCCCGAACTTCAGCGTTGGTACACCCCCCCCCCTCATAAAATCGGTGTTTCGGTGCTTATTTACATTACTGGGGGGTCTACACACATTTTGCTGACGTAGATAACAAGCCCGCTATACGCTCGTCTTGATTTTTTCCGATTGGATTTGTAGAAGTTTAATACAAAGATCGACATTTTCTGCGATTTTTCAAGTCATCAAAATCACTTCGTTTTACTAGAAAATAATTAAAATATTTTTTAAAACTATGATAATATTTTACTGTGGTTATCTGACGATCTATTTGCCAAATTTCAGGCAAATCTATCCACTCCCATGGAGTGAATTTGTCCGCGCAGTTATTTCCCCTCCGGTATTTCATTGGGGTTTGTTGGTCACGTGACCCATTTCCCAACACACCCGTTGGCAGAATTGTTTGGAACAAGAAATACTATGCCCATCATATTTAATAATAAATACAACTGATATTGACCTGTGCAATTAATCATGTTTTAGACGTGTGGGGCTTTTGTTGTGCTTTCCAATGATACCAAGTCACAGGGACTTGAAGGGATTAAAATAAAACTTCTTACTACTGCTTGACTATAATAGTATAGTATTAGTATATAATAAAGGGATGTCAGACGCCATCTTTGTTATGACTTTTTTTATGATATATCGTCTGCTGTCATCTCACTAGTTGTAACAGTTCATGTCATTTTTATTGCCAACGAGACTTTACTTGATCATTATTCACCGTAAGATGTAATTAAATTGGTCCTTTTACAGCATTATTTATAACAAATAGAGCTTACGAAGCGAGGCCGATGTTGAGCGAGACTTGGTCACCCAGTTCCTATGCACATATCGAGTAATGATAGGTTTATAAAGGGACTGGGTGATACAGACTTCTTTTGATCTTATTTCGGGTTACTTCCGGGCTTGTGAAGTTGTATATCGACAAGTGATAGCTTTTTAAGTTTGATTTGTTATTATATACTAATACTATACTATTATAGTCAAGCAGTAGTAAGAAGTTTTATTTTAATCCCTTCAAGTCCCTGTGTACCAAGTTAATTGAAATTGAACAATAATTGAGAAAGTGACAAAACATTTAGTGAGGTGTTAAAATGGGTCACAACACAAAGTTATTTCGCGAGCGCTATTGTTTCTTACAAAATTAATTGACGCGTTAATGACTAATTATGCAACATTTAAATTGCCCTAACTTTCTTGCTATTTATTGCAGAAAGGTGATTTTGGTGTCATTGTAATGGCCTGCCGAAGGGCTTTCCAATAGTGGTATTTTCATTGCAATCTATTATTTTTTTTTTGTCACATAGCTATGCGGTCGTGTTGGTTAGAGATTTCGTCTGTATATATATATATATGATCTGGTAAAATTAATCATTAGTCGAAAAATTATTTTTCTATTATAGCCCGACATCAAAATTTTACTCTTTAAAAAAAAAAAAAAAAGACACTGACATCTTTTTTTTTTTTTTTATTTCGACCGACATCATCAATTCTATGTCCTAAAAATCTGTGAAACTAATAATCAAAGATAGGTTGCCAGGCAACGAAACATACACCCACAGCAGCTAAATCGTCCGGGCAGTCAACAAGGGTTGTCGCATATTTTTACTTTTTTCGGTAATGAAACATTTGTATAATAATACACTAAAAACTGATTAAGAGTAACAACTCATTATGTAATTATTAGAAAATCATTAGAATTTGATTGCTTTTTATAAAGTTTTACCCCACGCTAACAATTAGTATATACATGAAACATTTAATATCATGGATTTAGCTGTTCAGTTATCTAAATTCATTGAAAATCAAAATACTTGTTCGTTTCAACACCTTAAACTCTATGTATCAATCTGAAGTCAATCGGATGGTAACTTTGGCCTCTAGCGTCACAAGAATTTTTGAAGTTATCAAGGGAGATAACTCTGGCAGTAATTATTTGAAATCGCAGAAAATCAATAGGATTCTTCGTCTCATGAACTTAAACACTGTGTGTAAATCTAAAGTCAATCGGATATTAACTTTGGCCTCCAGAGCGTCCACAAGATTTTTTAAGGTGATCAAGGGCCATAACTCTGGCACTAATTAACGGAAATCGCTGAAAATCAATAGGCGTCTTTGTTTTATGACCTTAAAAACTGTGTATAAATTTGAAGTCAATCGGATATTAACTTTGGCCTCTAGAGCGTCCACAAGATTTTTTGAAGTGATCAAGGGCCATAACTCTGGCACTAATTATCAGAAATCGCTGAAAATCAATAGGCTTCTTCGTCTTATGACCTTAAACACTGTGTATAAATTTAAAGTCAATCGGATATTAACTTTGACCTTTAGAGCGTCCACATGATTTTTTAAAGAGATCAAGGGCAATAACTCTGGCATTAATTATCGGAAATAGCCGAAAATCAATAGGCTTCTTCGACTCATGACCTTAAACACTGTGTATAAATCTAAAGTCAATCGGATATTAACTTTGGCCTCTAGAGCGTCCACAAGATTTTTTGAGGTGATCAAGGGCCATAACTCTGGCACTAATTATCGGAAATCGCTGAAAATCAATAGGCGTCTTCGTCTTATGACCTTAAACACTGTGTATAAATTTAAAGTCAATCGGATATTAACTTTGGCCTCTAGAGCGTCCACAAGATTTTTTGAAGTGATCAATAGTGTATAAAAGAATATCCATATCCCCGACAGAATCTCCATTGGAGAATTCCAATGATACGTGACATATCGGTTGGCATTATGCCAATAAAGCAGTTCTAAATCGATTTTTTTTTTATACACTATTGACAGGCAATCTGAACGACAGACTCACCCTACCTATTACCATTTAATTTTCGTACGTTAGAAGGTACGTATTGTCATAGTTGTACAGAACTTTATTTTATAGCCATTTCAGTTATGGTTGTCACGTGATCATTGTCTATCATCGACGGATGAATAAAAACGTTTGCAAGTTACATGACTGTTAAGTGAAGGACTACAAATTGTGTTATTAAGAAATACCACGGCATTTTCTGATTTTAACTTCGGCATTTTCTGACACTGACAATAAACACTAATCAAACAATCAAATTGCTAAAATCATAACGCCAATTAACAAACAATACAAGAATACTTCATTAAAAACAAAACAATGATCATACGATCATACAAACAATACGATTAACATTAACTTTATTATAAAAACATCGGTGATTCGATCTGAAATCAAATAACAAAATAGTCAACGAGTACTATAGCTATTTCTTCCATATGATTAAATTGTGTACAATAGTAACTGTAAATTTTCCCGCGGTTAGATACTTCTAACCAATCAAAAAATTGTTGTTTCATCACTCACACCCTTCAATCGTGAAATCGAGCTTCTCGTGCGATTTTCTATAATTTAATAGATATTATAAATTAGTAAAATTTTAAAACTGTCATTCAGTCAATAAATTAGAACACAAAAATAAGTGTGTAAAATATTATATATTCCGGTACGTACCATTCCAGAGAATCTAGTCTCGCAACAATCGGATGATTGTCATTGTTAGATCCCGTATTCTCTACATCGCCATCCTCTACGGAACTACTACAGTCAGATAAATACGGCTCAAAACATATATGGCGCTATATTAATCATTTCTCGCGACGTATCTGTATCCGATACACTGCCCAAGCTAAAAGAACTACTGCTACATGATAACTCCAAATATTCTGTATGATAAAATGATCAATAAATAATAATACAAATGTTGGTGATCTAAGTTTATATGATTATTATTTGAAACCATTTCGTTTCTTAAAAGCCGACAATTGATTATTTCTATCGGCTTAAAAGATGTCCGTAGCGCCGGCTATAACAATTTCACACCAATCTTGTATCAATCAGAAGCCAATTATTGTTTGCTTACGGTCGGCTTATTCTGATAAAAAAAAAACATGGGGAATATGGCTACAACAACTGTCTTTATAAAACAAATTATAAAGTACAAAACAAATTATTCCGTAGTCAATTGTTATTTAATTAGGGGGATTAAGGAATCAGTCAGGTGTTAACGAATACACACGCCGAGTGTATACAGGTAATTAAGGAATAAACATTCCGAATATGCATTCGGTCACTGTGACGTCACTGGCGTCTGAGGGGATTAAGAGTGTTTTCAATAATTGGCCAAGTCGTTTTTACGAGAGGCCTATATTTGCGACTTTGGGTGACGATATCTGAATTAATTTTCATCAGATCGATGTTAAACTGCCGTAAAATGCATATAGTAACCAATGTCTATAAGCTCAATGAATTTAGTTTACTCATTTTATGTGCTCTTTAAACACTGTGTATAAATTTAAAGTCAATCGAATATTAATTTTAGCCTGTAGAGCGTCCACAAGCAATTGTGGACGCCGGACCGACGGATGGACAAGGGCGACGACAATATACGACCACATTTCAATGTGGGCGTATAAAAATGGGTGGCCTAATACAATCAAAGGTATTTTTTAAATCAGATAATAATTGTTCGAGAGATAGACAGAGAACAAGCAATACCGAAAGTGATTTTTCCTACAATCAAAGGCCATAATTCATTAAGTTACAATTTGATATGCCCAAATATCGAAAAGAATAAAGATCTTTAGGTTATAAACAAGCATTTCAGGTTTCATCAAAACCGAATTAAAATTGTGACCTCTACAGGGTCCACAACTTTGATATACCATATTTTTACACTGTTCTCGTACAAACGGCGGCCATTTTTTCTGGCAATTATGGTCCGATTTTCTCGAAATTCGAAATCAACCTTCCGTAGGGTGTAACGGTGATAGAGTCAAACGTTTTTTTAAAATCGGATAATAATTGTGACCTCCAGAGGGACCATAGGCGATTTTTCGGACAATCAGGGGCCATAATTCAGGAAGTTACGATCAGATATGTGCAAATAACGAAAGGATCTAAGATCTTTGGGCTATAACCATGTATTTCAAGTTTCATCAATATCGAATTAAAATTGTGACCTCTACAGGGTCCACAACCATGATATCGAACTCAGCCTTCCTTACGGTGTAACGGTGATATAATCAAACGTTTTTTTTAAACGGATAATAATTGTGACCTCCAGTAGAGGGACCACAAGCTAAGAAAAGGCAATTTTGCGTATAATCAAGGGCCATAATTCAGGAAGTTACGATCCGATATGTGCAAATATCGAAAGGAACCAAGATCTTTGGGTTATAACCATGAATTTCAAGTTTCATCAAAATCGAATTAAAATTGTGACCTCTACACGGTCCACAACCTTGATATACCATTTTTTAACAGTATTTGCGTACACACGGCGGCCATTTTGTATGGCAATTTTGGTCCGATTTTTCTGAAATTCGAACTCAACCTTCCATAGGGTGTAACGGTGATATAATCAAACGGTTTTTTAAATCGGATAATAATTGTGATCTCCATAGGGACCAGAAGCTAAAAAAAGGTGATTTTTCGGACAATCAGGGGCTATAATTCAGGAAATTACGTTCCAATAGGCGCAAATATCGAAAGGAATCAAGATCTTTGGGTTATAAACATGCATGTCAAGTTTCATCAAAATAGGTTCAAAATTGTGACCTCTATAGGGTCCACAAGCTAAAAACGTGATTTTTTGTACAATCAGGGGCCATAATCCATGAAGTTTTGATCCGATACATGCCAATATCGAAAGCAGCCAAGACCTTTTGGGGATAAACCTATATTTCAAGTTTCGTCAAAATCAGATAAGAATTGCGACCTGTAGAGAGTCCACAAACAAATTGTGGACGGACGGGCATCCGGACGGACAGGGGCGACGACAATATACGTCCACATAAAATGTGAAAGTCCACAAATATTTACAGTAGGCATCCTCAAACCAATCTTCCAACGAATTTCTGATGGGATCACAATTACTAGGTAACTGGATACATAAACAGCATAATTGTAGTGGTTGAAATATATAAAACTGCCATTTAAAACCATCATACATGTCCACTATCCTGACTAGTTTCGTCAAATAAATTTTAACTTTTTCAAAGGAACAGTTCAACAGAAACAGGAAACAAATTTGAAAAATGATGTCATATGTTGATGACATCACTAAGTTGTAATGGTTGCCCTGTCGTTGGTAACATGTAAGTTCTTCATTTTCTAGAAAGGTGATCTATCACATGAAAATGTGATGATACTATTAACAAAGGTGCCTATACACAAGTTGAAAATCCACAAATATTTACAGTAGGCATCCTCAAACCAACCTTCCAACGAATTTCTGATGGGATCACAATTACTAGGTAACTGGATACATAAACAGCATAATTGTAGTGGTTGAAATATATAAAACTGCCATTTAAAACCATCATACATGTCCACTATCCTGACTAGTTTCGTCAAATAAATTTTAACTTTTTCAAAGGAACAGTTCAACAGAAACAGGAAACAAATTTGAAAAATGATGTCATATGTTGATGACATCACTAAGTTGTAATGGTTGCCCTGTCGTTGGTAACATGTAAGTTCTTCATTTTCTAGAAAGGTGATCTATCACATGAAAATGTGATGATACTATTAACAAAGGTGCCTACCGGTATACACAAGTTGAAAATCCACAAATATTTACAGTAGGCATCCTCAAACCAATCTTCCAACGAATTTCTGATGGGATCACAATTACTAGGTAACTGGATACATAAACAGCATAATTGTAGTGGTTGAAATATATAAAACTGCCATTTAAAACCATCATACATGTCCACTATCCTGACTAGTTTCGTCAAATAAATTTTAACTTTTTCAAAGGAACAGTTCAACTTCCCGTTCACTCATCTATGGTGTTCAGTTATTAGATGAGGCGTCAAATTTCCCGAGATATGTCGAATTTCCCGAAATATGAATATAAATCAACATACAAATAATTTATCTATAGTGTTTAATTATAAGATAAAACTTTTAATTTCCCACTGCAGATCAATTCATTTTGATTACGATTATTTACATACAAAGTACGAATAAAACTTTGAGTGCAAAAAAATGCGCATACATAGATATTCACCTTACCGTGGCTGTACTATATATTATCCATTAGCCTATAAAAATAGTATTCCACCATTGACAAATACGTCAAAAATCGGTAAATCACGATATTCACCTTACCATGGCCGTACTGTTAATAATTGTATTTGTTTATTGTTTTCAGTTTAGTGCACTTACTCTTATTTTGTACGTTTCCAATCCATATTTTGTATACATGCCTAGTTGAGCATGCGCACTTTGAGTTTGTATCATGTAGCTAATAAAAACATATTATTGTAGGATTAGACACAGTTCGTATTTAACATGAACTTAACATGGTAGCAGAGCGTGAGGCGCTCTATATAGTGGCGTAGACTATCCCTAGGGCATCAAGAATTGTGTCACACAAGGTTTTAGATGAATTAACGAAGTCAGAAGGAAACTCGGTTAATTCGTACGGTTGGAGAAAAACCGGAAGTGTAAAAAACGTGAGGTTATTATAGGTTAGCGTAAAGCCATTATTGAGAGACAACTTACCGGAAGTCGGAGAAATATTGTAAACAAACGAGTGGTTGGAAAAAAAAAAAAGAGAAGAAAACAATAAAATGAGTTTGAAGTTAAATCCACCGGTTAGCGTAAAGCCATTATTGAGAGACAACTTACCGGAAGTCGGAGAAATATTGTAAACAAACGAATGGTTGAAAAAAAACCAAAAAAAACGAGAAAACTTATGAACGCTACAAGCAAGAGTTACTTGCTTGGAAAGAAATCACTAATTTAGAGAAAGAAAAGCAAGGCATTGCTGTTGCATTGTCTCTCCCAGAGCAACATCACATACGTGAGAGAGTGTTTGATGAGCTTAGTATTGTGGAATTGAAGACAAATCAAGGTTTCGATGTTTTGTTAACATTTCTTGATAAACATTTAGGAAAGGACGATCTTGTAGAAAGTCTTGAAAAGTATGCAGATTTTGAGGACTATAAACAAAAGGATGATCAGTCAATCAGTGAATTTATCTCAGATTTTGATTCAAAGTATGCCAAAATAGTGAAAAATAGGTTGCCAGGCAACGAAACATATGCCCACACAGCAGCCAAATCGTCCGGGCAGTCAACAAGAGGTGTTGCATATTAAGGAATTATCAGAAAATCATTAGAATTTGTTTGGTTTAGATAATCAAACGTTTTTTTTTTTAAATCAGATAATAATTGTGACCTCCAAAGGCACAACAAGCTAAAAAGGGTGATTTTTCGTACAATCAGGGGACATAATTCAGGAGTAATGACCTGATGGGCGCAAATATCGAAAGGAACCAAGATCTTTGGGTTATAAACATACATGTCAAGTTTCATCAAAATCGATTCAAAATTGTGACCTCTATAGGGTCCACAACCTTGATATAACATATTTTCACACTATTCGTGTACAAATGGCGGCCATTTTGTCCGTCAATTCTAGTCTGATTTTCACGTAATTCAAACTCTCTCTTCATTACTATGTAACGATGATATAGTTAAACGTTTTTTTAAATCGGATAATAATTTTGACCTCCAGAGGGACCAAAAGCGAACAAAAGCGATTTTTCGGACTATCCGGGGACATAATTCAGGAAGTTATGATCCAATGGGCGCAAATATCGAAAGGAACCAAGATCTTTGGGTTATAAACATACATGTCAAGTTTCATCAAAATCGGTTCAAAATTGTGACCTCTATAAGGTCCACAACTTTTATATAAGATATTTTCACACTATTCGCATACAAACGGCAGCCATTTTGTCCGTCAATTTTGGTCCAATTTTCACAAAATTTATGCTCAACCTTCATAACCATGAAATGGTGATATAATCAAACAATCAAACGGTTTTTTAAATCGGATAACAATTTTGACCTCCAGAGGGACCACAAGCTAAAAAGGGCAATTTTTTTGGACAATCAGGGGCCATAACTCAGGAAGTTACGATCCGATGGGCGCAAATATCGAAAGGAACCAAGATCTTTGGGTTATAAACATACATGTCAAGTTTCATCAAAATTGGTTTAAAATTGTGACCTGTATAAGGTCCACAACCTTGATATAACATATTTTCACACTATTCGCGTACAAACGGCGGCCATTTTGTCCGTCAATTTTGGTCCGTTTTCACGAAATTCGAAATCAACCTTCATAACCATGTAACGGTGATACAATCAAACGTTTTTTTAAATCAGATAACAATTTTGACCTCCAGAGGGACCACAAGCTAAAAAGGGCAATTTTTCGGACGATCAGGGGCCATAATTCAGGAAGTTACGATCCGATGGGCGCAAATATTGAAAGGAACCAAGATCTTTCGGTTATAAACATACATGTCACGTTTCATCTAAATCGGTTCAAAATTGTGACCTCTATAAGGTCCACAACCTTGATATAACATATTTTCACACTATTCGAGTACAAATGGCGGCCATTTTGTCCGTCAATTTTGGTCCGATTTTCACGAAATTCGAACTCAACCTTCATAACCATGGAACGGTGATATAATCAAACGTTTTTTTAAATCGGATAACAATTTTGACCTCCAGAGAGACCACAAGCTAAAAAGGGCGATTTTTCGGACAATCAGGGGCCATAATTCAGGAAGTTACGATCCGATGGGCGTAAATATCGAAAGGAACCAAGATCTTTGGGTTATAAACATGCATTTCAAGTTTCATCCAAATCGGTTCAAAATTGTGACCTCTACACTGTTCACAACCTTGATAAAACATATTTTCACACTATTCGCGTACAAATGGCGGCCATTTTGTCCGTCAATTTTGGTCCGATTTTCACGAAATTCGAACTCAACCTTCATAACCATGTAACGGTGATACAATCAAATGGTTTTTTAAATCGGATAACAATTTTGACCTCCAGAGGGACCACAAGCTAAAAAGGGCGATTTTTCTGACAATCAGGGGCCATAATTCAGGAAGTTACGATCCAATTGCGCAAATATCGAAAGGATCCAAGATCTTTGGTTTATAAACATGCATTTCAAGTTTCATCCAAATCGGTTTAAAATTGTGACCTCTACACTGTTCACAAGCTAAAAAACGTGATTTTTCGTACAATCAGGGGCCATAACCCATGAAGTTACCGTCCGATACATGCCAATATCGAAAGGAATCGAGATCTTAGGGTGATAAACCTATATTTTAAGTTTCATTGAAATCGGATAAAAATTGTGACCTGTAGACTGTTCACAAACAATTGTGGACGGACGGACGAACAGGTGCGACGACAATATACGTCCACATGAAAATGTGGGCGTATAAAAACAGATTAAAAGTCAGTGCATTACCATGTTTTTATAAGGTAGGGGAGACCGGGGCACATTGAACCACCATGGATATATCCTTTATAAATAATACTATACAACCCAACACTATACAGAAGTGAGATAACTTCTTAGACCCATTTCTCCATCAATAAGCAAGCCCATGCTGTCAATTATTTTCTTAGGCAGTGGATTTTTCAAAAAAGCGCTTAAAAGAGAAACATTTTCCATACATGTTAACTTCTTAGCCTAGGAAATTCTTGTACTTAAGTTCATATATGTCTAATCTATACAATCCAGATAAACCGGGGTTTGATCCATATAAGAGGGCATATTGATTTTTTTTTTTAAATTTTGATCATGACATAAAGAGATCTTCTAATAAAACATTTGATATGAAATGGGGACAACCATGTATGTGAACAAAGTGGTTCAATGTGCCCCAGTCTCCCCTATAGAAGGAATAAAAACAAGGGGCTGTACGGAGTATTTCTATTTTTCCCGTGTTTTCTTATCTTATGACACTTAATTACTTTATTGTATCGTCAGATAACCTCTTGCGGTCCCATATAACAACTTTTTGTCTTCGAAGGAATTATTAGTGAGCAGAAATTCGGCCGTTTATCTGTCATCACTCGTCACTTCAGTCATTCACATAGAGAGATAACTCGTGTTTTCCTTTGGTGTTCGTCACTTCCGATTCATGAATCCTTTATTACTCCTCTATGGTAGCGATGATCTCTGTGTTAGTATTATATTTGGAAAGTGTTTAATCAGTTCTATTTGGAAAGTGTTTAATCAGTTCTATCACATATGTGATAATGACTGGCACCAATATTGTCCTTTAAATGAGACTGACAAGACTTAAGGCGTATTAACCAAGTTGCACTTATTGTTAAATAAACTGTTAAACGCTTACTTATTGTTAAATAAACAATAATGTATGGAATAAATAAGTTTTACACTTTGATTTTTGTTGATTACCGATCACGAACGAGATTAGTTCACGGCTGTATATTAGTATTTTTGAATTGGCGTTTTAATTTATATTTTAGGTCAGTTCACCAATGTTTTAGTAATAAAGTATATCGCATTGTTTAATTAGTTCCCCGAAATTGAATTGGCTACGATGATGTAATAACAAAGATAGGTTGCCAGGCAACGAAACATACGCCCACAGCAGCTAAATCGTCCGGGCAGTCAACAAGGGTTGTCGCATATTTTTACTTTTTTTGGTAATGAAACATTTGTAATACACTAAAATCTGATTTAGAGTAACAACTCATGTAATTATGAGAATAAATTTTTACAACACGCTAACAATTAGTATATACATGAAACATTTAATATCATGGATTTAGCCGTTCAGTTATCAAAATTCATTGAAAATCAAAATACTTGTTCGTTTCAACACCTTAAACTCTGTGTATCAATCTGCGGTTTGACCTCTATAACGTCACAAGATTTTTTGAAGTTATCAAGGGAGGTAACTCTGGCAGTAATTATTTGAAATCTCTGAAAATCAATAGGATTCTTCATCTCATGACCTTAGACACTGTGTATAAATTTAAAGTCAATCGGATATTAACTTTGGCCTCTAGAGCATCCACAGGATTTTTTGAAGTTATCAAGGGAGATAACTCTGACAGTAATTATTTGAAATCTCTGAAAATCAATAGGCTTCTTCGTCTCATGACCTTAAAAACTTGTGTGTAAATTTAAAGTCGATTGGATATTAACTTTGGCCTTTAGAGCTTCCACAAGATTTTTTTAAATGATCTAGGGCCATAACTCTGGTAGTTATTATCGGAAATCGCTGAAAAACAATAGGCTTCTTCATCTCATGACCTTAAACACTGTGTATAAATTTAAAGTCAATCGAATATTAACTTTAGCCTGTAGAGGCTCCACAATATTTTTTGAAGTGATCAAGGGCCATAACTCTGGCAGTAATTATCGGAAATCGCTGAAAATCAAAAGGCTTCTTCGTCTCATGACCTTAAACACTGTGTATAAAATTAAAGTCAATTGGATATTAACTTTGGCCTCTAGAGCGTCCACAAGATTTTTTGAAGTGATCGAGGGCCATAACTCTGGTAGTTATTATCGGAAATCGCTGAAAAACAATAGGCTTCTTCGTCTCATGACCTTTAACACTGTGTATAAATTTAAAGTCAATCGGATATTAACTTTAGCCTCTAGAGCGTCCACAAGCAATTGTGGACGCCGGACCGCCGGGGGCGACGACAATATACGACCACATTTCAATGTGATATAAAATAATTAGTAGAATACAATATCAAAAAACCATCGCTTTATCCTTGATATTGTATTCTACTAATTATCATATGCATCATTTTGACTTTGTCGAAATCGACTCCATCAAATCGTCTGTAAGTGATAGATATTATGAAGCCGGGCCGATTTTGATAGATTCTATAAGGCGAGGATAAAATATATCCCACAATTCACTTGGCACATCTATTATTAGAAACAAAATAGAGACGATACAACAGCATGAATCGTAATTAAGGAGATTGTGAGAAGCCATACGTTTGATTTATGACGAGAGAAAATTACCATTTCAATTAAAAACTTTAAAACAAAATTTTAGAGAGTGTCATTGTTGACAAGCGAGATGTTTTGATAGATTCAGCACGTGGTAACTTAAAAGACTGGATAATCCAGACAGTGACCAACTTTCTGTCAAATTTTGAGGACCCATCCAGACTAATATTCGTAGAATATTTGTTTGGATGATAAGAGACTACTGTTTCTATTGATTGGAAGTTTCACATTTCAATGTGGGTGTATAAAAAGCGAATTGTATACATTGATAATTACATGAATATGAAGCATTTAAAATATAACACAATCTGTTAAAATATTAAGAATAATAGAAACAGCATCACATGGAATTTCACTAAATTTACATGAATTACAATCCGAAGTGATTGTTTTTTAGTGTAGTAATTTTTTGTCAGGTATCACAGCCATTTAATGATTTGTGTCTATATAAACTTTAAGCTAATTTGAGAAAACCATTGGTTTTTAAAGAATTGTTTCATACAACCCTCTCAGTTAATCATGTTTTTATTGCCAATCCATAACAATTAATTGAACTTTTATTACAGGCGAAGCAAAAAGTTTGCTATTGCCCAATATTATATACAGATATAAATAGTATGCATTGTAATATAAATATACCTACAGATAACAATAACAGTATATAATATATAATCCCCCTCCCACCTTTGTAAACTGAAATATAGATAGATATATACATAACCTAACCCCAACCCAAACCATTTGCCATTAGCTATGGTTTTTCTCTTATTTTTTATTGAGTGGTACAAATATTTTCTAAGATTTAGCAGTTTCATATTATTATCACTGTGATTCATGAGATTTCTTTTTTTAGTTTTTGAAGAGATGGAAAAGACCCAAAAATATTTTCTTATGGATGAATATATAAGCGGGACAGCTTATATTCATCTTCAACATTTTACATAATCTTTTATTTCTATCGATTTTATTATATCGCCCGGTTTCAGTGTTTAGTTGGAGAAGACCAAAACGAAAATGACCTTAGAGTTTTATATTGAATTTTTATTTAAAAATGAATAACGTATGTAAATACAACCCAACTTTCACTTAGCTAATTAAATGAAGCAATGGCAAACAATGCGATTATTACATGCGATTTTTTTTTTATATATTTTGGTTTTGGAATTTTCATGCAATTGGGAATTACATTCACGCATGGTGTATTTATAATTACATGACATTGCAGTCATTTCTTAAATATAGCCACGTCTTTTACAAAATATTTTTGTACTTGAAGCTGTTTAACTTACAAATTCAACATACAAACTGCTTACCGTATTCATACAAAAGACGATACGTATTCCAATTATACCCCGTTCTGTTTCCAGTAATAATCACAGCCACAAATATTAATTGTCATTGTTTTATGCGTCGTCACTCCGAAGACGCTACCAAAAAAATATCAAACAGGATCTTATGAATTGCAACCTATCCCACAGATAAACAGATTATTAATAGTAACATATTGATTATCGAGGCGACAGTTTGTCTGGAGAACTATGCATCACAGGGTACAAAGACTCTTTGCCTCACAAAAAACGCATGCAATTCTTTGTTAAAGGGGCATGGTGCTATTTAAGGAATGGTGCATGTGCCGATATAAAATGGCTTGGAAGCGGCTGTAAAATAAAGTCATTTCACACATGCCCAATATAATAAGTAATCGTGGAAAATACTTGACTCGTGCATACACCAATTGTATTGAATAAATATGTTTTACTTGTTTAGGTTTTTTTTTTATTCACCCATCTTCAATCATAATAATATACATATTATAGAATAATAGTACAGTATAGCACAGCCAGAATACACTAAAGTACATACATAGATCAATTACACTATACGAGTAGCATTGTTGACCACCTTATGTATCAGTGTTCAAATTACTAAATCCATTAAAATTACAAATCCTATCTATCTATCTTCTTGGTGTTTAACGTCTGCTTCCACATAAGTGATATTGCAGACAAGACGTAGGGGAGCCGAAGCTGATTCCTGTTTTTTAGAATATGATTTTGCAATCTTTCCATTTTGGCCTTAGGCCATGGATTGGATTTAGTGGGAAGTTCTTCACTTGATTTAATATAAAACATATCGTTTGGTAGATGATCTCTTCTGCTTCTGGATTGGTAGATGTCACCGTTTGGGATTAGTGTTTAGGTGCCAGGCCCGTCTTATCGTGGCCTCCCTCACTCCACTATCCCACTCTATGGGTTTGGTATCTGCTTCCTTTGCGGAATAGTGTTTAGGTGCCGAGTCCGCCTGACCGTAACTCCCCCTTACTGCACTATCCTGCTAGTTTGATAGATGTCATCTTTGTGGCACCTAAACACAAATCACAAATCCATTCAGTATGCCATTTTAAATTTATTTAATTTCTGTCATTGGTGTTATTTTAAATATACAGAGAAGTCATAAATGTTCGTTATTACAATATAGATTAATCTTTGATTGGAAGAAAACTATTGTTTTATTAATTCCCACCTGTGATCACATGTCTGGGTGCCATATGAAACCATGTTTTTGAATACGCACACCGTTATTACAGTATGGATTAATTGTTTGATTGCTGGAATGCTATTGTTTTATCACTTCTACCTGCATTATTTGTGATAAATGTACCTCTGATATAATGCAATATGGTTTGATTTAGGTGTAACAAAAATCGTTGTACTACAGTCAACATTTTATTGACCCAAATCTCGTGATTACGTAACATCAAGGCACATCATTGAAGCGTATTTCATAGGTGACTTCTTTTGGCGCCAGTACATGTCTAACTCTCCCGCTGGTCTATCGCACTGCCATTGCGGGGTTGACTTCTGGCCACATGTACACGTTAATTCATTTGTGATTTAATGAAGATGCATTACCTGTGTGATTTACCGAGTTCTGATTGTATAATTACCCGGGACGAGATTTACCAATTTTTGACGTATTTGTCAATGGTGGAATACTATTTTTATAGGATAATGGATAATATATAGTACGGCCACGGTAAGGTGAATATCGTGATTTACCGATTTTTGACGTATTTGTCAATGGTGGAATACTATTTTTATAGGCTAATGGATAATATATAGTACGGCCACGGTAAGGTGAATATCTATGTGTGCGCATTTTTTTACACTCAAATTTTTATTCGTACTTTGTATGTAAATAATCGTAATCAAAATGAATTGATCTGCACACGGGAAATTACAAGTTTTATCGTATAATTAAACACTATAGATAAATTATTCGTATGTTGATTTATATACGCATCTCGGGAAATTCGACGTATCTCGGGAAATTTGACGCCTCGTCTAATAACTGAACACCATAGATAAGTGAACGGGAAGTCCATTTTTAAACCCATCTAGGGGAAACTCAACGGCTCGGCCAATAAATGATCTCCACAGATAAGTGCACGGATCGTCCATTTTTAAACACATCTCGGAGAAACTAAACCCGTTGCTATTAATCTAAACCATGGTACTAATTAAACCATTTTTGTTATTCTTCAACGAGTTTTATCATTTATTGAACGATGTTTTCAAATTACACAGTATGAATAGAAACTATTGGTAAAACTAACATTTCAGACGATACCATATTTGTAGTGTAATACGTACGTGTCTCTCTTTTGTGTACCGGGGTGAGATGGTCTGTTGTATTAACTGGACGGAAATGCCTGTTCACCTTCTGTTATGAGTGAAAGTTGAATGAGCGGCTACTTATCAACCAGATCGGCGCTGGACTGGTTAGATTCTACTTATCTCTTGTGGCTGAGAGAATAAAGACTTTTTAGCCGAGAGAATATCTTCCGTCAAAGTTGTGGAAAGTGGTTGATTCTGAGGCAAAAAGGGGAATCACGACCGACCGATTTGATCAACAAAATTAGTCATTAACAAGATTGTAAGCAGAAAGTGAGATAATATAAGAGATAAAGAGTGGCTTTGAAGACCAAGTTATCCCGAGTGTCAGTGACTAGTTTCGTTCATATAGAACTCTGCACACTGGGGTTTAACGTCCATTTCGACGTTGGCGGGCGTTTATATTTATACTATTCCGAAGCCCCTGCGGGTTTTCCGTGGTTACTAATAGGCAGGGTTGCGGGAGTTGACCTCTAGGCGGCGTTTGCGAATTGTTACCGGGGGAGGGGTCGGCAGCTCGCATACCGGGGTTGTACAGAGGTTTGACACCATGTTGGCCTCTTGGTGGGGTTTGCAAATTTTTTTTTTACCGGGGTTGTGCAGAGATTTGACAACTGCTTGTTTAGATTGAAGTGCTAGTGTTCATAATTTTGCTCACTTGGATGGGTTGTAACATTGTTATTCGTCATTCGTCATAACAATAAAGGGATAGTATATAGATAAGGGTGTTGAGGTAACACCTGTGAGAGGGTTATAAGGCTAAATATAAATTCAAAGTTGGAACACTCAGGGTTAGAGCATTGTAAAACAAAAATAAAGATAGGTTGCCAGGCAACAAAACATACATCCACAGGAGGTAAATCGTCCGGGCAGTCAACAGGAGTCGCATATTTTTACTTGTTTCGGTAAAGAAACAATTATAATAGCCTACACTAAAATCTGATTAAGAGTAACAACTCATTAAGTAATTATCAGAAAATTTGTTTGGTTTTTATAAAGTTTTGCCCCATGCTAACGCTTAGTGTACAAAACATTTAAAATCATTGAAAATCAATATACTTGTTCGTCTCAAGACCTTAAGAGAGAGAGAGAGAGAAATGGGGTTTTAACGTCCACTAGACACAAACAAGGTCATTTTGGGACTAACATGGTTTAATTTTATTTCAATAATTCGCTTGCGCGTAGGGGTCTTTAGCAGTGGGAGGAAACCGGAGTGCCCGGAGTAAACCCACGAGGTTGAGAAGGCACCCCTATCTCCATGCCACATACGCTCAAACCAGGGCTTGAAACCACAGCCGCAAGCCAGAGGTGACCAGCCAGCTAGAGGTTGAAGCGTGGCAGTGGCACTCTAGACCACTAGGCCATCCCAACCCCCCTCAAGACCTTAAACTCTGTGCATCAATCTTAACTCTTAAGTCAATTGCATGATAAGTTTGGCCTCTAGAGCATTACAAAAGATTTTTCAAAGTGATCAAGGGAGATAACTCAAGCAGTAATTATCGAAATTTGCTGAAAATCAATAGGATTTTTTGTCTCATGGCCTTAAACACTGTGTATAAATTTAAAGTTCATTGGATATATACTTTGGCCTCTAGAGCGTCCACAAGATTTTTTGAAGTGATCAAGGGCCATAACTCTGACAGTAATTATCAGAAATCGCTGAAAATCAATAAGCTTCTTCATCTCATGGCCTTAAATACTGTGCATAACTCTAAAGTCAATCGGATATTAACTTTGACATCTAGAGCGTCCACAAGATTTTTTGAGGTGATCAAGGGCCATAACTCTGGTAGTAATTATCGGAAATAGCTGAAAATCAATAGGCTTCTTCGTCTCATGACCTTAAACACCGTGTATAAGTAAATCGGATATTAACTTTAGCCTGTACAGCGTCCACAAGCAATTGTGGACGTCGGCCGGCCGGACCGACAGACGGGGACGACGACAATATACAACCACATTTCAATGTGGGCGTATAAAAAGCTAGATTGGCTTCGAAGGTCCCTTGTTTACAGTAAATGATAGCTGCTCGGAATACATGGGTGAGCTCTGATTAGACTTGTTAAAATCAACCACCCACTATTATAACACCACCCTAATTTCTGCACGTCCTAAACTGACCTTGACGTTAATTCCCATCCCAAGAATAAACCTCCCCATTTCCCAAGACTATCTATCAACCATATGTCATAAACATATAAAACTTGACGGATATTTTGACAATGGTAAGGATTTTACCAAAATACCACAGTTGTTTTTTTTTTACATATCAACATGTCGTCTGCTTTATTAGTATGTGGGTTTTGACCCTATAGAAAGAGTGAACCAACAATTTTTCAAAGACCCAATATTGTCTTAAGGACCAAAGTCTTACAACTTGTCTTTCGACTGTACCTGGCGTTTAGACTGCGTACCATATAGTCACGATACTTTTATAAAATAAAAATACTGACCCTAATCTATCGCACGAAATGTAATGTCGTCATTTATAAATATCAAACAGGTAGGCCCCAATTGGAATATCCCCGGCTATATAGCGAATAAGCCAAATTTACCGTACTATACTGGGTCATTCCATGTCAACTGGACCACGATAGTCGAATGAAGCTCCATGCAAATCAAAAAATGCAATTTATCTCATCATATGCTATGGTTGTAAAGGGAAATACATTGGTAAAACTGAAGCTCAACTAACCCTTCGAATGAACCCTCATACATCGCAAATTAAGATTCCTAGTAATCAAACAATACCTTTAAGTGCACACACCGAAATGTGTGGAGGTGGAAAATTCAATGTACAAATTGAATTTTTTAAATAATGATTTACTTGAACACAAGCTGAACTTGAATGTAAAGAAAATTATTTCATCTAGAAATACAAACCAGAATTAAATAAACGGATAGTATAGTAACAGATGAAATAATTCTCTTTTTATTGATTATTTACTAATTTAATGTAAAAATGTGTAAATAATATTATTATGTTGTATTTGATATTTAAAGTAACGTCATGATGTTGCGTCTATTGTTCTACGTATCCAAAATTATTAGTACAACCACAAAGCTGCACTACTTTCATTCACAGTAAATGATAAGAAGATAAAAGGTATGCCGACACAAACTGATTTCAACACTGGTTTAATAACATTTTAACATTTCAAAGTACTTTTCGTCCCTCTTGGGACTATTCATAAATAATGTCATTGTATAAGGATGAACATTATAGTATATTTATACATATTTACATAGTAACACTGTGCTTTTAATTGGCTATAGTTACTATTGTCTATGGTTACATAGTATATCGTTAACTAATAGAAAACATGTACACATGTGTGTTTATCTTTAGCATATGGGTTCAATTTGGGAACAATGAATGGAAGATTATCATGAGATTGATTTAAAAAAATTAATTAATAAATAAATGAGGCTAATTGCCAATTGTTACTTATTGACTATTAAGTTGATGAACATATTTTTTAATAAAATGATTTTCCATTAATTTCCTTTTCGTGGTGTCATCGACTTTAATTTTATAAAGATAGGTTGCCAGGCAACGAAACATACGCCCACAGCAGCTAAATCGTCCGGGCAGTCAACAAGGGTTCCTTTCGAATTAAAATTGTGACCTCTACTGGGTCCACAACTTTTTTATGCCATATTTTTACACTGTTCGCGTACAAACGGAGGCCATTTTTTCTGGCAATTATGGTCCGATTTTCTCGAAAGTCGAACTCAACCTTCCGTAGGGTGTAACGATGATAGAGTAAAACGTTTTTTTAAATCGGATAATAATTGTGACCTCCAGAGGGACCATAGGCGATTTTTCGGACAATCAGGGGCCATAATTCTGGAAGTTTCGATCCGATAGGCGCAAATATCCGAAGGAACCAAGATCTTTGGGTTATAAACATGCATGTCAAGTTTCATCAAAATCGGTTCAAAATTGTGACCGCTATAGGGTCCACAAGCTAAAGATAGGCTGGCACTGCCAGGCAGGATACGCCCACATTTTCGAGAGATGGATAGAGAACAAGCAACACCGAAAGTGATTTTTCTTACATCATTAAGTCCTGTATTTCATACTGTATTGGGAGCAGCCATTTTGTTGGTCAGTTCCAGTCTGATATTCATGAAATTCGAAACCGACAATGATTATGGTGTGACGGTACACAACCTAGAAATGTGACTTTTCGGATAAGAATTTTGACCTGAAGAGGGTCCACAACCATGATATACCATATCTTTACACTATTCGCGCACAAACGGCGACCATTTCGTCCGTCAATTTTGTTACGATTTTCACGAAATTCGAATAATCCGGGAAGTTATGATCCAATATGCGCAAATACCGAAAGGAACCAAGAACTTTGGGTTATAACCATGCATTTCAAGTTTCATCAAAATCAAATTAAAATTGTGACCTATACAGGGTCCACAACCATGATATACCATTTTTTAACAGTATTCGCGTACAAACGGCGGCCATTTTGTCTGTCAATTTTGGTCCGATTTTCCCGAAATTTGAATTTAAACCTTCCTTACGGTGAAACGGTGATATAATCAACATTTTTTAAATCGGAAAATAATTGCGACTTCCAGAGGGACCACAAGCTAAAAAGAGTGATTTTTCGTACAATCAGGGGCCATAATTCAGGAAGTTACGAATCAATGAGCGCAAATATCGAAAGGAACCAAGATCTTCGGGTTAAAAACAGGCATGTCAAGTTTCATCAAAATCGGTTTAAAATTGTTTGGTTTTTATAATCAAACGTTTTTATTTTTAAATCAGATAATAATTGTGACCTCCAGAGGCACAACAAGCTAAAAAGGGTGATTTTTCGTACAATCAGGGGACATAATTCAGGAAGTAATGACCCGATGGGCGCAAATATCGAAAGGAATCAAGATCTTTGGGTTATAAACATACATGTCAAGTTTCATCAAAATCGATTCAAAATTGTGACCTCTATAGGGTCCACAACCTTGATATAACATATTTTCACACTATTCGCGTACAAACGGCGGCCATTTTGTCCGTCAATTTTGGTTCGATTTTCACGAAATTCGAAGTCAGCCTTCATTACAACGTAACGGTGATATAATCAAACGGTTTTTTAAATCGGATAATAATTTTGACCTCCAGAGGGACCACAAGCTAAAAAGGGCAATTTTTCGGACAATCAGGGGCCATAATTCAGGAAGTTACGATCCGATGGGTGCAAATAGCGAAAGGAACCAAGATCTTTGGGTTATAAACATACATGTCAAGTTTCATCAAAATCGGTCCAAAATTGTGACCTCTATAGGGTCCACAACCTTGATATAACATATTTTCACACTATTCGCGTGCAAACGGCGGCCATTTTGTTTGTCAATTTTGGTCCGATTTTCACGAAATTTGAACTCAACCTTCATTACCATGTAACGGTGATATAATCAAACGTTTTTTTAAATCGGATAATAATTTTGACCTCCAGAGGGACCACAAGCTAAAAAGGGCGATTTTTCGGACCATCAGGGGCCATAATTCAGGAAGTTAGGATCCGATGGGCGCAAATATCGAAAGGAACCAAGATTTTGGGTTTATAGACATGCATGTCAAGTTTCATCACAATCGGTTCAAAATTGTGACCTCTATAGTGTCAACAAGCTAAAAACATGATATTTCGTACAATCAGGGGCCATAATCCATGAAGTTCCGATCCGATACATGCCAATATCGAAAGGAACCGAGATCTTATGGGGATAAACCTATATATAAAGTTTCGTCAAAATCGGATAGGAATTGTGACCTGTAGAGAGTCCACAAACAAATTGTGGACAGACGGACGGACAGGGGCCACGACATAATACGTCCACATGAAAATGTGGGCGTATAAAAACGTAATTTTTCGTACAATCAGGGGCCATAATCCATGAAGTTTTGATCCGATACATGCCAATATCGAAAGCAGCCGAGATCTTTTGGGGATAAACCTATATTTCAAGTTTCGTCAAAATCAGATAAGAATTGTGACCTGTAGGGAGTCCACAAACAAATGTGGGCGTATAAAAACCGGTCCTTAAGATAGATGAATTGAATTTTGCTCTGGCTAGGAGGTGAATCAGATTGGGTGGTTGTCTTTGTGATTTAATCTGAGGTTGTCGTTTGATGCCAGGAGTGACCTGCTCTAGTACATTGTTTTAAAGAAGTTGGGATGTTGGGGGTTATGAGTAGTGACAAAGGTAATGCTATTATCCAAATTGTCTTTTGCTTTAGTAGCCCTCAGTGTTTGGATATCAATTGCCAAAAACTTCTATTACCTTGAGGGGGTAATACTGTTTCAATAAATTTCTTTTTAGCTCACCTAATCTGACAACCCGGAGGTCTTCATCTATCACAATTGTGCATATTTTTCTAGCTAAAGAGAAAGTTATATTATTTTTGGTAAGGCGTTTATACGAAAGATATTTCTTGGTATCTGTTTCTTTAGAATACATATCCCTTATAAGTAGTTCTCCCCTTCGTTTCACTAGAATGCGATTTGCAGATCGTTCATTTCAGTTGTGAATTTTATATTTAGGTCTAAATCTGCAATGTTGCCAAATCGTTCATTCAAAATACATCGTCTAGGAATCATTTCAACTGATTTTCTAAAAATAATCTGTAATCCACGCCATGTTCAATTTTCACAATTGAGTATAATTTTTCCGCAAGAAATCCCATTGTTAAATTACTTAATTGTGGTGCTGCCTTGGTATCCATCGCTATACCAAGAATCTGTTTGTAATTTGTTTCGCCAAATGTAAAAGTGTTGTTTGTCAGGATGATACGTATGGCTTTGAGGATAAAGGTTTTTGAAATTGTCTCATGACTGCATTCAGGGTGTTTATCCATCCAATATTCTACGGCCTGAAGGCATAGATCATGGGAAATATTGCCATACATGTTACAAACATCCATGGTTACGATGAAGTCGCCATCATTTAGATTTTGGGGTAATGTATTAACAAAATCTATGTCATCCCGAATAACAGATTTCACATTTTGCACGTACGGCGTAAGCAAGATATCAATAAGATTTAATAGCCGGATAGTAGGGCAGCATGGCGATTTATAGGCAGTGGCAACTTGGTTAAATAATCAATGAAATTGTCAAGCATAATATATATATATATATTAAAGTAGATAAAGTACAAGCACTTCTTTGTTTACGGTAGATAAATGCATAAATAAATAAAAAATATGTCCTGGTAAAAAATTCTCCACTATATATATATATAGAAATATGAAGTTTCTAGAAAGAAAAAACTAATTTCATCTTAGCTAGCGCTTTCACCCACTACGGGGATCGTCAGGCTTTTAATAATGGTTCATTGTTAGTACAACTGCAAAGCTGCACTACTTTGTTTCACAGTAAATGATAAGAAGATAAAAGGTAGGCCGACACAAACTGATTTCAACACAGGTTTCATAACATTTTAACATTTTAAAGTACTTTTCGTCCGTCTTGGGACTATTCATAAATAATGTTATTGTATAAAGATGGACAGTATAGTATATTTATACATCTTTACATAGTAACACTGTGGTTTTAATTGGCTATAGTTACCATTGTCTATGGTTACACAGTTTATCGTTAACTAATACAAAACATGTACACACGTGTGTTAATCTGTAGTATATGGGTTCAATTTCGGAACAATGAGTGGAAGATAATCACAGGATTGATTTAAGAAAATTAATGAAACTAATCGCCAATTGTTACTTATTGTCTATTAAGTCGAGGAACGTATTTATATATATATATAGTAGAATAGTTAATTAAAGCTGCTCTTTGGTAATATATAATAATAAAACGCCTGATGAGCCGCTATCGCGGTGAAAACGTTAGCATAAAAATGTAGTTTTATTTTGCCATCTTTAATTTCAATTATATATAAATAAATAAGATGTTTGAAAAGAAAACAGACTACATATTTAAAGTTAGCGCTTTCAGTTCCGTCGAAACCTCTTCAGACTTTTTAATATGATAGCGTAACTATATATAAACAAAAAGAAAGACATCACATCCGACGTTTACAATATGTTGTATTACTACTGTTAATAACAATTTACGTTGAAATTCAGTTTAATATACAATGAAATATACATATTTATGTAATGAAATATGTTTATAAAATACATGAGTTATATATAAAAAAAATAGAATAAATAAAAGATTCTACCCTCAGGTAAGAGTATATTATATAAATATAAAGTTTCTAGAAAGAAAGATAGGTTGCCAGGCAACGAAACATACGCCCACAGCAGCTAAATCGTCCGGGCAGTCAACAAGAGTTGTCGCATATTTTTACTTTTTTCGGTAATGAAACATTTGTAATACTCTAAAAACTGATTAAGAGTAACAACTCATTATGTAATTATCAGAAAATCATTAGAATTTGATTGCTTTTTATAAAGTTTTACCCCACGCTAACAATTGAATTAGTATATATACATGAAACATTTAAAATCACGGATTTATATAGCTGTTCAGTCATCAAAATTCATTGAAAATCAATATACTTGTTCGTTTTAACACCTTAAACTCTGTGTATCAATCTGAAGTCAATCAGATGATAAGTTTGGCCTTTAAAGCGTCCACAAGATTTTTTGAAGTGATCAAGGGCCATAACTCTGGCACTAATAATCGGAAATCGCTGAAAATCAATAGGCTTCTTCGTCTCATGACCTTAAACACTGTGTATAAATTTAAAGCCAATCGGATATTAACTTTGGCCTCTTTAGCGTCCACAAGATTTTTTGAAGTGATCAAGGGCCATAACTCTGGCACTAATAATCGGAAATCGCTGAAAATCAATAGGCTTCTTCGTCTCATGACCTTAAACACTGTGTATAAATTTAAAGCCAATCGGATATTAACTTTGGCCTCTATAGCGTCCACAAGATTTTTTGAAGTGATCAAGGGCCATAACTCTGGCACTAATTATCGGAAATCGCTGAAAATCAATAGGCTTCTTCGTCTCATGACCTTAAACACTGTGTATAAATTTAAAGCCAATCGGATATTAACTTTGGCCTCTATAGCGTCCACAAGATTTTTTGAAGTGATCAAGGGCCATAACTCTGGCACTAATTATCGGAAATCGATGAAAATCAATAGGCTTCTTCGTCTCATGACCTTAAACACTGTGTATAAATTTAAAGCCAATCGGATATTAACTTTGGCCTCTATAGCGTCCACAAGATTTTTTGAAGTGATCAAGGGCCATAACTCTGGCACTAATTATCGGAAATCGATGAAAATCAATAGGCTTCTTCGTCTCATGACCTTAAACACTGTGTATAAATTTAAAGCCAATCGGATATTAACTTTGGCCTCTAGAGCATCCACAAGATTTTTTGAAGTGATCAAGGGCCATAACTCTGGTAGTTATTATCGGAAATCGCTGAAAAACAATAGGCTTCTTCGTCTCATGACCTTAAACACTGTGTATAAATTTAAAGTCAATCGGATATTAACTTTAGCCTCTAGAGCGTCCACAAGCAATTGTGGACGCCGGACCGACGGACCGACGGACGGGGGCGACGACAATATACGACCACATTTCAATGTGGGCGTATAAAAACTAATTTGTATTTGGTACTTACCTTCATAATGATTGTTTTCTTCTACATGAGACTGAGAACTATTGAATTTATTTTGGTTATCTTTACTTGAAGTTAAGATGATCTTACTAGTCTCTTGTTTAGACGATTCAGGGAATTTAGGTGGATCGGAAGACTTGTGAGCACTAGGTTTTTTACCAATTGGTGGTGGAATATGAGGCTTTATGCCCTTAATATCTAAACAGTAAAAAGAAAATGTTTTCAAACTTTCAGAATAATGGATTCCAGTGAATAGCAGGACTATTTTTCGGCAATTTTGATCACCATTATAGTGTGCAAAAGACAACTGTACGTGTGCCTCTACTAGAATACTATTGTTATCTCAGTTATGTTACATATATTTATATTAGTATTCATTCCCGTTACATGTGGATTGGCACATAGTTTGGAGCAGTCAGCATTTATGGTTAACCAGCCACTGTCAGGCAGGATACGACCATATTTTGCAAGAGATGGATAGAGAACAAGTTTTAACATGATTAGCAAACAGAGGCAATAATCCAAAAAGTTATGGTTTGAAATACGCAAATATCAAAAGGGACTGACGTCTTTGGGATATAATGCTATGTTTTAAGTTTCATCAAAATCGGATAAAAATTGTGACCTCCAGAGGATACACATATTGCATACTTTTTACACAATTTGCGTACAAAGAGCGACCATTTTGCCAGGCAGTTTCATTTCGATTTTGCCGAAATTCGAATTAAAAAAAAAAATGTGCAAGCTAAAAATGAGGAGCCATAATCCAGGAGCAGGAGCCATAATCCAGAAAGTTACATTTGGATATACACGATTATCAAAAGGAACAAAGATCTTAGTATTAATGTTTATATATTAACATCTACAGGGACCACAAGATAAAAACGCGATTTTTCATACAATCAGGGACCATAATTCAGTAAGTTATGATCCAATACGAACAAATATCAAAGTAAACCATTTCAAGTTCCATGAAAATTGTGTCAAAATTGTGAACTCTAGAGGGTCCACAACCTTGATATACCCAGGCGCGGATCCAGAGGGGGGGTCCAGGGGGTCCGGCCCCCCCCTGCTCAGACTTGAAAATTTTTTTATGCGATTTTATTGGCGATTTAGACCTGTAATTTTGGAATTTACCTTCCGGAAATACGTTAGAATGAACCAAATTGAATCTAATTTACCAAATTAATCGGTTGAGCGCAATTAGTTAAGCAATTATCAAACCTAGACCCCCCCCCTGCAAAAAATCCTGGATCCGCGCCTGATACCACATGTAATACTTACAAATGATGAAAATGTGGGCATATAAAAATTGTAACCTTTATTGGGTCAACAATTTTCTATACATGCAATTATCTAAAGGAACTAATATCTTAGTGGTATAAACTCTATAAACCTATATTAATTGAAGTTTCTTTGAAATGGGACGAATTGTGACTTCTAAGAGGGTCCACAACCTTGATATCTTATATATTTACTCTATTTGCCTGCGAGGGGCGGCCATTTTGTCCAGAAATTTTGGTCTGATTTTCACCAAATTCGAACTCAACCAAAATTTTGGTGTAATGTGAACGGTGATATATTTGAACGTTTTTTTTTTAAATCAGATAATAATTGTGACCTTTCAAAATTCGAGGGACCTCAAGCTAAAAGATAGGTTGCCAAACAACGAAACATACGCCCACAGCAGCTAAATCATCCGGGCAGTCAACAAGAGTTGTCACATATTCTTACTTTTTTCGGTAATGAAAAATGTATAATACTCTGAAATCTGATTAAGATTAACAACTCATAAAGTAATTATCATAAAATCATTAGAATTTATTTGGTTTTTAGAAAGTTATGCCCTCAGATAATAATTGTGACCTTTCGAGGGACCTCAAGCTAAAAGATAGGTTGCCAAACAACGAAACATACGCCCACAGCAGCTAAATCGTCCGGGCAGTCAACAATCATGGGTTTAGCTGTTCAGTTATCAAAATTCATTGAAAATCAATATACTTGTTCATCTCAAGACCTTAAATTCGGTGTATCAATCAAATGGATGATAAGTTTGGCCTGTAGAGTGTAACAAAAGATTTTTTAAAGTGATCAAGGGAGGTAACTCTGGTCGTAATTATCGGAAATCACTGAAAATCAAATTTAAGGTCAATTGGATATTAACTTAAGCCTGTATTAAATTCGACCATGAGCCAGACTATCGCCAAATGTATTAATTTCAGAAATAGGAGACAATTCAACAAACTACGATCTATTCTGCTTATTTACATGCCCGTTAATGTAGATGTTTCACTATTTCTCATATTCAGTTCAAAATGGTGACTATCAGTAGACCTAAATCGAAATTCTACTCTGAAAGTTTTTAAGACATTCCTTCAAGAATTCAGAAAATATAACCCCCATGTCTTTATAAGTAAAATAACACGCCAACAGTGAGGCTGATGTCCCCCACCGAAATCCCAAAATAAATAGATGACACATATTAAATAATTGCACATTCATTTTTTTTCAAATGTATCAAGCAATCAAACTGTACACGAAGTGTCATCCAAAAGTGTTTTATAAAGAAAAATGCTAAAACCGACGAGAAAAATGAAAATGTACCCTAGTTAGGGGGACCCTAAAGGCAAACAAAAGGGCCCCCACGCTTGACAAAAGGGCCCCTCTGGCCAAGGGAAAGGGCACTCGTGTCAGAGTCAATCGTTTCTATACACTGTTACTGTCGAATCCATTACTGAATGAGAATGCAGTCATTGTATTGGCATAAAAATCATCAATCAAGATGAACTCAAGTTATCTTGTCCCAAATTATCAACCAATCAAATTGCTTATCTCTGCCTACCCTAAGCAGAAAATGCTCATCTTCGAACTCCATCAAGGCATTGACCTAATAAGCATACACACCAATTTTGAACATTTTAACTCAATTAGAAGGAGTTTTATTGTGTTCCAAAGTCTCAACCAATCAAATTGCGTATCGCTCTGCTTACCCCGAGCAGAAAATGCTCATTATCGAACTTAGTCATGGTATTACTGTAACAAGCCAACAGTGAGGCTGATGTCCCTCGCCGAAATCCCAAAATAAATAGATGACACATATTAATTAATCGCACATTTATTTTTTTCAAGTATCGAGCAATCAAACTGTACACGAAGTGTCATCCAAAAGTGTTTTATAAAGAAACATGCTAAAACCGACGAGAAAAATGAAAATGTACCCTAGTTAGGGGGACCCTAAAGGCAGACCAAAGGGCCCCCACGCTTGACAAAAGGGCTCCTCTGGCCAAGGGAAAGGGCCCTCGTGTCCGAGTCAAACGTTTCGATACACTGTTACTGTCGAATCCATTACTGAATGAGAATGCAGTCATTGTATTGGCATAAAAATCATCAATCAAGATGAACCTAAGATGAAATTGCTTATCTCTGCCTACCCTAAGAAGAAAATGCTCATCTTCGAACTCCATCAAGGCATTGACCTAATAAGAATACACACCAATTTTGAACATTTTAACTCAATTCGAAGGAGAGTTATTGTGTTCCAAAGTCTCGGCAAATCAAATTGCTTATCGCTCTGCTTACCCGGAGCAGAAAATGCTCATTATCGATCTTAGTCAAGGTATTACTGTAATGAAACTATACACCAAGTTTCATCACTCTCACTTAATTAGAACTAAAGTTATCGTGTCTCAAAGCATCAACCAATCAAATTGCTTATCTCTGCTTACCCTAAGCGGAAAATGCTCATCTTCGAACTCCATCAAGGCATTGACCTAATAAGCATATACACCAAGTTTAAACATTTTAACTCAATTAGAAGGAGAGTTATTGTGTTCCAAAGTCTCGACCAATCAAATTGCGTATCGCTCTGCTTACCCTGAGCAGAAAATGCTCATCTTTGAACTCCATCAAGGCATTGACCTAATAAACACATACACCAAGTTTGAACATTCTAGCTCAGTTAGGAAGAGAGTTATTGTGTCCCAAAAAGTGTGACGGACAGACAGACGGACAGACAGACAGACAGACAGACAGACAGACAGACAGACAGACGAACCCATTTTAATAGTCCCCCAACTTTCTTCGAACGGCAGGGGACAAATGAAACTATACACCAAGTTTCATCACTCTCACTTAATTAGAACTAAAGTTATCGTGTCCCAAAGCATCAACCAATCAAATTGCTTATCTCTGCTTACCCTAAGCGAAAAATGCTCATCTTCGAACTCCATCAAGGCATTGGCCTAATAAGCATATACACCAAGTTTGAACATTTTAACTCAATTAGAAGGAGAGTTATTGTGTTCCTAAGTCTCGACCAATCAAATTGCGTATCACTTTGGTAAAATGCCGCGCCTTGCACATGAAAACAGGAACAAAGCTATTGGTATGCTTTAATGTCCACCCGTCGACCATTGTTGGCCGCAGACAATATCTCCACGCCTCTGGAAGAGTTGCCGATCGACCCTGACCTAGAGCGCCTACCTGTAACAAGATCGCCACATCCGGCTACAACATCTGCGCAACGGGTTCCAGTAAATTACTACTACTGCCAGGGGAATTGTTGGAACATGGCAATATCAAATCAGCCCTTATATAGTCTTAAAGGCATCTGGCTGCTCTTGGATTACGCTGTCCTTGGGTTACGCTGCCGTTGACCATACCAAGGTCAAACCCTTTTGCATTGTCATCAACTTGCCAGACAGCAATGGGCTGCAAATCATTTGTATCTGCATAACACACCATGGCGAAATGTCATCTTTTTTTTTTCAAACAATATTTTATTCAGAAATTGAACTGGATTGAGGAACAGGCATAGCCTATATGACCTCTCTCCTAAATACAAGAATTAATATAGATATGTAAAGAAGTAATTGAGTGAACAACAAAACAATAAAATGAATACTTAATCAACAACATTTCATATATACATATTTACACATTGGCTACCCAGTTGTTCATGTTCGCATTTGGGTCGATATAGATCTTAAGAGTCATTCCACAAGAAAACCATGCAGAAGGTGGGAAGGTGGGGGTCGACAGATCAAGTTCATCTCGGGAGGATTTTATGGACTCCTCAAGACTACTTCACAGCCAGAAGAACCGATCTCAAAATTTAACCGTTATTGAGATATAGCCTCAGATTGATTTTTGGACATTTTTGCCCTTTTTCACGTCATTTTTGGTCAATTTTCAGCCACCTATTCTGGCGAGTCTAGGGTTTGGATGAAAATAGTGGTGGTTGGTGATGTTAGTGGGGGTCTTCCTGTGTCCCAATGTAAAGACCTTATGATCGCATCTATTCTCTGGGAGTAATGGTCAGCAAAATTATAACATATGGCAAACAAAATAGAAAATATACACCTTCGAAGATTAACCCTATTTTCTATGATGCAGGGGTAGGTCAAAATATCGAAATGGTTTTATGCACAACTCGACCCCCTCTATCGATATAAGAAATAAAATCTCTGTCACCTCGGCTCATTCAATGCGAAATCATGAGTCAAAGTTGGTGAATTTCCCATATTATAAATCTCCGATTCTCTATGAAATGACCAACTTCTTTCATACAGGGTAAGCCAGCTTTCTCCAATTCGTCGCCAAATCGAATATTCGCCCATGCTCGCTGGTAGCAGCAGTAAACCTGTTCGAGCAAAACTGGTCACTTTGATGAAGCTTGGTATCCAATCCAAGATGGCCGCGCCCGGGGACCGCAGAAAATTGAGGTTTTTCTTCATTTTTGGCCATTGAATGTGGCACATATCCCAACATACGAGAACTAACATGACTTCATACAATTGAAAGACTGTACTTAAAACATTAAGGTCCACCTCATTACATAGCAATAAGAGATGTGAGAACCGAAAATGAACTGATTTCTTGACGAAGTGGAAATTTTGATCCAGTCGCTACCGCCTGGATCTCAAATGCAAAAGGACGTAAATATTTCCTGCATGGTACCACACCTATGGGAAATCCATACAAAGACTGTGCTGTGTACTAAGAGTGTACTAATATAAGAACATCACATTAAGGTCCACCCTTTAGCACATTACATAGCATTATGTGATGTGACAACCGAATGGGAGCTGATTTCTTGACGAAGTGTATTTTTCTTATCTTGATTCGTCGAGTTTAGATGGAAAGGTAACATGTGCTGCCCATCGCTACCGCCTCGGTTACAAACGGAATATTCCATAAGGGGAATCCATACAAAGACCTTGATGAGTCACTTAGAATCTGTTTATTCTGTTTATTCCTATTGCATGGGGTAAATATCGATAAAAAAAAAATCAAATCTTGTATGTGTAATTGACAACAATTGACTGACTTAAGCGATGGACTTCAGAAGTCCTCAAACTAGCTGCATTGAGTCTGATATAGCTGTAATACCTTTACTGGAGGCTAGCTTGTTAATTTTAGAACTTTTTTCTTCTGTTCTAGGTATATGCTGGAAATGTTACAATGTCAATAATGAGAAAATGAACTGTAAAAAGAGTCAGGTTAGTTCTTCAAATAAATAATATGGTATAGGGTCAAAAATTCAACTTCATCATGTAATCATTTCCATAGCCCAAAATGGATCTTGACAGGCCTTTTAAAACTAAATTATTTCACGTGGTTTGATATTACTGTGGGAACTGATGACATCCATCCAACTGCTACATCATCTGCAGCTACTGGTAGTGCCTCTAACACCTATTATCAATCTACTGCTACTACATCATCTGCAGCTATGGGTAGCAGTATTGAAACACCGCCACCACTTCCTGTAACAGCTACTAGTACATAGAACTGCCAAAAGTGGGAGGGATGTCATCAGTTCCAACAGTAATTTCAAACCACATAAAACAATTTTCTAAACTTATTCCATATAAAATAATTTACTAAATTTTTTTTCTAAGTATTTGCATGGATCAAAATTTGAAAAATTTTCTTTACAAATCAAGTGTCCAACTGATCAACTAGTCTGGTCCCTGTTCCCGGCCAGTCCATCATTCTGAGACTAGATACAAGAAAATTTTCAATGGCAAATATACGTTGCGGTTGATATTTTGAGAGGTGGCCCCTGGTAGAAATATCGTGGGTGGGGAGTCAAAAGGTCGTATCTGGATTTTGGGAAATCGTCCAGGAGAGCCTAAACAAGCACAGGACAAGCATAAGAATCAAAATGTTGTATGTAAAAGGTCATATTTCTGAAGCTTTTCTCGAATATTTATTGACAAAATGCATGTGTAGCCATATAAACAGTATGTAACTACCTGCACATATCAAGCTCAACATCTAGTACAGAAATAATGAGTGAAAGCTCGTTATTTGCAATTCTATACAGCAAAGACGTATCTCCGGAAAATATTCACCTTTACCTGCTTCAATTTCATAGATTTCACAAAGTAAGCCTAGACAATAATTTCAATAATAAGTATTTAATCATAAAACACTACTGGCTATATTTCATTTGATTGTATTACTTAAGTGAGACACAAAGTTGATTTTTTTCAAGAAAATACAACATTTTCGCTCTTAATAATTTCTTTTTTTGGAACACCCCATATACAACATTTTGAAACAATATCTATAAACCCTCTTTTTATTGGCTTAGAAATACGACAACCAGATGAAAAGATGCGCAAGAAAATTCTCATTCTGACTAAGCAAAAAAGTGAATTTTGCAAAATATGCTTGATACAACATTTTGACTCCCCTTCATGTACACATGTAGTTTTACAAGATCTGACAAGATCCATTTTGGGCTCTGAAAATGATTATATGATGAAGTTGAATTTTGGACCCCATGCCATATTATGTATTTGAAGAACTAGCCTGTTTTTTTTTCACGGTCCATTCCTCATTATGGACAGCATCACATTTCCGGTATGTACCTAGAATAGAAGAAAAAAATATCTAAAACTTACAACACCTTCAGTAAAGGTATTACAGCTATATCAGACTCAAGGCAGCATGTTTGAGGACTTCTAAAGCCCATGACTTTACCCAGTCAACTAGAGGTTCACCGCACAACTCTTTTCGGCCAATTGTGTATATACCGCACAACTCTTTTCTGCTAAATTAGTTGTGGTCAAGCACACATAGAAGGTTTTTATTGATATTTCAAAGACACAATTTTATTCCTTTCTTTTTTCAACAGTATTTTATTAAACTTAGCTGATTCTAAGTGACACAGCACGGTTTGTCTATATATTTCCCTTAGGTGTGGTACCATACAGGGGATGTTTACGTCCTTTGTGACTATTGCGTTTGAAATCCAAGCGGTAGCAAGAGGCAGCACATTAAGGTCAAAATTTCCACTATACGTCAAGAAATCAGTTCCAATTCGGTTCTCACATCACTTATTGCTACGTAATGTGCTAAAGAGTGGACTTAAATGTTTTTAGTACAGTCTTTCAATTGGATGAAGTCATTTTAGTTCTCATGTGTGGGATATGTGCCACATTCAATGGCCAAAAATGAAGAAAAACCTCAATTTTCTGCGGTCCCGGGCGCGGCCATCTTGCATTGGATACCAGCTCGAGCCGGTTTACTGCTGCTACCAGCGAGCATGGGCGAATGATTTGGCAAAGAATTGGAGAAAGCTGACTTACCATGTATGAAAGTAGTTGACCATTTCATAGAGAATCAGAGATTACAATAGGGAAAATTCACCAACTTTGACATATGATTTCGCATTGAATGAAACGAGGTGACAGAGATTTTATTTCTTATATCAATAGAGGGGGTCAAGCTGTGCATAAAACCATTTCGATATTTTGACCCACCCCCGCATCATAGAAAATAGGGCTAATCTTCGAAGGTGTATATTTTCTACTATATTCGCCATATGTTACCTTTTTGCTGACCATTACTCCCAGAGAATAGATGTGACCTTAAGGTCTGTATATTGGGGCACAGGAAGACCCCCACTAACATCACCAACCACGACTAATTTCATCCAAACCATAGACTCACCAGAATAAGTGGCTGAAAATTGACCAAAATTGACCTGAAAAAGGGCAAAATTGGCCAAAAATCAGCCCGAGGCTGTATCTCAATAACGGTTAAATTTTGAGATCGGTTCTTCTGGCTGTGAAGTAGTCTCAAGGAGTCCATAAAATCCCCCCAAGATGAACTCGATCTGCCGACCCCCCACCTTCCCGATTCTGCATGATTTTGCATGGTTTTCTCATGGAATGACACTTAAAACCTTCTGCTCATGTCAAAAAACATGAGGACCCTTTCAAAAATGGTTAACGAAATATCACTGCTGCTTGCACCGTATAACAGATTATGTGTATTGATAAAATTCGGTGGTAAAAGATTTATAGATATTTTTTGTGCATCAAAATGTAAGGAGCAATGTAAATGAAAATGATCTGTATCTTCGAAGGAAAGACCGCAATCACACTCAGGGCTGTCTGAAATATGCCTTGAAAATTTATGCCCATTTAGGTCACTGCATGAGAGACGAAGACGACTATGTAATATTTGATTTTTACGTTTGCCATAGTTGAAATAAGGGTGTATATTTTTATCTTTATCAGTTATTTTAGTTTTAAATTTATTTATAGAGGTCGAATTTTTGATACTTATATCAAGGTTATTCCATTCTTTTGTAGTAGAAGGTATAAAGGATTTAGAGAATAAAGTTGTTCGACAAAAGTAATCAGTTAAAATATTGCTATTACGAAGATTATAATGAATATTGGAAAATTGAATTAAATTGTAGAGGTATGGAGGAGTTAAATGGTTAATAATTTTGTACATCAAGATGAGTTTGTGACACCTTCGCCTCTCTTGCAGAGTGATTAATCCTGTTTCTTCATATAATAATGTATGACTGGTACCCTTTACAGCCCCGCATATAGTTCTGAGTGCATCTAGTTGCAAGTGTTCTAATTTGTTTTTTTTAGTTCTTCTGTGCACCCATCCCATATTACGTCACAATAGTCAAAATGTGGTAGAATATAGTATAGTTTCCAAGGTATTTCTATTAAGGTGGTGTTTTAATCATTTTACTCGTTTTAGTCAAAATAATATTTAAATGTTTGTCCCATTTGCAGTTAAAGACTTTTTAAATTTAGCAGCAGTTTTAAAAAATTCCTGCATCGTGATATTAATCGTATCGTGGGGTATGAATCGAGATGCGCATCGTATCGTGGCCTGGCGTATCGTTGCAGCCCTAGTTATAAATGGCTCAAAATCTTCCCGGCTTCCATAATCAAAGGAGTTATCTCTTAGTGAGAATAAGAGCTATGTCCCTTGGTTGTACTAAAAAAATATGCTCCAAGCTACACACGCCCCTGAAACGAAATAACTTTATCGCAGTCGGAAAACATCGTATATATTAACTGTGTTTATAATGCTACAGTAGAAATTAAAATACATGTTAAGCTGGAGATGAAAAGATCGGCTTTTGACATGAATTATTTCAAGATCAGCCTAATACATGTATTAAATGAACAGTGCGTTTACTTATTTATACCCACAGACACTGGCCTGTTTATAATGACATGTTATACAGAGGGAGCGAGGGAGAGAGAGGTGTATAAATCTAATAATGTAACACTTTAATGTTAGTCTCAAAGATAACTAAATATTATATTGTGCAGTATGATGTTTGTCGCAAAATAGGAGTAGTCGGTATCAAAATATTAAGTACTCACTGTATACGTCACGCTACTCACGCAAAACTTTTGTATATAAATAGTTGGTCGCAAAATCAGCGCAGTCGGTCGCGAAATAGGTGCAGTCTGTATCAAAAGTGTCTCTGTATACGTCATGCTACTTACGCAAAACTTTAGTGTAAAATAACCTTGTCAACTTATCATGTCAATTTTTTTTAGTTTAATGTTACTTCTATGGCTGTTAAGTCTCGTGCTAAAAGGAGTAATCGTTTGGCCTACATATTGTTTTTTACAAAATTGACAAGTTATACAGTATATTACATAAGAACTGTGGCAATTTAAACAATTAGCTTTAATATAAAATTTTTTTTGGTCTATACTAGTAATATAATTGGTGGTTTCGGTCTGTTGCAAAGGTTTGCATCCTCTATAAAAATTATTATTAATTACAGGCACTTCTGTTTTTTTCAATGTGTTTACTTCTATCAACTGACCAATGGTCCTGCATTTTTTCTGTGAAATTACAATTTTAGAATTATTCAGTAGTTTAGACATACGGGCACTAGTCTCTAAAATTGAAGTGTCTTGAGCTAAGGTACGTAAATTAGGTTGACGGGGGTCATAGGTAGTTACCCAAGGTATAACTTTCTTAACATTAAAATATTTAATAGTGTATTGTAGTAATTCATTTCTGCTTTTTTGATGGACTTTGTTAAATTCTTTTTTGATGGTTTTAATTTTATATCCGCATTGTTTAAGGTAGTTTTCAAATTTAGTTAAATGGTAGCTGGTCCATTCAGGTTTGCTGCAAATACGCTTAATGCGGATGGCTCCACTGTAAATTATTACGTAAATTAGGTTGACGGGGGTCATAGGTAGTTACACACTGGACCCTTTGTTCTGACTCAGGTGTTCAAGTTACTGATCAACCTGTATTGTATTGTTTTAGCACGTGCACAGGTGATCTGTTGAGGAAAAGTAGGTGCTCATATAAATGAACACCCCAACATACCAACCCGGTGATTGCCAAAACAGACCGGGTAATTGCGTGCGTGAACTGTATTAGAAATAACAAACAGCACCGTGTTAAATACAAAAGATAAATACATGTAGTTAAAACAATAAATAAATATTTTTTTAATGTAGATTGTGAAATAATATCATTAACTCTAGTATAAGGAAGAAATACACAAAACCTTGCGAACTTTGGATAAATTTCTGTTTGACCATGTTTTAGATAATTGTAATCTTGTAAAATACCTTTCCTACATCATCGTACATGCTATTTTTTTCGCACATGGTTAGTTTGTTATGTGGATGGCAAATCGTTAAAGATAGATTGCCGGGCAAGGAAACATACCTTCACAGCAGCCAAGTCGTCCGGGTAGTCAATAAGGGGTGTCGCATATTTGGTCTTTTCTCGATAAGGAGAGAGAAATGGGGTTTAACGTCCACTCGACACAAACTAGGTCATTTTTGGACTAATGTGATGCAATTTTATTTCAATAATTCGCTTGCGCATAGGGATCTTTAGCATTGGGAGAAAACCGGAGAACCCGGAGAAAACTCACGAGGTTGGATAGGCTACCTAACTCCTTGTCACGTACAACCAGTGAATAGAAACCATGCCAGTTGACTCAGTGGCAGACCTTATGATAAAACGCGCAAGCGTTAACCATTCGGAAATCGAACCCACGTTGTTGGTAAGGAAAAAATTTACAACATACTAAAATATAATTACGAATAACAAACCCACTAAGTAATTGCCATACTTCTTTGGCTTCTAATTCTGGCCTATATGAAGTTGAGTACTTAAAACATTAAATATCAAGGGCCATAAATCTGGAAGTCATTATCGGAAATCTTCGTCTTATGGCCATCAGCAAAAAGGCTTAAAATACATTTATACAAATACCAATCCAAATTCCTTAAAATTGCATATCAAAAACCTGACACTGGAAAGATCTGATTTGTATGCATCGTAAATAAACATATATACACTGTTATGTTCGGGTCATTGACCCACTCCCCAATTTGCTGAGTAAACAACAATATATGGCATGCAAAATAATGTATTGATACCTTTTACAGACGAATTGGTCAAATTATTTTTGTACGATAAAGGGCCTGTGATAAACTTGCGTCTCCCTCGTATCTGTCCATTTTCATTCACTCATTCAACTTCTTACACAAACAAAGAATCCAGTGTGTAAGTCAGTTATCGACCTTCGACCCTCGGGGTCAAGTTAGATAAACACCCGCGCCCGTGCATTGAACACTTCGAACGCTGCGCGTTCTCAGTGTACAACTTTGCACGAGCTCGGGTGTTCATTTAACTTGAACCCCTCTGTCTCAGTCGATAACCCTTACTTACCCAAGGTATAACTTTCTTAACATTAAAATCTTTAATAGTGTATTGTAGTAATTCATTTCTGCTTTTTTGATGGACTTTGTTAAATTCTTTTTTGATGGTTTTAATTTTATATCCGCATTGTTTAAGGTAGTTTTCAAATTTAGTTAAATGGTAGCTGGTCCATTCAGGTTTGCTGCAAATACGCTTAATGCGGATGGCTCCACTGTAAATTATTGAATTGAAGATATGATGAGGATGGCAGCTGGATGGTTTGAGGTATTGATGACTGGCTGTTTCTTTGCAGAATAAATTAGTTTCCAGTTTGTTGTTATGATTGATGACTTTAACGTCTAAAAATGAGACTTCAGTATTACTGATATTCATAGTGAATTTGATTTTAGGGTGCTGTTGGTTGAGGGTTGTTAAAAAATTATGACATTCTTCGAGGGTAGACGAAGAAATAGCCCATATATCATCAATAAATCGAAAGTGTTCATCTGGTCTATTTGGTAAATGATTCCAATATTTTTTTAACCAATAAGTCATATAAATATTACTATACGTAACTGCAAACGGGGTCCCCATAGCAGTTCCACTAATTTGATGGTAAAATTTTCCATTAAATTCAAATTCATTGTTTGTTAGTACAAAATTAGCTAGTTGAAGGATAGCGTCGATATCTGTAGGGTGTAAATTGCTGTCTTCTTCACAAGCTACTTTAAGGGCCTCTATTCCTTCTGGTATAGGAATATTAGGATATAGACTAATAACATCAAATGTGAGTAGGTAGGTATTATTACTTATATTTATATTTTGTAATTTTTGTAGAAAATTAGTGGTGTCTTTCACGACTTCGGTGCAGTAGGCTTCTGCAATTGGTTTCAATTTCCAGTCAAGCCAATATGATGTTTTAGCTGTAGGGGAGTTAGTATGACTGCAAATGGGTCTTCCTGGAGGGATTTCACCTTTATTCTTAGTCTTCTGTATTTTGCCTAAGATGTAAAATTGTGGGGTTCGCTGTTTAGGCCAGTGAAGAATAGCTTTTTTTTCATTATCTGGTATTGTCAAATTAAGAATTATTTTTTCAAGGTTCTGATGAATCATATGGGAGTTATCACTGGGTACTTCTTGATACACGCTCAAGTCATTCAGGTGTTTAAAACATTCGTTAATATAATCATGTTTGTTCCATATAATTATGCCACCGCTTTTGTCACTATTGCCAATTACAATATCTGTATCTGCTTTAAGGGAGTGGATAGCTTGTTTTTCTTCTTCAGTGAGGTTGTTTCTTATTTTATGTTCTCTGTAATTTTTTAATAGTCTATACTGATTTTTACAATGTAACTCAAGTGCTTCATCTCTGTTGGAAGGGGGTGACCAATTGCTCTTTATATAATGGGAAGGTGGTAAAATTTCTTTAGCTGGTTTGTCAGGAAAAAATTCTGAAAGTCTTAATCTGCGTTGAAAAGATATAAGGTTTTGAATTTCTTGGATTTGATCAAATTTAGGGGGTAGTGGACAAAATGAAAGACCTTTTTGAAGTAGACTGTATTCTGAGTGTGTGAGGGTCTTAGAGCTGAGGTTATGGATAATACAGCCAAATTTTCCATCAAGTAGTAGTTTCTTATTCGTTTTACCTAGTTTAATATCATGGCGTTTAAATCTTCTGGTCTTCTTTTTTCTTGTGGTAACTTTTTTAGTAGCAGATGAATCCCCCTTATTAACAAGTAGATTACCTAGTTTGTTATGGTGAGTATGTTGAAGAGATAATCGGAGTCTATCACATGATGATTGAATTTTATTCATTTCCTCCATGAAACTATTTAGGGGAAAAACATTCTTTAATTCAGTGATTGCACTCTTATAGTTTTTTCTAGTTTCTTTTATCTTTCTACTGAGAAATGTAATAGTGATGTGGTTAAGTTTTTGGGAGGCTTGGTTGAGACTTGATGCCCATAGTTTTGATAATTCTGCGTCATTTTCAACAATAGGTTTTAAACTTATCTCTAGACATTTCGGGAATATTTTGTGGCTTCTACATTTGGTTAGAAATTTTTGATATTCTTCAAATCTGACTAACCTTGATGCTTCATTCTTTGTGCTGTTAAGTTGTTTCATGATTATGTCTAAAAATCGTGATCTGTCTATTGACGATGCAATGGTGCCTCCAAAACAATTAGTGAATACGAATGATAAAGTGAGAGGAATCCAAAACCATTTAAATAACACTCGAAGAATGTCATAATTTTTTAACAACCCTCAACCAACAGCACCCTAAAATCAAATTCACTATGAATATCAGTAATACTGAAGTCTCATTTTTAGACGTTAAAGTCATCAATCATAACAACAAACTGGAAACTAATTTATTCTGCAAAGAAACAGCCAGTCATCAATACCTCAAACCATCCAGCTGCCATCCTCATCATATCTTCAATTCAATAATTTACAGTGGAGCCATCCGCATTAAGCGTATTTGCAGCAAACCTGAATGGACCAGCTACCATTTAACTAAATTTGAAAACTACCTTAAACAATGCGGATATAAAATTAAAACCATCAAAAAAGAATTTAACAAAGTCCATCAAAAAAGCAGAAATGAATTACTACAATACACTATTAAAGATTTTAATGTTAAGAAAGTTATACCTTGGGTAACTACCTATGACCCCTGTCAACCTAATTTACGTACCTTAGCTCAAGACACTTCAATTTTAGAGACTAGTGCCCGTATGTCTAAACTACTGAATAATTCTAAAATTGTAATTTCACAGAAAAAATGCAGGACCATTGGTCAGTTGATAGAAGTAAACACATTGAAAAAAACAGAAGTGCCTGTAATTAATAATAATTTTTATAGAGGATGCAAACCTTGCAACAGACCGAAATGCAAAGCATGTGCAACTATGGAAACCACCAATCATATTACTAGTATAGACCAAAAAAAATTTCATATTAAAGCTAATTGTTTAAATTGCCACAGTTCTTATGTAATATACTGTATAACTTGTCAATTTTGTAAAAAACAATATGTAGGCCAAATGATTACTCCTTTTAGCACGAGACTTAACAGCCATAGAAGTAACATTAAACTAAAAAAAATTGGAAAATCCCCCCACATTGCCCCACATTTTAATACACTCGGTCACGAATCTTATGTTTGCACTGTACTCGATAAAATCCCTCAGAATGATAGAACTAAACTTAATATTGCTGAATCACTTTGGATCCACAGATTAAATACTGTATGGCCTTATGGTTTAAATGAAATGCCTGTAAATTAATTCTAATTTTTTTAACTTTACACCCTTTATAATTATTATGTCATCAATGTTATGACGTCATACTAACATTATGACATCACTTGTTACCATGACTAACCTTGAACTTCAACTGCATCATTTTTGTAACTTTCAATCTCTGAAGAAGTAGGTTTTTACCTACGAAACGTTAGATACTTTAAAGATGGTTTTGTGATACCTTTGACTTTGTTTTTATCCACTCCTACTACTGGTGTCACTGTATCAAGTTTATTATGACTTTGATCCTGTCTATGTTTATGTTATTTAAATGGTTTTGGATTCCTCTCACTTTATCATTCGTATTCACATTTTCATGTGGACGTATTATGTCGTCGCCCCTGTCCGTCCACAATTGTTTGTGGACTCAATAGAGGTCACAATTTTGAACCGATTTTGATTAAACTTGACATGCATGTTTATAACCCAAAGATCTTGGTTCCTTTCGATATTTGCACCTATCGGAACATAATTTCCTGAATTATGGCCCCTGATTGTCCGAAAAATCACCTTTTTTAGCTTGTGGTCCCTCTGGAGGTCACAATTATTATCCGATTTTAAAAACTGTTTGATTATATCACCGTTACACCCTAAGGAAGGTCGAGTTCGAATTTCGGGAAAATCGGACCAAAATGGCCGCCGTTAGTACGCGAATACTGTTAAAAAATGGTATATCAAGGTTGTGGACCCTGTAGAGGTCACAATTTTAATTCGATTTTGATGAAACTTGAAATTCATGGTTATAACCCAAAGATCTTGGTTCCTTTCGATATTTGCGCATATCGGATCGTAACTTAGACGGACAGGGACGAAGACATAATACGTCCACATAAAAATGTGGGCGTATAAAAAGAGAGGGACCACAAGCTAAAAAAGGTGATTTTTCGAGCAATCAGGGGCCATAATTCAGGAAGTTATCTTTCACTGTGAACATAAAGAAAGGTGAATGCTTTTTTGAATGATTTACTTTAAAATGATTAAATTCACATTATTTGCGAGTCTGCAAAGAAAATAACGGTGCGAAATTATACTTATAGTGATATTTATAGCATAAGTGAATATGTTGTATGCTCACATGATATTATGCAATATTCTACCTAATTTATAGTATAATGATTGACTGAGATCTTTTATATAGAAATGATATTATACAGTATTCTACCAAGTTTTATAGTACAGTGTTTGATTGATATATAGGAATGATATTATGCAGTTTGAATGATATGTTCTATATAGGAATGATACTATGCAGTATTCGACAAATTTTTATACATGTAGTATCTTTATACTTTATAGTATAATAATTGACTGAAATGACATGCATTTGATTGAAATATAGTATAAAAGCTGGAATGCAGACATGTTTTTACATAGACATAATGCATAACAATTTACTAAAATGTTTTCATAGAGGAATAATACTATTCAGTGTTCTACTTTATAATACTTGAATGAAATATAGTTTAATAATTGAATGAAATGCTTTATATAGACATAAGTTTACCAACACAAGCATTTGGAATTGACTTTTCAGAAAAACTGCAAATGGGACAAACACTTAAATATTATTTTGACTAAAACGAGTAAAATGATTAAAACACCACCTTAATAGAAATACCTTGGAAACTATACTATATTCTTCCACATTTTGACTATTGTGACGTAATATGGGATGGGTACACAGAAGAACTAAAAAAAAACAAGCCAACAGTGAGGCTGATGTCCCCCGCCGAAATCCCAAAATAAATAGACGACACATAATAATAAATCGCACATTTATTTTTTTCAAACATATTGAGTTATCGTGTCCCAAAGCATCAACCAATCAAATTGCTTATCTCTGCTTACCCTAAGCGGAAAATGCTCATCTTCGAACTCCATCAAGGCAATGACCTAATAAGCATAATATACACCAAGTTTGAACATTTTAACTCAATTAGAAGGAGAGTTATTGTGTTCCAAAGTCTCGACCAATCAAATTGTGTATCGCTCTGCTTACCCTAAGCAGAAAATGCTCATTATCGAACTTATTCAAGGTATTACTGTAATGAAACTATACACAAAGTTTCACCACTCTCACTTAATTAGAACTAAAGTTATCGTGTCCCAAAGCATCAACCAATCAAATTGCTTATCTCTGCTTACCCAAAGCTGAAAATGCTCATCTTCGACCTCCATCAAGGCATTGACCTAATAAGCATATACACCAAGTTTGAACATTTTAACTCAATTAGAAGGAGAGTTATTGTGTTCCAAAGTCTCGACCAATCAAATTGCGTATCGCTCTGCTTACCCTGAGCAAAAAATGCTCATTATCAAACTTAGTCGAGGTATTACTGTAATGAAACTATACACCAAGTTTCATCACTCTCACTTAATTAGAACTAAAGTTATCGTGTCCCAAAGCATCAACCAATCAAATTGCTTATCTCTGCTTACCCTAAGCGGAAAATGCTCATCTTCGAACTCCATCAAGGCATTGACCTAATAAACACATACACCAAGTTTGAACATTCTAGCTCAATTAGGAAGAGAGTTATTGTGTCCCAAAAAGTGTGACGGACAGACAGACAGACAGACGGACGAACCCATTTTAATAGTCCTCCAACTTACTTCGAAAGGCGGGGGACAACAAATTAGAACACTTGCAACTAGATGCACTCAGAACTATATGCGGGGCTGTAAAGGGTACCAGTCATACATTATTATATGAAGAAACAGGATTTATCACTCTGCAAGATCGAGGCGAAGGTGTCACAAACTCATCTTAATGTACAAAATTATTAACCATTTAACTCCTCCATACCTCCACAATTTAATTCAATTTTCCAATATTCATTATAATCTTCGTAATAGCAATATTTTAACTGATTACTTTTGTCGAACAACTTTATTCTCTAAATCCTTTATACCTTCTACTACAAAAGAATGGAATAACCTTGATATAAGTATCAAAAATTCGACCTCTATAAATAAATTTAAAACCAAATAACTGATAAAGATAAAAATATACACCCTTATTTCAACTTTGGCAAACGTAAAAATCAAATATTACATAGTCGTCTTCGTCTCTCATGCAGTGACCTAAATGGACATAAATTTTAAGGCATATTTCGGACAGCCCCGAGTGTGATTGCGGTCTTTCCTTCGAAGATACAGATCATTTTCATTTACATTGCTCCTTACATTTTGATGCACAAAAAATATCTATAAATCTTTTACCATCGAATTTTATCAATACACATAATCTGTTATACGGTGCAAGCAGCAGTGATATTTCGTTAACCATTTTTGAAAGGGTCCTCATATTTTTTGACATCCTCCCGAGATGAACTTGATCTGCCGACCCCCACCTTCTGCATGGTTTTCTTGTGGAATGACTCTTAAGATCTATATCGACCCAAATGCGAACATGAACAACTGGGTAGCCAATGTGTAAATATGTATGAAATGTTGTTGATTAAGTATTCATTTTATTGTTTTGTTGTTCACTCAATTACTTCTTTACATATCCATATTAATTCTTGTATTTAGGAGAGAGGTCATATAGGCTATGCCTGTTCCTCAATCCAGTTCAATTTCTGAATAAAATATTGTTTGAAAAAAAAAGATAGGCTGACACTGCCAGGCAGGATACGCCCACATTTTTGAGAGATGGATAGAGAACAAGCAATACCGAAAGTGATTTTTCCTACATGTACATCATTAAGTCCTGTATTTCATACTGTATTGGGAGCAGCCATTTTGTTGGTCAGTTCCAGTCTGATATTCATGAAATTCGAAGCCGACAATGATTATGGTGTGACGGTACACAACCTAGAAATGTTACTTTTCGTCAAAATCGGATAAGAATTGTGACCTGTAGAGAGTGCACAACCATGATATACCATATTTTTACACTATTCGCGTACAAACGGTGACCATTTCGTGTGGCAATTTTGGTACGATTTTCACAAAATTCGAACTCAACCTTCCTCATCAAAATCGAATTAAAATTGTGACCTATACAGGGTCCACAACCATGATATATCATTTTTTTAACAGTATTCGCGTACAAATGGCGGCCATTTTGTCTGTCAATTTTGGTCCGATTTTCCCGAAATTCAAACTCAACCTTCCTTACAGTGTAACGGTGATATAATCAAACGTTTTTTTAAATTGGATAATAATTGTGACCTCCATAGGGACCACAAGCTAAAGAAAGGGGGATTTTGTGTATAACCAGGGGCCATAATTCAGGAAGTTACGATCCGATATGCGCAAATATCGAAAAGAACCAAGATCTTTGGGTTATAACCATGAATTTCAAGTTTCATCAAAATCGAATTAAAATTGTGACCTTTACAGGGTCCACAACCTTGATATACCATTTTTTAACAGTATTCGCGTACAAACGGTAGCCATTTTGTATGGCAATTTTGGTCTGATTTTCCCGAAATTCGAACTCAGCCTTCCTTACGGTGTAACGGTAATATAATCAAACGTTTTTTTAAATCGGATAATAATTGTGACCTCCAAGCTAAAAAAAAGGCGATTTTGCGTATAATCAGGGGCCATAATTCAGGAAGTTACGATCCGATATGCGCAAATATCGAAAGGAAGCAAGATCTTTGGGTTATAACCATGAATTTCAAGTTTCATCAAAATCGAATCAAAATTGTGACCTCCACAGGATCCACAACCTTGATATACCATTTTTTAACAGTATTCGCGTACAAACGGCGGCCATTTTGTATGGCAATTTTCGTCCGATTTTCCCGAAATTCGAACTCCACCTTTCTTAGGGTGTAACGGTGATATAATCAAACGTTTTTTTAAATCAAATAATAATTGTGACCTCTAAGCTAAAAAAAAGGCGATTTTGCGTATAATCAGGGGCCATAATTCAGGAAGTTACGATCCGATATGCGCAAATATCAAAAGGAAGCAAGATCTTTGGGATATAACCATGAATTTCAAGTTTCATCAAAATCGAATCAAAATTGTGACCTCCACAGGGTCCACATCCTTGATATACCATTTTTTAACAGTATTCGCGTACAAACGGCGGCCATTTTGTATGGCAATTTTCGTCCGATTTTCCCGAAATTCGAACTCAACCTTCCTTAGGGTGTAACGGTGATATAGTCAAACGGTTTTTTAAATCGAATAATAATTTTGACCTCCAGTGGGACCACAAGCTAAAAAGGGTGATTTTTCGTACAATCAGGGGCCATAATGCAGGAAGTTACGAATCAATGAGCGCAAATATCGAAAGGAACCAAGATCTTCAGGTTATAAACATGCATGTCAAGTTTCATCAAAATCGGTTCAAAATTGTGACCTCTATAGGGTCCACAACCTTGATATAACATATTTTCACACTATTCGCGTACAAACGGCGGCCATTTTGTCCGTCAATTTTGGTTTGATTTTCACGAAACTCGAAACAGAGCCTTCATTACCATGTAACGGTGATATAATCAAACGTTTTTATACGCCCACATTTTCATGTGGACGTATTATGTCGTCGCCCCTGTCCGTCCGGACGTCCGTCCGTCCGTCCGTCCGTCCACAATTTGTTTGTGGACTCTCTACAGGTCACAATTCTTATCCGATTTTGACGAAACTTGAAATATAGGTTTATCCCCAAAAGATCTCGGTTCCTTTCGATATTGGCATGTATCGGATCAAAACTTCATGGATTATGGCCCCTGATTGTACGAAAAATCACGTTTTTAGCTTGTGGACCCTATAGAGGTCACAATTTTGAACCGATTTTGATGAAACTTGACATGCATGTTTGTAACTCAAAGATCTTGGTTCCTTTCGATATTTGCGGCTATCGGAATGTAATTTCCTGAATTATAGCCCCTGATTGTCCGAAAAATCACCCTTTTTAGCTTGTGGTCCCTCTGGAGGTCACAATTATTATTCGATTTAAAAAACCGTTTGATTATATCACCGTTACACCCTAAGGAAGGTTGAGTTCGAATTTCGGGAAAATCGGATGAAAATTGCCATACAAAATGGCCGCCGTTAGTACGCGAATACTGTTAAAAAATGGTATATCAAGGTTGTGGACCCTGTGGAGGTCACAATTTTGATTCGATTTTGATGAAACTTGAAATTCATGGTTATAACCCAAAGATCTCGCTTCCTTTCGATATTTGCGCATATCGGATCGTAACTTCCTGAATTATGGCCCCTGATTATACGCAAAATCGCCTTTTTTTTAGCTTAGAGGTCACAATTATTATTCGATTTAAAAAAACGTTTGATTATATCACCGTTACAGCCTAAGGAAGGTTGAGTTCGAATTTCGGGAAAATCGGACGAAAATTGCCATACAAAATGGCCGCCGTTTGTACGCGAATACTGTTAAAAAATGGTATATCAAGGTTGTGGACCCTGTGGAGGTCACAATTTTGATTCGATTGTGATGAAACTTGAAATTCAAGGTTATAACCCAAAGATCTTGCTTCTTTTCGATATTTGCGCATATCGGATCGTAACTTCCTGAATTATGGCCCCTGATTATACGCAAAATCGCCTTTTTTTTTAGCTTGGAGGTCACAATTATTATCCGATTTAAAAAAAACGTTTGATTATATTACCGTTACACCGTAAGGAAGGTTGAGTTCGAATTTCGGGAAAATCAGACCAAAATTGCCATACAAAATGGCCACCGTTTGTACGTGAATACTGTTAAAAAATGGTATATATCAAGGTTGTGGACCCTGTAAAGGTCACAATTTTAATTCAATTTTGATGAAACTTGAAATGCATGGTTATAACCCAAAGATCTTGGTTCCTTTCGGTATTTGCGCATATCGGATCGTAACTTCCTGAATTATTCGAATTTCGTGAAAATGGTACCAAAATTGCCGGACGAAATGGTCGCCGTTTGTACGCGAATAGTGTAAAGATATGGTATATCATGGTTGTTGACTCTGTACAGGTCACAATTCTTATCTGATTTTGACGAAAAGTCACATTTCTAGGTTGTGTACCGTCACACCATAATCATTGTCGACTTCGAATTTCATGAATATCAGACTGGAACTGACCAACAAAATGGCTGCTCCCAATACAGTATGAAATACAGGACTTAATGATGTAGGAAAAATCACTTTCCGTATTGTTTGTTCTCTATCCATCTCTCGAAAATGTGGGCGTATCCTGCCTGGCAGTGCCAGCCTATCTTTTTAAATCGGATAATAATTTTGACCTCCAGAGGGACCACAAGCTAAAAAGGGCAATTTTTCGGACAATCAGGGGCCATAATTCAGGAAGTTACGATCCGATGGGTGCAAATATCGAAAGGAACCAAGATCTTTGAGTTATAAACATACATGTCAAGTTTCATCAAAATCGGTTCAAAATTGTGACCTCTATAGGGTCCACAACCTTGATATAACATATTTTCACACTATTCGCGTACAAACAGCGGCCATTTTGTTTGTCAATTTTGGTCCGATTTTCACGAAATTTGAACTCGACCTTCATTACCATGTAACGGTGATATAATCGAACGTTTTTTTAAATCGGATAATAATTTTGACCTCCAGAGGGACCACAAGCTAAAAAGGGCGATTTTTCGGACAATCAGGGGCCATAATTCAGGAAGTTACGATCCGATGGCCGCAAATATCGAAAGGAACCAAGATTTTGGGCTTATAAACATGCATGTCAAGTTTCAAGATATAACATATTTTCACACTATTCGCGTACAAACAGCGGCCATTTTGTTTGTCAATTTTGGTCCGATTTTCACGAAATTTGAACTCGACCTTCATTACCATGTAACGGTGATATAATCGAACGTTTTTTTAAATCGGATAATAATTTTGACCTCCAGAGGGACCACAAGCTAAAAAGGGCGATTTTTCGGACAATCAGGGGCCATAATTCAGGAAGTTACGATCCGATGGCCGCAAATATCGAAAGGAACCAAGATTTTGGGCTTATAAACATGCATGTCAAGTTTCATCACAATCGGTTCAAAATTGTGACCTCTATAGGGTCCACAAGCTAAAAATATGATATTTCGTACAATCAGGGGCCATAATCCATGAAGTTCCGATTCGATACATGCCAATATTGAAAGGAACCGAGATCTTATGGGGATAAACCTATATTTCAAGTTTCGTCAAAATCAGATAAGAATTGTGACCTGTAGAGAGTCCACAAACAAATTGTGGACAGACGGACGTCCGGACGGACGTCCGGACGGACGGACGGACGGACGGACAGACGGACGTACGTCCGGACGGACAGGGGCGACGACATAATACGTCCACATGAAAATGTGGGCGTATAAAAAGATGACATTTCGCCATGGTGTGTTGTGCAGATACAAATGATTTGCAGCCCATTGCTGTCTGGCAAGTTGATGACAATGCAAAAGGGTTTGACATTGGTATGGTCGACGGCAGCGTAACCCAAGGACAGCGTAACCCAAGAGCAGCCAGATGCCTTTAAGACTATATAAGGGCTGATTTGACATTGCCATGTTCCAACAATTCCCCTGGCAGTAGTAGTAACTTACTGGAACCAGTGGAACCCGTTGCGCAGATGTTGTAGCCGGATGTGGCGATCTTGCTACAGGTAGGTGCTCTAGGTCAGGGTTGATCGGCAACTCTTCCAGAGGCGTGGAGATATTGTCTGCGGCAAACAATAGTCGACGGGTGGACATTAAAGCATACCAATAGCTTTGTTCCTGTTTTCATGTGCAAGGCGCGGCATTTTACCAAAGTGATGAATGTTGAAATTTTGATCTGTATTTAAAGGTCCACAGTGCAGGAAATGCACATGCAAAACGTGAAACAAGACAAGTGCTGCATTTGCACGGACAAAGTTCATTACAGAGAACTGGTATTGGATAGGACTTTCTTCCAATGCAAGCAATGGATGTATCAAAACTAAATATTTACCACTTTCTTTTTTATGAGTGTTCTTGACATTGCTAGACATTTGTTTTTTGTTGTCGTGGTTATCCACTGTCATGGCAACTGGAGCCTTGTCTGGTAATTTTGGGTAGAGTGTTGCTGGAGGTCCTTTGGAGGTCTTTGGTTTTAACTACAAAAGAAAAACAATATGAATTTATTTTAGTGTTACACTACGCTATGCATTGGGCAAGTACTGGTCTTTGGAACTGACATAAGTAGGGTAGCAAGGGTGCACAGTACATGTACACACATGTACATCATACTTTATATGGCTTCATTCAGTCCTGAGTTTTCTCCAATCATGGCATGGGGTTAACCTGTGGAGGCAAAAAATAACATCGTTTAGAAATACAAGCTTTATTGTGGGGGGGTGACTTCACGTGGCTGACAACTTATTTACAGTTTTATGACATTTCACAATGTTACAATTAATGTCAGAACATAACAATAATAACATGTAGATGTTGTCATTTGAAAATGAATATATGTAAAAACAATAGGGATCATCCTTAGGGTATAAGGAATATGTATTTTAAGTTTCAAGATGATTGATTAAGAATTGTGGCCAGTAGGCGACACACGAAATGAAAATGGGCGTGGCTCTGTCCCCCAACTGATAGGGATGTTCCTTAGGGTACAAAGTATTCAAACTTTCAAGACGGCTTGTAGACGACAAACAAATAAATACAAGGGCTCGGGCATGCACCAAAAAAGAATACGGATCATCCTTAGGGTGTAAAGAGTAAGTATACAAAGTTTTAAGAAAATCCAGTAAGAATTGCGCCCTGTAGGCGACATACAGACACACAAAAATAAAATGGGCGTGGCATGCACCCCAAATGATAGGGATCATCCTTAGGGTATAAAGAGTAAGTATACCAAGCTTTAAGAAAATCAAGTAAGAATTGCAAATAAATATGTATGCAAAGTTTCAAGATTATAAGTTAAGAAATGTGGCCTGTAAACGACAAACAAATACTAGAAATGGGCGTGGCTCAGCCCCTGAGGGTCGGGCATGCACCAAAAACAATAGGAATCTTTCTTAGGGTATAAGGAATGAGTATACAAAGTTTGAAGAAAATCCATGAAAAATTGTGCCGTGTAGGCGACCCACGGACACACGCACACACACACACACAGACAGGGGCGACAGCATAATACGTCCACATTATGAACGTGGACGTATAAAAATGATACCAACGAATTGGAAAAAAGGTTAGTTCGACACCAGCAGGTCATGGTGTGACGTCATGGTTGTATTGTGACGTAATGGCATCACACTAATACAGAGTAAGAATAACCAGAGTGGCAAGTCGCATTACTCCCTATAGAAACACTCTGACGCGCAATGCATCTTGGGATTCGTCTGTAATACACACACACACGGACAGTTCGCTCAACGTCACGATATCTATATCGATGAACTAAATCTCTTTAATTTCGTAGTTTTATAGCATGTTCGGTAACAAAACTACCCAGATTTGTCACATACAATCATATGTTAGGTGTGTGTGTGTTTCGGGAATTTATAAAACATGATTAATATTTTTAAAACATGCATAAACGGGGTGTAGCGTGGTACGGCCCGAATGAATATGAAATGAAGTAATGAAGTGAAAGACGGCAATTGTGGTGGTTTACGAATTGGTTTAAAGCCCCAATAACACTCTTGTTGTAAATGAATACTATGTCCCAATCTTCATTCTGGTCAACAAATCGTGTTATTTTAGAATATTCCAATTAAATGATGATATAAATTTCATCTTAACACACCTATTTTGAAAAATTGGAAAAATTCAACCAATTGATTTGAAAAGTCTAACGTAAACCTTTTCAAATGTGACTTTGATTTTAAAATATTTTCGAACCCTCTGCACAAGTAAAATAGGTTGTAATGGATAATTTACACAACAGGTAGGACACTTAAACATCTAGTGCTTAGAATAAGGTATTTATTTTCTGGAGCTACCAAGCCAGCAAGAATGTTATTATATTCCACTATATGCCCTTTGGGCATCTCAGGTTTACATTGCATAATTCTCGTATAGACTGTATAAACAATTCAACTTTAAAGAAGAAAAGTATCTATCCACTGCACGTGCATCTATGACCTATGACCCATACACCATGTATATAAGGCCAGGATGAATGACAACAATTGTCTTATTTCTCGTTGAGATCTTGACTTTTACTACACGCTGTGTGGTCATATACTTAGGTATTTTGAAGTAGATGTTTTATAAATAAATAGAGAAGCATATATACGATCTACAAGTTTGGTTGTTGATCAGATCTTCGTTTTTCTATACATTCCTTATTTAACAGCATCAAAGTTGTTAACTTTGAATTTAATTGCTGGAATTTGTCACGTTGTGTCAAAATATTTGCTGTATTATTCATAGTTATTATGGATAATTTATTTGTTCAAGATGAGGGCGATTTCGAAGGATTTCGTCCCTCTGATATAAATGAAGGTCAAGGTGAAGTAAACACGATAGTATGTACCGCTAAGGACTCTAAAGCAGAAGAGCCGGGTGGTGTAAACAAACCAGGTAGAAAACGAAAGGCATCGCAGAATGCCGGTAGTAAGAATAGTAAATCGTTGCAAGTTCTTGGAACTTCTCAATCCGATGTAGCAAAAATAAATACTTCTGCATGTTTCAGTCGGTCATACACTAGAGGGCCTACGGCCACTGTTACTAGTGATAATTCCAAGCAAGCCGGTAATAGTAATATAAATATGGCGTCCAGCGAAATGCCTTTTTCAATGTCAAACTACACAAGCAGGAATACGACCGGTACGGTACCCATTTTCAGTGTAGCAAATAATTCAGCTAATGATGTTACCAATGTAAACTTATTAAGTAGTTTACAGAAACAAATCTCCGATCTGTCCGGAATTGTTATGTCCCTTTCTAATAACAGATCGGCTGGATACGCTTATGATACTGGTAACAATATAATAAATACGCCTTTTTATAATTCAAACTGTTTTTCGAATCCAATAGCAGCCACTGATGTTCAGTCTCGCGACTCAGACAGTTTTACTGGCACTTTTTCTGAACCAGTATTGGATTTGATGGACCCTCAATGTATGTACGATGAGTTTGAGGAACAAACCCCTTTGACTAAATTAAATGAGAATATCATTACACCTGCTAATAATATCCATCAAACCTTTGATGACATCTTTCAAAATGAAGGCAATATAGGGAATCCAATTGATTCTAGATGGGCAGATTTCATAGTTGAGTCTACATCAAAGAAAGTTGATTTAACAAAAATTTCTAGTAAATACCCTGTTCCCTCAAATTGTATGAGGCTAACTCCACCGCCTGTAGATCAGGACATATGGAACGTCTTGCCACGGGCAGCCAGGTCACAGGACATAACTTTTCAGGGCACACAAAAATTGATTGGTCTGGGTATTTCTCCTTTATTAAATGTTTTGTCTGACCCAAATTGTAGTGCTGACATCCGTAGAACGGTGACGGATTCGGTTGCTGTTCTTGGCAATTCATTATTGGATATTTCCACTCGACGGCGCCAGTTTTTGAAAAAGTATATGAGCAAAAAATATCATCCAATTTGTTCGTCGTCTAGGGCTATAGGTGATACTTTATTTGGGCCAGATGTATCAAGTAGGCTAAGGGAAATTGATCAATCCATTAAAGTTTACGGGATTCGAGGAGGTAGAGTTGTTAACAACCGGCCCTCATTTAACAACACTAATAGATCTTTTTTAGGTCAAGGTTACGGGCAGCGTGCTGGAGCCCGAAGAAATTATGTGCCACAAAATTGTGCATGGAGAGGAAGGGGAAAGTATCCTCAACCCCATCAGAACAACCAGTAAAAGTAAGTTTTAATTTTTCTGCTGGTCAAACCTCTCTGTATAAGGAAAATTGGTTGGAGATAACTTCAGATCCCTGGGTTTTAAAAACTGTAGCTGGTTACTCTATTGATTTTCTTTCATATCCCAAGCAGGAAACTTTACCGGTGGCACCAAGTTTTACTCCTGAGCAAATTTGTCTAATAGATCTGGAGGTTGAGAAGATGTTAGCTAAGGGCGCCATCAAATCTGTTAGTTTTCATCCTGATCAATTCATATCCAATATTTTCCTGGTTGAGAAAAAATCTGGAGGCTTCCGTCCTGTTATTAATCTTAAAAATCTTAATAAATTTATCAAGTATGAACACTTTAAGCAGGAAACTTTGGCAATTGCAGTTAAGTCCATCAAGCAAGATGATTTTCTAACATCCATTGATTTAAAGGATGCATATTTTTCAATACTGATTGACGAGAAGCATCGAAAATATCTCAGGTTTTTGTGGAAAGATAAGATTTATGAATTCCAGTGCCTTCCTTTTGGAATGTCTTCGGCCCCAAGGGTTTTTACGAAGACTTTAAAGCCAATTTTTGCCTCTCTACGTAGTTCTGGAATATCAAGTTCATATTTTATAGATGATTCCTTATTCATGTCCTCATCCATTCAGGAGAGTATTAAAAACACAGAAAAAGCTGTAAATATGTTTGAGAGATTAGGTTTCTGTATAAATAAGGAAAGATAGGCTGGCACTGCCAGGCAGGATACGCCCACATTTTCGAGAGATGGACAGAGAACAAGCAATACCGAAAGTGATTTTTCCTACATCTTTAAGTCCTGTATTTCATACTGTATTGGGAGCAGCCATTTAGTTGGTCAGTTCCAGTCTGATATTAATGAAACTTGAAACCGACAATGATTATGGTGTGACGGTACACAACCTAGAAATGTGACTTTTCATCAAAATCGGATAAGAATTGTGACCTGTAGCGAGTCCACAACCATGATATACCATATTTTTACACTATTCGCGTACAAACGGCGACCATTTCGTCCGGCAATTTTGGTACGATTTTCACGAAATTAGAACTCAACCTTCCTCATCAAAATCGAATTAAAATTGTAACCTATACAGGGTCCACAACCATGATATATTATTTTTATAACAGTATTTGCGTACAAACGGCGGCCATTTTGTCTGTCAATTTTGGTTGGATTTTCCCGAAATTCAAACTCAACCTTCCTTACAGTGTAACGGTGATATAATCAAACGTTTTTTTAAATTGGATAATAATTGTGACCTCCAGAGGGACCACAAGCTAAAGAAAAGGTGATTTTGCGTATAACCAGGGGCCATAATTCAGGAAGTTACGATCCGATATGCGCAAATATTGAAAAGAACCAAGATCTTTGGGTTATAACGATGAATTTCAAGTTTCATCAAAATCGAATTAAAATTGTGACCTTTACAGGGTCCACAACCTTGATATACCATTTTTTAACAGTATTCGCGTACAAACGGCGGCCATTTTGTATGGCAATTTTGGTCTGATTTTCCCGAAATTCGAACTCAACCTTCCTTACGGTGTAACGGTAATATAATCAAACGTTTTTTTTAAATCGGATAATAATTGTGACCTCCAAGCTAAAAAAAAGGCGATTTTGAGTATAATCAGGGGCCATAATTCAGGAAGTTACGATCCGATATGCGCAAATATCGAAAGGAAGCAAGATCTTTGGGTTATAACCATGAATTTCAAATGTCATTAAAATCGAATCAAAATTGTGACCTCCACAGGGTCCACAACCTTGATATACCATTTTTTAACAGTATTCGCGTACAAACGGCGGCCATTTTGTATGGCAATTTTCGTCCGATTTTCCCGAAATTCGAACTCAACCTTCCTTAGGGTGTGACGGTAATATAATCAAACGTTTTTTTTAAATCGAATAATAATTGTGACCTCCAAGCTAAAAAAAAGGTGATTTTGCGTATAATCAGGGGCCATAATTCAGAAGGTTACGATCCTATATGCGCAAATATCGAAAGGAAGCAAGATCTTTGGGTTATAACCATGAATTTCAAGTTTCATCAAAATCGAATCAAAATTGTGACCTCCACAGGGTCCACAACCTTGATATAACATTTTTTAACAGTATTCGCGTACAAACGGCGGCCATTTTGTATGGCAATTTTCGTCTGATTTTCCCGAAATTCGAACTCAACCTTCCTTAGGGTGTAACGGTGATATAATCAAACGGTTTTTTAAATCGAATAATAATTGTGACCTCCAGAGGGACCACAAGCTAAAAAGGGTGATTTTTCGGACAATCAGGGGATATAATTCAGGAAATTACATTCCGATAGCCGCAAATATCGAAAGGAACCAAGATCTTTGGGTTACAAACATGCATGCCAAGTTTCATCAAAATCGGTTCAAAATTGTGACCTCTATAGGGTCCACAAGCTAAAAACGTGATTTTTCGTACAATCAGGGGCCATAATCCATGAAGTTTTGATCCGATACATGCCAATATCGAAAGCAGCCGAGATCTTTTGGGGATAAATCTATATTTCAAGTTTCGTCAAAATCGGATAAGAATTGTGACCTGTAGAGAGTCCACAAACAAATTGTGGACGTCCGGACGGACGGACAGGGGCGACGACATAATACGTCCACATGAAAATGTGGGCGTATAAAAATCATGTTTGACTCCTTCAAAGCAAATCACTTTTTTAGGGTTTAAAATTGATACCAGTACATTTATGATCTATGTCACATATGATAAGCTTGAGAAAATTAAATGCCAGGCTAAAAAATTATTATCCTATACTAATAAACTGTCTGTTAGAGAAATTGCTTCCTTTATAGGACTATGTTCTTTTACACGTACAGCCATTTTTTTGGCACCACTTTATATCCATTATTTAGATAAACAGAAAAGTTATGTTTTATCCTTGAATGAATTTGACTATAATTCCGTCATTACTTTAACACCTCATATGATATTTGAATTGAATTGGTGGATTCATCAGGCAGAATTAAACAATGGCTGGTATATTCAGCCCAGTCCGATTTCAATTTATGTAACTACTGATGCATCAACACTTGGTTGGGGGACACATTTAGACAATAAGTCTGCTAATGGTCTTTGGAATCAAGCTGAAAATAAACAGCACATCAATTACTTAGAACTTTTGGCAATTTATTATGCAATAAGATCTTTACTTGCTACTATTGTTAATAAACATGTTTGTGTTTTATCTGATAACGTTGTTGCCATTTCATATATAAATAATATAGGTGGTCCAATAGAAAACTTATTTGTCTAAATCTATTTTATTGTGGTGTACTAATCGTAAAATACATCTTACTGCTAAACATATTGCTGGAAAAAGCAATGTTCAGGCAGATGAACTTTCTCGAGTTTTTTCAAACTCTACTGAATGGAAACTTAAAGTTCCAATAGCATTTTTTTAAGTTATATTTTTAAAATTTATTAAAATAAAGCCCCAAAATAGATTGAACCTATAAACAGTCCTACCTTGTTAAAGAATAATCCTATTAATCCTATAATTCACTATTGCCAGTTGAGAAATTGGCAAAAATATCATTTTCAACTTCAAATTCAAACGTTTGAAGATGGCCGTCCATGGAGAAGAATAGGAAAACAAGGGAGGTAATTGAGTAACTATTTCCTCAATCAACCAGTGTCACCCTTTCTAACCCCCCCAAAATTGTGTCCATGATCGTATAATAGTGAGTTGACAACCTTTTGAGCAAAAAACATAGAAATAATTATATTTTGACTTTCTTAGAAAAAGTGAAATTGGAACTTTAATGAATATATTTTTCAAAAAATTTGTAAAGTTTTCTTTGTTCCAGATATTGACCTTTTTGCTACAAGGATTAACACACAACTCCCAGAATACGTTTCATGGTTTAATGATCCTTTTTCTGTTGCAAATGATGCGTTTTCTTTTTCTTGGTCAAAATTTAAACCATATATTTTTCCACCTTTCAGTGTAATTCCATTGGTCCTCAACAAGGTGTGCTCAGATCAAGTGGAGAAGGCCATTATTATCATAAATCAACCATATCCAATATGTTGAGTTCTTGTGGTAATAATATTTTGCAAAATAGCCATATGATTTCAAATTTTATGAAGGGTCTTTTTAATAAAGATCCACCTAAACCTCGTTATCTAGTTTCTTGGGATATTTCCATTTTGCTTCGCTATTTAGCTACATTGTTTCCTTTAAATGATTTATCAATTAAATTGTTAACTCTTAAGACAGCTAGTCTTTTAGCTTTATCAACAGCTCAAAGATGTCAAACTTTAGCTAGTTTTTCCTTGGATACCTTAGTTGATACTGGTTCAGATATAACATTGGGTGCTTCAGGTGTTTTAAAATCTTCTAAAAGGTCTAAGTCATTATATAAAATAAATATTGAGAATTTTCATGACAAAAGAGTTTGTCCTTGTTTTACTTTACGGTATTATTGTAGTACTATTCAAAACAAACGTAAATCCAGACAATTATTAGTATCATTTTACACGTTTAATGCTGTAGTGTCGAGTACTATAGCACATTGGATTAAGCAATGTTTGTCGAATAGTGGTATTGACACATCTGTTTTTAAAGCTCACTCTGTTAGGGGAGCATCTACTTCCGCTGCTTTTAATGCAGGATGTAATATTTCAGATATCCTGGCTGCGGGTTGTTGGACTGGTGAAACCACTTTTAGGAAGCACTACCTGAGGGATACAGGAACTAAAGGAAGTAGGTTTACAGAAAGTGTCCTGCAACAGTTGTAAATAGTTAATTCAGTGATTTATATTTGTAAATGAATTAAATATTAAATACTAAATATTTGAACCTGTTTGAGTTTTTTTTTTTTTTATGTATGGTCAACCTTTAAAAATGCAATGTAAACCTGAGATGCCCAAAGGGCATATAGTGGAATATAATTCCCCATCATACGAGGGCGAAGCCCGAGAGTATGAAGGGAATTATATGAATATATAGCCCGAGGGCTCGAAAGTTTACATTACCCTCCCTTCCCACCTTTGGGCTATCATGTTGTTGACAATACATATACATGTACTTTAAATAGACAATTGTTGTCATTCATCCTGGCCTTATATACATGGTGTATGGGTCATAGGTCATAGATGCACGTGCAGTGGATAGATACTTTTCTTCTTTAAAGTTGAATTGTTTATACAGCCTATACGAGAATTATGCAATGTAAACCCTCGAGCCCTCGGGCTATATATTCATATAATTCCCTTCATACTCTCGGGCTTCGCCCTCGTATGATGGGGAATTGTCCTTTTAAAATAAGGCCGTAAATTATTGTCGATTTTATTTTTTTAAATATTTGTTTTGATTCTTAGATTTGAAATGTTATTTCCATAAACCTTAAAATGGCCCATTTATGGCAAGGTTTGGGGGCAGCTTTTCACCACAACAATTCCACAAGATATTGGACTTAGAAAAAAAAACAAAAATTCTCCAAAATTATTTCTCTTATTTCTCTTTCGAAAATTTCTTCTCATATCCTCTATATATGCCTGTGTGGTACCACATTCCACAAGATTTTCGACTTACACTTAAAAAAAAATCAATTTTTTTCCAAAATTTCTTCTCAGACCTTCTATATGCCTGTGTGGTACCACATTCCACAAGATTTTCGACTTAGAATAATTTTGATAGTGTTATGGGTCTGTGGTGTATTTTACCACTAGAGTTCCACAAGATATTGGACTTAAAAAAAAAAATTCTCCCAAATTTTTTCTCAGACCCCTTATTTATTATATGCCTGTGTGGTACCACATTCAACAAGATTTTCAGAGCCTCTATATGCCTGTGTGGTACCACATTCCACACGATTTTCGTCTTAGAATAATTTTGATAGTGTTATGGGTCTGTGTTCTAAGTCGAAAATCTTGTGGAATGTGGTACCACACAGGCATATAGAGGGTATGAGAAGAAATTTTGGAAAGAAAGAAAAATTTTTTTGAAGTCCTATATCTTGTGGCACTCTTGTGGTAACAAGCCAACAGTGAGGCTGATGTCCCCCGCCGAAATCCCAAAATAAATAGATGACACATATTAATTAATCGCACATTTATTTTTTTCAAACGTATCGACAAATCAAACTGAACACGAAGTGTCATCCAAAAATTGCTTATCTCTGCCTACCGTAAGAAGAAAATGCTCATCTTCGAACTCCATCAAGGCATTGACCTAATAAGCATACACACCAATTTTGAACATTTTAACTCAATTCGAAGGAGAGTTATTGTGTTCCAAAGTCTCGGCAAATCAAATTGCTTATCGCTCTGCTTACCCTGAGCAGAAAATGCTCATTATCGATCATAGTCAAGGTATTACTGTAATGAAACTATACACCAAGTTTCATCACTCTCACTTAATTAGAACTAAAGTTATCGTGTCTCAAAGCATCAACCAATCAAATCGCTTATCTCTGCCTACCCTAAGCGGAAAATGCTCATCTTCAAACTCCATCAAGGCATTGACCTAATAAGTATATACACTAAGTTTGAACATTTTAACTCAATTAGAAGGAGAGTTATTGTGTTCCAAAGTCTCGACCAATCAAATTGCGTATTGCTCTGCTTACCCTGAGCAGAAAATGCTAATTATCGAACTTAGTCAAGGTATTACTGTACACCAAGTTTCATCACTCTCACTTAATTAGAACTAAAGTTATCGTGTCCCAAAGCATCAACCAATCAAATTGCTTATCTCTGCTTACTCTAAGCGGAAATGCTCATCTTCGAACTCCATCAAGGCATTGACCTAATAAGCATATACACCAAGTTTGAACATTTTAACTAAATTAGAAGGAGAGTTATTGTGTTCCAAAGTCTCGACCAATCAAATTGCGTATCGCTCTGCTTACCCTGAGCAGAAAATGCTCATTATCGAACTTAGTCAAGGTATTACTATAATGAAACTATACACCAAGTTTCATCACTCTCACTTAATTAGAACTAAAGTTATCGTGTCCCAAAGCATCAACCAATCAAATTGCTTATCTCTGCTTACCCTAAGCGGAAAATGCTCATCTTCTAACTCCATCAAGGCATTGACCTAATAAGCATATACACCAAGTTTGAACATTTTAACTCAATTAGAAGGAGAGTTATTGTGTTCCAAATTCTCGACCAATCAAATTGCGTATAGCTCTGCTTACCCTGAGCAGAAAATGCTCATTATCGAACTTAGTCAAGGTATTACTATAATGAAACTGTACACCAAGTTTCATCAATCTCACTTAATTAGAACTAAAGTTATCGTGTCCCAAAGCATCAACCAATCAAATTGCTTATCTCTGCTTACCCTAAGCGGAAAATGCTCATCTTCGAACTCCATCAAGGCATTGACCTAATAAACACATACACCAAGTTTGAACATTCTAGCTCAATTAGTAAGAGAGTTATTGTGTCCCAAAAAGTGTGACGGACGGACGGACAGACAGACAGACAGACAGACAGACAGACAGACAGACAGACAGACAGACAGACAGACAGACAGACAGACAGACAGACAGACAGACAGACAGACAGACAGACAGACAGACAGACAGACAGACGGACGAACCCATTTTAATAGTCCCCCAACTTTCTTCGAAAGGCGGGGGACAAAAAACACCACAGACCCAAAACACTATCAAAATTATTCTAAGTCGAAAATCTTGTGGAATGTGGTACCACACAGGCATATAGAGGGTCTGAGAAGAAATTTTGGAAAGAAAAATTTTTTTTTTTGAAGTCTAATATCTTGTGGAAAGTTGAAAATCTTGTGGAATGTGGTACCACACAGGTATATAAGGGGTCTGAGAAGAAATGAATGATCTTTTTTTTGATTTTTTACTAAGTCTAATACCTTTGGATCTCAGGGGGTCTGAGATGAAATGTTTGAAAGGACACAACAGAATAAAATTTTGTAGAATATATTTTCCCCACATTTTACATTATTATTGTTCAAGCAAATTTTTCATGGTCCACTTTTCAAAACGCCCCCAAACCTTGCCATGTCTAAAATGGCCCATTTGAAAATCAATTCTTTAAATGTCAAAGTGCAACGCCCTTTTTGGATAAGGCCTATTTGCTATTTTACTCAACATGATTTATTTTTTTCTCACAAAGAAAAATACCGTTGTCTTCTAGAGCTTATTACTTATAGCCCCAATACCACTCTTGTAGTAACTGAATAATATGTCCCAATCTTCATTCTGGTCAACAAATTGTATTATTTTACAATATTCCAATTAATTGATGATACAAATTTCATCTTAACGCACCTAATTTAAAAAATTGGAAAATTTCAACTAATTGATTTGAAAAGTCTAACGTAAACCTTTTCAAGTGTGACTTGGATTTTAAAATATTTTCGAACTCTCTGGAGAAGTAAAATAGGTTGTAATGGATAATTTACACAACAGGTAGGACACTTAAACATCTAGTACTTAGAATAAGGCTATTATTTATATTCTGGAGCTGCCAAGCCAGCAAGAGTGTTATTTTCCCTTTAATAAAGTAAGCTTTCATTCAAATATCAAATAATAATTTAAGAATATTAAAATTGAATTTTAAATAGGCCTATAACATTTTCCAATAAATAGATTTGACCCAGATAAAATGCCTTTGGCTCCAATGTTGACTCACTGTGTTCTTTTATGATTTTTGTTCTATTGATTAATGTAGGTTTTCATTTTTAAATAAATAAAAATATAATAATTAAAGATATTAAGATAGGTTGCTAGGCAACGAAACATACGTCCACAGCAGCTAAATCGTCCAGGCAGTCAACAAGGGTTGTCGCATATTTTTACTTTTTTCGCATATTTTTACTTTTTCGGTAAAGAAACATTTGTAATACACTAAAAACTGATTAAGAGTAACAACTCATTATGTAATTATGAGAAAATCATTAGAATTTGAATGCTTTTTATAAAGTTTTACCCCACGCTAACAATTAGTATATACATGAAACATTTAATATCATGGATTTAGCTGTTCAGTTATCAAAGGCAGTAATTATTGAAAGTCACTGAAAATCGATAGACATCTTAGTCTCATGACTGTAAACACTATGTATAAATTTGAAGTCAATCGGATATTAACTTTGGCCTCTAGAGCATCCACAAGATTTTTTGAAGTGATCAAGGGCCATAACAATGGCAGTAATTATCGGAAATCGCTGAAAATCAAAAAGCTTCTTCGTCTCATGACCTTAGACACTGTGTATAAATTTAAAGTCAATCGGATATTAACTTTGGCCTCTTGAGCGTCCACAGGATTTTTTGAAGTGATCAAGGGCCATAACTCTGGCACTAATTATCGGAAATTGCTGAAAATTAATAAGATTCTTCGTCTCATGACCTTAAACACTGTGTATAAATTTAAAGTCAATCGGATATTAACTTTGGCTTCTAGAGCGTCCACAGGATTTTTTGAAGTGATCAAGGGCCATAACTTTGGCACTAATTATCGGAAATTGCTGAAAATCAATAGGATTCTTCGTCTCATGACCTTAAACACTGTGTATAAATTTGAAGTAAATCGGAAATTGTGGCCTTTATAGGCCCCTTATTACTACGAAATTGTCCATTTTACACCACTGCACAAGAATATTTTAATTTATTATCAATCTGAAGTGTGCTCTAGATATCCATGACATTAGGTCTGATCTGTGTTCCAGAGTTACTTATATTTTTGTGATATTTTTGTCAACTGGTTATTTAGAAATAGAAAATAATGGAATTATTTAGAAATAGAAAATAATGGAATTTTTTAGAAATAGAAAATAATGGAATTATTTAGAAATAGAAAATAATGGAATTATTTAAAGATAGGCTGGCACTGCCAGGCAGGATACGCCCACATTTTCGAGAGATGGATAGAGAACAAGCAATACCGAAAGTGATTTTTCCTACATCATTAAGTCCTGTATTTCATACTGTATTGGGAGCAGCCATTTAGTTGGTCAGTTCCAGTCTGATATTCATGAAATTCGAAGCCGACAATGATTATGGTGTGACGGTACACAACCTAGAAATGTGACTTTTCATCAAAATCGGATATGAATTGTGACCTGTAGAGAGTCAACAACCATGATATACCATATTTTTACACTATTCGCGTACAAACGGCGACCATTTCGTCCGGCAATTTTGGTACCATTTTCACGAAATTAGAACTCAACCTTCCTCATCAAAATCAAATTAAAATTGTGACCTATACAGGGTCCACAACCATGATATACCATTTTTTTAACAGTATTCGCGTACAAACGGCAGCCATTTTGTCTGTCAATTTTGGTCCGATTTTCAAACTTAACCTTCCTTACGGTGTAACGGTGATATAATCGAACGTTTTTTTAAATCGGATAATAATTGTGACCTCCAGAGGGACCACAAGCTAAAGAAAGGGGGATTTTGCGTATAACCAGGGGCCATAATTCAGGAAGTTAGGATCCGATATGCGCAAATATCGAAAAGAACCAAGATCTTTGGGTTATAAACATGTATTTCAAGTTTCATCAAAATCAGTTCAAAATTGTGACCTCTATAGGGTCCACAACCTTGATATAACATATTTTTACACAATTCGTGTACAGACGGCGGCCATTTTCTCCGTCAACTCTGGTCCGATTTTCACAAAATTCAAATTATCTCTCCATTACCATGAAACCGTGATATAATTATACGTTTTTTTAAATCGGATAATAATTTTGACCTCCAGAGGGACCACAAGCTAACAAAAGCGATTTTTTCGGACAATCAGGGGACATAATTCATGAAGTTATGATTCGATGGGTGCAAATATCGAAAGGAACCAAGATCTTTGGGTTATAAACATACATGTCAAGTTTCATCAAAATCGGTTCAAAATTGTGACCTCTATAAGGTCCACAACCTTGATATAACATATTTTCACACCAATCCCGTACAAACGACAGCCATTTTGTCCGTCAATATTGGTCCGATTTTCACGAACTTCGAACTCAACCTTCATAACCATGTAACGGTGATATACTCTAACAGTTTTTTAACCCTTTGAACCCGTAGTCCCGATCTATCGGGAATTTTAGTAAGTGCTCATACACCGTAATCCCGATACACCGGGATTCAAGGTATGCTGTCATACCTATTTAAAGAACGCTAAATATAACGACCAATCAGGGGTAAGAATTGTGTGGTAATGCTGGGATAGCGTCACAAAGATGTCAGCCTCCATGCTTTTATCTTTGATTTGATTTTGAGGTTGATTTTTTGATAATATCGAAGCTAATTTCTACCTCAGTACCTGTCAAAATGGAACCCAGTGGCAGCGGAACTAACAGGAAGCGTCAGTTCTATTCAGTCAAAGAAGTCGCTAATTTATTAGAGCTCAGACGAACAAAAATTAGACGAAGATTATCCTGCCGATGATATTTTATCGAAGAATTTGACAATGTGGTTTTAGACAATAATTCGAATAATTCGGAAGATATTGACCCAGGTATTCCTGACACGGCCAAGGCACAAGTCACGCCCCCATATAGAAAACGTAAGGCTCAACATGCTGCATGGACTGGCACAATAAGATTAAATATTATGATAATTTTAGCTAGTACATGCTATAATTATCATTTGGCATGCTTTTGAGTTGATTATAGGTTATTAAAATGAATGTTTCAACTGTTTTTCATATATGTTTGTAAATAGCTGATTTTCCTCCAGGAGGCTAGGTACCAGTACTGTTAAGTGCCAGGAGGTCAGGGTTCAAAGGGTTAAATCGGATAACAATTTTGACTTCCAGAGGGACCACAAGCTAAAAAGGGCAATTTTTCGAACAATCAGGGGCCATAATTCAGGAAGTTATGATCCGATGGGCGCAAATATCGAAAAGAACCAAGATCTTTGGGTTATAAACATACATGTCAAGTTTCATCAAAATCGGTTCAAAATTGTGACCTCTATAAGGTCCACAACCTTGATATAACATATTTTCACACCATTCGTGTACAAACGGCGGCCATTTTGTCTGTCAATTTTGGTCCGATTTTCATGGAATTAGAACTCAGCCTTCATAACCATGAAATGGTGATATACTCTAACGTTTTTTTAAATCGGATAACAATTTTGACCTCCAGAGAGACCACAAGCTAAAAAGGGCGATTTTTCGGACAATCAGGGGCCATAATTCAGGAAGTTACGCTACGAGGGGCGCAAATATTGAAAGGAACCAAGATTTTTGGGTCATAAACATACATGTCAAGTTTCAACAAAATGGGTTCAAAATTGTGACCTCAATAAGGTCCACAACCTTGATATAACATATTTTCACGCTATTCGCGTACAAACGGCGGCCATTTTGTCCATTTTTCACGAAATTCGAACTCAACCTTCATAACCATAGGACGGTGATATAATCAAACGTTTTTTTAAATCGGATAACAATTTTGACCTCCAGAGGGACCACAAGCTAAAAAGGGCGATTTTTCAGACAATCACGGGCCATAATTCAGGAAGTTACGATCCGATTGGCGCAAATATTGAAAGAAACCAAGATCTTTGGGTAATAAACATGCATTTCAAGTTTCATCCAAATCGGTTCAAAATTGTGACCTCTACACTGTTCACAAGCTAAAAAACGTGATTTTTCGTACAATCAGGGGCCATAACCCATGAAGTTACGGTCCGATACATGCCAATATCAAAAGGAACCGAGACCTTAGGGTGATAAACCTATATTTAAAGTTTCATTGAAATTGGATAAAAATTGTGACCTGTAGACTGTTCACAAACAATTGTGGACGGACGGACGGACGGACGAACAGGGGCGACGACAATATACGTCCACATAAAAATGTGGGCGTATAAAAACTGATTAAGAGTAACAACTCATTATGTAATTATCAGAAAATCATTAGAATTTGATTGCTTTTTATAAAGTTTTACCCCACGCTAACAATTAGTATATACATGAAACATTTAATATCATGGATTTAGCTGTTCAGTTCTCTAAATTCATTGAAAATCAAAATACTTGTTCGTTTCAAAACCTTAAACTCTATGTATCAATCTGAAGTCAATCGGATGGTAACTTTGGCCTCTATAGCGTCACAAGAATTTTTGAAGTTATCAAGGGAGATAACTCTGGCAGTAATTATTTGAAATCGCTGAAAATCAATAGGCTTCTTCGTCTACATGACCTTAAACACTGTGTATAAATCTAAAGTCAATCGGTTATTAACATTGGCCTCTAGAGCGTCCACAAGATTTTTTGAGGTGATCAAGGGCCATAACTCTGACACTAATTATCGGAAATCGCTGATAATCAATAGGCGTCTTTGTCTTATGACCTTAAACACTGTGTATAAATTTAAAGTCAATCGGATATTAACATTGGCCTCTAGAGCGTCCACAAGATTTTTTGAGGTGATCAAGGGCCATAACTCTGGCACTAACAAGCCAACAGTGAGGCTGATGTCCCCCGCCGAAACCCCAAAATAAATAGAAGACACATATTAAAGTTACATTATGAGAGATAAGATAAAGAGATGGCAGTTCTCGCTACAATAGTTAAAAACTAGATAGTGTAAAGATAATTTGCTGAAAATTTCAGTCAAATTGATTCACTATTAGCCGAGAAAAAGGCTTTTGAAATATTCATAGCCTCGGTCATCATTACTCAAATCATTAATATAAACAGCATAGTCTCGATTATCCACTTGATTGATTTAATTATCAACCGCCATTAAGCGGCATATACGATTTTAATCTGCCTACATCGAAGGCTAGTCTTGACATAAAGAGTTTATTATGGTCTGAATATGTTAATTAATGTCTAATTGATTATTTAGATAACATCTCAGGCTTAAAGAAAGACCTGTAAAAATCTGATTTTGCTCTTGCATAATGCTATTTTAATTAATCGCACATTTATTTTTTTCAATGTATCGAGCAATCAAACTGTACACGAAGTGTCATCCAAAAGTGTTTTATAAAGAAAAATGCTAAAACCGACGAGAAAAATGAAAATGTACCCTAGTTAGGGGGACCCTAAAGGCAGACAAAAGGGCCCCTCTGGCCAAGGGAAAGGGCCCTCGTGTCCAAGTCAATCGTTTCTATACACTGTTACTGTCGAATCGATTACTAAATGAGAATGCAGTCATTGTATTGGCATAAAAATCATCAATCAAGATGAACCTAAGTTATCTTGTACCAAAGTATCAACCAATCAAATTGCTTATCTCTGCTTACCCTAAGCGGAAAATGCTCATCTTCGAACTCCATCAAGGCATTGACCTAATAAGCATATACACCAAGTTTGAACATTTTAACTCAATTAGAAGGAGAGTTATTGTGTTCCAAAGTCTCGACTACTCTCGACCAATCAAATTGCGTATCGCTCTGCTTACCTTGAGCAGAAAATGCTCATTATCGAACTTAGTCAAGATATTACTGTAATGAAACTATACACCAAGTTTCATCACTCTCACTTAATTAGAACTAAAGTTATCGTGTCCCAAAGTCTCGACCAATCAAATTGCGTATCGCTCTGCTTACCCTGAGCGGAAAATGCTCATCTCCGAACTCCATCAAGGCATTGACCTAATAAGCATATACACCAAGTTTGAACATTTTAACTCAATTAGAAGGAGAGTTATTGTGTTCCAAAGTCTCGACCAATCAAATTGCATATCGCTCTGCTTACCCTAAGCGGAAAATGCTCATCTCCGAACTCCATCAAGGCATTGACCTAATAAGCATATACACCAAGTTTGAACATTTTAACTCAATTAGAAGGAGAGTTATTGTGTTCCAAAGTCTCGACCAATCAAATTGCTCTGCTTACCCTGAGCGGAAAATGCTCATTATCGAACTTAGTCAAGGTATTACTGTAATGAAACTATACACCAAGTTTTATCACTCTCACTTAATTAGAACTAAAGTTATCGTGTCCCAAAGTCTCGACCAATCAAATTGCGTATCGCTCTGCTTACCCTAAGCGGAAAATGCTCATCTCCGAACTCCATCAAGGCATTGACCTAATAAGCATATACACCAAGTTTGAACATTTTAACTCAATTAGAAGGAGAGTTATTGTGTTCCAAAGTCTCGACCAACCAAATTGCTCTGCTTACCCTGAGCGGAAAATGCTCATTATCGAACTTAGTCAAGGTAATACTGTAATGAAACTATACACCAAGTTTCATCACTCTCACTTAATTAGAACTAAAGTTATCGTGTCCCAAAGCATCAACCAATCAAATTGCTTATCTCTGCATACCCTAAGCGGAAAATGCTCATCTTTAAACTCCATCAAGGCATTGACCTAATAAACACATACACCAAGTTGGAACATTCTAGCTCAATTAGGAAGAGAGTTATTGTGTCCCAAAAAGAGTGACGGACAGACGGACAGACAGACAGACAGACAGACAGACAGACAGACAGACAGACGGACGGACGAACCCATTTTAATAGTCCCCCAACTTTCTTCGAAAGGCGGGGGACAATTATCGGAAATCGCTGAAAATCAATAGGCGTCTTTGTCTTATGACTTTAAACACTGTGTATAAATTTAAAGTCAATCGGATATTAACTTTGGCCTCTAGAGCGTCCACTAGATTTTTTAAAGAGATCAAGGGCCATAACTCTGGCACTAATTATCGGAAATCGCCGAAAATCAATAGGACTTCTTCGTCTCATGACCTTAAAGACTGTGTATAAATTTAAAGTCAATCGGATATTAACTTTGGCCTCTAGAGCGTCCACAAGATTTTTTAAAGAGATCAAGGGCCATAACTCTGGCACTAATTATCGGAAATCGCCGAAAATCAATAGGCGTCTTTGTCTTATGACCTTAAGCGCTGTGTGTAAATTTAAAGTCAATCGGATATTAACTTTGGCCTCTAGAGCGTCCACAAGATTTTTTGAAGTGATCAAGGGCCATAACTTTGGTAGTTGTTATCGGAAATTGCTGAAAAACAATAGGCTTCTTTGTCTCATGACCTTAAACACTGTGTATAAATTTAAAGTCAATCGGATATTAACTTTAGCCTGTAGAGCGTCCACAAGCAATTGTGGACGTCGGACCGACAGACGGACGGACGGACCGACAGACGGACGGACGTGGGCGACGACAATATACAACCACATTTCAATGTGGGCGTATAAAAAGGCAATTTTGCGTATAATCAGGGGCCATAATTCAGGAAGTTATGATCCGATATGCGCAAATATCGAAAGGAACCAAGATCTTTGGGTTATAACCATGAATTTCAAGTTTTATCAAAATCGAATTAAAATTGTGACCTTCACAGGGTCCACAACCTTGATATACCATTTTTTAACAGTATTCGTGTACAAACGGCGGCCATTTTATATGTCAATTTTGGTCCGATTTTCCCGAAATTCGAACTCAACCTTCCTTAGGGTGCAACAGTGATATAATCAAACGGTTTTTTAAATCGGATAATAATTGTGACCTCCAGAGGGACCACAAGCTAAAAAGGGTGATTTTTTCAGACAATCAGGGGCCATAATTCAGGAAATTACATTCCGATAGCCGCAAATATCGAAAGGAACCAAGATCTTTGGGTTACAAACATGCATGTGAAGTTTCATCAAAATTGGTTCAAAATTGTGACCTCTATAGGGTCCACAAGCTAAAAACGTGATTTTTCATACAATCAGGGGCCATAATCCATGAAGTTTTGATCCAATACATGCCAATATCGAAAGCAGCCAAGATCTTTTGGAGATAAACCTATAAGAATTGTGACCTGTAGAGAGTCCACAAACAAATTGTGGACGGACTGACGGACAGGGGCGACGACATAATACGTCCACAATGTGGGCGTATAAAAATAGAAAATTTAATTTATAGTATACTGTGTTTTATTATGGAATTTATAGGTTGTCGGATTAAGGCCTCCATTAAAAGGGGAAATGTAATTTTGAATAGCATAACAGTATTAGGCTTACTGTTTTATTATTGCAACTGATAATTGAGCAAAACCGTATTTGTGTTAAAAAAATTTGGAAAGGTAGAATTACAGATACCATAAACTTAACACTTTGTTTACCACAAGTAATTGTAGAACTATATAGAATCACATATTTCCATATACAATCTTAGAAAAAATTAGGCTTGTTCATTATATCATTTAGCCAGAAACCAATTCTTCAGAAAATATAGTTAGTTCCCTCGCACACGATTCTTTTAATAATTAATGACAACATAGGCCTTTATATTATGAAATGTAAAAGAACATATTGTGCAGCTTGTGCAGACTTAATGGGTAAAGCTTACTATTTAAAATTTGATCCTTAAAAAAAACAAAAAAACACAAGTAGACATGTAATTCTAAAATTACGTAAATACTAGATAGCAATTAAGCGGTAAAGAATGCAAGGAATGGGTTTGTTACATCAAAGCACAACTACTGTACTTCTTTTCCTGCGTACACGAAACTACGAAAAATGGCCTATAATTTAAATTACAGGGTATTGATATTATTAATACGTTTATTAGACCTATGACATGTCATTGAATCAAGTGGCGTGGTTTCGATTTCCCGCTTGTATGTGACAAGGGATAGTGTCGCCTGTCCAACCTCGTGGGTTTTCTCCGGGTCCTCCAGTTTCCTCTCACTGCTAAAAAGACCAATTATTGAAATAAAACTGAACCATGTTAGTCCAGAAATTACCTAGTTTATCATAAAACTAGGAGTATAGATCTACTTCTAGGCCTACAGTGCTACAGTACTCAGTCAGTAGACTAGTTCAAGTTGCTTACTTTACCTCGGAATAGCCCCCCCCTCCCCCGGCATATCATAATATGCAATATTATAATGCCAATTGACCAATTAAATATGAAAACATCTTTCACCAAATATGCACTCTTACAAAATAACATTTTTCATGATATATTGCTGTTATTATAATCTATTATGTTATTATGGCTCAGTATTTATTACATATTTATAGCACTAGGCCCACTAGTTCAGCTCTGAATGCCAGTCTCATTACATTCACCTGAACGTTCAAGGGGTCCCCGATTGAATCCATGTCGAACAGAATTGAACCCCTAGTCAATTTTACTGGGCAACTTTTCACTGCTAAACGATGGGGTGTCAATTCGTGTGAACGCCAGTACAATGTAAAGGAACATCTTAGTGAGAAAATAAGACCTTGCTTATCTTGCTAGAGTCAGTATGAGTACACAACACGCTGTTAAAAATATGTCCCCTCCTATCAAGTTAACTTTTCAGCGACATGACACTCTAAATATAGGTCAACGTCCATATTTAGGAATGTTGGTCATACAAGACGAAACGAAATTTAGGTAAATGTTGGAATCTTTGAAAAAAAAAAAATTAGAATCTTCAGTCATTTATTACTTTGCCTACGTTTTAATATTACAATAGAATAAAACAAACAATCCAGGTGTATACTAAAATAAAACCGTTTACTTTCATATTCAGTGTTTATTGAGGCTTGTTTCTTAAAGACCACATCAAATGGCCTCAATTTTTTTTCTAGATTGATAGTCCATGGTTATTTTATCCACTTTACGGCAAATTCACATCAATCCGACTAAAATTAATTTAGCTATCTTCACTCAAAGTCGTATCCCGTAAAAACGACTCTGCCAGTTATCGAAAACACTCTTAATCCCCTCAGACGCCAGTGACGTCACAGTGACCGAATGCATATTTGGAATGTTTATTCCTTAATTACCTATATACACCCGGCGTGTGTATTCATTAACGCCTGACTGATTCCTTAATCCCCCTAATTAAATAAAACAATTGACTACGGGATAATATGTTTTGTAATTCATTTTAATTCAAGCTCCAATTTAAAATTTGTTTCATAATGCACGGTCGTTCTGTTTTTCCGCGGCAGCAATTTTAATACACTCTACCATCGTGTGCAGTCAAAACGATTCGAGATACATTCTCACGAGAAGAGTATTGTTGTTCTAATTTACAATTTGTTTCATTATTTACGGTCGTTCTGTTTTCTCACGGCAGCGATTTTAATACACTCTACCATCGTGTGCAGTCAAAACGATTCGAGATAATTTTCGTCAGAAGAGTATTGTGGTTCTAATTTAGAAGCGTAGTCATCATTTTTTTTACGCCGGCCAGATCAATTAGCTATGCTCACCGATGTTTTTGTAATAATGAATATCAAATACACTAATTTAATTGTAAAATACCGTTATTCTTTAAAAAGTTAAATGATGTTAGACAATATAACCTTATCTTATCACAAACTTATATCCATCGAATGATTTATATCTAGATGTTTAAACACCAATCAACAAATAATATGAGGCTACTTTATTACAAAAACATCGGTGATCAAAGCTAATTGATCTGGCCGGGGTAAAAAAAGATGATTACCTAATCAACATTCTTTTAAGAATTAATTTATGACCCAGTCTCTGTGCAACTTTAGTCTGATTGATTAATGACAGCTATAAACGACACTACACTTGCGATACACATAGATAGTTAGGTGACCCTTCTCGTCATTTACAAATGTCGTTTCAATCATGTTTGACGTTTATGATATATTTTGCGTGACCACATCTTTTTACTCCTGTACTCTTTTACTCGGGGAAATTCGAACCACAATACTCTTCGGACGAAAATGTATCTCAAATCGTTTGGACTGCACACATGGTAGAGGGTATTAAATCGCTGCCGCGAGAAAATAGAACGACCGTTCATGGTAGAGGGTATTAAATCGCTGCCGCGAGAAAATAGAACGACCGTACATTATGAAACAAATTCTAAATTAGAAGCACAATACTCTTCTAACGTTTGGACTGAACGCGATGGTAGATTGTATTAAAATCGCTGTCGTGAGAAAATAGAACGACCGTACATTATGAAACAAATTCTAAATTAGAACCACAATACTCTTCTAACAAAAATGTATCTCGAGTCGTTTTGACTGCACACGATGGTAGATTATTTTAAAATCGCTGCCGTGAGAAAACAGAACGACCGTAAATAATGAAACAAATTCTAAATTAGAACCCCAAACCTCTTCTGACGAAAATGTATCTCGAATCGTTTCGACTGCACACGATGGTAGAGTGTATTACTGTAATGAAACTATACACCAAGTTTCATCACTCTCACTTAATTAGAACTAAAGTTATCGTGTCCCAAAGCATCAACCAATCAAATTGCTTATCCCTGCTTAATGAAGATCGGACCACTAAAATAGCTACCGAACAGTTTTTCTTTGTGGTAATGCGTTCTACATTTGCATAGCCATGTTTCTTGTAATGATGACCTATTACGCAAGCCGCCAGTTGAAATTTCTCGTAGCATTTGTGTTTCATCAAATCATATACATGTAATCATGTGGTCTAAGACTCCTTACGCAAGTTCAAATATGTTAAGCTACCCAGTTTTGGGTAAGTGTATGTGTAGAGGGAGTTATATGCTAGTAACCTTTTTGTAGTCCTTTGACTAAAAAAAACATGCTCAAAGGAACTCTGTAGGATGAGCTACTACTGTACTGCTGCTTGGGTAATGCAGAAGACATTAGTAGTGGAACAATTTCTAGCCTAACAGGGTCGGTCAATGTGACCCTGGAGCCCCTAATAGGCATGTATATGATGTTTTCACATCACTCATAAGCTCCTTTATCCCGAAATATATAGTTTGCCTCTAGATATAGTTTGGTTTGGTGAAATAATGGTCCACCAACGAGTTAGAGGGCCATATTGTCCGGCACTTTAGATTTTATAATCACCCCACAATATAATGAATGATTTCAATGCATTCCTCGACCCGAGTAACATACGTTAAGACACCAAAATTATGGGGGATTACATGAAATGGCGGCCGTCTTGGATGCCATCTTGAATTTCTCAACACGCACAAGGGTGACCGAAGTTCACCGGGCAGATTCTGAAAAAGGACACCAGAGGCTACTAAAATCAATCCTTACAAAAAAACTTGGCAGACAATTTCCAGGTTCACTCGAAATATTGGGTTTGACGACCAGACTAAGTGCTTTGATACCAAATAAGTGGGTTTGGCGCGAGTTCTGATGTCTTAGAGAACTCAAAATAAGTGGGCTGTGATCTAGCAAACAAAAGTTCCAAATATCTGGGGAAAACCCAGACTGGATTCTAAGCCAATCACAATAGCTTGACAACATCCCCACCATTATTAAGGTTAATGCCGCAAATTATGCACATACATTCATGGCGAAATACATGTACAGCTCTTTTCACAAAATTAGCAAAATAAACTTTCAAATATCTGGGGAAAACCCACACTGGATTCCAAGCAAATCACAAGATTGGATTCCAAGCCAATCAGTCAGTGTCGCAAAAACAAAATAGATCACAGCCCGCTTATTCTGAATTCTCTGAGACATCAGAATTCACGTCAAACCCGCTTATTCGGAATCAAAGCAGTTTAATCCTTTATTCGTATTTCCGGCTGCAACCTGAGACAGCACAAGCACAAAATACTGTACAATCTAAGCCATTTCTAGTGCCTCTACAAGCAAGTGTACTGCATGAGGTGTCATTCTTGTGTCCACATCTGATTCTGATTAAACACACGACAGACCCCGGAGCAATAGAGTTCTGGATCAAGTCCCGACGGATTACCATCTCACAGTGAACACCACACAATCGCTTGTTGATGAGCTCTTTTTACGTTCCATTCATTGAACAAGACCACCATGTTTGAGTGGGGATGATAACTCTTGGATATCCATACACACACATACCCACCAGTGTGTTTTAGGCTTGATTTGTAAGAACTATGTCCATATAAAGCTGACGTAAATACAGTGGCCTGTTAAGCAACGATTCTATCACTTAGACGAGTGAGACAGAATACAATCAATGTATATATAACCATGTCATTTCCAGTACGAGTATGGGCTGACATGATTTCAATGATAACTGACAGGTGTTTCTCTGTAGTTGTTGGTAGGGTTTAGTGTACTTTATAACATACAATGTATTAAAAGTTTACCAAAGTAGGACTGCCGGAAAGTTTTTTTTTTAAATGGCCACCGAAACGTCATAATATTCATACCCTGTAACTATCAACCAAAATTTGATGATCTTGGTGTCTATCACTAGGTTTGTGGGAGGAAAGAACGCATTAAGATCATAAAAGATAGGTTGCCAGGCAACGAAACATACGCCCACAGCAGCTAAATCGTCCGGGCAGTAAACAAGGGTTGTCGCATGTTTTTACTTTTTTTGGTAATCAAACATTTGTAATACACTAAAATCTGATCAAGAGTAACAACTCATTATGAAGATGCAAATTCCTGTGTAATCTTCTTGACTTTCTTTTAAAACCTTGACTTCTAACCTCATAGACGCGTGAACTATCATCTATACGTTTGACTACGATGTGAATATCCTTTTCCCAGTAATTGCGCAGCTTTTCTGGTCCACCTCTTGTAATTCCCCCCTCAACCCACCAAGTATTTCTACGAAAGGTTTCTCAATTGATTCTGGTAGGGTTTAGTGTACTTTATAACATACAATGTACTAAAAGTTTACCAAAGTAGGACCGCCGGAAAGTTTTTTTTTAAAATGGCCACCGAAACGTCATAATATTCATGCCCTGTAACTATTAACCAAAATTTGATGATCTTGGTGTCTATCACTAGGTTTGTGGGAGGAAAGAACGCATTAAGATCATAAAAGATAGGTTGCCAGGCTACGAAACATACGCCCACAGCAGCTAAATCGTCCGGGCAGTAAACAAGGGTTGTCGCATATTTTTACTTTTTTGGTAATGAAACATTTGTAATACACTAAAATCTTATTAAGAGTAACAACTCATTATATTATTATCTGAAAATCATTAGAATTTGTTTGCTTTTTATAAAAGTTTTGCCCCACGCTAACATTTAGTATAGGAAACATTTAATATCATGGATTTAGCAGTTCAGTTATCAAAATTCATTGAAAATCAAAATACTTGTTCATTTCAACACCTTAAACTCTGTGTATCAATTTAAAAATTAAACGAGACTTACTTGTAAGGAGAAGTTTGATTGTAATTATATCTTGGCATGACGAGCTTAGGGATCACATGAGATGCGTACGCAGCTTCTCTTCATTCTTCAAAGTGTGAATGGTTACAAGAAACGTAAAACCAGTTAACCATGGGAGGGATAGGAATCACAAAAACTAAATTACTCCAACAAGGGAGGGCATGTGATCCCTAAGCTCGTCATGGCAAGATATAATTACAATCAAACTTCTCCTTACAAGTAAGTCTTGTTTAATTTTTAAATTATATCTTACCATGACGTAAGCTTATGGTATCCCATGAGATATTTAAAGTTGTGACCATGAACAGGTTAAAACATTACAAAATTTTATTGAGAAAAATCAACAAAACATTCACATTTTTCTCACTTCTACACATTAAGTTTATTAGCATGGAGACGTTTATCACTGAACACACCTTCCTTTTGGATTGGTTTATTGTAAAATTTACTAAAAGTAGTCTCTTTTGACCAACCACCAGTACTTAAAATAGTGTTTGTAGGTACTTTAGCCCTACATGCTGCACTGCTAGCAGCTGAACGAATACTGTACGGAACAAATATCTTAGTGTCCACACCAGAAAACATTAACACTGTCTTGATCCATCTAGCGATAGTGTCTTTTGAAACAGGTAAATAGGGTTTAACCAAACATAAAAACAGGCTTGAATTATCTCCCCTTAAAGTTTCAGTTCTAGCAATATATTCATTGTAAACAGTTAAAATGCACAATCTCCTATCTGGAGGAAATCCTTTCAAAACCAGCTCTTTTTGTTGAAAACTTGGTCTTGATTGCTTTAATAAATCACCAAATCTTATTCTCAGAGCGGATTTAGTGACAGTAATGTTTCTTATATCTAACAAATGAAAACTCTGAATCCTTTGGCTCGATAAAATAGCAATTAAGGCTAACAACTTAAAAGTCAACATTTTGGTAGAAATTTTCTTCACCGGAGACATTTTCTTTATATAATTCAAAACTAAATTAATGTCCCACGACACCTGGTTCCTCGGCATCGAAGGTCGTAAATTAAATACTCCTTTTAGGAATCTGATAACAATTGGTGCAGTTCCCGCCGGTTTATTATCTATAAACACAACTATTGATAACGCAGAACGAGCTGTATTTATGGCACTATACCGTAGGCCTTTATTAAACAAAAAAGTTAAAAACTCGATCACAAATTCTACAGCTGGCGAAAAGGGATCACAACTCCTTTCAGCACAGTATGTAAACACTGGTATTGCTTTTTGGTGGAGTCTCTCCAAGAACTTGACAGGATTTTCTTAGCTTCTGAAGAAAGTGAATATGATGTGTAGGCACTCCCGACACTAACACTGCCAACAGCTTCATTCTGGGTAGTTCTGTTACTTCTCTGTGTGGATGAGTTAATATGTCTTCTGTTCTAGGCAAAACAAAAGGAAAATCTATTAATAAGCGAAGCAATTTGGAGAACCAGTGTTGAGTGGGCCACCAAGGTAGAACAAGAATTCCTTGTGCTTTGTCCTGCTCAATTTTCTTCAAAATTTTCCCTATCAAACAAAAGGGGGGAAAAGCATAGAAATCATAATTTTCCCAGGAGACAGAAAAAGCATCCACAGCTTTTGCTTTAGGATTAGGCTTGAATGAAAAATACACAGGCAACTGTGAATTGATCCTAGATGCAAACAAATCTATACCAGGAACACCCCAGAATTCACTGATCTTCCTGAAAACAAGTGGATCCAACCGCCACTCAGAATTGTCGTGAGAGGTCCTAATTTGGAAATCAGCCTGCACGTTCAATACCCCAGGAATGTAGGTAGCCGTTAGAGTTATATTTCTCTTTATTGTCCAATCGAACATTTCACGTATTATCCTATTGTATGGAGCTACTTTACCACCTTGAGCATTAACATAAGCGACAGCAGTTGTGTTGTCAATCTGCAACTGAATGTGAGAATCTGTCATATTTTGACAGAACGTCATCAAAGCAAACTTTGCAGCTAATATTTCTAACTCGTTTATGTGTTTATTCTTTTCAAGATCTGACCACAGACCTCCAGATGCACCCCCACCAATCAATACGCCCCCCCCCATCCTTTTTTGGAGGCATCTGACTGAAGGATGATGGAAGGTTTACAAGAACTAAGAGATTTAAACTCGCTTTCAATATGTTGGATCCACCAGCTTAAATCCTTCTTGCATTCATCAGGAATTTCAATCAATTCGTCAAATTTTCCTTTATGAATTTTCAGTGCAGATGTTTTAAAATTATCACATCTACGATAATATAACTGTGCAAGCCTTACTCCAGGAAAAGCAGAAACCATGAGGCCCACAACCTCAGCTAAATATCGAATTGTTATCTTATCTGAAGACAATGCAATTTCGCATGCACATTTAATTTTATTAGCTTTCTCTGGAGTAAGCCTAATTGTCATATCAAGAGAATCTAAAATAAATCCCAATTACACAATTCTATGTGTTGGTTCAAAAATAGATTTTTCTGGATTAATTGTAAAACCTGATTGCAGAGAAAATTTCACACTGTCCAAAACATTCGCTCGACAATCCCCTGAATTGTCTCCAACCAAAAGTGAGTCATCAATAAAAGATGTACTCATGTGTCCCAATTTCTGTAGTTCCGAAAACAACACTTTGGTTAGTTTTGTAAAAATTCGGGGTGCTGAACTTAAACCCATAGGTAAACAAGTAAATTGGTACAGAATTCCTTCCCACATAAACTTCAACAGAACGTTTAACAGGGACTGAAAAGTAAGCTTCACTCCAATCGATTGAAGCTAAATAACAACCTGGAGTTATCAAGTCAATAGTGTGCTGCAGTAAATCCATTTTAAAATGATGATATACCACATGCTCATTCAACTCTTTAAGATCCAATATAATTCTTAAAGCGCCATCTTTTTTGAGTCGGGTAAAGATATTTGAAATGAATTCGGTAGGCTCATGTTCTGATTTCTCAACAATATTTTTGTCCAGCAATTTATTTAATGCCAGAGAGATATGAAAATTTTTATTTTCACCAAATTTATATTGAGAAGGAACATAGAATTGTTCGGGCAACTTTGAAAGTTCAAGTTCAGCACCACAAATTGTATTTAATATGAATTTGTCCGAAGACAAGGTGTTCCAAAACACAAGGTTATTTCTCAAATTACCAGCCTTGAAATTTTTTCGCAATACAGGCAAAAGGGCATTACATAGCCCCATAAATTCATCCCAATCCGTTGATTTTAGGATACTACTTACCAAGCTCTAATCCGAATTTTGAAGATTTATTTCTTCTTGTCGTACTTCCAGGATTTCTGGTAACTTGACTTGGACCCGCCTCCCTTTTGGTAGGTCTTGCGATGTCCTAAAAAAGATTTCCCTTTATCTGAGTATTGGGAACTGCCTTTGTATGAATGGGCTTGGTTCGAGGTAAGGATGTAAACGGTTACTCGGTCAACCGGTTACGGTTCGGTTTGACAAGCTGACCGGTTCGATATTCCCTTGACCGTTATTCGTTCTATATAATAATATTTATGTGTATATTCATTAGTAGTATACTAGCATTAACCCACATTCGCTTGTTTATATTATACGTTGATACAAAACTTTCCCGGTTATAAAACGGCCGTATTCACTGCTCGAAAATGTAGTAGAAAAATTAGTCGTGAACAAAGTATCTTTCGTCTCTCTTGTACGTGGACATATGGTATAATCTTTTTTAGTCGTTTCATTGGCTCGCTGGTGTCACGTGTGGTAAACATGAGCCCATGAGGAATCATTTGGAAAATATATATATCCTTAAACCAATAAATATCGATACTACAAATATTACGGATGGCGGTAAGGATGGTAAGATTAATAGTTCGACGACATAACCTAGATTCCACAGAAAAGAGCGATGTATTGTGTTGTATGTTCGGACTGGGTTACAGTGGGTAACTTGACTACAGATTGACTGCGTATGAAAACAAACGTAATGAAGTGCGCGCGAATAAAAACGCCGAACTTCATGTAAATATTTTAATATTGGATTAAATTCTAACATTGCATGCACGTTGAGATGCAGGTAGGTGGGGCCTTAGACTGAAAATTCCTATATTTGTAACAGGTAGAACACTAATAATACCTAATCATTTTTCCGATCTGTCAGTCACACAACGTCATGTGATGATGGACGAGTGACGACCACGTGTTAGCATGACTGTTAGACGACTCAATGTTTCTGTCGGAGAAATTTGAATGAAAATCAAAATAAGCTGCAATAAATAAACTCTTCTTATGACTTCGGGTCCAATAGTTTATATTTAAAATGAAGTAAAATAGTGTGAAAAGTTAATTTTAATGCTGTTTTGTACGGTACCGACAAATAATAACTCGGCTACTAAAAAGTGAATCGGTTGACCGGTCACGGTCGGTTTTTTGCCCATCAGTTAACCGGTTCAATTATTTTTGACTCGTTACATCCTTAGTTCGAGGTATGTTGGAACTTGTAATTTGAGGAATAATTAGATGATCTTCGTGTTGAAATCAAGTTAGCTTCCTTGTTTTCTTTAATTTTCCTTGGCAAGTCATCTCCAAACAATAACTTCGGTGAACCACCAACATCAATGTTATTAGAGGCAGCACACACCTGCCCAGCCAAGTCAAAATTATCGTTTCTCATAGCCGACCGCCTTTGCTGACTATAATCCTGAGAAGTAGCACTCAAGATAGCCACTGTGTCCAAAACTTTCTTTATAGCCCCTTTAAAATCTGATTGTTTATCTGCAGGGCATGATTTTCTCAAAATTCATTAAATCATCGGCTAGCGTGGCTAATGTATAACTGCATCTAACGAGCTTGTTGCTAAATTTTTGTAGCTTAAAATCTTGAGACCTGGAACTAGGTTGCAGTCTATTCCACACTTCTTTGTTTACAGCAGGTAACCAGATGTTGAGATTACCTGGTCTTTCAGAATATTTATCCAAAATACTTGACAAATTCTCAGTAGGCATAATAGTAGCAAACATATTGTTTATGATACTAGCTATTTTAGGATTGATATCCTTCCCGACATCGTCAGTTATGGCATAATCAGTCTCGAGACTGTCTTCAAATTCGTGGTCCTCGTCGGCCAAAGAATTCTTATTGCGACTTTGGTCTTCTTGGAAAAGTTCGTCGACCTGTTCTTCGACAGCGACGTCAGTAATTATCGAAAATCACTGAAAATCAATAGGCTTCTTCGTCTCATGACCTTAAACACTGTGTATAAATTTGAAGTCAATCGGATATTAACTTTGGCCTTTAGAGCGTCCACAAGATTTTTTGAAGTGATCAAGGGCCATAACTCTAGCAGTAATTATCGGAAATCGCTGAAAATCAATAGGCTTCTTTGTCTTATGACCTTAAACACTGTGTATAAATTTAAAGCCAATCGGATATTAACTTTAGCCTCTAGTCCTAGAGCTTGTGGATGCCGGACTGGCTGGCCGGCCGGGGGTGACGACATATACGACCACATTTCGATGTGGGCGTATAAAAAAATGATGTTGGTCTTAGTGCTGATATCAAGTATCGATGCATCGCCGATGCATCGATTCGGCCGACGGCGATGCGATTCTCGGCCTTTTTTCGTATTATCGATGCATCGGCAAAAAATACTAATAATCACCTTTAAGTGTCTGAGGAGTTGACAATTCGTCCACTAGAATAAATAACACATTTTCCATACGTTTGTTTTTATTAATTAAAAATAAAACTATATACATGTAACGGAATAATTCATTGAATCCCGCACGTAGTATCATTAGGCTAGCCCAGCTTCACTTTTTTACGTTACGCTTCCGTTATGTTTGTCTCGATTTCCCAGTGACTACTAGAAATGTCTTTGTAGGTTACTTCCCCTGACTATCATGCCCTTCGACCCCGAGGTCAAATTCACAGTTCACTACATCGGTTCTTAGCCCAACGAACTTAAAACTGTGCCAGTAGGAAAATATTTTCCGGCCGGTTTTTAACGCTAGTGTTAAAATTTAGTCTTACTTTTTGAAACGAGCAAGAATGTATTTCATAAATCCCTATAGATAGAGTATCGACAGGCTTTGAATACGACCTGCAAAACGCCTCTGGCTCTTGGTTAGTTATCGCTTTACCGTCAATTGAATTACACGCCCTCACGTCGCAGTCACAACTAACGCTAACGAGTGTCCAGTGAATCGAACGATATTAGAAGCATATTGTTGAAATAAATTATTCAAATAATCAACATTTCTATAATAATGATAATGTTGAGGAAATCTATGTTTCAATCATAAATACTAATGTTATTTACGTAATTTTTGAAAAACAAGGCGGCAAAAAATTCCCGATGCATCGATGCGAGTATCGATGTTTGCGTCCGATGCATCGATGCATAAAATTTTACTTGATATCAGCACTAGTTGGTCTATATGATGTCAAATATGGTCTCCAACACCTTTACATGACAATAGTCCATAACTATTGGCTCAAATGATTTTGATGTCTATCCCCAGGATGGTGGATGGTGGGGGGTGGGGCAAGAAACACATTAAGAAAACTTTGGTTATCACTTTATAAGCTGTTGAATCATTATGAAATTGAATTCATGACCTTCAGCTGTCTACTACATGGGTTCCATGTCGGCCGTATATGCCGGTCGGGACCTAGGGCCATGGAAAATGACCGTAACTAGATGTGACCCAACGGTCATTTTGCACACCGGAGAAATAGCCTTTTTTCAAAAATCCAATTTTCAAACATGGCTACCATCGACATCCACTATGTAACTATAACACTGTACGGCCAGTGCAGAATAATGCGTATGTAAAGATAAGAAGCCACATTATCTCATGATTGGTGTAATAGAGTTGTATACATAGTCGTCAGTAGATTATACTGGACATTATGTTGATAATTGATGATAATTGTCGTGTAGTAGAACAATAAAAGTTAATTGATATTCGGGAATCTTATCAAAGGCGTGAAACAGTCCATTCTTAGTCAATCACGTTTGTCCACGTGTCGTAAGAATTTTCTAGAACAAAGCCGTTTACGGCTATTACCGTAACGCACTATGTAAACGAGATTGTTACGATTTCGAAAAAAGGAAAATTAATATGAAGTACTGCTCTTCGAATCCAAACAACTGTCATATTAAATATAACAGCATAGAAATTACGTAAATCCTTAACAACGTACATGTTGGGAGAAAATTGCATTATAATTTTTTATAGTGATATTACGGCCTTGTGGGAATTGTAGAAATAATATCTAGAGATTAGTTAACTTGCTTACCGACAAATTAAGAATATTACGTATTCCAGTGCTATTGTGTAGCAATATTGATAATTCCATGTGTTAGAAAAATTGTTGTGCATAAATATATTGTAAATCTTATACACGACGATATTCTAGGCGGCACTAGTGTCCCTTGAAGTTAGCAAACATGAATGCCAAGTTAGCTATCCGACAGTTATTCATTACTAAGATTTTCGTCAATATTCTGCGGCCCGTAACGCCGTAAGAGATGTACTAAAACCAATGTGAAATATATGCCGTGGATTATTATATATTTATCTTCATATCGAAGTTATTGTATTACAACTCATAATTATCCAGGTCAGTGTGTTTTCTATTGAGCACGTGGTAATTACGTGTCAGCAACTGACATGGTTTTTTCTTCAGCTATTTTGATTATTTAAGTAGCCAAAAGAGAATATTTAACTTATAAATAATTATCACAAGCCTTACAATAAATATTTCATTTTGAAGTCTAATATATAATTTTTTGTGTACCTCATGCTGACAAAGTGGTATAGACACGTGAATTCACAATGCCCGACAGTGAATAAAAAACATGAAATATGGATTTATTTTGCAAAGTTTTCGTGCGTTATCAAAAATGACCGGTAGTGAAAATTTTGAAGTGGAAGCCCTGGTCTACTATCACTTAATACACAAACACCTTTGTCCATAGAATAAGTTTCAGAGTGGACAGTTTTAAGTGTCATCCTCCTCTGTATCGACCACATGAGTGTTGTTTGGTTTGTCACAGTTTTCAGCTTGGCAAGGGCCACAGTAGCAGAGTAGAGTCCATTGCATCTGCTGCTGCATCGATAGGCTTTGCATCCCCCGAACAATTGAAATGGACTATTTTCAAGGCAAACATCGTTTTTAATGATCTTGATGTGTTCTATGCTCCCAAAAACCTAGGGGTGGATATCAAGATCATCAATTTTGGGTTGATAGTTACAGAGTTATGATCATTAAGAGGTTTCGGTGGCCAGCTTGGGTGTCATCTTTATAAAAAAGATAGGTTGCCAGGCAACAAAACATACGCCCACAGCAGCTAAATCGTCCGGGCAGTCAACAAGGGTTGTCACATATTTTTACTTTTTTTGGTAATGAAACATTTGTAATACACTAAAATCTGATTTAGAGTAACAACTCATGTAATTATGAGAATAAAGTTTTACCCCAAACTAACAATTAGTATATACATGCAAGCGCTGAAATAAGGGTCCGGACACGGACAATGTCCGGGCGAATTGACCCCCTTTGACAGACCGAATTGCCTTTCGTCCGGACATAAATGTCTGACCGATTTTGGGTAAAACAGTAAGCCAAAAATAGTAATTTCATTCGCGAATTCGAGTCGATCGCTAATTATTACTAGACTCGAAAATCCAGACACAAAAATATCAACGATCCGAGTCATAGTGAAAATGTTACTATTTATATCTCGGCAGCGTGCAGATAAAATAATCAATCATTTTTAGAATCGGCTTTTTTAAGCTGGTTATATCAACGACCCGAGTCCTAGTAAAAATATTGCTATTTTTTTATAGAATCGGCTCAAAATCCAGGCCCAAAAATATCAGCGACCCGAGTCATAGTGAAAATGTTACTATTTATATCTCTGCCACGCGCGGATAAAATAATCAATAATTATTAGAATCGCTTTTCTTCCGAGTCATAGTAAAGATAGGTTGCCAGGCAACGAAACATACGCCCACAGCAGCTAAATCGTTCGGGCAGTCAACAAGGGTTGTCGCATATTTTTACTTTTTTTGCTAATGAAACATTTGTAATACACTAAAAACCAGTGTTGGGATTTCAAAATTTTTCGTGTCGGACATTTTACCGAAAATAAAGGGGCATAACTCTTATCGTTATTTGAGCAGACGAATTCATACCACAATTAAAAGTCACATGTCGTCAAAATATTCAAATCACGTACAAACCAAATTAGGTGAACCTCGCTATTTTTCATATTTAATTCCCGTACGGTATTCAATTCATACCACAATTAAAAATCACATGTCAACAAAATATTCAAATCCCGTACGTAATAAAAATTGGTCAACCTTGCCATTTTTCAAACCTAATTCCCGTACGGCATTCAAATTTATGTCAGTAAATGTCGTACAAAATTAAGCATTTTCGTAATACATTGAATGAAAGCTTGCAGATCCTGCTTCGGCATAAAATTCACAACCGTAATATTCCTTTAGATTTACGTGGCAGCAAATGAATGCCGAACTTCCGAAATAAGAATAGTTTGTGATGTCAGGACATCGTTTTTTCTTTATAAAATGTCAACAAAATATTCAAATCCGTGCGTAATAGAAATAAGAACACGGCAGCAAATGAAAGAAAAGCGTTCGAAATTACTTGTGGTGATGACAAAAGGCATAGCTGACTTCAGCGTATTGCCGCTATGGCGTACGTGACACACAGCACACAGCTTCATAGTAAGCACTGCCTAACATGTTAAACAATATTCGTGCGGCTCTCGAGATCACGGGAAAGTGCCACTGTGGATGAGAATTTATATATGGATTCTTAAAAGACGTAAAGGATATCGTAGACGAAATGAATTAGGGTGTTATAAAATAATATACTCTTACGATATGTGAAATCTATGATTAGTTGATAGATGCTGTCGGCTCACATCAATGCGATTAAAATGCCCGACAATTGAAGACCACGAGGTAAACAGGTGGATTAAAATTATAATCACTCTTATTGGATTGACGAATAGACCGACAAAGGGAAAGCAATGACTTCTGTTTAAGATTAGATTGATGAATTGTCCGACAAAGGATTAATCGAGGCAGATTAAGTAGTTAATCAAGGTAGGTTTATTGACGGTATAACACGATAAATACGTTGATCACTTAATTACCTAATCAATCCTGCCTATTGTCAAGATAATCGGGTTGAGTGGTAGTTATACTCTCAGTACACTATATTAATTTTGGAATTTTGAATATTATTGACTATGTCTTGATGTCCGATTTGGCATATTCCCGGTCGGACAATATTGTGCGTTTGGAAAAAAAATTCGGACAAGTCCGGAATATACGGGCAAAATCCCAACTCTGCTAAAAACTGATTAAGAGTAAGGGCTCATTATGTAATTATCAGAAAATCATTAGAATTTGATTGCTTTTTATAAAGTGTTACCCCACACTAACAATTAGTATATACATGAAACATTTAATATCATGGATTTAGCTGTTCAGTTATTAAAATTCATTGAAAATCAAAATACTTGTTCGTTTCAACACCTTAAACTCTGTGTATCAATCTAAAGTCAATCGGATGATAAGTTTAGCCTCTATAGCGTAACAAAATTTTTTGAAGTTATCAAGGGAGATAAATGTGGCAATAATTATTTTAAATCTCTGAAAATCAATAGGCTTTTTCGTATCATGACCCTAAACACTGTGTGTTAATTTAAAGTCGATCGGTTATTAACTTTGGCCTCTAGAGCTTCCACAGGATTTTTTCGAAGTGATCAAGGGCCATAACTCTTGTAGCAATTATTGAAAATCACTGAAAATCGATAGACGACTTAGTCTCATGACTGTAAACACTATGTATAAATTTGAAGTCAATCTGATATTAACTTTGACCTCTAGAGCATCCACTGTGTATAATTTAAAGTCAATCGGATATTAACTTTGGCCTCTAGAGCGTCCGCAGGATTTTTTGAAGTGATCAAGGGACATAACTCTGGCACTAATTATCGGGAATTGCTGAAAATCAATAGGATTCTTTGTCTCATGACCTTAAACACTGTGTATAAATTTAAAGTAAATCGGATATTAACTTTGGCCTCTAGAGCGTCCACAAGATTTTTGAAGTGATCAAGGGCCATAACTCTGGTAGTTATTATCGAAAATCGCTGAAAAACAAGGGCTATAACTCTGGCACTAATTATCGGAAATCGCTGAAAATCAATAGAATTCTTCGTCTCATGACCTTAAACACTCTGTATAAATTTAAAGTCAATTGGATATTAACTTTGGCCTCTAGAGCGTCCACAAGATATTTTCAAGTGTTCAAGGGCCATAACTCTGGCACTAATTATCGGAAATCGCTGAAAATCAATAGGCTTCTTCGTCTCATGACCTTAAACACTGTGTATAAATTTAAAGTCAATCGGATATTAACTTTGGTCTCTAGAGCGTCCACAAGATATTTTGAAGTGATCAAGGGCCATAACTCTGGCACTAATTATCGGAAATCGCTGAAAATCAATAGGCTTCTTCGTCTCATGACCTTAAACACTGTGTATAAATTTAAAGTCAATCGGATATTAACTTTGGCCTCTAGAGCGTCCACAAGATATTTTGAAGTGATCAAGGGCCATAACTCTGGTAGTTATTATCGAAAATCGCTGAAAAACAATAGACTTCTTCGTCTCATGACCTTAAACACTGTGTATAAATTTAAAGTCAATTGGATATTAACTTTGGCCTCTAGAGCGTCCACAAGATATTTTCAAGTGTTCAAGGGCCATAACTCTGGCACTAATTATCGGAAATCGCTGAAAATCAATAGGCTTCTTCGTCTCATGACCTTAAACACTGTGTATAAATTTAAAGTCAATCGGATATTAACTTTGGCCTCTAGAGCGTCCACAAGATATTTTGAAGTGATCAAGGGCCATAACTCTGGTAGTTATTATCGAAAATCGCTGAAAAACAATAGGCTTCTTCGTCTCATGACCTTAAACACTGTGTATAAATTTAAAGTCAATCGGATATTAACTTTGGCCTTTAGAGCGTCCACAAGATATTTTGAAGTGATCAAGGGCCATAACTCTGGTAGTTATTATCGGAAATCGCTGAAAATCAATAGGATTCTTCGTCTCATGACCTTAAACACTGTGTATAAATTTAAAGTAAATCGGATATTAACTTTGGCCTCTAGAGCGTCCACAAGATTTTTTGAAGTGATCAAGGGCCATAACTCTGGCACTAATTATCGGAAATCGCTGAAAATCAATAGGCTTCTTCGTCTCATGACCTTAAACACTGTGTATAAATTTAAAGTCAATCGGATATTAACTTTAGCCTGTAGAGCGTCCACAAGCAATTGTGGACGCCGGACCGACGGACGGACGGACGGACGGACGGACCGACGGACCGACGGACGGACGGGGGCGACGACAATATACGACCACATTTCAATGTGGGCGTATAAAAATATTACTATTTTTTTAGAATAGGCTCTTTTTCGCTGGTTATATCAATGACCCGAGTCATAGTTAAAATATCACTATTTACATACATGTATCTTGGCCGCGTGAAGATAAAATAATGAATAATATTGAGAATCGGCTCTTTTCCGCTGGTTATTCGAGTCTACGTGTAGTAGCTAGCTTTGTGTTACTTTCGTATATGATTAGCTCCAAATCACACATAACATGACATGTAATTATACAAATTATTAGTAATAAAAGTAATGATATTTAAAATGTTACAAGAAAATGTTCAAGTTGACTATGGGTGTAATTAGGGAGAGACTTTTTATACGAAAATTAAAATATCTCACTTTGTTGGACACTTCCGATCATCGATGTGAATGTAAATAGACGAGCGTTGAAAACATGTCGAATAAAATAACTTCCTATTTTCCCCAACCCGCGGGCACGGGATATCCCGGGTAGTGGGACCGTTCCAGAATATTTTAAAACTGGTACTGTGTTTAATGTCTCTCAAAATGACACTTCTAAACGGGGGCCATCGCCGTCACTAGTTCGAAAATTACATGCAATAAGAACCGTAGAAAAGTGGATCAAACCTGACGTAGCAAAATGCAATGCTGACGTGTGGTTAACATACGAAGAAGACGATGGTTTTGTGACAAAATTAAATTGTGAACTCTATATAAAGTATTTTAAAAATATGAATTATATGAGGGAATTTTCCACTGCATGGAATAATGGTATTTGTCAGGCTGAAAATCTGAAATGTCCGGCCGAAAATCAGTTCAGCCTGACATGATGTCAGGCTGAACCTTAGCAGTTATTTCAAGGCTTGTATACATGAAACATTTAATATCATGGATTTAGCTGTTCAGTTATCAAAATTCATTGAAAATCAAAATACTTGTTTGTTTCAACACCTTAAACTCTGTGTATCAATCTGAGGTTTGGCCTCTACAACGTCACAAGATTTTTTGAAGCTATCAAGGGAGATAACTCTGGCAGTAAAAATTTGAAATCTCTGAAAATCAATAGGCTTCTTCGTCTCATGACCTTAAACACTGTGTGTAAATTTAAAGTCGATCGGATATTAACTTTGGCCTCTAGAGCTTCCACAGGATTTTTTGAAGTGATCAAGGGCCATAACTCTGGCACTAATTATCGGAAATCGCTGAAAATCAATAGGATTCTTTGTCTCATGACCTTAAACACTGTGTATAAATTTAAAGTAAATCGGATATTAACTTTGGCCTCTAGAGCGTCCACAAAATTTTTTGAAGTGATCATGGGGCATAACTCTGGCACTAATTATCGGAAATCGCTGAAAATAAATAGGCTTCTTCGTCTCATGACCTTAAACACTGTGCATAAATTTAAAGTCAATCGGATATTATTTTTGGCGTCTAGAGCGTCCACAAGATTTTTTTAAAGTGATCAAGGGCCATAACTCTGGCACTAATTATCGGAAATTGCTGAAAATCAATAAGCTTCTTAACTTTGGCCTCTAGAGCGTCCACAAGATTTGTTTAAGTGATCAAGGGCCATAACTCTGGCACTAATTATTGGAAATCGCTGAAAATCAATAGGATTCTTCGTCTCATGACCTTAAACACTGTGTATAAAATTAAAGTCAATCGGATATTAACTTTGGTCTCTAGAGCGTCCACAAGATTTTTTGAAATGATCAAGGGCCATAACTCTGGTAGTTATTATCGGAAATCGCTGAAAAACAATAGGCTTCTTCGTCTCATGACCTTAAACACTGTGTATAAATTTAAAGTCAATCGGATATTAACTTTAGCCTCTAGAGGGTCCACAAGCAATTGTGGACGCGGGACCGACGGATGGACGGGGCGACGACAATATACGATCACATTTCAATGTGGGCGTATAAAAGACACTTTTCCGAGGGTCCTAGTCATACTTGGGTAAGTGATGCCTACCAGAATCAATTGAGAAACCCTTTGTAGCAATCTTTTGAGAGTTAAATTGTATTTTGACCTGACTATTGTGCAGCATCTTCAGTTGCATAACTTTCTCTGGCCACTTCCTGCAACAAATTGAGCCACCGTGGCGTCAGACTATAGATGAACGATGATATATAGTTTCAGTTTGTGTGAAGATGTGTTCTTTTATACAAATTATACAGCGGCAGGCGCGGATGGGGAGGGGGGGCGTGCAGTGACATAGTTGATTTTCATTTTCATTTGTCTTGTTACTGTTGTAGTTCACATATCTGCTCTTTAATAGATGATATAAAAATGATTTTCACATTGTCTCCGCCCTAGCAATCCAAAGTTGCAACATATTACCCTTTGAACAATAACAACAACAAGGGGTTTTACCAACAAGAGTCATATGACCCCCCCCCCCCTCCTCTCCAGTGACTCGACTTAGTTTTCCGAAACTTCAACTTGAGAGTTTTTATGGAAGCTCTTTTTATGTTCAGAAGATCCGCATGACCAGCAATGTCTACATAAAGAGTTGGTTCCGGCTTCAACACAAGCTTAATAACCCATCCGTCTCTTTTGATTTCCACTGGCAGGTCTTGACACCCGTATTCTTACGTAACGATTCTATAAAAGAAGCAACTTCTGCTATCAATGCTTTTAGGTCATTATTATTGTTGTTGTCCGTTTCTGCACAGTCAATTTTCTTCGCTGATTTAAGTCTCTTACTGCTACTAGTACAGGTAGATAACTTTGATTCACGTCCACTGGCACGTTGTGAAATTGATGTTAATTCCACAAGGCGTTCATCTGAATCTGCACAATATAGAAATGGTTTCATGTCCGTCCGAATACTTTCACTCAATAAACCAGTCGCCACTGTACAACTAAACATAGAGTTGACAAGTTCGTAATCTACGGAGCACTGACAAATTCTTTAGATGAGAACAGGATCTTCTGCCCAAGTTCCATGCATCGAATCAAGAAATCTTGAGGATCTTCCTTTTCTCTCTGTGAAGTAAAGCTTAATTGATGGAACAATTCTGTGCTCTCAATATACCCGCCTTATTCTGGAGGAGTCAACGATTCACGTCCTACAAGGTAATTCCTAATCGTAGCGGCAACAGGTATGGCTTTTAACACAGCATCAACAATTTTTTCGTTACTATAACTTTACTGTATACCTATCTGTCTGACTGTCTTACTAAATTCAACAAGGATATTCATATAGAGTTCTCACAGGCTTAATTCTGAATTCTTTTTTTAGGACTTCAAACGGCTGACTTAGCTGTTGGCTGCTGACTTGATTCGTAACGGTAGACCTAGTTGGCGAGGTTTCTGCGACACTTCCAATGGAATTCGTCTCATTAGAAACAACAGTGTTTGGGCACACATGCATCACTTGACGTAAACGGATTATGTTCTCCCTTTAAAGCTGAACTCCGGTTACAAAAATACTGAAATAATGTAATAAAAAAAAAGTTAACGCCCGCAAGCCGCCATACTTGTTTCCAATTTGTGAAATAAGTATGGCGGACATGGAGGCTTATGACCTGGAAAGGTTAGCCGATCTCACTTCCAGTTTGTTTCTCGTCAGCTAGCTATACACATCCGGCTTTATTCTCTTCACACGGTTCACTGATTGCTGTATTTCCCCCCGACAGTATACCAAATTATTAAAGATTGCAAAATTTCTGATCAGGTGGGCCTGTAAATAATTATATGAACTGCGTCTACTACAATATAGCCTAAGCTTTACTCCAAAACAAAAGATGCAACCAGATGTCTTACCCAACCTGTTTTTCAACCAAAACAAATCACCTATACAAACTATTAGTATTGCCTTCTTCGTGTGTTCATGTTGAATAGTGTTCATGAAAACGACCAAGGGACATAACTACATTGGGGAGTGTTTGACAGTGCTAAATTTATTGATGTTATGGTTTTTTTCTCCATTTTACCAAAGTGTAAGAAATTGATATTGTAGTAGACGCAGTTCATATAATTATTTACAGTCTTACCTGATCAGACATGTTCAATCTTCAATAATTTGGTATACTGTTGGGGAAAAATACAGCAATCAGTGAACTGTGTGAAGAGAATAAAGCCGGATGTGTATAGCTAGCTGACGAGAAACAAACTGGAAGTGAGATCGGCTAACCTTTCAAGGTCATAAGCCTCCATGTCCGCCATACTTATTTCACAAGTTGGAAACAAGTATGGCGGCTTGCGGGCGTTAACTTTTTTTTTATTACATTATTTCGGTATTTTTGTAACCGGAGTTCAGCTTTAAGTCATCCGTGTTGACAAGAATTGAATCTATCACTTTTACTGTCCCAGCTCTAGATTTTACACCTTGGGTTTCTAATTTTAGATCAATCAACACTTTGATTAACTGAGGAAGCGTCAGCTGGAATAATCCACTCATAATTTCAAAAACTTCTTCCTCCATTTTGCTGATATAACAGTTAACAATACCACTGTAGAATGTAGATCACGCACATGTCCCCAATTGTTACACTACGCTATGCACTGGGCAAGTACTGGTCTTGGGGAACTGGCATAGGTGGGGTAGTAAGGGTACACACACATGTACATCACACTTTATATGGCTTCATTCAGTCGTGGGTTTTCTCCAATCATGGCATGGAGTTAACCTGTGGAGGCAAAAAATAACATCGTTTAGGAATACACACTTTTCTCGGAAAAGAAGAATTTATAATACACTAAAATCTGATTAAGAATAACAACTCATTAAGTAGTTATCAGAAAATCATTAGAATTTGTCTGGTTCTGAATCAAAGCTTTCTTGAGATGCACATAACATTTCGCCAACAATCACAAAAAGCGGATCTATACATGTATATCCATTCAAAACAGAATTTCCTCACTGACATAACACATCTACGAATAATAAATCTCATAAATCTGATTTACATGTACACGTCGACTCACTGGCCTGATTAAATCCTTTTGTTTAAATGTCTTCTCAATTAAGACTAGCAGCATGGGTATTGTACCAATGATACATTATTACATGATACAGGACCTATAGAAAGGTTGAAGGGCAGATCGATTATCTGGGACAATACTAACAGAACGCTTGTAGATGGGTACAGGCTGTTTCATACTTGGTTCATTTGCACCTCACGTTAGTTGTTTCGTACTTCTCTTCGTACCTCATATTGATTGGTACCTTTTCCTATATTGTTGAAATCAGGTGAAAGAAATTGAATATACCGATCCAGAATATGCACTAGATTTGTACCTCAAATTGATTAGTTCCTAAATGTGGCTGAAATAAGTTGAAAGAAACTGAAATAAAGGTTATACATTGAGCAGCCGCCCAAGGAAATTTTTATGATTGATTGTTTAACAGGTGTGGCTCTTAATAAAATCTTGTGTTTATGTGCTGTCATCAATTAATATTACGCTTGAATGCATTGCAAGCTAACACAAATACATGCATCTGTAAATTTGGCCATCGCTGAATCTCGGACATAACTCAATCATTGTTTTTCAAGGCGCGCGATTGCTCGCGAGCGCCTGCCGCGCACCTGAATGTCGGCCGAGTGGAGGTTCTTCTCCCCCGCCTTAAAATTGAAAATCGCTCTCCCTATTTGTAAATCATGGACATGTATTTGATCTCCGCCATGCTGTCATTGTGAAATTAAATTATTTGGTGTATTCAATTAGTATGTGATCGCACATGGTAATAAAGTTCCGATGAATATGTTGCTAAAAATAGATGGTGCCAATGCACCATTGGTTAATTTAACTGAAATGAAAAGTAGAACTCTTGCGAGACGTGAGAAATTACAAGAGATGGCACGTAAAAAATTCCAATGAGAATAATTTCGGAAGAAATAGATTATATTTTGATGGAATTTTCAAGCGTTTATGATTATATTTTGAATGGGGGTTATGTTTTTTAAAAATAATTATACAAGCTAAATATATTTAGAAATTTCGACAAGTATTTCTATTGGAATACTGTAAGTCGTTATAGATGATAGCAGATGTTTTACTTGACCGTACGATTACGATAGATCGAACGAATGCTATTATTTAGCGGACGATGTATATTATCAATCATGTAACCAGGAATAACCCCTTGCACCAAGTTATTGATCTTCAGAACCATTTTCCATATACAGAAAACTAATCACTCTTCTTAATATCAGATCACCCTCCTTAACTTCTAAATCACTCTTCTTATCGAAACTAGGAGAGCTTTTTTAGGAGAGCGATTTTTTCAATTCCTTCATTAAGGGGAGCTTTTTTCGGCTCTCCGGTAAAATACAAAAAACAACTACTGCATAACTTCTGTGAATTTGTCATTTTGTACCAACCTTCAATACTACTGTCCATCATTGTGATGCATTCGATAATATTTATCCATTTTTGTGAAGAAAATCGATGAATTAATTCTATTTTACCAAAAAAAGCACGCGAACAAAAAAAATAGGTTGCCAGGCAACGAAACATACGCCCACACAGCAGCCAAATCGTCCGGGCAGTCAACAAGAGTTGTCGCATATTAAGGAATTATCAGAAAATCATTAGAATTTGTTTGGTTTTTATAATCAAACGTTTTTTTTTAAATCAGATAATAATTGTGACCTCCAGAGGGACCACAAGCTAAAAAGGGTGATTTTTCATACAATTAGGGGACATAATTCAGGAAGTAATGACCCGATGGGCACAAATATTGAAAGGAACCAAGATCTTTGGGTTATAAACATACATGTCAAGTTTCATCAAAATCGGTTCAAAATTGTGACCTCTTTAGGGTCCACAACCTTGATATAACATATTTTCACACTATTCGTGTACAAACGACGGCCATTTTGTCCGTCAATTCTAGTCCGATTTTCACGTAATTCAAACTCTCTCTTCATTACCATATAACGGTGATATAGTCAAACGTTCTTTTAAATCGAATAATAATTTTGACCTCCAGAGAGACCAAAAGCTAACAAAAGCGATTTTTTGGACAATCCGGGGACATAATTCAGGAAGTTATGATCCAATGGGTGCAAATATCGAAAGGAACCAAGATCTTTGGGTTATAAACATACATGTCAAGTTTCATCAAAATCGGTTCAAAATTGTGACCTCTATATAGGGTCCACAACCTTGATATAACATATTTTCACACTATTCGCGTACAAACGGCGGCCATTTTGTCCGTCAATTTTGGTCCGATTTTCACGAAATTCGAACTCAACCTTCATAACCATGGAACGGTGATATAATCAAACGTTTTTTAAAATCGGATAACAATTTTGACCTCCAGAGGGACTGCAAGCTAAAAAGGGCAATTTTTCAGACAATCAGGGGCCATAATTCAGGAAGTTACGATCCGATGGCCGCAAATATCGAAAGGAACCAAGATCTTTGGGTTATAAGCATACATGTCAAGTTTCATCCAAATCGGTTCAAAATTGTGACCTCTACACTGTTCACAAGCTAAAAAACGTGATTTTTCGTACAATCAGGGGCCATAACCCATGAAGTTACAGTCCAATACATGGCAATATCGAAAGGAACCGAGATCTTATGGTGATAAACCTATATTTTAAGTTTCATTGAAATCGGATAAAAATTGTGACCTGTAGACTGTTCACAAAAAAAAGTGGACGGACGGACAGACGGACGGACGGACAGGGGCGACGACAATATACGTCCACATAAAAATGTGGGCGTATAAAAACATCGCTGATACTGCCACCAATTTACAGGGGGTGTAACTCTGTATGTAATATTATAGGAGGCGCTAAAAACGTATATTTAACAAATAGTGGCAATGAAAAAAGGGATGCTAGGTGATCGTGACAAAACTCGGCTTTTCGTCGGCACTTTCAGTTTATACAATCAGTATCAAATAATGTTCTGTTACGTGTGAAAACATTGAACAGGTTAATAAAACAAAAGATTAATTAACAAATAATCCCAGGTTAATTGTTATTGTCACATTTCTGTTTACCTTATCAGTGGGGGGTCTAATTAATTAATTACTATTCACGGGATTAGCAGGGGTGTTACGAAGAACAAGAAGATGTTATCATTCAACAATGGCCGTTGAATGGGGAATGTTTCGCTAAATTTATTAGCAAAATAGTGACCGCTGGCCACGTTAGAGGAGTGACCGTTGAATAAAGAGATGAAACGATCAAATTTTTACGGGGGAAATTTATTGTGACCGCTTACAAGATGTCGCTGAATAGGAATGGCTGCTCATACAGCTTCCACTGTACATAATTACATGATTTGATCGAATCCAACGGCTGCGCTAAATCTATAAAAATGGCTGCTTAACAAGAATTAGAATACACACATGAATTTTATCCAGGTTGATTCGTACCTTTTCCTATATGTTATTGAAATATTTTTGAAACAAATCGAAATAAACCTTTTTGTTGTTGAAATAAATTGAAATAATAAACGACCACCTGCCTTTTGTTCGTTTTTTTTTTCTTAATCAGGTGTTGATTATTGAACCCATTCTGCTCAGTCATTGAAGTCTAATTATTTGTATCGTAACATTTCGGGATCATCTCACAGTGCCAACTGCTATTGTTCTCATGGGGGGATTAATCAAGCCAGGGGACTATCGAATACAATGGTGTTAAATGTATAGTCCGCTTTTTAAAACTACTAGCTTTAAACTAATTAACAACTTTATTTACAATAAATTACATAAAAGTAACAACAATTACATCCCACTTCTACTCGTTGCCACTGGCAACCTTTGATGAAACTGTCCTGTTCATTTCCAATACATGGATAAAAGTAGCCGTGTATCAGAAATGAACAGTACTCTTTTCCAAAGTGTACTGTTCATTTCTGATACACGGCTACTTTTAGACGGTCATAGAAACTCACCAAGCAACAAGAAGCAGACGTTTAGTCCGACCCAGATCGCAATGATAACCAGTGTCATACTGCACGAGGCTACTGTACATGAGACAACTAGTCAAAATCATAGTAACAAAACAAACCGGTAGGAACTACATGGCAGTGCAAAAATATATACAATGACATTAAATTAACGTAACAACATATTACGAAAGCAGTTATTATACATATCAATTGGCATCTATTCCCTAATTTGGTTTGATTTATATTAATATGCAAAACATATGAATTTTAATACTGAATAATTATTTTAACTACTTTTGGTGATAGAAGGTGGGGTTCTCTTGCTGGACACTTCACAAGCTTTGAATATGAGCAGGATAAAACAAAAACCGCGTAGAAAGTCATAAACTTTATTACAAATAAATTTCAACGGACGAACCATCCACCGATTCATACTTTCACCAGGAATGACCCGCATTTCCTTTACACACTACATTTAATATCACCACAGTCCTCTACGCCATAGACAAGTAGTTTTGACGATGTGGTCGAAACAAACACGTGGCTGTATTAAGCTCGGGGTGTCACAACAAGACGCACGTGTAAATTCTACCATGAAATGTAACGTGAGGCACAGAAAGGGATAAATGAAAGAGCAGAAAGTATTTGTCACTTTTCGGTTGAAACGACTCGATAATAAATACTATTTTTCACATTTTGCTTCACAATACTCGATAGAAATGTGATGTAAGTAACTTATTAGCACCTTTCCTCGGTGTATCGGTGAATATCAGGACAGTTTTGGTAGTGGGCCGCCTCGGCTCCGCCTCGGCTGAGCCCCCGACCAAAACTGTCCTGATATTCACCGATACACCTCGGAAAGTGTGCTAATAACTATTACATACATGTATCAAACATGAATCATAACCCTACTAAATGTGATAAGACGTTAGTATATTCAATAGTATTTTTTTACTCCATTTAACAGTTCGATTTTTAGATTTTATATTTTTGCCTTTTAGGGGGCAATCGTCCCCCATTATCCAATTGAACTATGGTATTTTCAGTAAATGATAATAAATTTAAATATATTTGGATGGCTTGTTCCAGTCTTCTTCATTTTACTGTGCCATCCCCCAACGTGATTAGATGTCCGTGAACCATCTGTGTTGAAAGTGATTCCACATGCCTTCTACCACTTGTTCAGTAACATAATCTGCAAACTTTAAAACTTTGTCATCTCCAAATCAGCTTCTTCTAAGGCATTCAACCCAACGTTGTCTATATCAAATAATCTCGCCGGAATGATATTTAAGATACTCGTTAACCGGTGAAACGTGAACTATCAGCCTTCTAAATGATTAGATTGGCTTTTTTGGAGGATGCACGGCTATTTCCGAAAAGTATAAAATATGTCAATTCTCTTGGGAGGGCTTATACTAAATTGAACAATTTAGTACGCCCTTCCAAGAGAAATTCTCTGTTTAACCGTGGCATTAGTGGGCTGTAGCATAAGTCATACATGTAAATTACCAGTGTAATTTTCTATAGAACTAATAGAACATTCTAGAAGGTTGGGCAATGGGGGTCTTTTTCATTTTCTATATGATAAAATTCTATAGTATTCTGCATAATTTGGGGGGGTCTGTAGAAAATAACGGCCCCAAATATTCTGTAGTTCTAATCCCATAATTTTTCATACAGATTTATGCAAAAATTCCTAAAGGAAAAATTAATGTATTCTATAGTTTTTTCTGTAGTAAATCATCTTTTTTGTCTTAAATCAAGTTTTGTGAACAGACTGCACTGTTAGTTGTACCACTGTCTTCAGTTTCTTGTTAAAATAACTATGTAAATTCAGTAAATGAAAAAACAGTCCACTCGTGGGTTAACTTTAATGAATCTGTTAACGAATAATGAAACTGACTTTCCAGTAACAGAAATTTAAAGGACCTTTAGTACATATATCACATAATTCGACAACACAGTCCGGTTATCCCAATAATTCCCACTTATTGATATTATTTCAAATGACACTGTCAAATGGATTCGGAGTCTTAAGTCTTAGAGTCTCTGCAAATAAGCATTTTATTACAGCAATTCTTTAGCCGTCTCTGTTCACCATTAAACGGTAGCAGTTGCAGCATTCTGCAGGTCCATCCAAGATCCTTTTTCGGTCCCCAACCAATATATATAAGTACTTTAAAATGTTAAAATGTTATTAAACCAGTGTTGAAATCAGTTGTGTCGGCATACCTTTTATCTTTTTATCATTTACCGTGAAACAAAGTAGTGCAACTTTGCGGTTGTCCTAATAATTTCGGATATATATTTACTGTTCACGAAGATGCCAAGATTAGGAGCAACACCCTCCAACTATGATCCTGTGGTTACCCTACTAGAAAAACTGTCAGGACAGCTGGAGATCATTACCAGTAATCAGGAGATTCTGATGAAAAAGATGGACGAGAATTTGTGCAAGCAGACTAATCAAATAAAGGAATCTGTAAGTACGCTCACTACTTTTATTCTCAGTCGTCAATTTTGGCACATATTGAAAGGCACCTAGACCAAGAACTAGTGGAACTTCTGTAAAATATGTGGAACAAGGAAATGTCTACTGAGGAAAACAAATCACACGCAATATGGAAAAAGAAGAAGGAATTCTTGACAAAGTTACCTACTCGTGCTGAAGAAATAGAGACGCTTAATTCATCCAACGCAGCTCCAACCCGAAACACCTGGCAAACGGTAAAGAATAAAAAGCGAAAACAAGGGACTAAACCGAAAGAACAACCAAGGGCTCAGAATAATGAAAATAAAAGATCGAATGTGCGGAACAAAGATGGGAGAACCGTGACCAATGTGTCTAGCACCCACCAAGGGAATACCAAACAAAGGCGGTCTGGACACACTACTCCAACGCAGGGTCGTTTTTTTCAGAAAGGCCAATCCCAACAGCACCGAACACCCTCACAAAATCAATCGCACCGACCTCCACAACACTACAAGAAAACTCCGCGTCACTCCAACAACGAGACCACAATACCCAATTGCAAGAACCAGTACACCCGAAAATAATCAATATATCCTCCACAGTCATAAATGATCAAGAGAAAAAACTCCTACAGAAAGGCCTGAAATTCACACCGACGCCTAGAGCCAACATTCAGGAGTTAGAGTGTGATATAAACGCTTTCTGTAGGAAACTACGACTGAAGGAATTTTTCGGAGAAACAGATGGAATTGCGTCAGAGGATATTGTGCGGAACAAAAGCCACTTCAACCCCAGACGAGGCAAGGACGTGACGCTGGACAATTTCATTGATTACTTAACCAAGTTGCCACTGCCTATAAATCGCAACGCAAAATCAAATGTGTCGAAGGAAGAACAGTGCGCTATAGATTCTTTGAAATCCAAAGACACAATCGTTATTAAGGAAAGTGATAAAGGAGGTGCCATCGTTATAATGGATGCGAAATATTATGAGAGAAATGTACTTAAAATACTTGACGACAAACGTGTGTATATAACCATAGATTCGAACCATGATAAAAGAACAATGGGATTAAAGATAGGTTGCCAGGCAACGAAACATACGCCCACAACAGCTAAGTCGTTCGGGCAGTCAACAAGGGTTGTCGCATATTGTTTCTTTTGTCAGTAAGGAGAACATTTACAACACATGATAATCTTATTACGAGTAATAGCCCATTAAATAATTATCAGAAATGATTAGAATAGTTTTGATGGTTTGTCTCAAGGCCTTTGTCCACAAGATATTTCAAAGTGATCAAGTGCCAGAAATTATCAGATATCACTGAAAATCAAATAGGATTCTTCGTCTCATGACCCTAAACACTGTGTATAAATTTAAAGTCAATCGGATATTAACTTTAGCCTCTAAAACGTTCACAAGATTTTTCAAAGTGATCAAGGGTCATAACTCTGGCAGTAATTATCAGATATCACCGAAAATCAATAGGCTTCTTCGTGTCATGACCTTAAACACTGTGTATAAATTTAAAGTCAATCAGATATTAACTTTAGCCTCTAAAGCGTTCACAAGATTTTTCAAAGTGATCAAGGGTCATAACTCTGGCAGTAATTATCAGCTATCACCGAAAATCAATAGGCTTCTTCGTCTCATGACCTTAAACGCTGTGTATATATTTAAAGTCAATCGGATATTAACTATAGCCTCTAGAGCGTTCACAAGATTTTTCAAAGTGATCAAGGGTCATAACTCTGGTAGTAATTATCGGATATCGCTGAAAATCAATAGGCTTCTTCGTCTCATGACCTTAAACACCATGTATAAATTTAAAGTCAATCGGATATTAACTTTAGCCTCTAAAGCGTTCACAAGATTTTTCAAAGTGATCAAGGGTCATAACTCTGGCAGTAATTATCAGATATCCCCGAAAATCAATAGGCTTCTTCGTCTCATGACCTTAAACACTGTGTATAAATTTAAAGTCAATCGGATATTAACTATAGCCTCTAGAGCGTTCACAAGATTTTTCAAAGTGATCAAGGGTCATAACTCAAGGGTAGTAATTATCGGATATCGCTGAAAATCAATAGGCTTCTTCGTCTCACGACCTTAAACACTGTGTATAAATTTCAAGTCAATCGGATATTAACTTTAGCCTCTAGAGCGTTCACAAAAAATTGTGGACGATGGACGGACGGACGGACCAACAGACGGACGGACGGGGGCGCCGGCAATATACGACCACATTTCCATGTGGGCGTATAAAAAATGGCTTAATCCAAGATCACAAAAATGAACTGACAGACAATGAACAGGATTATCTTCGGAAATTCGAATATAAAACAAGTCAGTTTTATGGTCTTCCAAAAAGATAATCAAGGAGTCCGTTAAACAACAAAATGTAGAATTCATCAGTATTTTTCAACCAGATGACCTCCCTTTCAGGCCAATAATTGCCGGTCCATGCTGCCCTACTAACAGGCTATCAAATCTTATTGATATCTTACTTAAGCTGCACGTGCCAAATGTGAAATCTGTTATTCGGGATGACATAGATTTTGTTAATACATTACCCCAAAATCTAAATGATGGCGACTTCTTCGTAACCATGGATGTTTGTAACATGTATGGCAATATTTCCCATGATCTATGCCTTCAGGCGTAGAATATTGGTTGGATAAACATCCTGAAGGCAGTCATGAGAGAATTTCAAAAAACTTTATCCTCAAAGCCATACGTATCATCCTGACTAACAACACTTTCACATTTGGCGAAACAAATTACAAACAAATTCTTGGAATAGCGATGGGTACCAAGGCGGCACCACAATTAAGTAATTTAACAATGGGATTTCTCGAGGAAAAATTATACTCAATTGTGGAAATTGAACATGGCGTGGATTACAGAATTTATTTAGAAAATCAGCAAAAGACAAATCGGATAATATCATTACCTTTGTCGCTACTCATAACTCCCAACATCCCAACTTCTTTAAAACAATGTACGAGAGCAGGTCACTCCTGGCATCAAACGACAACCTCAAAGCGAAATTTGATAATGTTCAATTCATTAAATCACAAAGACAGCCACCTAATCTGAAACGCCTCCTAACCAGAGCAAAATTCAATTCATCTATCACAAGGACCGGTTTTTATACGCATACATTTTTATGTGGACGTATATTGTCGTCGCCCCTGTCCGTCCATCCGTCCGTCCACAATTTGTTTGTGGACTCTCTACAGGTCACAATTCTAATCCGATTTTGACGAAACTTGAAATATAGGTTTATCCCCAAAAGATCTCGGTTCCTTATATATTGGCATGTATCGGGTGAAAACTTCATGGATTATGGCCCCTGATTGTACGAAAAATCACGTTTTTAGCTTGTGGACCCTATAGAGGTCACAATTTTGAACCGATTTTGATGAAACTTGACATGCATGTTTATAACCCAAAGATCTTGGTTCCTTTCGATATTTGCACCTATCGGAATGTAATTTCCTGAATTATGGCCCCTGATTGTCCGAAAAATCACCCTGTTTAGCTTGTGGTCCCTCTGGAGGTCACAATTATTATCCGATTTAAAAAACCGTTTGATTATATCACCGTTACACCCTAAGGAAGGTTGAGTTCGAATTTCGGGAAAATCGGACGAAAATTGCCATACAAAATGGCCGCCGTTTGTACGCGAATACTGTTAAAAAATTGTATATCATGGTTTGTGGACCTTGTAAAAGTCACATTTTTAAATTGATTTTGATGAAACTTGAAATTCATGGTTATAACCCAAAGATCTTGGTTCCATTCGATATTTGCGCATATCGGAAAGTAACTTCCTGAATTATGGCCCCTGATTATACGCAAAATCACCTTATTTTAGCTTGTGGTCCCTCTGGTGGTCACAATTATTATCCGATTTAATAAAACGGTTGATTATATTACCGTTACACCGTAAGGAAGGTTGAGTTCGAATTTCGGGAAAATCGGACCAAAATTGTCATACAAAATGGCCGCCGTTGTACGCGAATACTGTTACAAAATTGTATATCATGGTTGTGGACCCTGTAGAGGTCACAATTTTAATTCGATTTTGATGAAACTTGAAATGCATGGTTATAACCCAAAGATCTTGGTTCATTTCGATATTTGCGCATATCGGATCTTAACTTCCTGAATTATGGCCCCTGATTGTCAGAAAAATCACCTATGGTCCCTCTGGAGGTCACAATTATTATCCGATTTGAAAAAACGTTTGACTCTATCACCGTTACACCCTCCGGAAGGTTGAGTTAGAATTTCGAGAAAATTGGACCATAATTGCCAGAAAAAATGGCCGCTGTTTGTACGCGAACAGTGTAAAAATATGGTATGTCAAAGTTGTGGACCCTGTAGAGGTGACAATTTTAATTTGATTTTGATGAAACCTGAAATGCTTGTTTATAACCTAAAGATCTTTATTCTTTTCGATATTTGCGCATATCAAATTGTAACTTAATGAATTATGGCCTTTGATTGTAGGAAAAATCACTTTCGGTATTGCTTGTTCTCTGTCTATCTCTCGAACAATTATTATCTGATTTAAAAAAAAACTCTGATTATATTACTGTTGCACCGTAAGGAAGGTTGAGTTCGAATTTCGTGAAAATCGTACCAAAATTGCTGGACGAAATGGTCACTGTTTGTACGTGAATAGTGTAAAAATATGGTATATCATGGTTGTGGACTCTCTGCAGGTCTCAATTCTTATCCGATTTTGACGAAAAGTAACATTTCTAGGTTGTGTACCGTCAAACCATAATCATTGTCGGCTTCGAATTTCATGAATATCAGACTGGAACTGACCAACAAAATGGCTGCTCCCAATACAGTATGAAATACAGGACTTAATGATGTAGGAAAAATCACTTTCGGTATTGCTTGTTCTCTATCCATCTCTCAAAAATGTGGGCGTATCCTACCTGGCAGTGCCAGCCTATCTTTATATATCTAAATGCCTGGATCTTCGATGCAAATGTTGTGACCATATAATATACCAAATAACCAATATAAATTTCGTAACATTACATTTAGCGTCAACGACAATATGAATTGTGACACAAAAAATCTCATATATGTCTTGACGTGTCTGGGTTGTGATTTTTTCTACATAGGCGAGACATCTACTCATCTACGGGATAGAGTACGCAACCATCGTCGGGATTGCAATATTGAAAATGGGCCCTTATTTGTAAATAGACCTATCTTTAAATGTGCGCAACATCTACAAATAAAATTTCAAATTTTCCCTTTTTATAAAATGAAAGTCGATGACACCACAAAAAGGAAATTAATGGAAAATCATTTTATTAAAAAATACATTCCTCGACTTAATAGTCAATAAGTAACAATTGGCCTCATTTATTTATTAATTTTCTTTAATCTATCTCATGATAATCTTCCATTCATTGTTCCCAATTTAAACCCATATACTACAGATTAACACGTGTGTACATGTTTTCTATTAGTTAACGATATGTAACCATAGACAATGATAACTATAGCGAAAGGCGGAAATGACATAATGGCGGTTAGAACAAAATGTTTTACAAGCAATCAAGAAGGGACCAGAGGTTTTGGGTGGATCTAGGCGAGTGGCAGACTGATCAAAAGCCGGAAGTTACAGAGTACACTGTATTTATGAATAGTCCCAAGACGGACAAAAAGTACTTTAAAATGTTAAAATGTTATTAAACCAGTGTTCAGGCATCGATATTTCCGCGCACATACGCACGGCGTGCGCAGGCACATTTGCTTTAAAAAACTTTTTTGCAGGCACATTTTTAAAAATTATTACTGTCACGTAAACCATGTAAAATAAAGAATACAATTTATTTTTATTGTTGTTGTTTTTTGTTTACTTTGATTACCGTATAATAATTTACCAGAATAAGCTGGTCGATGATAAAAACATCAGCACGCCATGTTAACGATTCCACCTGTGACTTATGATCACCTATCACCTGTGACCTCTGCTTAATTTAGTAACAATTCTAGTAGAATGCCAGCGTCGATGATTAAAAGAATAGCACGCGACGTATGAACTATCACCTGTGACCTCGGCGACCCCTAAACACCAGTACCGTGGAGTAACCACACTGACACCTGATAATTCTATAACGATGGCTTCCTATCGAGTATCAAGTGGAAAAAAGAACAAAGTCTCTTGCCGAGTTTGTGGTGATGTTATTTTATTTAAAAATTATAAAGTGCATATACAGAGAAATCACCCTGCCGAAGACTGCAATGACCTACGGTCAAAAACAGTCTTGTTAGTATAAAAATTATACCAGAAGTTAATTTTAACAAATGACAACCTGGCTGCACAAAGGGATATAATCATTATGAACTTGTTTGAAGCCGGTAGGCATCTATTCTGTGTTTATATCATCCCCAAACAACAACAATATGCACATCAAACATACTCTTTATTTCTTTAATTAAAGTAATCTATAATACATTAATACAATTTAGAAACCATAATAAAAAAGGTACTAAAAATTATTTATAATTTCTTCTGCCGAGTCCAACCCAAGAAGCTTTCGTAAGCCCCCCCCCCCGCCAAATCATACTATATACTTGGCAATTGAATACTCTCTTTTTGAGTATGAACCTGCGGCACATTTTCAAGTGTGTGCGCAGGCACACTCAACTTTTATAGAGCCCTGCCAGTGTTGAAATCAGTTTGTGTCGGCATACCTTTTATCATTTACAGTGAAACAAAGTAGTGCAACTTAACGGTTGTCCTAATAATTTCGGATATATATATTTAGATATTAGGTAATATACGGGTCATTTTTCCACTTAAGACCTTTCTTGTGGGGTATTCAAATATTATGGGGCATATATAAAACCTCGCTTTTATGTTGATTTTAATTTGAATCTACAGCCCAAATAGGTGTTTTTTAAGCAATAGCCGAGTTTATTATATGTTGTTATCTCCCTTTCCGGAAATTAACGCCTTAGAGATAATAATAATAATAATACTTCCGGTGAGCAAGTCCTCTATTGTTTACAGTAAACAATGGCGAACAAAGAATCTACCGATGCGTTTAACCCAAATAATTGTAAAGATCAGTAGTGGTCTTAGGGGAGACAACTATTGGACATATCGATATAAAACCGAAATATGCTATTAGCCCTGTTTCGTAAACGGAGGCAGACCACCATTAATTTCCCCATTGACTTGAATGTTAATTCTGGACTCTTTGCCCACCTCCAACGTATCCCCAAATTTTCGTTGGGCGAAATGCTTTTCACTATAGACAGAAGAACACATGGCCATGTCTTTGCACTAAAATTTTTATGAGGTTGACCACCAAAATTTTGAGATACACGAACTTGAAGAAGCATACTCAAAACATGTATCTAGTTGCCGTACATATCACCGTAGCCAACCTCATAACGCCGTTATCCTTCCGCCTCAAAATCATGAATATTTACCAAAACCTAGCAGAAAATATTAATTCAAACCCTCTTAGTCCATTCTAGGCCAAAAAATCAACAAAAATGGGCATGCAAAAGGGGAGAAAAGAGACAGAGAGAGAACTGCTATAAATAGACGAACTACAATTTGTGGGTACCGAGATGTAAAATTTAATGGTGGTCTGCCTCCTATATGTTTTTAAAAGTTCATATATCATCAAAATTCTTTTCTTTATAGCTTCACATTTATTTTTGCAAAATTATTATAATACAGAATCAAAAAAAATTAATTGCAGAAGAAATGGTGACCCTTTAAAGTTATGTACTGTTTTGTATGCTGGGTTGCAGATCAGGTCCATGGGCCTTTTGTTCTAGAATTGAAGACTCTTTCTTAATTTTGTCAAAATGTGAGTTTTGCAAAAAGTTTTAAAGAGTTTCAAACAAGTCTCATCAAAAATATTCAAAATATTGGGATATTTTTCGAAAATTGACTTTATTTTACCTTTTTTTACAAAATGGCCCATTTTTTGACACTTTGTATGTCTCAAAATGCCAATAATTCCCTATTTCTTGGAATCTCTGAGGTGAAAGGCATTTATTTCTAGAAACCTTGGCCAGTATACAAGAAGACAAGCTGCAAATTGGTTGCATAGAGGGTAACTGTAAGGAACTATAATGAAACTTGTAAGCCCACCCCCTGAAAATGTTGCTTTGATAACAAATCCAACCTGTGTCCACATAAGTAATACTGTTGATGGAATATGGCTAAAAGCCACATTTTTCTATCCCTGGCTTGTATACATACATACAAACACAGATACTTGTAAGAAATATGAATCATTTATTAAAATATGGATTGATAAATGTAAAATAAATGCTGTATTTAGTTGACAACCAGGAACTCCAACAAAAGGGTCACAAAGCACTATTTTTTAAAAAAAAATGGGAATATTTCAGTATTTAAAACACTTTAACAATCAGAGGTATCCTTGGAATTATATAGTGTCAATATTTTGTGGAAGCAAGTTGTTTTAATCTTTACATCAATTTCCTGACAAAATGAGGTAGAAAAAAGGGAGTTATGACATAATTCATTGCATAAAAGGAGTATGAAAAGGCTATTAATTAATATTTCATTGCTCTGTAAGTGCCACATTTTAAAAGATCACCACAAATAATAGATTTACATCAAAAATGTCAAACATTAAGCTGCAAAAGACACATCTACAACATATCCATTTTGGGGTGTGGACTCATTTGGGGAAAATGTCATAGAATAACATGTTTGGCCATAAACAAAAAGTCTTAAAAATTCATGGAATCTTTTATGTAACTATTTGTTTGTGCAAAATAAAATGCTCGGTTACAATTCAAGCACAAAATCCAATTACTGTTAATTTGGAGTCAATATATTTTCAATTGAATATCCAAATATCATGTTCAAGAAAATAGGTGGGGTGGGGAGGTTGAGCCAGTCTAAATGAAATGAAGACAGAGAAATTTCCCTGCAGACACACAGATTTTACTTTCTCGAGAAGGGAAATGCAACAATTGCAGGTTTTAAAAGATTGAAATTGTGTTAAGTCTGAGGAACACCCAAGAAAAATGCACTTCACTCATGTTTTGAAAATTCTAACATGCCTCAGCAGTACATAATTAGACAAAATTTCTTAATTTTTAAATTTCTATTACCAACATAGATACTTTTTCAATATCTGACAAACACATGGCTCCTTTCCAAGTTATTTAACAATGGAAATAAAGACATGCAAGACATTTTGTTTCATTTTAAAACAGATGAATAATTAAAATTTTGACAGTAATATTGGGGGTAATGTGAAGAATTTCAGACAAATTATCATGATTTTTAGGCAAAATTGAGTGAAATTATAATACTTTCTTCCCATCTAACCTTTACGATGCAGAAAAAGTCAAAATTACACATTAAAATATTTTTCACTAATTTTAAAAAGCAAATAAACACTGAAAATCACAAAATTTGGACTAAAATCAAATATTCCCCTCACAAATTTGTCAAATATTTTAGAAATTTTACCATTTCACTTTTTTTATTATCAAAATGTCATATATCACATTTTCTGACAAATTGGAGATCATAGCATCAAATTTAGGCCTCTCATACACCGTCAGTTTGTTTACATACAGGAGGCAGACCACCATTAATTTCCCCATTGACTTGAATGTTAATTCTGGACTCTTTGCCCACCTCCAACGTATCCCCAAATTTTCGTTGGGCGAAATGCTTTTCACTATAGACAGAAGAACACATGGCCATGTCTTTGCACTAAAATTTTTATGAGGTTGACCACCAAAATTTTGAGATACACGAACTTGAAGAAGCATACTCAAAACATGTATCTAGTTGCCGTACATATCACCGTAGCCAACCTCATAACGCCGTTATCCTTCCGCCTCAAAATCATGAATATTTACCAAAACCTAGCAGAAAATATTAATTCAAACCCTCTTAGTCCATTCTAGGCCAAAAAATCAACAAAAATGGGCATGCAAAAGGGGAGAAAAGAGACAGAGAGAGAACTGCTATAAATAGACGAACTACAATTTGTGGGTACCGAGATGTAAAATTTAATGGTGGTCTGCCTCCAAACAACAATTGAGTTGTCTCCCTTTAGAAACTCTTCATTGGACAAAGAGCGGAAATGAGCTATTGGTGAGCAAACAAGAAAATAAAATGGAGAACGCTAGTTCATTATCATTATCGAATGTGCCGAAATCGACAGAAAAGAAGAGACATTATTGCTGTGTATGCTCAAATTATGCTGGAAAGATTGTAGAAGAACGTAATGTTCGATTGCACCGGTTCCCAGCTAAACAAGAATTAAGACGTGTGTGGATTCGGCGAATCAAGTTATGCTACGGCCAGTATGTGTAAAGTGCCAATGATCGCCTTTGTTCCTACCACTTTTCTAATGGAGAAAAGACAGGAAAGAATGAAGTTCTGAGTATTTTTGAGGGAAAGACGTTCAATTCGTCAATGGTAATATTTATAGTTAATTAATTTTAATATTTTTTTTATTTTCAAAAATTTAATGGTACATGTATCACTAGGGACCGGGAATCTTCTAGTTTTTACGAAAAAAGGTAAGAAACTACCCTTATCATCTAGAATCTAATACACGTCAAGAATGTGTTAAATACCGTCAAGATTCATCAAAAAACGTCCAGTTTGTGCTACCGTGTAGATTTAGAAACACCGTCTAGTTTTGTCATCGATCGTCTACTTTACGACCGTCCAGTTTCTCGGGATGTTTTAGATTTGAAAGGGGTTTAGTTTTTAGACAAGGCCTTATTTTCCCGTACGTTGTCTAGAAATGAACAGAGTGTTTAATTACTAACGGCGTTTAGTTTTTACGCCAAATTACCACTTTACCGAGAGCCGTCTAGAAACTTACGGGTGATTAGAAATGCAATGCCGTTTTCTTTTCATGTCTTTTAATTAGTTTGCCGGGTGTCATCTAGAAAACGTACGGCGTTTGTTTTTGTGTGAAATATTTAATTTCTATCTCCCAATTTTAGAAACTATGATCCGATTTAGAATCTTAGCATAGTGTCTAAAATTCTCGAATGAATTGCATATCTGTTGAATATCTTCTGTATTGCCGACGTCCGTTGGGAAACGTCCATTTGCAATGAATTGACAATTTTCCCGGCGTAAATAAAACTCAACAATTTATTTATTAGAAATTAACGAAACAAATGGACGTATATCTTGTTTCTTATAATCTTGTTTTCTGAGTTATTTACCCGCTCCCGCCATCAATAACAAATGTATTTGTGAATTTACAAATTAATGTGTGCAGTACTCATTTCGACCACGAATAACGTAATTTTCGACATTTATCAAGGCGCATTCGGGGGACTGTTTTCATCAACATTTATTTTTGTATCCCGTGGAAATGTTGAAGAAATGCAGAAGGAGGGGAATTGTTAACAGGCACAGTTCAAAATATAATTACATGTTATTGTCGGCGATATGACTTTACAATTCATACTGTCGATTCATGCACGCTTTTCACACGGAATTGTTCTTTGATGTTGATAGATGACACACAGTGACGTCGGCAATACAGATGATATTCAACAAATATGCAATTCATTCGAGAATTTTAGACACGATGCTAAGATTCTAAATCGGAACATAGTTTCGTTATTTACCGATATCCGGTCCAACCCCATTTTGATATCCGATGTATTTTAATCTCGATTGATATCAGATGCTGTAATCTATATCGAAAACAAAATTATAAAACAAAAAATCTCGCAACTAATGATAACCTGTAAGTTTCGTCGCCGTTATATTTTATAAATATCTTCTGTATTGCCGACGTCACTTTGTGTCATCCATCAACATCAAAGAACAATTCCGTGTGAAAAGCGTGCATGAATCGACAGTATGAATTGTAAAACAATGACTGGATCGTGCGGTAGCGGTGTAGTAATATATGTCTGCATGATTTACTTTATTTATTTATCATCATATTATTATATGCTTATATTAGGTATGTGATTTATCTATTAGTGATGATATATTACGACCCAGGTAAGAAATATATTTAGATACGATTTGCGGTCCATGTCCGTGTCAATGGGGGAAAACTGTGCCTGTTAACAATTCCTCTCCTGCATTTCTTCAACATTTCCACGGGATACAAAAATAAATGTTGACGAAAACAGTCCCCCGAATGCGCCTTGATAAATGTCGAAAATTACGTCATTGTGGTCGCAATGAGTACTGCACGCATTAATTTGTAAATTCACAAATACATTTGTTATTGATGACTGGAGCGGGTAAATAAGCCAGAAAACAAGATTATAAGAAACAAGATATACGTCCATTTGTTTCGTTAATTTCTAACAAATAAATCGTTGAGTTTTATTTACGCCGGGAAAATAATTCATTGCAAATGGACGTTTCCCAACGGACGTCGGCAATACAGAAGACATTCAACAAATATGCAATTCATTCGAGAATTTTAGACACTATGCTAAGATTCTAAATCGGAACACAGTTTCTAAAATTGGGAGATAGAAATTAAATATTTCACACAAAAACAAACGCCGTACGTTTTCTAGATGACACCGGGCAAACTAATTAAAAGACGTGAAAAGAAAACGGCATTGCATTTCTAATCGCCCGTAAGTTTCTAGACGGCTCTCGGTAAAGTGGTAATTTGGCGTAAAAACTAAACGCCGTTAGTAATTAAACACTCTGTTCATTTCTAGACAACATACGGGAAAATAAGGCCTTGCTAAAAACTAAACCCCTTTCAAATCTAAAACATCCCGAGAAACTGGACGGTCGTAAAGTAGACGATCGATGACAAAACTAGACGGTGTTTCTAAATCTACACGGTAGCACAAACTGGACGGTTTTTGATGAATCTTGACGGTATTTAACACATTCTTGATGTGTATTAGATTCTAGATGAAAAGGGGAGTTTCTTACCTTTTTTCGTAAAAACTTGAAGATTCCCGGTCCCTAGTGTATTAATACTATTATGTATTCTGGTTTCCCCTGCAGCGCAAGTAGGCCTACTCACAGTTGAGTAAGCATAATTAAAAGCCAATTACAAATTAATCTGATTATGGTGTTGACTGCCGTAAAACAACATTTTATTCATTCAGTTTAATGATGAACATGAAGCTGTGTTATCAGACTTGACCAATGTTGCCACTGAGGATGGAGATGTTTATAAACCAGGCCCATCATTTAAAGTTCCAATAGCATATTTTCTAATAAAGTCAAAACATAATTATTTCTATTTCTTTTGCTCAAAATGTTGTCAACTCAATATTATACGATCATGGGCAAAATTTCATGGGGGTTAAAATGGTTGAGACAGGCTTATTGAGGAGATAGTAACTCAATTACCTCCCTTGTTTTCCCATTCCTCTCCATGGACGGCCATCTTCAAACGTTTGAATTTGAAGTTGAAAATGATATTTGTGCCAATTTCTCAACTGGCAATAGTGAATTATAGGATTAATAGGATTATTCTTTAACAAGGTAGGACTGTTTATAGGTACAATCTATTTTAGGGCTTTATTTTAATACATTTTAAAAATATAACCTAAAAATATGCTATTGGAGCTTTAAGCAAACAGGATACTCTTCAATTCATGCATCAGTCGGCCTTCATGACTACTGTAAGCAACATGTCACACCAGAGTACATTTCCAATGCTTTCAATAAATGCAACCAGACTGATGTGGTAAATCAGACCGACATGTCAACACAAACATTAAAGATATCTGTTGATGTTAGTGCACAAACAGACTTTGTGCACATTTTTAAAAATAACCCCCTGCTGTTAAATACACAACCCATAACAACATGTGATGCAAAACTTCAAACTTCAAAACCTGATTTGACTATTGAAGATATTCAAGCTTCTGACGAGCAAGTTATGTTTTATACTGGTTTGCCAAATAGTGGCACATTTTATGCCATGTTTGATGAAATGGATGATATATATGCAGATGGAAACCGTGGAAGGCGACGTACGCTTAGGACAATTGATGAATTTTTTTTGGTTCTGATGCGCCTGCGATTAGGATTGCTTCTAGAAGATCTTGCCGGACGATTTAAAATATCCAAATCAACATGTAGCAAAATTGTTTCAAGATGGATAGACTATTTGGATGTGAAACTAAACTTCTTGCTTCATTGGCCAGAAAGAGAAGTTAACAATTTAACTATGCCAAAACAATTTAAAGACAAATACCCAAATTGCCGTGTGATTATTGACTGCACAGAAGTTTACACTGAAACACCACAATCTCTTTCAAACCGGTCATTAATGTACTCTTCGTACAAATCCCATATGACATATAAGACCCTAATTGGGATAAATCCACGTGGTGTAATCACATTTGTGTCGGATCTTTGGGCTGGCAGATAGAATCGGCTCAAAATCCAGGCCCAAAAATATCAGCGACCCGAGTCATAGTGAAAATGTTACTATTTATATCTCTGCCACGCGCGGATAAAATAATCAATAATTATTAGAATCGCCTTTCTTCCGCTGGTTATATCAACGAACCGAGTCATAGTAAAAATATTACTATTTTTTTAGAATAGGCTCTTTTTCGCTGGTTATATCAATGACCCGAGTCATAGTTAAAATATCACTATTTACATACATGTATCTTGGCCGCGTGAAGATAAAATAATGAATAATATTGAGAATCGGCTCTTTTCCGCTGGTTATTCGAGTCTACGTGTAGTAGCTAGCTTTGTGTTACTTTCGTATATGATTAGCTCCAAATCACACATAACATGACATGTAATTATACAAATTATTAGTAATAAAAGTAATGATATTTAAAATGTTACAAGAAAATGTTCAAGTTGACTATGGGTGTAATTAGGGAGAGACTTTTATACGAAAATTAAAATATCTCACTTCCGATCATCGATGTGAATGTAAATAGACGAGCGTTGTTTTTTCCCCAACCCGCGGGCACGGGATATCCCGGCTAGTGGGACCGTTTCAGAATATTTTAAAACTGGTACTGTGTTTAATGTCTCTCAAAATGACACTTCTAAACGGGGGCCATCGCCGTCAATAGTTCGAAAATTACATACATAGACGTAAAGGTTTTGATGATAGAGATTACAAATTACTTGCTACAACACTACATACTTTCTATACCTGTGGTTGTCACAGTCGTCAAGACAGACATTCAAAACACTACAAGATAAAATTACCGGATGATCGCGGGTATGTCGCCAAATTCAAGATGGCAAGTCAAACACATGATAATGTTCTGTCTGGGTGAGGAAATATGACCCAGAAAAGATCTGGCTAGAGTATGAAGTAAATAAAGAATGTCCAGGTTTTATACAAAGAATAACATGTGTCACATACTTTTTATTTTATATATAAATATAAACAACAGTTTGGTAATACAAATAATATAGGTATTGTTATTGTCACATAATTATGTGAAATAAGAATTCTATTACATACTAAAAAACTGCTAATCAATTGGTAAATTTTGCTACTCAATTATACAATTGATTAGCATTCTTACACAATTTTTCTGGAAACTGCTAATCAAATGTAAAAAAGTAAAATATTCCCTGCTTGTCATGTACAAAAGGCGATTCGAAACAACGTCAGTTGACTCATTGACAGGCTTTTATGTTACGTTGGATCAAGTACTGGGTGGATCGTGAATCTGTAACCTACAATCGACAGGTTGTAACACAACAGGCAAAAGGGAAAAGTGACTTACCACATCTTCGGGAGTAAGAAGTTCCACAAAATTATCTGGAAACACTCCAACCTTCCCATTGACTTCCCCCCTCCACCAACCATCATCTTCTAGGTTTCTATTTAAAACATTAACGATTTCCCCCTCCTTAAGATTCAGTTCATCAGGTTGATCAGCTGCATAGGAATAACGAACAATAGCTTTTTCTCCTATAAAATAGATAAGTTCTGCTCATTTATGTAACCTCAAAAACTATAGGTTTGCAGGTAATGAAACATGTCCACTTTCAGCAGCTAATAAGTTGGCCTCTAAAAGGCCTACAAGATTTTGCAACGAAAGGCAATAAGTCTATAAGTTTTTAATTAAAATCAATAGGATTCTTGCTTTTAATGGGCAGTCCAAAATCATAAAGAAGCGATTGCCATGCAAGATACTCCCACATTTTCCATCCTCTCGTTGTTGAAATTCTTCACATTGGGCAAATGAAAGCATGAAACATGCTCCCTCAACAGCTTGGTTTCAAATACAGTTTTTCCAAAAGGAAAACCTTGGATGTTGAGCAAATTTGATGACTGCGGGACAGAAAATCACAGAATGTTTAATAATATTAGGGTTCATCCCATGGGTTCCACTTCGGCCGTATATGCCGGTCGGGACCTACGGCTTTGGCAAATGACCGGATCTGGCTCAGACCCGTAGGTCATTTTGCACGCCGGAAAAATAGCATATTTTGTGCTAAATCATAAAATCCGGGAGACGACGAAAATCCGTGCGTGGCGTGATGTAGCTATCGGGTATAATAAAATTAACAGTGTTCAGTAGCCCACGAATGGAAACCACTGTCAATCAATTATCCTTGTGTATATTGCTGTAATCACAATTAACAAAGGGGCTACATCAAACAGATTAAACGCTCAACATTCATTTAATCAATTTACTTAGTTGTGTTTTGTTTTATAATTAGTAATACTGTGAGCGTGATCATTCTTGAGTTGTTGTTACAGCATATTTACCGACTTTCATCATTCGTGCGGCAATTCACTGTTTGAACATCAAACAAATTAAAGACTCTTCTTTGATGTGTTCACTTGATCACAAGAGTTAATCATGTCAATCTTGCAAATGATATATATATACCAGAATGTTAGCATTCTCTATATCATTTCAAAATGTTGAAATTCCTCACCTCCCAGAATAACAAAAGAAAGCGAGATGATGATATTGCTGTGAATGAATCCGATCTCCCTTCTTCAACATCGAACCACGAGGATGACAGTTCCGCCCCGAAAAACAAAGTCAGCCGTAAATTCTCTTCTAAATGGTCACAAATATTCTCATGGTTAAGATATGATATTCCCACACAAAAGATGTATTGTCAGGTGTGTTTTTAATCCATTTTTCTCCTTTATATAACAATTGATAGACGTCATTTTCTTGAAACAATGTGCTTTCACGATCGCCGCCATTTTGAAAGTTGTACAAAAGTCTTCACATGTTATACAGTTAAAATACTAGCACGATATTATTTTAGCTCAAAAAATATCAATACAAGTTAATATATTGATAAGTTTAAGAATTATGTTAATTATTGTACATTTGTATGACTTTCAATTAATTACGTGAGCTAATCATTTGGAACTACTTTTTCCTCGTGTATGACTAAAATAGTCAACCGCCTAATTTTTCACGTACGCACTTGTTAATAAAGATATCGTTTTTCTCGTTTCAGGTTTGTCAGAAACATAACGCCAAGAATAATTTTGTGACCGGTTCCCAGAATTTTAGAAAGTCAGCACTGGTAGAGCACGCTGCATCCAATGACCATAAAACGTCACTAGATCATGAAGAACGTCTATTTAAAGATGTTATACCACAACAGTTCCATCAGATATTCGACGAAGTCGACAATGCCATGATAACAATTATTAATAACGTGTATTATCTATGTAAAGAAAATGTTGCAATTGACAAATTTGAATCATTGAATGAATTAGCAGAAATTAATGGAAGCCCGATGACAACCAAATTATATAGATCGTCCCATACTGCTTCTGAATTTATTAGTATAATATCGTCTGATATAGAGGAAAATATTTTGGCAGATATTCAACAGAGCCCAGCATTAGGCATTATGCTAGATGAGAGTACAGATTTGTCAAGTGAAAAACATTTAATAGTGTACATAAACTATATTAAAGACGGTATGTGTAAGACCGCATTTACAAAACTTATTGAAGTACACTGTGTCACAGCTGACTCTCTAACAAAGAATATTCTTGCTTTTTTAAATGTGAACAAAATTGATATAAATAAAATGTTTGGGATGGGTTCTGATGGGGCCGCAGTTATGATGGGGAAAAGGGCGGGTGTTGCTGCTTTAACCCTTTGAACCCGTGGTCCCGATCTATCGGGAATTTTAGTAAGTGCTCATACACCGTAATCCCGATACACCGGGATTCAAGGTATGCTGTCATACCTATTTAAAGAACGCTAAATATAACGACCAATCAGGGGTAAGAATTATGTGGTAATGCTGGGATAACGTCACAAAGATGTCAGCCTCCATGCTTTTATCTTTGATTTGATTTTGAGGTTGATTTTTTGATAATATCGAAGCTAATTTCTACCTGTCAAAATGGAACTAAGTGGCAGCGGAACTAACAGGAAGCGTCAGTTCTATTCAGTCAAAGAAGTCGCTAATTTATTAGAGCTCAGACGAACAAAACTTAGACGAAGATTATCCTCCCGATGATATTTCATCGAAGAATTTGACAAGGTTTTCGACCATAATTCGAATAATTCGGAAGATATTGACCCAGGTATTCCCGACACGGCCGAGGCACAAGTCACGCCCCCCCCCCCCATAGAAAACGTAAGGCTCAACATGCTGCAGGGACTGGCACAATAAGATTGAATATTTGGGATAATTTTAGCTAGTACATGCTATAATTATCATTTGGCATGCTTTTGGGTTGATTATAGGTTATTAAAATGCATGTTTCAACTGTTTTACATATATGTTTGTTAACAGCTGATTTTCCGTCAGGAGGCTAGGTACCAGTACTGTTAAGTGCCAGGAGGTCGGGGTTCAAAGGGTTAATGAAAAAACACAATCAATATTTGATAGAGATGCACTGTGTTGCCCACCGACTGGCTCTTGCTATTGTCGATGTGGCAAAGCACAGTCACAATATCAATTTTTATGAAACCACACTAAATAGCATCACAACATATTTCAGAAGATCCCCCCAAAACTTGTCCCAATTAAGAATATGGCAGGAGATATTAGATGAACCGAAAGTGAAGCCGTCAGAAGTGCATCGTGTTCGCTGGCTTTCAATGACAAACGCCGTAGAAAATATAGCAAAGACAATGCCTTCTCTCTTGAAAGTCGTAAAAGATGAAGCCCATAGAGACATCAATGCCCGGTCTATATATAATACCATCTGCACATATAATTTCATGTTTTATACGGCCTTTTTACGAGACCTGTTTGGTAGTATAGGTGCCCTGAGCCGTTCGTTACAAGCCCGAGACCTCTCTTACGAGAACATGAAGATCCTCCATGACATCAACATACCTAGGAGAAACTCCAATATACGGCCCCAAATTGATTCAGTTTCTTGAAGATACCAGAGATAATAGCATTTATATGGGGGAAGAATTAAAAAGGGAAAAGGATGACGAGCGTCTGCAAGATGACGTCATCTCTGTCGTGAAAACCGTTGTCAATAATGTCAATGATAGGTTCCCTGACAACACAAAGATGGCAGCTTTCCGCATATTTTCACCTAAAAATTACCCGGACAATACCCAACTTCCAACATTTGGGACAAAAGAGTTATCTATATTATTGGAACATTTTTGCGACAGCAGACAGTCAGCAATCACTGGTGTAAGCCCGCCAATAATTCAACCGGAAGCTGAGGGAGAATGGTCCATGTTCAAGACGATGATCAAAGAAAATTATTCCACGCTTAGCTATAGCGAGTTACTGGGACGATTGTCAACATTAGGTTTGGCCGACCAGTATCCCAATATGATTCGCCTTATGGAAATTGGTCGTGTTTTGCCTGTCAGCAGTGTTGATTGTGAGCGAGGATTCTCGCGTCAAAACGTGATCAAAACGAAGTTACGTTGTTCGTTGAGCATGAAAACTCTCGACGAATTGATGAGGATTTCGATGGAGGGACCCCCAATTGCAGAATTTGAACCGACACGCGCTTTACGGAAATGGAAATCCTGTAAAAACCGACGAGTATATACGGGTGATGTCGTAAATAAATTAAGAAAATAATGTTCGTTCGATAAATGAATGTACCGACGAGTATATACGGGTGATGTCGTAAATAAATTAAGAAAATAATGTTCCTTCGATAAATGAATGTACTTTGTTATTGTTATATTTTATAAATGTGTAAATAAATAAATGATTAGGGGATGAACTTCATCCCCTAATGATCCCTATGTGTCCCACAAAATTTCAAAGAAATCCATTAAAAACTATATTCTCAGCAAAAGGGTGATAACTGTGGAAGAAAAGTTGCAACTCAGGGATGGAAAGCCTTCCCATTACCCCCGTGTTTTGTATTGACCCCAAGTCTTCCCACCAAATTTGAAAGAAATATGTTAAACCTACATGTATAGCCTCTATCACGTTCACAAAGGGGAAATAAGAGCAGAACAGAAAGCCACAGATATTGAATATTGAATTGATAGAGTTCATCATCTCATTACCCCAACAGGTCAGTAGCTGACATGGAATATCTTGCCACCTTTGCTCCATCAAAAAGTAATTTAACATTTTAGTGAAAAAGCCTCTTAAAGAAATAATCTGCAGATTAGATAAAAGTCACTTTTAAATTTCGCACTCCATATCTCTGCCTAATCAAACAAAATGGAGTATTTTGAGCAGTTCTTTGTTGATTAAAATGGTCATGTGACGTGATTTGACCATTGAGGCGCTTCTCCATACCAACATGCATTCAGGTAAAACAAATTTAGGATCACTGCTGCAGAGAGTGGCTGAAAAAAGATGAAAATGAAAAGGTTACGGCTATGATCCCAGACCATATTAATCATTTTCATGTAACACTATGACGAATTTGAAAATTGTATCAGGGATAAAGTGTTTCACCCAATTTTCTAAGAGAAAAGATACAAAATTAGTTTCTGAAGCGATTTGTCAGGGTGACCTATGATGGCCCATAGTCGTAATAGCATTTTTAAAATTATAAAAGATAGGTTGCCAGGCAACGAAACATACGCCCACAGCAGCTAAATCGTCCGGGCAGTCAACAAGGGTTGTCGCATATTTTTACTTTTTTCGGTAATGAAACATTTGTAATACACTAAAAACTGATTAAGAGTAACAACTCATTATGTAATTATTAGAAAATCATTAGAATTTGATTGCTTTTTATAAAGTTTTACCCCACGCTAACAATTAGTATATACATGAAACATTTAATATCATGGATTTAGCTGTTCAGTTATCTAAATTCATTGAAAATCAAAATACTTGTTCGTTTCAACACCTTAAACTCTATGTATCAATCTGAAGTCAATCGGATGGTAACTTTGGCCTCTATAGCGTCACAAGAATTTTTGAAGTTATCAAGGGAGATAACTCTGGCAGTAATTATTTGAAATCGCAGAAAATCAATAGGATTCTTAGTCTCATGAACTTAAACACTGTGTGTAAATCTAAAGTCAATTGGATATTAACTTTGGCCTCCAGAGTGTCCACAAGATTTTTTGAGGTGATCAAGGGCCATAACTCTGGCACTAATTAACGGAAATCGCTGAAAATCAATAGGCGTCTTTGTTTTATGACCTTAAACACTGTGTATAAATTTGAAGTCAATCGGATATTAACTTTGGCCTCTAGAGCGTCCACAAGATTTTTTGAAGTGATCAAGGGCCATAACTCTGGCACTAATTATCAGAAATCGCTGAAAATCAATAGGCTTCTTCGTCTTATGACCTTAAACACTGTGTATAAATTTAAAGTCAATCGGATATTAACTTTGACCTTTAGAGCGTCCACATGATTTTTTAAAGAGATCAAGGGCAATAACTCTGGCATTAATTATCGGAAATAGCCGAAAATCGATAGGCTTCTTCAACTCATGACCTTAAACACTGTGTATAAATCTAAAGTCAATCGGATATTAACTTTGGCCTCTAGAGCGTCCACAAGATGTTTTGAGGTGATCAAGGGCCATAACTCTGGCACTAATTATCGGAAATCGCTGAAAATCAATAGGCGTCTTCGTCTTATGACCTTAAACACTGTGTATAAATTTAAAGTCAATCGGATATTAACTTTGGCCTCTAGAGCGTCCACAAGATTTTTTGAAGTGATCAAGGGCCATAACTCTGGCACTATCTATCGGAAATCGCTGAAAATCAATAGGCTTCTTCGTCTTATGACCTTAAACACTGTGTATAAATTTAAAGTCAATCGGATATTAACTTTGACCTTTAGAGCGTCCACAAGATTTTTTAAAGAGATCAAGGGCCATAACTCTGGCACTAATTATCGGAAATCGCTGAAAATCAATAGGCTTCTTCGTCTCATGACCTTAAACACTGTGTATAAATTTAAAGTCAATCGGATATTAACTTTGGCCTCTAGAGCGTCCACAAGATTTTTTGAAGTGATCAAGGGCCATAACTCTGGTAGTTATTATCGGAAATCGCTGAAAAACAATAGGCTTCTTCGTCTCATGACCTTAAACACTGTGTATAAATTTAAAGTCAATCGAATATTAACTTTAGCCTGTAGAGCGTCCACAAGCAATTGTGGACGCCGGACCGACGGACCGACGGACGGACGGACGGACGGACGGACAGGGGCGACGACAATATACGACCACATTTCAATGTGGGCGTATAAAAATATGAAGAAAAAAAGAAACCCTGTTTTTTTTATTTTACAAATGAAGAAAAAAAATATCTTTTTAAAATTTAAATTTAAACAAGCCAACAGTGAGGCTGATGTCCCCCGCCGAAATCCCAAAATAAATAGATGACATATATTAATTAATCGCACATTTATTTTTTCAAACGTATCGACCAATCAAACTGAACACGAAGTGTCATCCAAAAATTGTTTATCTCTGCCTACCGTAAGAAGAAAATGCTCATCTTCGAACTCCATCAAGGCATTGACCTAATGAGCATACACACCAATTTTGAACATTTTAACTCAATTCGAAGGAGAGTTATTGTGTTCCAAAGTCTCGGCAAATCAAATTGCTTATCGCTCTGCTTACCCTGAGCAGAAAATGCTCATTATCGATCATAGTCAAGGTATTACTGTAATGAAACTATACGCCAAGTTTCATCACTCTCACTTAATTAGAACTAAAGTTATCGTGTCTCAAAGCATCAACCAATCAAATTGCTTATCTCTGCCTACCCTAAGCGAAAAATGCTCATCTTCGAACTCCATCAAGGCATTGACCTAATAAGCATATACACCAAGTTTGACATTTTAACTCAATTAGAAGGAGAGTTATTGTGTTCCAAAGTCTCGACCAATCAAATTGCGTATCGCTCTGCTTACCCTGAGCAGAAAATGCTCATTATCGAACTTAGTCAAGGTATTACTGTAATGAAACTATACACCAAGTTTCATCACTCTCACTTAATTAGAACTAAAGTTATCGTGTCTCAAAGCATCAACCAATCAAATTGCTTATCTCTGCCTACCCTAAGCGGAAAATGGTCATCTTCGAACTCCATCAAGGCATTGACCTAATAAGCATATACACCAAGTTTGAACATTTTAACTCAATTAAAAGGAGAGTTATTGTGTTCCAAAGTCTCGACCAATCAAATTGCGTATCGCTCTGCTTACCCTGAGCAGAAAATGCTCATTATCGAACTTAGTCAAGGTATTACTGTAATGAAACTATACACCAAGTTTCATCACTCTCACTTAATTAGAACTAAAGTTATCGTGTCACAAAGCATCAACCAATTAAAATGCTTATCTCTGCTTACCCTAAGCGGAAAATGCTCATCTTTGAACTCTATCAAGGCATTGACCTAATAAACACATACACCAAGTTTGAACATTCTAGCTCAATTAGGAAGAGAGTTATTGTGTCCCAAAAAGTGTGACGGACGGACAGACAGACAGACGGACGAACCCATTTTAATAGTCCCCCAACTTTCTTCGAAAGGCGGGAGACAAAAAATCTGTAATATAATGTTTAACCAGCGGCGGCCAGGGGGGATACCCCCACATTTTCGAGAGATGGATAGAGAACAAGCTAAGAAAAAGGTATTTTTTCTACAATCAAGGGCCATAATTCAGGAAGTTATAATTCGATGTTGGCAAATATCCAAATATCGAAAGGAACCAAGATCTTTGGGTTACAAAAATCATGTCAAGCTTCATCAAAATCGGATTAAAATTGTGACCTATACAGGGGACCACAACCTTGATATACCATTTTTTTTATACATTATTCTCGTAAAAGCGGCGGCCATTTTGTCCCACAGTTTTGGTTAGATTTTCACATAATTCATAGTCATTCTTCATTAAGGTCTTCAGAAAATATCGAAAAACCATGTGACTTCTCGCTCATCTTTACACCCGGTAGAATTATCCCCGTTTCTGTTCAATTTTTATACATCTTGACGAATTGTGAAGACCGATACTTTGATTTTATGATTGGATTAAATTTTAATAAAGCAGAAATATAAATAATGCCAATTACATTGACAGTTCCGGTAGACTGATAGTGATTATCATTCAGCGTCGGACGTGTCATGATCCGGGAATACTACTTGACTAATCAATGGACACTTTTTGACATAGTACATTATAGTCTTATTTAGTATCCTTGTATTATATAATGCATTTTCAAAAAGGTATACTCGTGAATGAGAAAAAACGAGTCTACCAGTTTAAATGAACCGCATTCACTTGTAGCGTAGCTATACAACAGCCTATGCACGGCCGAAAGAACACAAACTTTTTTTTTTATGTTTTTGCGGCCTCCTTCATTCGAAATATTTTTGATTTAAATAAAATATTATAATTAATATTTTGAATATTAAAATTGTAATAAACAACATTTGAAATATTTTTGATTTAATTAAAATGTTATAATTAATATTTCGAATATTAAAATTGTAAAAAACAACAGCTTTAGCAAGTTTTCATGGTGATAGATCTTGGTTTGAACAAGCTCAAATTAAGTTTTGTAAATTTGGTACTGTATGTTAAAGATTATATTGACTAGAAATAATAATATTGAGGGTTATTTCCAACTTTTTACACATGTTTATATATATTTAAAGATAGGTTGCCAGGCAACGAAACATACGCCCACAACAGCTAAGTCGTCCGGGCAGTCAACAAGGGTTGTCGCATATTGTTTCTTTTATCAGTAAGGAGAACATTTACAACACATGATAATCTTATTACGAGTAATAGCCCACTAAATAATTATCAGAAATGATAAGAATAGTTTTGATGGTTTGTCTCAAGGCCTTTGTCCACAAGATATTTCAAAGTGATCAACTGCCAGAAATTATCAGATATCACTGAAAATCAAATAGGATTCTTCGTATCATGACCCTAAACACTGTGTACAAATTTAAAGTCAATCGGATATTAACTTTAGCCTTTAGAGCATTCACAGGGTTTTTCAAAGTGATCAAGGGTCATAACTCTGGCAGTAATTATCGGATATCGCTGAAAATAAATAGGCTATTTTGTATCATGACCGTAAATAGTGTGTATAAATTTAAAGTCAATCGGATATTAACTTTAGATTTTTCAAAGTGATCAAGGGTCATAACTCTGGCAGTAACTATCGGATATTGCTGAAAATCAATAGGATTCTTTGTATCATGACTTTAAACACCGTGTATAAATTTAAATTCAATCGGATATTAACTTTAGCCTCTAGAGCGTTCACAAGATTTTTCAAAGTGATCAAGGGTCATAACTCGGGCAGGAATTATCGGATATTGAAAATCAATAGGCTTCTTCTTATCAAGACCTTACACACTGTGTATAAATTTAAAGTCAATCCAATATTAACTTTAGCCTCTAAAGCGTTCACAAGATTTTTCAAAGTGATCAAGGGTCATAACTCTGGTAGTAATTATCGGATATCCCCGAAAATCAATAGGCTTCTTCGTCTCATGACCTTAAACACTGTGTATAAATTTAAAGTCAATCGGATATTAACTTTAGCCTCTAAAGCGTTCACAAGATTTTTCAAAGTGATCAAGGGTCATAACTCTAGCAGTAATTATCAGATATCACCGAAAATCAATAGGCTTCTTCGTCTCATGACCTTAAACACTGTGTATAAATTTAAAGTCAATCGGATATTAACTATAGCCTCTAGAGTGTTTACAAGATTTTTCAAAGTGATCAAGGGTCATAACTCTGGTAGTAATTATCGGATATCACCGAAAATCCATAGGCTTCTTCGTCTCATGACCTTAAACACTGTGTATAAATTTAAAGTCAATCGGATATTAACTTTAGCCTCTAAAGCGTTCACAAGATTTTTCAAAGTGATCAAGGGTCATAACTCTGGTAGTAATTATCAGAGGTCACCGAAAATCAATAGGATTCTTCGTCTCATGACCTTAAACACTGTATATAAATTTAAAGTCAATCGGATATTAACTTTAGCCTCTAGAGTGTTCACAAGAAATTGTGGACGATGGACGGACGGACGGACGGACCGACAGACGGACGGACGGGGGCGACGGCAATATACGACCACATTTCCATGTGGGCGTATAAAAAGTGATAAACTGAAAGTATTGACCTTTTTGAAAATATCGCGATATCTGTTTCTAGGGATATCGCCCAGTTCTATGTAACGGTAATAATATAATCAAACGTTTTTTTGAAACGGATAATATTTGTGAACTCTACAGGGACCACAAGCTAATATAGGCGATTTTGCGTAGAATCAGGGGCCATAATTCAGGAGGTTAAGAGCCATTTTGCCCCGCTGTTTTGGTCTGATTTTCACGAAATGCAAAGTCAATCTTCATTATGGTCTAACGGTGATATAATCAAACATTGTTTTTACTTATAAATCCATTAATAATTGTGACCACAAGCTCAAAAAATATGTGATTTTTCGTACAATCAGGGGCCATAAATGTGCAAATATCGAAAGGAACCAAGATCTTTGAGTCATAAACATGCATTTCAAGTTTCATCAAAAAAATATTAAAATTGTGACTTCTACAGGTGGACGTATAAAAAAAATCTTTCTATGCAGGATACGCCCACACTTTGCAAGAGATGTGTAGATAAAAAGCTAAAAGATAGGTTGCCAGGCAACAAAACATACGCGCACAGCAGCTACATTGTCGCATATTTTTCCTTTTTTTCGTTAATGAAACGTTTATAATACACTAAAATCGGATTAAGAGTAACAACTCATTAAGTAATTATCAGAAAATCTTTAGTATTTATTGGCTTTTATAAAGTTCTGCCCCATGCTAACGTTTAGTATACGAAAAATTTAATATCATGGATTTAGCTATTCAATTATCAAAATTCATTGAAAATAAATATACTTGTTCGTTTCAACACCTTAAACTCTGTGCATCAATATGAAGTCAATCAGATGATAAGTTTGACCTCTAGAGCATCACAAGATTTTTCAAAACGATGAAGGGAGATAACTTTAGCAGTAATTATCGGAAATTGCTGAAAATCAATAGGCTCTTTCGTCTCATGACCTTAAACACTGTGTATCAATTTAAAGTCATTCAGATATTAACTTTGGCCTCTAGAGCGTCTACAAGATATTTCAAAGTGGCAGTAATTATCGGAAATCTCTAAAAATCAATAGTTTTCTTCCGTCTCATGATCTTAAACAATTTGTATAAATTTAAAGTCATTCGGATATTAACCTTAGCTCCCGCACGGAGGGACGGGGGCAACGATGCTATACGACCACATTTCAATGTGAGCGTATTAAAGGCGGTTAAAATTAGCAGGGGCAAAATCGCCTTTATTAGCTTGTGGTACCTGTGGAGGTCAAAATTATTACCCGATTTATAAAACTATTTGATTATATATCATCGTTACACCGTAATGAATGTTGAGTTCGAATTCCGTGAAATTCGGACTAAAACTGACGAACAAAATCGCCGCAGCTTGTACCCAAGTACTATAAAGATAGGCTGGCACTGCCAGGCTGGATACACCCACATTTTCGAGAGATGGACAGAGAACAAGCAATACCGAAAGTGATTTTTCCTACATCTTTAAGTCCTGTATTTCATACTGTATTGGGAGCAGCCATTTAGTTGGTCAGTTCCAGTCTGATATTAATGAAATTCGAAACCGACAATGATTATGGTGTGACGGTACACAACCTAGAAATGTGACTTTTCATCAAAATCGGATAAGAATTGTGACCTGTAGAGAGACCACAACCATGATAAACCATATTTTTACACTATTCGCGTACAAACGGCGACCATTTCGTCCGGCAATTTTGGTACGATTTTCACGAAATTAGAACTCAACCTTCCTCATCAAAATCGAATTAAAATTGTGACCTATACAGGGTCCACAACCATGATATATCATTTTTTTTAACAGTATTCGCGTACAAACGACGGCCATTTTGTCTGTCAATTTTGGTCTGATTTTCCCGAAATTCAAACTCAACCTTCCTTACAGTGTAACGGTGATATAATCAAATGTTTTTTTAAATTGGATAATAATTGTGACCTCCAGAGGGACCACAAGCTAAAGAAAGGGGGATTTTGCGTATAACCAAGGGCCATAATTCAGGAAGTTACGATCCGATATGCGCAAATATCGAAAAGAACCAAGATCTTTGGGTTATAACCATGAATTTCAAGTTTCATCAAAATCGAATTAAAATTGTGACCTTTACAGGGTCCACAACCTTGATATACCATTTTTTAACAGTATTCGCGTACAAACGGCGGCCATTTTGTATGGCAATTTTGGTCTGATTTTCCCGAAATTCAAACTCAACCTTCCTTACGGTGTAACGGTAATATAATCAAACGTTTTTTTAAATCGGATAATAATTGTGACCTCCAAGCTAAAAAAAAAGGCGATTTTGTGCATAATCAGGGGCCATAATTCAGGAAGTTATCATCCGATATGCGCAAATATCGAAAGGAAGCAAGATCTTTGGGTTATAACCATGAATTTCAAGTTTCATCAAAATCGAATCAAAATTGTGACCTCCACAGGGTCCACAACCTTGATATACCATTTTTTAACAGTATTCGCGTACAAACGGCGACCATTTTGTATGGCAATTTTCGTCCGATTTTCCCGAAATTCGAACTCAACCTTCCTTAGGGTGTAACGGTGATATAATCAAACGTTTTTTTAAATCGAATAATAATTGTGACCTCCAAGCTAAAAAAAAGGCGATTTTGCGTATAATCAGGGGCCATAATTCAGGAAGTTACGATCCGATATGCGCAAATATCGAAAGGAAGCAAGATCTTTGGGTTATAACCATGAATTTCAAGTTTCATCAAAATCAAATCAAAATTGTGACCTCCACAGGGTCCACAACCTTGATATACCATTTTTTAACAGTATTCGCGTACAAACGGCGGCCATTTTGTATGGCAATTTTCGTCCGATTTTCCCGAAATTCGAACTCAACCATCCTTAGGGTGTAACGGTGATATAATCAAACGGTTTTTTAAATTGAATAATAATTGTGACCTTCAGAGGGGCCACAAGCTAAAAAGGGTGATTTTTCGGACAATCAGGGGCATAATTCAGAAAATTACATTCCGATAGCCGCAAATATCGAAAGGAACCAAGATCTTTGGGTTACAAACATGCATGTCAAGTTTCATCAAAATTGGTTCAAAATTGTGACCTCTATAGGGTCCACAAGCTAAAAACGTGATTTTTCGTACAATCAGGGGCCATAATCCATGAAGTTTTGATCCGATACATGCCAATATCGAAAGCAGCCGAGATCTTTTGGGGATAAACCTATATTTCAAGTTTCGTCAAAATCGGATAAGAATTGTGACCTGTAGACAGTCCACAAACAAATTGTGGACGTCCGGACGGACAGGGGCGACGAGATAATACGTCCACATGAAAATGTGGGCGTATAAAAATGTGGTTGTAGACCCTGTGGAGGTTACAATATTACTCAGCCTAATAATACGTCCACATAATATTTGTATAGAGCGGCTAAGGGCAGTGCGTGTTTTATGTTGCTCTGTGTTTTTACTAATTATTGTGGTGAACAAGGATTTTGATTTGTTTCATTTTTGGACTGATGCTGTATCACCGTATAAGCAACTTTATCAAAAAAAATTCAGAAAAAGGTTGATTCAAACGGTAGTTTTGGTAACTTTTACTATTCATATTCACTATATTGTAAAATAAAATTCTTCATGGACCAGGATTTACTACAGTGACATGATATATTGGTCAACACAACCATTGTTCTTGTCGAGTCAATTAAGACCGAGGGGCTTTAGAGCTGGTGTATTCCTCCAGAGCGTGACCAAAATTAATCCTTCCCACGAAGGCGCAGTTATCGACTTGTCGGCTTTCGTTTGAACTTGTTGTTATTATGACCCAATCAAAGGTGTTTATGTTCACTCTGAATTTTTTTCACCAATTGGCAACCAATGTTTAAAATAGGTTGCCAGGCAACGAAATATACGCCCACACAGCAGCTAAATCGCCCTGGCAGTCAACAAGAGATGTCGCATATTAAGTAATTATCAGAAAATCATTAGAATTTGTTTGGTTTTATATTTCTAAAATTGGATAATAACTGAGACCTCTAGATGGACAAAAAGCTAAAAAAGTCAATTTTGTGTACAATCAGGTGCTATAATTCAGGAAGTTACAATCCGATGTTGTCAGTTGAATATCAAAAGGAACCAAGATCGTCGGGTTATAAACATGCATTTCAAGTTTCATCAACATCAGATTAAAACCTATATAACATATTTTTACACTTTTCGAGTACAAGCGGCGGCCATTTTGTCTGTCAATTTTGGTCTGATTATCACAAAATTTGAACTCATCCATCATTACCATGTAACGGTGATATAATCAAACGGTTTTTGAAATCGGATAATAATTTTGACCTCCAGAGGGATCACAAGCTAAAAAGGGCGATTTTTCAGACAATCAGGGGCCATAATTCAGGAAGTTACGATCCGATGAGTTCAAATATCGAAAGGAACCAAGATCTTTGGGTGTTTAACATACATGCCAAGTTTCTTCAAAATCGGTTCAAAATTGTGACCTCTGTAGGGTCCACAAGCTAAAAACATGATCGGATACATGCCAATGTCAAAAGCAGTCGAGATCTTATGGGGATAAACCTATATTTGTCCCCCGCCTTTCGAAGAAAGTTGGGGGACTATTAAAATGGGTTCGTCCGTCCGTCCGTCTGTCTGTCTGTCTGTCTGTCTGTCCGTCTGTCACACTTTTTGGAGACACAATAACTCTCTTCCTAATTGAGCTAGAATGTTCAAACTTGGTGTATGTGTTTATTAGGTCAATGCCTTGATGGAGTTCGAAGATGAGCATTTTCCGCTTAGGGTAAGCAGAGATAAGCAATTTGATTGGTTGATGCTTTGGGACACGATAACTTTAGTTCTAATTAAGTGAGATTGATGAAACTTGGTGTATAGTTTCATTATAGTAATACCTTGACTAAGTTCGATAATGAGCATTTTCTGCTCAGGGTAAGCAGAGCTATACGCAATTTGATTGGTCGAGAATTTGGAACACAATAACTCTCCTTCTAATTGAGTTAAAATGTTCAAACTTGGTGTATATGCTTATTAGGTCAATGCCTTGATGGAGTTCGAAGATGAGCATTTTCCACTTAGGGAAGGCAGAGATAAGCAATTTGATTGGTTGATGCTTTGGGACACGATAACTTTAGTTCTAATTAAGTGAGAGTGATGAAACTTGGCGTATAGTTTCATTATAGTAATACCTTGACTAAGTTCGATAATGAGCATTTTCTGCTAAGGGTAAGCAGAGCGATACGCAATTTGATTGGTCGAGACTTTGGAACACAATAACTCTCCTTCTAATTTAGTTAAAATGTTCAAACTTGGTGTATATGCTTATTAGGTCAATGCCTTGATGGAGTTCGAAGATGAGCATTTTCCGCTTAGGGTAAGCAGAGATAAGCAATTTGATTGGTTGATGTTTTGGGACACGATAACTTTAGTTCTAATTAAGTGAGAGTGATGAAACTTGGTGTATAGTTTCATTACAGTAATACCTTGACTAAGTTCGATAATGAGCATTTTCTGCTCAGGGTAAGCAGAGCGATACGCAATTTGATTGGTCGAGACTTTGGAACACAATAACTCTCCTTCTAATTGAGTTAAAATGTTCAAACTTGGTGTATATGCTTATTAGGTCAATGCCTTGATGGAGTTCGAAGATGAGCATTTCCCCCTTAGGGTAGGCAGAGATAGAGAGTCCACAACCATGATATACCATATTTTTACACAACCATTTCATCCGGCAATTTTGGTACGATTTTCCTGAAATTCGAACTCAACCTTCCTCATCAAAATCGAATTAAAATTGTGACCTATACAGGGTCCACAACCATGATATACCATATTTTTACACAACCATTTCATCCGGCAATTTTGGTACGATTTTCCTGAAATTCGAACTCAACCTTCCTCATCAAAATCGAATTAAAATTGTGACCTATACAGGGTCCACAACCATGATATACCATTTTTTAACAGTATTCGCGTACAAACGGCGGCCATTTTGTCTGTCAATTTTGGTCCGATTTTCCTGAAATTCGAACTCAACCTTCCTTACGGTGTAACGGTAATATAATGAAACATTTTTTTAAATCAGATAATAATTGTGACCTCCAGAGGGACCACAAGCTAAAATAAAGGCGATTTTGCGTATAATCAGGGGCCATAATTCAGGAAGTTACGATCCGATATGCGCAAATATCGAAATGAACCAAGATCTTTGGGTTATAACCAGGGCTTCCACTTCAAAATTTTCCCAACCGGTCATTTTTCTCAAGGAGAAAGTGGTGCTATTTTTAGCACATAATAAGAAGCCAAAAACTACATGCTATCGGAATGTCGATCGACTTTAATTGGGTCAAGGACAGTCACACAAAAAGTCAATCTCACATCGACATTTATATACCCACCCACCTATCCCCCTAATAAATAAAAGAACACATGTAATCAATTATTATCATTTAGTTATTTATACATTCATAAAGTATAACAATAACAAGATGCATTCATTTATCGAAAGTACAGTATTTTCTTAATTTGTTTACGATATCACCCGTATATACTTGTCGGTTTTTACAGGATTTCCATTTCTGTAAAGCACGTGCCAGTTGAAATTCTGCAAGTGGTGGCCCCCTTCATAGAAATTCTCATTAATTCGTCAAGATTTTTCATGCTCAAGGAACATCGTAACTTGGTTTTAATCATGTTTTGGTGCGAGAATCCCCGTTCTCAGTGCGTACGTGACATACTCGGCGGTTGACTATTTTCTCCATACACGGGGAAAAAGTAGTTCCGAATGATTAGCACACGTAAATAATTCAAAGCCATACATATGTACAATAATTAACATAATTCTTAAACTTATCAATTTATTAACTCGTATTGATATTTTGAGAGCTCAAATAATATCGTGCTAGTATTTTAGCTCTAACATGTAAAGATATTTGTACATATTTCAAAATGGCGGTGATCGTACAAGCTCATTGTTTTAACCAAATGATGTCTATCAATTGTTATATAAAAGGAAAAAATGGATTAAAAACACACCTGGGAATACATCTTTTTGTGTGGGAATATCATATCTTAACCACGGGAATATTTGTGACAATTTAGTAGAGAATTTACGGCCAACTTTGTTTTTCGGAGCGGAACTGTCATCCTCGTGGGCCGATGTTGAAGAAAGGAGGTCGGATTCATTGACGGCGATATCGTCATCTCACATTCTTTTCTTTTGTTATTATGGGAGGTGAGGAATTTCAACATTTTGAAATGATATAGAGAATGCTAGCATTTCTGATATATATATATCTATATCATTCGCAATGTTGATACGATTAACTTGTAATCAAGTGAAGACATAAAAGAAAATGTTTTAATTTGTTTGATGTTCAAACAGTGAATTGACGCACGAGCGATGAAAGTCAGCAAATATGCTGTAACAAAAACTCAACTTAAAGAATGATCACAGTATCACTAATTGTAAAACAAAACACACCTAAGTAAATTGATTACATGTTGAGCCTTTAATCTGTTTGATGTTGCTCCCCCGTTAATTGTGATTAGAGCAATATACACAAGGATAATTGAATAACAATGAATTTCACATTTCATCAAAATCGAATTAAAATTGTGACCTCCACAGGTTCCACAACCTTGATATACCATTTTTATACGCCCATGTGGATGTATTATGTCGTCGCCCCTATCCGTCCGTCCACAATTTGTTTGTGAACTCTTTAAAGGTCACAATTCTTATCCGATTTTCACGAAACTTGAAATATAGGTTTATCCCCATAAGATCTCGGTTCCTTTCGATATGGGAATGTATCGGATCGGAACTTCATGGATTATGGCCTGATTGTACAAAATATCATGTCTTTAGCTTGTGGACCCTATAGAGGTCACAATTTTGAACCGATTTTGATGAAACTTTACATGGATGTTTATAACCCTAAGATCTTGGTTCCTTTCGATATTTGCACCCATCAGATCGTAACTTCCTGAATTATTGCCCGTGATTGTCCAAAAAATCGCCCTTTTTAGCTTGTGATCCCTATGGAGGTCAAAATTATAATCCGATTTCAAAAACCGTTTGATTATATCACCGTTACATGGTAATGATGGATGAGTTCAAATTTTGTGATAATCAGACCAAAATTGACGGAAAAAAATGGCCGCCGTTTGTACGCGAATAGTGTGAAAATATGTTATATCAAGGTTGTGGACCCTATAGAGGTCACAATTTTGAACCAATTTTGATGAAACTTGACATGTATGTGTATAACCCAAAGATCTTGGTTCTTTTCGATATTTGCACCCATCGGATCGTAACTTCCTGAATTATAGCCCCTGATTGCTCGAAAAATCGCCCTTTTTAGCTTGTGGTCCCTCTGGAGGTCAAAATTATTATCCGATTTAAAAGATAGGCTGGCACTGCCAGGCGGGATACGCCCACATTTTAGAGAGATGAATACAGAACAAGCATTACCAAAAGTGATTTTTCCTAAATCATTAAGTCCTGTATTTCATATGGTATTGGGAGCAGCCATTTTGTAGGTCAGTTCCAATCTGATATTCATGAAATTCGAAGCCGACAATGATTATGGTGTGACGGTACACAACCTAGAAATGTGACTTTTCGTCAAAATCGGATAAGAATTGTGACCTGTATAGAGTCCACAACCATGATATACCATATTTTTACACTATTCGATTACAAACGGCGACCATTTCGTCCCGCAATTTTGGTACGATTTTCACGAAATTCGAACTCATCCTTCCTCATCAAAATCGAATTAAAATTGTGACCTATACAGGGTCCACAACCATGATATACCATTTTTTAACAGTATTCGCGTACAAACGGCGGCCATTTTGTATGGCAATTTTGGTCCAATTTTCCTGAAATTCGAACTCAACCTTCCTTACGGTGTAACGGTAATATAATCAAACGTTTTTTTAAATCGGTAATAATTGTGACCTCCAGAGGAACCACAAGCTAAAAAAAAAGGTGATTTTGCGTATAATCAGGCGCCATAATTCAGGAAGTTACGATTCGATATGCACAAATATCGAAAGGAACCAAAATTTTTGGGTTATAAACATGCGTGTCACGTTTCATCAAAATCGGTTCAAAATTGTGACCTCTATAGGGTCCACAAGCTAAAAATGTGATTTTTTGTACAATCAGAGGCCATAATCCATGAAGTTTTGATCCGATACATGCCAATATCGAAAGCAGCCGAGATCTTTTGGGGATAAACCTATATTTCAAGTTTCGTCAAAATCAGATAAGAATTGTGACCTGTAGAGAGTCCACAAACAAATTGTGGACGGACGGACAGGGGCGACGACATAATACGTCCACATGAAAATGTGGGCGTATAAAAACCGTTTGATTATATCACCGTTACATGGTAATGAAGGTTGAGTTCGAATTTCGTGAAAATCGAACCAAAATTGAGGGACAAATGGCCGCCGTTTGTACGCGAATAGTGTGAAAATATTATATATCAAGGTTGTTGACCCTATACACTAGGGACCGGGAATCTTCAAGTTTTTACGAAAAAAGGTAAGAAACTACCCTTATCATCTAGAATCTAATACACATCAAGAATGTGTTAAATACCGTCAAGATTCATCAAAAACCGTCCAGTTTGTGCTACCGTGTAGATTTAGAAACACCGTCTAGTTTTGTCATCGATCGTCTACTTTACGACCGTCCAGTTTCTCGGGATGTTTAGTTTTTAGCAAGGCCTTATTTTCCCGTACGTTGTCTAGAAATGAGTGTTTAATTACTAACGGCGTTTAGTTTTTACGCCAAATTACCACTTTACCGAGAGCCGTCTAGAAACTTACGGGTGATTAGAAATGCAAAGCAGTTTTCTTTTCATGTCTTTTAATTAGTTTGCCCGGTGTCATCTAGAAAACGTACGGCGTTTGTTTTTGTGTGAAATATTTAATTTCTATCTCCAAATTTTAGAAACTGTGTTCCGATTTAGAATCTTAGCATAGTGTCTAAAATTCTCGAATGAATTGCATATTTGTTGAATATCTTCTGTATTGCCGACGTCCGTTGGGAAACGTTCATTTGCAATGAATTATTTTCCCGGCGTAAATAAAACTCAACAATTTATTTATTAGAAATTAACGAAACAAATGGACGTATATCTTGTTTCTTATAATCTTGTTTTCTGGGTTATTTACCCGCTCCAGTCATCAATAACAAATGTATTTGTGAATTTACAAATTAATGCGTGCAGTACTCATTGCGACCACAATGATGTAATTTTCGACATTTATCAAGGCGCATTCGGGGGACTGTTTTCGTCAACATTTATTTTTGTATCCCGTGGAAATTTTGACCACATGCGCAGGCGGGGCTATCTGTTAAATGTCTTAAAAACTTATGACCATTTAAATCGCTGCAGCCTAATCTCAGTTTACTATGTATTATTTGATTTTTTCTATATCCAATGTAAAAGTAATGTGGAATAATATCGTCGTTTTTAATCAAGCTGGAAGCAAATGATGACACAGAATTAGAATTTTGCACTTCAGGTTCCAATTTGTTCCATTCTCTGATCGTCGACGGAATAAATGAATTTGAAAAAATGTTTGTTCTACAAAAATACTGTTCGAGATTTTTACAATTTCTTAAACGATATGGTGGTTTTTTCTCTGGTATCAGGTTAGAAATATAAGACGGAGCTAGACCATTGATTAACTTATAGAATAATTTTAGTTTGTGTCTTCGTCGACATTCGGCTAATGGAACAAATCCTGTTTCTTTATAGAGTTTTGCATGGCTTGTACCTCTAACCGCTCCACAGATAGTCCTTAGTACATCTAACTGTAAAGTTTCTAATTGTGAAGCTAATTTATCTGAGCAGCCAGCCCAAATCACATCAGCATAATCAAAATGTGGTAGAATAAAAGAGAAATCCGATTTGTGGATAAAACACAAAAAAAAATAATAATAATAGAAACTAGATCTGCTAAGCAAATATTAAAGCTTTCATATTCACGGTCAGTTTCTGTCGCATCTCATGAGTTATATAAAGAATCTTAAAAAGGTAAAAGAATTAATGAAATCCGCAAAAAAACTCACCGAGTTATAACGAGAAACAATTCAACCGGTTCAAATTTTACCTTAATTAAAAACAGAGTTGTTATGTTTCAATGTGATCAGTAAAATTGCTTATTGCTCCTAAGCCTACGCAGAAATTCTCAACATCAAACTTAGTCAAGGTAATGACATAATGAATCTATATTTCTTGTGTGCGAATCAGTAATTACTTGTTTAGTATCGAAAAAAAAAAAAGGTCATCCTTACCTTCATCAAGGGGAGATAATTTAGAAAATTTCTAATGATATCTTTGAAGTCACATCGGTAAGATCTACTTACATGCTAAATTTCATGAATATCGTACAACTATTAAAGAAGTTGTCAAATTGGTCATAACTTCCGGTTCAAAATCACAACGACGAATTTTCGAAATTCGAAATTCTGAAACTGCAGATGAAAATGATTTTTTACAAGGTACTCAAAGAAAAAAGAATTAGTAAAATAGGTCAATAAATAACAAAGTTACGACTATGCATTGTTAGTTTTTTCGTTCGTAAACTTCGGTGATCTTTGTCGAAACGAAAAACTTCAAAGGCGAAATTCAAATTTTTGAAATAGTCAAATATCAATAGTTCCACCTGTATCCCGGCTATCCTGAAATGTATTCATTTCAGACATAGGAGACGCATTGAACATACTATGCCCTATGGTGTTTGTTTACAAGTCCGTAAATTTCGATTTTTCACTATGTTTCATATTCATTTCAAAATGGCGACCATCAGTTGACCTAAATCAAAATTCTGCTCCAAACCTTTTTTAGACATTCTTTCAAGGTTTCAGAAAATATAATTCCCATGTCTGTAAGTAAAATATAAAAAAAAACCTTCTTTACTTTTACGTTTCAAGATGGTAGCACTTCCGGTTCAATCGACAAACTTCATATTTCGTGTACAAATCAGTAATTACTTTATATGCTATCGAATATAGCCTGGGAAAGGAAAAGGCCTAGGACAGGAAACTGTCATACATTAGATATCGAAATGTAAATTCCTCTCAATGATATAAAGGGTCCCGAAAGTCGGTTTCAGCACTACTAAAATTATTATTTTTTTTATTATTATTACTTACTGCGAGAGCCTATTTTTCCATGATCGAAAAGAGAAACCGACCTGCTGTTTATTTTTCTATTGGGAAACTATGTGGTGGTTACTAGATAAAGCTATTTTGAAACTTCTACGCAGACCGGAAGTGGCCGAATTTTGAACGTTAGTAAGAAATTAAAAATTAAAAAATTGTCCAATACCAACTGATAAGGCAATTTCGACAAGAATCCTTAAACCGGAAGTGGTCGAAATAATGTGCAATATTTAGAAAAAAACACAAAAAATGGGTGCTTTTGGGAAAAACGTGATTTCTTCGCCGGATATCAACGGATTAAAGGTATTAAGGTATGGTTGGGTTGCACGGGAATTGGAGTACCGTATGATACCCAATTCATACAGACACGATGACCCAGAAGTAAATTATGGCACGCTGAAAATCAAGTATTTTTTTCTGATTTGGAGCATTTTTGGACACCTGCATCTCGAAAACTGCTCAAACGATTTTTCTTAAACATTCTCTATCGATAGTCCCTTCGATAGTCTTTACCATGGAACCATCCAATAACACCTTCGAATAATTCGAATAGGACAAAAAAGGGACTGAAAATCGAAAAAAGGGACTGAAAATCGAAAAATTTTTGAAAATGCTCTTCTATTTTTTTATTTTAAGAGATTTTCAATAAAAGGAAATATATTCAGATAGCTGACCCAATTACGGTTCTAACGATGTATAATATGTATGCAGTTATTGAAATTTAATTTTCAATATTTTGACATTTTGATCTCTTTTGAAAATAGGATTTCTCAGTTGTATTTTTTCTTATCGTATAGTGTAGTATATCATTAGAGAGCCCTGTTCCCATTCAAACTCCAAAACCGGATGTTAAAACTACTCAACTGTGATTCGTATACCAGAAGTAGTTCAAAAAACGAAGAAAAGGATAAAAAAAGATAAAAAAGATTTGGAGCTCTTGCCAAAAATTCGAATTCTCCGTGACATATCAGCGGATCAAAACAATGAAATTGCCGTTGGATAGTGCCATGAATGGACTATCTTATGACATTGAATGATTCGAATTCAGTTGTTAGGAAATAATTTATGACACGCCGAAAATGAAGTACTTTCCGTATTGGAGCATTCTGAGACGCCATTTTCTAAAAAAACACACCTACGATTTTTCTTAAACTTCTTTTACTCAGAGTCCTATCTGTGGTCTAAAGTGTGCATCCAAAGAGAAAAGCATTGCAATAATGTAGGTGTTCTAAAAATGGCATCAATCTTTGAAAAAAAGTGAAAAATGGTAAAATTATTGAAAATGCTTTTTTATCTTTTTTTATTCGAAAAATACTCCATGAATGTTTCTGACACTTATGGTACAGGAAGTTAAGTATCTAAACAACATGTTAAAGCTATCCCGACGATGATCCCAAAATCAGAAATAGTCGAAAAAATATTCCATATTTCAAAAAAAAAGTACAAAAATGCCCATAAGTGATTACTATGCCAGATTTCACCGAATGAAAAAAACACCAACAAAGTGTCATTGGATAACCCGAAAAATGGACGATATTTAGACAGTCAAATGGTAAATATTCGCTGATTAGGTAAAATATTATGGGACGCTGAAGATCTAGTAGTACAAATTCGATGGTTAGGCAATATATTATGAAATGCTGAAAATGAAGTATTTTCTTCGTTTTTTGGAGCCTATTCAGACTCGTTTATCTCAAAAACTACTTCTATTTCTCTTCTTAAACTTCTGTTACCCCGAGTCCTATCGGTCGTTTAGAGTATTAATGTACATTTAAAAGCATGGCAATGATATACAGGACCCTGAAAGCCGTTTCAGCACTGCTATGCAGGTCTAGTTATTATTATAGTTCAAAAGGGAAAGATTATATTTACTTTACCAGCAGAAAACAAGATGGATAAATTACCAATCCCTGATACAAAAAATACTACTGACATATAGTGCTAACAAGACTTAGTTACAATGGGGAAAAATATGAGGTTTAATGCACTTTTTTCTGCACCAAACCGGTAATCAAGACCTGCGTAAGCTATGTTTTGTGCCATTAGCCGGGTTTTGGCCTATTCTTGACTGAATTGCAGCTGTGTTTTGTGTGGTTCTTCATACAATAAACATTTTTTTTTTATTGGCTAACATTTTTGATTGACAATCATACTTACCTGTAGTAGGTTTTTCTCTCTTGACAACATCATTAGTATTACATGTGGGTGCTGCTGCTGGTAGTCTAATATTTTCCTGCAAAATACATTATCAGTGAAGTGTGATACTATCTAGTCAAACAAATCTCCACGATGTATTAACACTGCAAAGCTGACATTGTTGACAAATCTGCCACAGAGATCTTAAACATGCATTATGCAAGAGCTAAATCTGCATATTGCAGGTTTTTCTTCAGGCCTGACATGTTTTCTAAAGTATTAATTAACTAATCTATGCCTTATCAACTTTCGATGGAATTAGATTTCTCCGATATCAAATAGATTACAACGGTTCAGCAATACTTTGATTTAATCAGATATGGAGGAACGAGACTTAGCTTTGATCAACCAGTACCGTGGTTGAAATTATTGCACACGTCTGTCAAACCATCAAAGGCTAATATCTTCGCTTGCAATAGAGTAATTTGAATGAAATTTTCAAATTATTCATTCTACGTTATCTACTTTCGAACTATTATAGCAAGAATGGCTAGTTCTTTATCTAAATCTTACATAATTTATCTTATATGAATCTAGGGCGTAAAAATCCACTAGAGATAGAGTGGTTCAGAGACACAATATTTGTCCTTATGAAAACTGACCCGCTTATCTGTGTGATTGCTCCGTCGAGAAATCTTCTGATTTCGGATGTCGCAGCAAATATACGTCACACTAGGTATTTTTACAAACATGTATTGGTATATAAAGCCGAGTAAGAAATACACTCATTACGAGCTTCGACTTTCGTGTTTATTTCATAGCGAACGTGAGCAAAAATTTCGATTTCACTCCTTGATTTGATTTTTGATTTTAGTCCGGCAGCCAAATTCCATTTTAAGCCTCAACGTGGAAATATAGTCCACCTAATGTTTTTTGATGGATTATATATCTTCAGTATGTGTAGATTAAGAATCCGGATGTTGCCACCCTGGCACCCTTGGGGAAATTTAAATATTCAAGATGGCTGCCATGCAACCTTTTCTGGTTATTCAGTGGGGTAAAATATGTGACAGATTCTCTCGAATCTGGGTTTGAAGATGGGTTTTATAAGAATTTAACACACTGAATCCAATGAGCATGGATAGTCTCCCTGAAAGGGACGGCTAATTCCGCTAGGAGGCCAAATTCAAAATGGTGGCTTATTGTGGCTGGAAATGTATGTTCCCTGAAACAATTTATTGAAATATAGGTTTTTGGTGTATTATATATCTTCAATCTGTGCAGTTTCAGAATCCGGATGATGCCCCCCTGGCATCCTTAAGGAAATTAAAAATTTCAAAATGGCCGTCATGAGGCATTTTCTGGTTATTTACTTTAATTTAGTGGAGTAAAATTCGGGAAGATTCTCTTGGATTTCGATATAAAGGTGATTTCTGTCAGAATTTGACCCCTCTGAATCCAATGAACTCGGGTATATTTTCTTAAAAAGCTGCCATGCAACCTTTTCTGGTTATTCAGTGGGGTAAAATATGTGACAGATTCTCTCGAATCTGGGTTTGAAGATGGGTTTTATAAAAATTTGACACACTGAATCCAATGAGCATGGATAGTCTCCCTGAAAGGGACGGCTAATTCCGCTAGGAGGCCAAATTCAAAATGGTGGCTTATTGTGGCTGGAAATGTATGTTCCCTGAAACAATGTGTAATTTATTGAAATATAGGTTTTTGGTGTATTATATATCTGTGCAGTTTCAGAATCCGGATGATGCCCCCCTGGCATCCTTGAGGAAATTAAAAATTTCAAAATGGCCGTCATGTGGCATTTTCTGGTTATTTACTTTAATTTAGTGGAGTAAAATTCGGGAAGATTCTCTCGGATTTCGATATAAAGGTGATTTCTGTCAGAATTTGACCCCTCTGAATCCAATGAACTCGGGTATATTTTCTTAAAAAGCTGTCCATTTCCACTAGGGGGCCAAATTCAAAATGGAGGCTAATTTTTGGGGGAAACTCATAAAGTCGCCTCAAAAGGCTGTGCAATATATTAAACAATAGGTTTTCGGTGTCATTTACTTCAGATATAAACATAAAAACATGTTCTGATAAAAAAAGTATTCCAGATTGAGCTTAAATTCAAAATGGTGGCCATATTTGGCAAGACATAACAATATTCATAATGGCTAAATGCATTAAACTATAGGTTTTCGGGTTCGCCAAATTCCTACCTGAATGGTGAAATATGCCATGGCCGAATGAAACACCAATATGGTTCGGAAGTTCAACAAAATAACTAAATTTTGTGACCATGGAAAATAATAGAGCTGTTAACGTAAAAACTTGTGTATCACTTGACTAAGAGTACAAATTACAGAGCCATATGAACAGAAGCTACGGAGAGCAAATCGTCAAGCATAAATTATGATCCACTATGACACTCGTCCCTGTCACCTTCTCTACTAGAAAACAGAGGAGAATGAGGGATGAAAAATGTTTCTCAGTGTGATACAAACCCAAGCTTTACCTCCGCGTATGAATGACTAAATAACTTGCAAGACTTAATGTCATCTCTGTTGCATAACATGGATGAAATGGGAAGGGGAAGAATCAGAATGTTCTACCGATTGCGAGTATTCCCGTGATTCAAGAGAGGGTGAGGTAGAGGTTGCACAAAACAAATATGTGACAAATTTGCTTTCAACTCACGATGGTCTAACAGTTGATTGTGTTTGACTGTGTACACTTTGTGTCCCTATAAGAATATTAGGGGAAGAATATCATCGGATTGGAACACTTTATGCTTGAACATGTATTTATGTTTATATCTGAAGAAATTGGCAATGAAAACCTATATTTCGATATATTACACACCGTATAAGGGAACACTATGAGTTTACCTCAAAAAAGGAGCTGCCATTATGAATTTGGCCCCCTCCTAGCGGAATTAGTCGTCACTTTTAAGATGAATACCCAACTTCATTAGATTCGGCGGATCAAATCCTTACAGAAATAACCTTCATACCGAGGTCCGAGAGAATTTGTCCCGAATTGTACCCCATTAAATTACAGTATGCCAAGGTGGCATCATCCGGATTCTGAAACTACACATATTGAAGATATATAATATACCCAAAACCTATATTTTAATATATTACACACTGGTTTAGGGATCTTTGTAAGTTTCCAGCCAAAATAAGCCACCATATAGGCACTAGGGACCGGGAATCTTCAAGTTTTTACGAAAAAAGGTAAGAAACTACCCTTATGCAGGAGAGGAATTGTTAACAGGCACAGTTTTCCCCCATTGACTCGGACATGGACTGCAAATCGTATCTAAATATATTTCTTACCTGGGTCGTAATATATCGTCACTAATAGATAAATCACATACCTAATATAAGCATATAATAATATGATGATAAAAAGTCGGCCACAAGCTTTTGAGCGGCATTGTAAATAAATAAAGTAAATCATGCAGACATATATTACTAAACCGCTACCGCACGATCCAGTCATTGTTTTACAATTCATACTGTCGATTCATGCACGCTTTTCACACATTGTTCTTTGATGTTGATAGATGACACACAGTGACGTCGGCAATACAGAAGATATTTATAAAATATAACGGCGACGAAACTTGCAGGTTATCTATCATTAGTTGCGAGATTTTTTGTTTTATAATTTTGTTTCTGATATAGATTACAGCATCTGATATCAATCGAGATTAAAATACATCGGATAATAAAAATGAGGTTGGACCGGATATCGGTAAATGACGAAACTATGTTCCGATTTAGAATCTTAGCATAGTGTCTAAAATTCTCGAATGAATTGCATATTTGTTGAATATCATCTGTATTGCCGACGTCACTGTGTGTCATCTCTCAACATCAAAGAACAATTCCGTGTGAAAAGCGTGCATGAATCGACAGTATGAATTGTAAAGTCACATCGCCGACAATAACATGTAATTATATTTTGAACTGTGCCAGTTAACAATTCCCCTCCTTCTGCATTTCTTCAACATTTCCACGGGATACAAAGATAAATGTTGATGAAAACAGTCCCCCGAATGCGCCTTGATAAATGTCGAAAATTACGTCATTCGTGGTCGAAATGAGTACTGCACACATTAATTTGTAAATTCACAAATACATTTGTTATTGATGGCGGGAGCGGGTAAATAACCCAGAAAACAAGATTATAAGAAACAAGATATACGTCCATTTGTTTCGTTAATTTCTAATAAATAAATTGTTGAGTTTTATTTAAGCCGGGAAAATTGTCAATTCATTGCAAATGGACGTTTCCCAACGGACGTCGGCAAGACAGAAGATATTCAACAGATATGCAATTCATTCGAGAATTTTAGACACTATGCTAAGATTCTAAATCGGATCATAGTTTCTAAAATTGGGAGATAGAAATTAAATATTTCACACAAAACAAACGCCGTACGTTTTCTAGATGACACCCGGCAAACTAATTAAAAGACATGAAAAGAAAACGGCATTGCATTTCTAATCACCCGTAAGTTTCTAGACGGCTCTCGGTAAAGTGGTAATTTGGCGTAAAAACTAAACGCCGTTAGTAATTAAACACTCTGTTCATTTCTAGACAACGTACGGGAAAATAAGGCCTTGTCTAAAAACTAAACCCCTTTCAAATCTAAAACATCCCGAGAAACTGGACGGTCGTAAAGTAGACGATCGATGACAAAACTAGACGGTGTTTCTAAATCTACACGGTAGCACAAACTGGACGTTTTTTGATGAATCTTGACGGTATTTAACACATTCTTGACGTGTATTAGATTCTAGATGATAAGGGTAGTTTCTTACCTTTTTTCGTAAAAACTAGAAGATTCCCGGTCCCTAGTGATAGGTGGACTATATTTGGAGGTTCGTCGACCTGCTGCCGAACTATTTTGGCGATTTTGGTGATTTAAATACAGAGCTTGCTGTAATAGCTTCTTTTCATTTCTAACTGAGAGTGTCGAGATAAATTCATTACAACCTTTCGAGATTTACTTTTATTAAGTGGTTACAACCTTGGTTTGATGATCTCTCCTGGTTAGGAGAGAGAGAGAAATGGGGTTTAACGTCCACTCAACACAAACTAGGTCATTTCGGGACTAACGTATGGTTTAATTTTATTTCAATATTTCGCTTGCGCGTAGGGGTCTTTAGTAGTGGGAGGAAACCGGAGTGCCTGGAGGAAACCCACGAGGTTGAGAAGGCGCCCCTATCTCCATGCCACATACGCTCACACCAGGGCTCGAAACCACAGCCGCAAGCCAGAGGTGACCGGCCAGCTAGAGGTCGTAGCGCGGCACTCTAGACCACTAGGCTATCCCCCCCCCCCCTCCTGGTTAGGAAATAAATATTTGCTAGCTCTAAATACGCAGAACTATTTGAGACTGGAAAATAACCGAAACAAACTTTTTATTTGTAGTCTTTATTTTCCAGACACTACTTGTTGGTAACATGGTGTAAATTATTTTCATAATCATACTATATTATTTAATCATCTTGTAGCCTTAGGTTTTGATCAACGGACTTAATTTTTTTCTAGAATTGAGACTGAGCCCTGCAAGATATCGTCCACGGATGATTTGCTATCCAGCATTGGATTGGACAAGTACCCCTATGATTTGAGCACTGTAACCAAACACTGAGCACTGCTAAGGAGTCTAAAGGTGCACAGCCCGTATAGAATTCTTAATCCTCGTTGTTATTTGTACGTATGTCGGAAGATAATTAATTTTTGGACTATAACTCGGTATTACCGGTTTAAAACTGTAAAAAGGTGTGTTAATTAACAAGGGTGAAAAACTGTCTGCGAGGTGGGTTAATTAACGCTAGGTGCGTTTTCTGTAGAGGTGTGTTAATTAACCGATCGGTAAAAAATTAATGTCAATGTTGTATATTGTTTAATTGGCGTGTTTTCTTGCTAGTTGCGATAACTGCACCAAAAGGAGTATAATCAAGGGCCAACATGCTTTATCTGACACGTACGAGTTAAATCAAAATTTGAGAGTAAAACTGTTTAACCGTGCAATTAATCATTCGACCGTGTGTTTTACGCAGGTCTTTGTAAAATAATGAGGTCTTTAGATAGGCGTGTGTGCTCGCTATGATTCTGTTTATATGTAGAGGCGTGCACGACCTTTTTTTATGATAGTATTTACCTGTTTCCTAATTCGATTTAATATTTGATTTAAACTTCACAGTCCAATTAGACCTTAGACAATTATGATTCCAACTGGCACGGAAAAATAATTCAAATCAAATTTATTATCAACATTGGGGAGATGTTTTGCAAATAACGGAAACAAATTAATAATAATACTATAAATCGAAATTTTGTTACTGTTAATACATATATTAAAGTTTAAGAACGGATATTGATATACTTGACATGTATATATAATTATAGTGTGCTCTTCATAACTAGTTTAGGGACACTTTACAAAGTGACAATTTAATCATATAAAAAATATATTAAAAGCCAATATAATTAATTTGTTTTAAATATCCTTTTATTTAGAGAATAAAGATATTTGCAACATTTGTAAATGGTAGATCATTCCATAAAACAGATACGCCTGTGTCAAGAGAGAGTTACTGGTTGCAGTAAATTTTACAATACACGCTTCTATGTATTCTATTTGCATGCCATAAAAGTTTTAAACATAAATTACCTTATTTTTCATTTTGCACGATTTGTTAAGTTATCGAAAACATTTAATTAATAAACCTATAAACAAAATTAACAACTGTAATTCAGACAGCAAATTCTAATAAAACATTTTAGTTGAAGTAAATAATCCATGTAGCTCGTTGATTAGTTTATTACTTTATGACACCAATCAAGTGTTACGCAACACCTATGTAGGTCAACGTTTTCAAACATTCTGATCAATCAACCAAAACAAGAAGATGACAATACTTTCCCCCAGTTTGACTGTATATTATACAAGATACAAGTGCTCTAATATTGTATTTTAGAAAACAGTAAGAAATATAGGCGGTGTTATTGATATGGATTTATACATGGTGTAGGGTTACATGTAGTTACATATATGCCTTCTTATACGCATTTCATTTCTTGATGAATATAACGTGTTTTATACTTCGTTCCAATTTAATTATCTGATATATTCTAATCTCCATTGTCAAATCTCAGAGTCTGCTAAGAAACCATAGGTTTCTGTGATTCTGAATCCAGCCTTTGTTTTACAATACTGTCGATTCATGCACGCTTTTCACACGGAATTGCCCTTTGATGTTGACAGGTGACACACAGTTAGCTCTGCTCTTTGATGTTGACATGCGAGGCACAGTTAAATCGTGCACTTACGGACTAGCTGATATATAGTTGGTTGGAATTTGGCAATTTTTTCAGTTTATTCCAATAAGTCAGGCATTGAAATGTTTGTAAACTTTTAGAATTATTTTTTTACTTGTCACTTGGTCATTTCAAGTTGTCACCTTTGATTTTCGTTTTTAACTTTAATAATTAAAAAAAAATTAATAAACTCAACGTTCACCTTAGCACATTATGGCGGAAGTAATGAAACAAATGACCACCGTTTTCTCACTCGAGAATCTTCGCTATTCCGACTCGTTCGTTGTACACATGTTTCCGACCCATTCTATGGTCATGCCGATAATATATAATTTCAATTAATATCGTTATTGGTTGTATATTTTACATTCCAAATGAACCACTGTAGACGGTAATTTAACAATCAAAATAATATTAAATTCTCTTGCATTTCGTGCGATGGATTAGGGTCAATATTTTTATTTCATTAAATGCAACTTTATCTATAAGTAGCATGACTTACTATATTGGGTCTTTGAAAAATTGTTGGTTCACTCTTTCTTATAGATTCAAATCCGACGTACTAAAAAATCGGACGACATGTTAATATGTAAAACAATGGTGATATTTTGGTAAAATATCCATCAAATTCCATCTGTTTATGATATATGCTATGGTAGACCAAATAAGGCAATGTTCTCCCCCTGGTCTTGGGGAAATTGTGTGGTTTATTCCATTTGGCCTGGAAATGAAAGTCAAGGTCAGCCTATAGGTCGTGCAGAAAAAAGGGGGTTATAAAAGAGGGTGTTGACTGATAAGAGCTCAACAGGTATTCCGAGCAGCTATCATTTATTGAGAACGAGGGTTCTTCGAATCCAATCCAGCTTAACAACATAGTTGTAGAAACGAACTGGCATGTAGTTTTATATGTTACGATCACGAAGAAAACATAACCAGGAAATCCAATATTACTACGAAGTCTCAAAAAATGATTATGTGTCAACTCGGGCGTATTTGTTTCTTCTGTAATTGCATAAAAACGGCTATTGAAAGTTACGAGTTCTGGAATGAGGATCGTTGAAAAGCTAAAATAATTTCAGTTTAAATACCATTTGCGTGGGAATTACCACTGTTCGGTTGGTTGTTGTGTCGTAATATTTATCAACAAGGAGATTTCTGTTTGATGGATATTGCTATTGAAGGTAAGATGCACAATTTACGCATTGTGGCCCGTTTTTGCTGGATTTGCTCTCTATTTAACGTCGATATTCAATTTGGGCGCTGACTGCTTGGTATTTATAAATGACGACATTACATTCGCCTTTCCGTATACGATAGGTAAATCAATATTTTTATTTCATAAAATGCAACTTTATATATATGATACGTAATAGGCCTACAATAGACATAAGAGAAACGTAGATCATAGCGAGCACACACGCCTATCTAAAGACCTCATTTGGGCGCTGACTGCTTGGTATTTATAAATGACGACATTACATTCGCCTTTCCGTAGATTAATCCATATTTTCATTTCATAAAATGCAACTTTATATATATGATACGTAATAGGCCTACAATAGACATAAGAGAAACGTGGATCATAGCGAGCACACACGCCTATCTAAAGACCTCATTATTTTACAAAGACCTGCGTAAAACACACGGTCGAATGATTAATCGCACGGTTAAAACATTTTTACTTCTCAAATTTTGATTTAACTCGTACGTGTCAGATAAAGCATGTTGATCCTTGATTATACTCCTTTTGGTGCAGTTATCGCAACTAGCGAGAAAACACGCCAGTTAAACAATACACAACACTGACATTCATTTTTTTACCGGTCGGTTAATTAACACACCTCTACAGAAAACGCACCTAGCGTTAATTAACCCACCTCTTGGACAGTTCTTCACCCTCGTTAATAAACACACCTTTTTACAGTTTTAAACCGGTAATACCAAGTAATAGTCCGAAAATTAATTATCTTCTGACATATGTAGAAATAACAACAAGGATTAAGAATTCTATACGGGCTGTGCACCTTTTAACTCCTTAGCAGTTCTCAGTGAAACTACCTATGATAAAAATCACAATAGGCTTATACTAGACAAATGTTAAAAAATTCCCCGACAACTTCGGAGCATCGGTCTATCACAACTGCTTTACCTGACGACTGTGTGACGTTTTGTGACAAATACATTTAAAATAGACTGGTCAGACCGGGTCAGTCTGACGACAAAGTCTAGGAAGCCGAGTAAAAGTAAAGGTAAGTCCACTAAATGTATGAAATTCCCGGGATAGTTTACGAGACTCCATCGGCAGACACAAGTGAATTTAATAAATAGAGAGACTCAGACATCTGCCGATGCGACCTTGACTGAAAATAAGTATTTGCTGCGATTGTCAAAGTGTCATAAAAGCACGATTGTCCAGTTTAAAAAAATTGACTTCGGAAGACTAAAAAAGAAATGATTCGCATGAAGGCTAATAATGAAAATAAAAAAAACCAATTGGCAGGTAAAAAGAATGGTTGCAAGTCCAAACCTATTTAGACAGGTCCGGGTCAGACTAACGACAAAGACTAGGAAGCTGAGTAAAAGTAAGGGTAAGTCCACTAAATGTATGAAATCAAAGGACGATTTTCTTGACACCAAAGTTTTTTTCCAGGATAGTTTATGAGACTCCATCGGCAGACATAAGTGAAATTAATTTAATAAAAAAAGAGACTCAAAGTAGAGTGACTCAAGACAAAGAAGAGTAATATTAGTGTTTTATTAGGGAAGTTAGGGAAGCAAAACTAGAAATGCCTGAAAAAATTTCAGGTTTACAGACAGCGGCGCCGGTTTTCTTCCAGAGGCGAAGAAGCGGAGCTGACCTTGTATAGACCCCCCACTCCCCAAGAAATTTTTGGAATATTTGACAACCACAACGCGTTTTACTGCTATTCCAGCCTGTAAAATTAGTGTTTTATTAGTTTTCGGGCACTTAATTTTGCCAAGTAGATGAAATAATTTTTTTTTCTCACTTTACCTGTCAGCCCGAAAAGTCGACTTGCCCGAAAGTTAGGGAGGCAGCTGCCCCCCTACCCCCCTGGCTCGTACGCCTATGTACATTATTAGATTTGTAGACGTCTCTCTCCCTCTGTATAATTTGCCAATATAAACAGACCAGTGCCTGTGGGTATAAATTTATTTTAATACACGTATTAGGCTAATCTTGAAATAATTCATGTCAAACGTCGATCTTTTCATCTCCAGCTTAAAGGGCCAATCCCGTTAACTTTTTGGGAGTAAAACTGCTTAATTTTGTGTTAAAATCAATTAAAACCCATTACCTAAGGCCGACCAACTAATGCTTGTAAATAACTTAAACCTGACAGACTTCATCTGGAAATGGAGACCCTTGTATAATACAGTATCTGGATAAAACCAGACTTTTTTCTATAAAAATAATATGTAGGTAAACTTTACCTTTTGTTATCAAGTACTGTACATGGGTCATTCACTGTATAGACCTCTCAAGAAACCGGAATCGATTATCAGGTCACCCAATGAAAAGATAGGTTGCCAGGCAACGAAACATACGCCCACAGCAGCTAAATCGTCCGGGCAGTCAACTAGGGTTGTCGCATATTTTTACTTTTTGGGGGGATGAAACATTTGTAATACACTAAAATCTGATTAAGAGTAACAACTCATTATGTAATTATCTGAAAATCATTAGAATTTGTTAGCTTTTTATAAAGTTTTGCCATACGCTAACAATTAGTATAGGAAATATTTAATATCATGGATTTAGCTGTTCAGTTATCAAAATTCATTGAAAATCAAAATACTTGTTCATTTCAACACCTTAAACTCTGTGTATCAATCTGAAGTCAATCGGATGATAAGTTTGGCATCTATAGTGTCACAAGGTTTTTTTGAAGTGATCAAGGGAGATAACTCTGGAAGTAATTATTTGAAATCGCTGAAAATCAGTAGGTTTCTTCGTCTCATGACCTTAAACAGTGTGTGTAAATTTAAAGTCAATCGGATATTAACTTTGGCCTCTAGAGCGTCCACAGGATTTTTTGATATGATCAAGGGCCATAACTCTGGCAATAATTATCAGAGATCGTTGAAAATCAAAAGGCTTCTTCGTCTCATGACCTTAAACACCGTATATAAATTTAAAGTCAATCGGACATCATCTTTGTCCTCAAGAGCATCCACAAGATTTTTTGAAGTGATCAAGGGCCATAACTCTGGCACTAATTATCGGAAATCCGTGAAAATCAATAGGCTTCTTCGTCTTATGACCTTAAACACTGTGTATAAATTTAAAGTCAATCGGATATTAACTTTAGCCTCTTGATCATTCACAAGATTTTTCAAAGTGATCAAGGGTCATAACTCTGGTAGTAATTATCGGATATTGCTGAAAATCAATAGGCTTCTTCGTATCATGACCTTGAACATTGTGTATAAATTTAAAGTCAATCCAATATTAACTTTAGCCTCTAGAGCGTTCACAAGATTTTTCAAAGTGATCAAGGGTCATAACTCTGTGAGTAATTATCGGACATCGCTGAAAATCAATAGGCTTCTTCGTCTCATGACCTTAAACACTGTGTGTAAATTTAAGGTCAATCGGATATTAACTTTAGCCTCTAGAGCGTTCACAAGATTTTTCAAAGTGATCAAGGGTCATAACTCTGGCAGTAATTATCGGATATTGCTGAAAATCAATAGGCTTCTTCGTCTCATGACCTTAAACACTGTGTATAAATTTAAAGTCAATCGGATATTAACCCTGGCCTCTAGTGCGTTCACAAAAAATTGTGGACGATGGACGGACGGACGGACCGACGGACAGACGGACGGACGGACGGGGGCGACGGCAATATACGTCCACATTTCTGTGTGGGCGTAGTGGGCGTATAAAAATTGATCGGAAATCTTAAAAGGGTTACGTGTCCGGATAAGCAGTGTTGACGTTCACGTCCAAACGACTCAATATTTTGAGCTGAAATTTTGAGACAAGGTAAATACACCATTCCTCTATATTTTGGTCCATAAATTTCATAAATACTCGGACTTTAATTTTTGAGACTCTGTTCTTATCGGGATAGTCCCTTTAACATGTATTTCAATTTCTACTGTAGCATTATAAACACGGTTAATATAAAGACATTTGAAGGCGTGGGTCTTCTGTTAAACTAACTAAGCGTTTGCGCATGCGTACATGTCAAATCCAATCGTCTCATATAGTGTATTCCGTTACTTTGCAGCAAGGAAATAAACAATGTTTTCCGACTGCGATAAATATCGTTTCAGGGGCGTGCGTAGCTTGGAGCATATTTTTTTTAGCACAACCAAGGGACATAAATCTTATTCTCAATAAGAGATAACTCTTTTTATTATGGAAGCCGGGAAGATTTTGAGCCATTTATAACATATGTCCAAATGGTTATATATCCTCAAAAATCAGACGTGACCAGACTTCGATTGTTGATGAATGAAGTTTTTATAGTAAGTCTTATCATATAATGTCTTTACTATCCCGAAATGGTGTCTGTTTGTTATAAAACATTTTTAGCCTGAACCACTCTACTAGAGAACATTGTTGTGCCTACCATTCCTGATTTTGACGGTCAGATATGATATAAAAACGAATAACTAACAGGCTAGTGATCTATTTAGGCGTACTAGTCCACTGGTTTGTGGATTAAAGGAGTGGCGATATAGATAAATAAACTATAAAACATCCCACATTTATTTCTCAGATTCCAAGGAAAACTCAGCCATAACAATAGATTTTCTGTAGTAAAACTTAGAGCTGCATGGCCATTTTTTATTCAGCGTCTATTCATTCATTCTTGGTATTTCATTTCTCAATCTTGAGGGGAGTTGGGATGGCCTAGCTGGCCGGTCACCTCTGGCTTGCGGCTGTGGTTTCGAGCCCCTGGTGTGAGCGTATGTGGCATGGAGATAGGGGCGCCTTCTCAACTTCGTGGGTTTCCTCCGGGCACTCCGGTTTCCTCCCACTGCTAAAGACCCCTACGCGCAAGCGAATTATTGAAATAAAATAAAACCATATGTTGGTCCCAAAATGACCTAGTTTGTGTCGAGTGGACGTTAAACCTCATTTCTCTCTCTCTTCTCAATCTTGCATGCTTTGACAAGTCAGGTATAAACCAGTTGAAATATGGATGATTTAAAAACAAAAGACTCCCTTTATACTTTATATTAGATTAGTCCTGACATAAATATTTGAAAGCATATATACCTTCTGATTATTTAACAGGTATTTCCAAAGAATTCACTACACGTGTTCGTTACACACATGCCATGCTGAATGATTCCAGTGACCAGTGTGTCGTCAACTTTGACCGTTTCGGCACACAGCATGGCACTGGAGTGGTAATATAAACAATTCTACTAGTACTATCCTGTCTATTTTAATATTATATCAACACATCAAACTGATTTGTTTCATTAGAGTGACCAGGTAAATAAGTACAGTAAAACAATTAATTTGTTAATCAGTCAAGGATATCTTGTGTTTTGCAGTAAAGTGGTAAATAACGTAACATATACAAATCTGCGAGGGGAATTAAAGCAATTGAAATCCGTAGACATAATCCGACGATTAATAGAGACACTGGCCTGTTTATATCCAATGCCTGGGATGATTTGATAGTTTAAATTCTGTGTGGTGGTACTTTTATCATTATGTGCTTAGTTATATATCAGAATATGGGAGTTACTTCATGTGAGGTGTTTACTTATTTATATTAACGTTCTCCTGTTGCGATTTTTTATCTAGTAATTATATATATTAGGTGTATTATGAATTTAGGTCTGATCAGAGATGGTATAATGAAACCCTATTAAGTTTGACCTTTGATCTTGAGTACTGATTAACCTATGACTATCCCACTAAGAGTTAGTTATCATTATAATTACTTGGATTATGTTTTGTTATTGTATGTACTTCTAATTATGTTTATTGCTTCTTCTGATTATTATTGTTATTAATTGGTCTGATTATAAATGTTAAGACAAAACCCTATTGAGTTTGTTGGCCTTTGATCTTGAGTACTGATTAACCTGGGATCTCCTACTAAGAGCTAGTTGTTATTATCACTTGGATTATATGTTGTTATTGTATGTACGTCTAATTATCTTTATGGCTTCGTCTGATTATTATTAGTAATTGGTCTGATTATAAATGTTATGATGAAACCATATTAAGTGTGGCCCTTGATATTGAGTACTGTTAACTCGTGATTATTCGACTAAGAGGTAGTCTTTATTATTGTTTGGATCATGTATTGTTATTGTATGTACTTCTATGTTTATGGTTTCTTCTGATTATTATTAAATTGTTGCAAGCTAAAATTATGTATAAATAGGCTGACTAGATGGATATTTGTCATTAACTTGAAAACGTGACCTGAATGTGTTACGAAACGTCGTTATTAAATTATAGAGAAGTAGTTATATCCATATATACCTTGTGTTGTGTTTTATTATGAATTAAATGGTGTTAATTTTCCGTGATTTACGAATGACATGTGCGATATGAAGTATTTATATGGTCTTTAGTGAAAGAGAATATTGTTGTGCCCACCATTCCTGGTTTTGAAAATCAGATATGATATGAAAACAAATATCGTTTGTATTTTTTTTTAAAATCGTTTCATCAGTGCAACAGAACCATGACAAATTAACTGATCGAGTAGACCTATATACATCATTAAATATTAGGTAATCAAGTCTAGGATCTTTATTAAAGATAGGTTGCCAGGCAACGAAACATACGCCCACTGCAGCTAAATCGTCCGGGCAGTCAACAAGAGTTGTCGCATATTTTTACTTTTTTCGGTAATGAAACATTTATAATACACTAAAATCTGATTAAGAGTAACAACTCATTTTGAAATTATCAGAAAATCATTAGAATTTGCTTGCTTTTTATAAAGTTTTGCCCCACACTAACAATAAGTAAAGGAAACATATAATATGATGGATTTAGCTGTTCAGTTATCAAAATTCATTGAAAATCAAAATATTTGTTCGTTTCAACACCTTAAACTCTGTGTATCAATCTGAAGTCAATCACATATTAAGTTTGGCCTCTAGAGCGTCCACAAGATTTTTTGAAGTGATCAAGGGCCACAACTCTGGACCTAATTATCAGAAATCACTGAAAATCAATAGACGTCTTCGTCTTATGACTTTAAACACTGCTTATAAATTTAAAGTCAATCGGATATTAACTTTGGCCTTTAGAGCGTCCAGAAGATTTTTTTAAGTGATCAAGTGCCATAACTCTGGCAGTAATTATCGGAAATCGCTGAAAATCAATAAGCTTTTTCGTCTCGTGACCTTAAACACTGTGTATAGGTTTAAAGTCAATCAGATATTAACTTTGGCCTCCAGAATGTCCAAAAGATTTTTCAAATTGATTAAGGGCCACAACTCTGGCAGTTATTATTGGAAATCGCTGAAAATTAATAGGCTTCTTCGTCTCATGACCTTAAACACTGTGTATAATTTTAAGGTCAATCTGATATTAACTTTGACCTCTAGAGTGTCCACAAGTTTTTTTGAAGTGATCAAGGGCCATAACTCTGGTAGTTATTATCGGAAATCGCTGAAAAACAATAGGCTTCTTCGTCTCATGACCTTAAACCAGGGCTTCCACTTCAAAATTTTCACTACCAGTCATTTTTGATAACGCACGAAAACTTTGCAAAAAAAATCCATATTTCATGTTTTTTATTTTCGGTCGGGTATGGTGAATTCACGTGTCTATACCACTTTGTCAGCACAAGGTACACAAAAAATTATATATTAGACTTAAAAATGAAATATTTATTGTAAGGCTTGTGATAATTATTTATAAGTTAAATATTCTCTTTTGGCTACGGTACTTAAATAATCGAAATTGCTGATGAAAAAACATGTCACTGGCTGACACGTAATTACCACGTGCTCAATAGAAAACACACTGACCTGGATAATTATGAGTTGTAATACAATAACTTCGATATAAAGATAAATATATAATTATCCACGGCATATATTTCACATTGGTTTTAGAACATCTCTTACGGTGTTACGGGCCGCAGAATATTGACGAAAATCTTAGTAATGAATAACTGTCGGGTAGCTAACTTGGCATTCATGTTTGCTAACTTCAAGCGACACTAGCGCCGTCTAGAATATCGTCGTGTATAAGATTAACAATATATTTATGCACGACAATTTTTCTAACACATGGAATTATCAATATTGCTACACAATAGCACTGGAATACGTAATATTCTTAATTTGTCGGTAAGCAAGTTAACTAATCTCTAGATATTATTTCTACAATTCCCACAAGGCCGTAATATCACTATAAAAAATTATAATTCAATTTTCTCCCAACATGTACGTTGTTAAGGATTTACGTAATTTCTATGCTGTTATATTTAATATGGCAGTTGGTTGGATTCGAAGAGCAGTACTTCATATTAATTTTCCTTTTTTCGAAGATCGCAACAATCTCGTTTACATAGTGCGTGACTGTAATAGCGGTAAACGGCTTTGTTCTAGAAAGTTCTTATGACACGTGGACAATACGTGATTGACTAAGAATGGACTGTTTCACGCCTTTGATAAGATTCCCAAATATCAGTTAACTTTTATTGTTCTACTACACGACAATCATCATCAACATAATGCCCAGTATAATCTACTGACGACTATGTATACAACTCTATAACACCAATCACGAGATAATGTGGCTTCTTCTATCTTTACATACGCAATATTCTGCACTGGCCGTACAGTGTTATAGTTACATAGTGGATGTCGATGGTAGCCATGTTTGAAAATTGAGTTTTTGTAACAAGGTTATTTTTCCGGCGTGCAAAATGACCGTTGGGTCACATCTAGTTACAGTCATTTTCCATAGCCCTAGGTCCCGACCGGCATATACGGCCGACATGGAACCCATGCCTTAAACTTTAGCCTCTAAAGCTTCCCTCAAACAATTGTGGATGCCGGACGGACGGATGGACCAAAATAAAACGATAGATTGGCTGGCAACAAAACATATGCCCGAATTTTGATTATTAAATCTTGTACCTCGTCGAAACATAGGGTCTAGTGGACATTAAGTTTGTCTTTTATCAATTTACAGAAACATTTTGAGTCGATGGCATATATACTTTTCCAAATATTCAGTCTCGATAAACACCGAAAACACACAAAATATGCCCATTTTGACTAGTGTTGAAACTCTTGGCAAATTTTAGTATTCGGCTATCTGTCTATATTTTAAAACTTAGTTTTAACCGTTTACCAATAATGTCTAAAATAAAAAAAAAGATAGGTTGCCAGGCAACGAAACATACGCCCACAGCAGCTAAATCGTCCGGGCAGTCAACAAGGGTTGTCGCATATTTTTACTTTTTTTGCTAATGAAACATTTGTAATACACTAAAAACTGATTAAGAGTAACGGCTCATTATGTAATTATCAGAAAATCATTAGAATTTGATTGCTTTTTATAAAGTGTTACCCCACACTAACAATTAGTATATACATGAAACATTTAATATCATGGATTTAGCTGTTCAGTTATTAAAATTCATTGAAAATCAAAATACTAGTTTGTTTCAACACCTTAAACTCTGTGTATCAATCGGATGATAAGTTTAGCCTCTATAGCGTAACAAGATTTTTTGAAGTTATCAAGGGAGATAACTCTGGCAATAATTATTTTAAATCTCTGAAAATCAATGGGCTTCTTCGTGTTCAAGGGCCATAACTCTGGCACTAATTATCGGAAATCGCTGAAAATCAATAGGCTTCTTCGTCTCATGACCTTAAACACTGTGTATAAATTTAAAGTCAATCGGATATTAACTTTGGCCTCTAGAGCGTCCACAAGATATTTTGAAGTGATCAAGGGCCATAACTCTGGTAGTTATTATCGGAAATCGTTGAAAATCAATAGGATTCTTCGTCTCATGACCTTAAACACTGTGTATAAATTTAAAGTAAATCGGATATTAACTTTGGCCTCTATAGCGTCCACAAGATTTTTTGAAGTGATCAAGGGCCATAACTCTGGCACTTATTATCGGAAATCGCTGAAAATCAATAGGCTTCTTCGTCCCATGACCTTAAACACCGACGGACGGACGGACGGACGGGGGCGACGACAATATACGACCACATTTCAATGTGGGCGTATAAAAATCATAAGTATCATGATGAACTCTCTAACACTTTATTCATCTGAAACAAAATATTTGAAATGATCAATCCTTATATTTCGTAAAAAAAAAACAAACCGTGACAGACTCAGACATTGCAAATACACGGGTCGACTCAAAATAATCCATCTGTCGAGTGGAAAACAATACCACAACAAGATATAAAGTTGCTAAGTGTCTAACTCAATATCATCCAAAATCTTCAACATTGAAAACACGAATTATTTGTCAATTTAAATCAACACTGATGCTGTGATCTTACCGGCAAACGATGGGCTTCCGATATCCAATATAAAGACAAAATAAACATTTTACCATTGGTATATAATGCGTTTTAGTCCCAGTTGTAAGAAGGGACGCGAGAAACAAGGCTAGACACATTGAACCAAATCAAACAGCGTCGCCATTCTTATCTAGAGAGTATGCACAATAAATACTATGTAGACTGGAATAACCGAACGCTAGAAAAACGGCATTCGATTGAGACGCCTGGCTTCTTTCATCGTACATAATTGATTTAAATTAGAGTTAAAAATGGAAATCATTGACTATAAATCAGTTTATATACATTGTCACGTATGACAATATCATTATTAGATGTAGATAGACTATATTATAGTTTGTCGTGGTTGTACTAATATGTATTCACGCTGGTATTGCTGAATGTTTCAAGTATTTGTACATTAATAAATATAGTATATATGGTATTGTTGTTTACAGTTTATGACAACTGGTGAACATGATTTCAGATTGTGGTAATAAAGTTTGATTGATTTTATTGTTTATTTGTAAGATGTATGATAGTTAATATTTGCCAAGGTAGAGTTATTCACATGTCTGATTGCAGGTATATATGACTGCATTGAATGCAGGTATGACTGCATTGAATGCATGTGGACTGCCTGTTTTGACTTCAGGTACCCAAGACTAGCACAAGAGTTTTCAAAGATAGGTTGCCAGGCAACGAAACATACGCCCACAGCAGCTAAATCGTCTGGGCAGTCAACAAGGGTTGTCGCATATTTTTACTTGTATTGGTAATGAAACATTTGTAATACACGAAAATCTGATTAAGAGTAACAACTCATTATGTAATTATCTGAAAATCATTAGAATTTGTTTGCTTTTTATAAAAGTTTTGCCCCACGCTAACTATTAGTATAGGAAACATTTAATATCATGGATTTAGCTGTTCAGTTATCAAAATTCATTGAAAATCAAAATACCTGTTCGTTTCAACACCTTAAACTCTGTGTATCAATCTGAAGTCAATCGGATGATAAGTTTGGCCTCTATAGCGTCACAAGGTTTTTTGAAGTGATCAAGGGAGATAACCCTGGAAGTTATTTGAAATCGCTCATGACCTTAAACAGTGTGTGTAAATTTAAAATCAATCGGATATCAACTTTGGCCTCTAGCGCGTCCACAGGATTTTTTGATGTGATCAAGGGCCATAACTCTGGCAGTAAGTATCAGAAATCGCCGAAAATCAATAGGATTCTTCGTCTCATGACCTTAAACACTGTGTATGAATTTAAAGTCAATCGGATATTAAAGCTGAACTCCAGTTACAAAAATACCGAAATAATTAAATAAAAAAAGTTAACGCCTCCAGCCGCCATACTTGTTTCCAATATGTGAAATAAATATGGCGGACATGGGGGCTTATGACCTGGAAAGGTTAGCTGATCTCACTTCCAGTTTGTTGCTTATCAGCCACCTGTACACATCCGTTTTTACGCTTCACTAGTGATTGCTCTATTTTTCCCAACAGTATACCAAATTATTGAAGATTGCAAAATGTCTGATCAGGTAAGCCTGTAAATATTTATATGAACCACGTCTACTACAATATAGCCTAAGCTTTACTCTAAAACAAAAGATACAAAAAGATGACTTACCCTGAGGTGAACTTTTCAAGCAAAACAAATCAGCAACACAAACTACTGTCTTCTTCATATTATTATTATTTTTTCCACGTCTTCTTGTGAATATCTTACACATATATGTAAATCACCAAAAAAGTTATGGCAGCATAATGTCCAGTGTAATTATAACTAATACTGTGCAATAAACAGATAGTTTATAAATAATATTATGCAATAAACAGATAGTTTAGATTTTCACAAGCCGCAATGTCATGTCTGCTGTTGCTGTTGTTGTTCTTGACGATCAAGGGGCATAACTACATTTTTGCGGCGGCTCTGACTGGGGAGTGTTTGAAAGTGCTAAATTTATTGATGTTACGTTTTTTTGTTATACATATTGTTTTACTAATTAGATGACGTTACAATCAAGTCATATAACCATTTTGTCGATCAATGAGAGCCGCCCCCCAAAAATGTAGTTATGCCCCTTGATCGTCAACAACAACAACAGCAACAGCAGATGACATTGCGGCCTGTGAAAATCTAATCTAAACTATCTGTTTATTGCATAATATTATTTATAAACTATCTGTTTATTGCACAGTATTAGTTATAATTACATCGGACATTATGCTGCGATAACTTTTTTGGTGATTTACATATATGTGTAAGATATTCACAAGAAGACATGGAAAAAATAATAATAATATGAAGAAGACAGTAGTTTGTGTTGCTGATTTGTTTTGCTTGAGAATTTCACGTCGGAGTAAGTCATCTTTTTGTATCTTTTGTTTTAGAGTAAAGCTTAGGCTATATTGTAGTAGACGCGGTTCATATAAATATTTACAGGCTTACCTAATCAGACATTTTGCAATCTTCAATAATTTGGTATACTATTGGAAAAATAGAGCAATCACTAGTGAAGCGTAAAACCGGATGTGTACAGGTGGCTGATAAGCAACAAACTGGAAGTGAGATCGGCTAACCTTTCCAGGTCATAAGCCTCCATGTCCGCCATATTTATTTCACATATTGGAAACAAATATGGCGGCTGGAGGCGTTAACTTTTTTTTATTTAATTATTTCGGCATTTTTGTAACCGGAGTTCAGCTTTAACTTTGGCATCCACAAGACTTTTTTAAGTAATCAAGGGCCACAACTCTGGCACTAATGGAAGTTATTTGAAATCGCTCATGACCTTAAAAAGTGTGTGTAAATTTAAAATCAATCGGATATTAACTTTGGCCTCTAGAGCATCCACAGGATTTTTTGATGTGATCAAGGGCCATAACTCTGACAGTATCAGAAATCGCAGAAAATCAATAGGCTTCTTCGTCTCATGACCTTAAACACTGTGTATGAATTTAATGTCAATCGGATATTAACTTTGGCATCCACAAGATTTTTTTAAGTAATCAAGGGCCACAACTCTGGCACTAATTATCAGAAATCTCTGAAAATAAATAGGATTCTTCATCTTATGACCTTAAACACTGTGTATAAATTTAAAGTCAATCGGATATTAACTTTGGCCTTCAGAGTGTCCACAAGATTTTTTGAAGTGATCAAGGGCCATAACTCTGGTAGTTATTATCGGAAATCGCTGAAAAACAGTAGGCTTCTTCGTCTCATGACCTTAAACACTGTGTATAAATTTAGCCTCTAGAGCGTCCACAAGCAACTGTGGACGCCGGACGGACGGACAGGGGCGATGACAATATACGACCACATTTCAATGTGGGCGTATAAAAACCAATCTATCCAGAAGGCCAAGATAAGCCAGACAGAGAGCAGGGGAGTTTTTTAAACTGGTTTATATATACCATCATCTCACTTAGACGACAAAGTTAATGTGGTTTAAGGATCTCCAAGGTACTGAAAACAGTTTAACTGTAAGGGCTAAATATATATATGAAATGAGACATGACGTCATTTAAATTCTGTTTAGCTAGAATCTAATGTAGACAGAAAGAGATGTGTTTTCCATGAATTATTTCAAAATTGTACTAAACAATTATTGGGTCTAATCTATGCCATGTATCACAGAATGTTATTTCTTCCGTTATCAAACAAATTATAAACCCTCGCTGACGCAATCTCCATTAAATATGTACGTCATTGATATATAATATTCCTCGCCTCGATTGACAGACAATGTAATTTACACATCTCTTACGACAATCAAAACATATAAGTCTTTGATTTATTAAACGGAAAAGGCGATTCATTAAATTTTTAACAACCAAAAATCAATAAAAAAAACCCAAAAACCCCCAGACGTCTAATGTGTATTGATTGATATATTTATACTTGTATTCAAATGCACTTTCTGTTCGACTACGCTACTTTCTTTTTTATGCATTGTTCCGAAAGGGTATTTGACATATTAAGATAAAAATCAGTGACATACATAAATAACAACTTTCGTTCGTGTAATTATTCAATCAAAAAATTGGTGACACACATTTGGAATCAACTCCATATAGGTGATGGACTACAATTACACTTGGTTGTTAATACAACGGTTCCAGGCCTTGATAACATTTTAAATATTGTTCAGTTACATATTAACCATTTTTGGAACCGTTTCTGGTACAAATCTAAAGTCAATTGAATATCAATTTTAGTCGCTAGAGTGTTCACAAGATTTTTCAAAGTGATCAAGGGTCATAACTCTGGGAATTATTATCGGATATCGCTGAAAATCAATAGGCTTCTTTGTCACATGACCTTAAACACTGTGTATAAATTTAACGGTGTATAAATTTCAGATATTAACTTTAGTTGTTAGAGCGTTCACAAGATTTCTTAGAGTGATCAAGGGTCATAACTCTGGCAGTAATTATCGGAAATCGCTGAATATCAATAGGCTTCTTTCGTCTCATGGCCTTAAACACTGTATATAAATGTGTATCAATCGGATATCGACTTTAGCCTCTAAAGCGTTTTCAAGAAATGGTGGACGACGGACGATTTTTCATTTAATCAGGGGCCAAAATCAAGGATTTTATGGTCTGAAATGCATCAAAATGGACTGAGATATTTAGTATACAAAGCTGGACTGAGACATTTGGTATATTAAGATATATTTTATATTTTTCATTAACCACCATTAGGGTGTATTGGTGATATATTCAAACATTTTCTAAATCAGATAAAAAAATTGAGACCTAGCCAGGGACCACAAGTAATTCAAGAAGTTATGATCTGATATGCGCGGATATCAAAAGGAACCAAGATCTTTGGGTTTTAAACATCTATTTCAACATTAATCAACAGTAGATCAAAATTGTGACCTGTAGAGGGTTCAGAACCTTGGTGTTATGTATATTGCACTATTTGAGTTTGTGGAACAGCCAACAGTTTCGCCCTGATTTTCACAAAATTCAGAGGAATCTGAGTAATATATACCTTTAAATTAGTTGCGTACAACAAGCAGCATTTCTGTAGGGCAATTGGCAATTTTTGGTCCGATTATCAAGGAAATTAGAATTCAACCTTTATTACGGTGTAACAGTGATATAAATGTAAACGTTTTTTAAAATCAGATAAAAATTGTGACCTCTAGTGCTAAAGATAGGTTGCCAGGCAACGAAACATACGCCCACAACAGCTAAGTCGTCTGGGCAGTCAACAAGGGTTGTCGCATATTGTTTCTTTTATCAGTAAGGAGAACATTTACAACACATGATAATCTTATTACGAGTAATAGCCCATTAAATAATTATCAGAAATGATTAGAATAGTTTTGATGGTTTGTCTCAAGGCCTTTGTCCACAAGATATTTCAAAGTGATCAACTGCCAGAAATTATCAGATATCACTGAAAATCAAATAGGATTCTTCGTATCATGACCCTAAACACTGTGTACAAATTTAAAGTCAATCGGATATTAACTTTAGCCTCTAGAGCGTTCACAAGATTTTTCAAAGTGATCAAGGGTCATAACTCTGGTAGTAATTATCGGATATCACCGAAAATCAATAGGCTTCTTCGTCTCATGACCTTAAACACTGTGTATAAATTTAAAGTCAATCGGATATTAATTTTAGCCTCTAAAGCTTCCACAAGATTTTTCAAAGTGATCAAGGGTCATAACTCTGGCAGTAATTATCAGATATCACCGAAAATCAATAGGCTTCTTCGTCTCCTGACCTTAAACACTGTGTATAAATTTAAAGTCAATCGGATATTAACTATAGCCTCTAGAGCGTTCACAAGATTTTTCAAAGTGATCAAGGGTCATAACTCAGGTAGTAATTATCGGATATCGCTGAAAATCAATAGGCTTCTTCGTCTCACGACCTTAAACACCGTGTATAAATGTCAAGTCAATCGGATATTAACTTTAGCCTCTAGAGCGTTCACAAGAAATTGTGGACGATGGACGGACGGACGGACCGACCGACAGACGGACGGACGGGGGCGACGGCAATATACGACCACATTTCCATGTGGGCGTATAAAAATTAGGGGCCAAATAATCCAGGAAGTTCATCTGATGTGCGCGAATAACGAAAGGAACCAAGATCTTAGTGAGATGAGCCTATATTTCAAGTTTCATCTAATTCGGATAAAAATTGTAACCTGTAGATTGTCCACAAAGGAAATTAGAACGGACACACTGATGGGCAGCGGCGACAACAGTTTACGTCCACATGAAAATGTTGGCGTATATAAATTGCAACATGTTGAGTGTGTACAAGTAAATATGAACTGACCTCCGAAAGACATGGGCAACAGCATAATTCCTCTACATGAAGATAGGTTGCCAGGCAACGAAACGTACACCCACAGGAGCTAAATAGTTCGAGCGGTCGACAAGTGTTGAGACACATTTATTCTTTTGTAGGTAATTGGGGGAATTTACAAGACAATTTCATACAGATCAGATTATAATTTTTGTTGATTGAGGGTTCAGAGGTTTCTACAAACTGAAAAAAGGGCCTTAACTCTGGAGGTAATTTACAGAATATTTTGAAATTTGCCAAGCTTTTTTGTTTTACTAATTTGAATAAAAAATATAAATTTCATACAGATCGGATGATAACTTTAGTCATTCGACCATTCATAGGGTTCACAAAAGCAAAACAAGGGCCATAACTCTAGAAAAAAATGATTAGATGATCACTTTTGGCATTAGAATTAGAGCGTTCACAAGATTTAACAAAGTGAAACAAGGGCCATAACTCTAGATATAATAAATGGAAGTTGCTGTGATTCTATAGGATTCTTGTTTTTCCTAATTCAAATGACGCATACAAATTTCACAAAGATGGGCGGATAACTTTTGACGTCTGAACGTTCACAAGCTCGAACAAAGAGGAAACAAGGGCCATAACTCTAGATAAAATAAACGGAAATTATTGAAATTAGATAAGCTTCTTCATCACACTAACACTAATGTCAACAACATCCATCAATTTTTAAACAATAGGATCATAACTTTTGGCATTCAGAGGAAACAAGGGCCACAACTATAGGTATAATATAATAATGGAAATTATTGAAATTAAATAGACTTCTTCATCACACTAATGTCAACAACATCCATCAATTTGTAAACAATCGGATCATAACATTTGGAAAAGAGGAAACAAGGGCCATAACTCTAGATATAAAATAATAACAGAAATTATTGAAATTAAAAAGACTTTCCATCTCACTGATGTCAACAACATACATGTACATCAATTTTAAAACAATCACATCATAATTTAAGAATGACAGGCAGACGGACGGACACACAGGGGCTATGGCAATATACGTCCACATTTCCATGTCGGCGTATAAAAATATGGGTGTATACAAACATCATGTATGTAACTGCTTACCTTTACTTCCAGAGGTTTATCAGGCGGTAATGGAACAGCTCTTTTACTACCTACAGGTCGCAGGGTTATAGGTCCAGCTTGAAATATATTTCCTAAACCGATTTTAGGAACTTTTGTGGTTTTCACCTTTGTTTTAGTTTCTCCTTCTGAATTATCACCTGATAAAGATAAGATTGGGTTTTAAAGGAGCTAAACCTCTTTGAAATTATGTTGAGAGAATACTCTTTGAAAGGTAGCCAAATAAATTAGCTATTATTCTTACTTTTGACTTAGTTTTTCCTTCTCAAGTAACACCTTTTAAAGATATGGTGGTACTTTTTCAGTAACGTATCTCCACCAGTTCCCTTGATCGTAAGGCATATTAAGGGGGACTAGCAATAACCCCACCCCACATTTAAGCTGAATCCGTCAATAACCTTTTATTTTATGCCAATTTTGAAACCATTTAGTGTGTTGACTATTAAGACTCGAATAACAAGACATTAAGACGTGTTCAGACACATGGCGCTTCCTGCATAACATTGCAGTTCATGATACCAACAAAAATTTTCGATAATAACGAAGAGTTTTTTTGTCACCCTAATTTTCAGAATGAATCAAACAATAAATGGAACGAGTTTTCCACAAATGTTGTAGCACAAGGTCTTAAGCATTATAGAATGTGAGAAAGTGCTCAATAACTTGTATCATATTAAGAATATATATATGGGTAAGGCCACAGTACTGGTACAAGAATTATGTCTGTGAAACAGAAAATTTAAATTCATTTTTTTCAAATAGATATTGTCTGAATTTCTGCAATATGATCCTTGTCACAACCTTGCTATGGTATTGGGATAACTTTCTAGGAAGTGAATCAGTTATTGAAAGATTTCATCTGCAATGCTGTAGGTAACATGGACTAAAAGTTCCATGCCAGTTAGCCTTACATTTCCAATAAAATATTAACGTATAGATTACTGGTACATTTAAGTTCGAAATAGAGTGGTCTTGTTCAGTTTAAAAGCTTTACAACAACTCTTTTTTAATTATTGAGTACAATATTATCTGTACAAGGAACTGTATGTAACCAGGACACAATCTTTATTTTCATAATCTCTCAAAGTCAACAGCATTATTTTAATGGTCAACAATATAAGAAATCTATAAGTTATTTATGGTAAATAATCTTTTACATCAGAATCAAACCATCTCCACAAGTCAATTGGAAATGAGAAATGATAAAACAGCATGTAACTTGGACATTTTATAAAAAGGTGGAAAAATCGTATGAAAACTGCTTATCAATAGAAAATATTACCCCAAAGAAATCAGGAAATCATAGTTTACCAATTGCAAGGCAATTTCTATTCACACTGAATAATTTCAATGTGGGTATGTATGTAACATGGACATTGGTGTTTCCATTTAAAAGTGTTATTTGCCCTGAAATTGTTATTTTTTCTTTACGCGGGCTTATATTCCATTTGGTAAATATTTTGAATGTTATACAACTGTGCTTATAGCAACACACGAGGCTTTAAGAACACAAAATATCACTTGAAAGGAACCCTTCTAATGTCACGTGCATCGGTGATGTATTGAGAAAAGACACCGCATGTAAGTGCTCATTGTTACATATCAACATTCAAAAGCACATTGCTCTGAATTGCATGTTTTTATGGTAGACAAGGTTTATCCTTTCCTTTTTAACATTTCAAAATGATTGCTATGGGAGTGAGGGTTTTGGAATGAGGTTCAAGTTACTGTTTAGAGCACCAACCAGCATGATAAAGACATGTACCTGCCATGTATAAAATTTCAGTTCTCCACATAAGTCTGCTTTTACTTTGATTTCTATCAATATCATGCCTTCAAAGACACACTTAAAGATGGTATATGGGTCATTCCATAAATGAGGGGTCCAATTGAAAATTCATACATATCATTGCTCAAAGCAGCAAAAATACCTATTTTCTGATCACCAATTATTTAAAAAAGTAATTCATCATGTAATATGTTTATTATTTTATACTTATGTTCTATAAAAACATAGAAAATCGGTTTGTGGTTAAATATTTTTATATTGCAATTCATGGTGTCCCTGAAATTTTGTGTACTAACATTTTAACAACTAGACCATGTTGAGCAAAATACTAATATTTCCAAATATTTTCATAAGACATGCAGCAGAAGATGTAAAATTTCGTTTGGTAATTTTTCATTTCTAAACAAATGTTAAATAATCTCAGTCGGAGGATTTTTATTCACGCCTCACAACGTAAATTTTTGTGTCCCCAATATTTACGTTGTATTTTTGTCAGTTTAGCCACGATATTAACTTGAAAAATAAAATCAAAATGTTTCATCTCTATTCCATCTCGTTGGCGTTGTAATAAATAACAAATTCCGAATACGTAATCAGATGTATAGTGTAAAATTGTCCGTAAAAATTTTATTAGCTTTATCGATATTCAAAATTGCGTCCCTCGTTCAATTTACGAAGTGCTTGTTTATGCCACCGCTAACGCCGTCTATTACCTGTGAATTACGTCAGAGAGAGATGTTTGGTTTACGGTCACATGATACACACATCCAAAGCAGTCGGTGGCCCGGCGAATGGATATTTTCTGAATAAGTTCGAATCAAAGTTTAGTGTCCCAGTATTTACGTTGTGATCGAAATTACGTTGTGACGCGAATTTTCCTCTTGCATACGGTGCATAAATGCTGAACGTTATAATTGCCGAGTCTAAAATAATAGTATTCTTCGATACCTGAAAATTATCGCTTCCTTGGTATTCGGGGATCACGTGACAGAATGGTTGAGGTGTCGGAATATTATTATAAAAATGGGAAACCAAAAATGTCGTGTCCCTATCATTAACGAGATATTGTATTAGTATACACGTATGTAACTAATGCTCCATTATTTTCTTTGCTTCCCTGTGACAAGCTGGCAATTTTGAAATGTTACCTTGCTCTTTCAAGTCTTTTTTAATTATTTTTTTGGCTAAACGGGTTCACAACGTAAGCTATTGAAAGGGACACAAGCAATTCTCAAAGACTGCTACTCATTTTGATTGTTGAAAGTTTTATTTTTTTTTAATATTTGAAAGTTCATTCATTGTTCAAGTTTTAAAGTTGAAATACTACTTAATATGGCTTGATTAAATTATTAGTATTCAAGTCGTCAACATTTGGTGTCCCTTTACACGTGAAACTGCAATACTCCGGATCACATTAAACCTTTCCTTGGTGATTTTTCATGATACAGTACTGATTTTCAAGTACAGTAGTTCATGTCGAGGGTTAGGGTCATACAAACTTCAACAATTTTGTAAAATCTTTTTTTTTTAAACATCTAAAGACACTTTTAAGTTTGTATGGAGAAGTTGGGAATATCCATGTAATCGACATTGGCTGACAAGAGGTGTTGGCACAAATATTCACTATTTCTGCTTAGATTTCTTATGAAGGTGCCTCATTTGAATAATAATACATCATAAACACATTAATATATCTTATACATCCACAGAAATTTAGCATTAAAAGTCTAATTTGGTGTCCCTTTACACGAGAAATCTGTACGTAACCTGTCATGTAAAATCGTTCATTACTTTTTTTTGGAACTCAACAATGAGAAATCATTAACTGTCCCGCAAATGGCATACATTACTCCTATTATTGGTATAAGTTTATCAGTGATTGAGATTACTTAAAATTTTAGTACCCATGTCCCACTTTGGCCCCCTCATTTATGGAATGACCCATTTATGTGATCTGGGATTGTTTTCTGATCTATGTTGCCCTACGCCCCCCCCTCCCCAATGCAACTTTCTTATGCAACAAACTTGTGACCTCCTGCATTTTTTCAACATCCAACACCGCACCTTGGTCTCATAAAATCTGATCTACATGCATAGAAACTGCAAACATATTGCACGATGAAGGATACGATCAGAATAATTTACCCATTAACATAGCCAGTTCCTTGACCAAAAAAACTTAAAACAATTATTTATGTAGAAATTTATATACTTATAATTCAAATAAATTATTAAAGATGCATTATTTAAACAGACAACAACAAATGAATAATAAACAGTTGTGATTGATACAACATCAAAGCAATAGCTTCTCATCTGTCAACAGTGGCAATCATAAAAGGGGGGAAAATGACGCAAAGTACTAAAATTTGAACTATTTCACATCAGTGACAGTGATAAAAGGAGGATCATTGCAATCTCTTTATTTCTGGAATAAGTCTACTGCATGATGATGTATTGATGCATTCTCTAATTTTAACTTTTTGATCATCATGCAATTATTCTTTAAAAAAACGCATCAAGACACCTGAACTCTCAAACAATGTGTGGATTTAAAAAAAATAATTGTACCTAGTGTCAAGCAAATTAATAATTTAATAAGTTTACAATTAAAATGATATTAAGAATTATTTACCAAGTCTTTTTGAACAAATATCGGTGACTTCAGTTTCGACCAAATGGCTTGGCATCAGTCGATACCGATTTCTTCCGAAAGGCAACTTATCTGCCAATTACAAATTTTTTAAACCACCATTGCTGTTGGCTTATAAATTTTGTTAATGTATCGACTTGAAAAACAAAACTTATAAAAATAAACAAGCCAACAGTGAGGCTGATGTCCCCCGCCGAAATCCAAAAATAAATAGAAGACACATATTAATTAATCGCACATTTATTTTTTTCAATGTATCGAGCAATCAAACTGTACACGAAGTGTCATCCAAAAGTGTTTTATAAAGAAAAATGCTAAAACCGACAAGAAAAATGAAAATGTACCCTAGTTAGGGGGACCCTAAAGGCAGACAAAAGGGCCCCTCTGGCCAAGGGAAAGGGCCCTCGTGTCCAAGTCAATCGTTTCTATACACTGTTACTGTCGAATCGATTACTAAATGAGAATGCAGTCATTGTATTGGCATAAAAATCATCAATCAAGATGAACCTAAGTTATCTTGTCCCAAAGTATAAACCAATCAAATTGCTTATCTCTGCTTACCCTAAGCGGAAAATGCTCATCTTCGAACTCCATCAAGGCATTGACCTAATAAGCATATACACCAAGTTTGAACATTTTAACTAATTCGAAGGAGAGTTATTGTGTTCCAAAGTCTCGGCAAATCAAATTGCTTATCGCTCTGCTTACCTTGAGCAGAAAATGCTCATTATCGAACTTAGTCAAGGTATTACTGTAATGAAACTATACACCAAGTTTCATCACTCTCACTTCGTTAGAACTAAGGTTATCGTGTCCCAAAGCATCAACCAATCAAATTGCTCATCTCTGCTTACCCTAAGTGGAAAATGCTCATCTTCGACGGACAGACAGACAGACAGACAGACAGACAGACGAACCCATTTTAATAGTCCCCCAACTTTCTTCGAAAGGCGGGGGACAATAAAGAAATCAAATTATTAGTTTATTTTCATGTATTGCCTACGCAATAGACATATTGTTAGCTTCAGACGCATGTGTATTAATTCCACAAACGTTCTATGTTTATTACCAAAGATAATTGCACTACCCTTCAACCCAAAATGCTTTCTATAGATCCTATGTAAATATATGGTTGGTACAATATCCAAGCTGCCGCTAGTCTTAATTGCGAAGACATTTAAACAATAGGATTTAATAAGGACGGGGAGTTGACGTGTACACACGCGTAAATCAGATGCACGAGATTTATCATTCGTGGATGTGTTACGTCAACGTGGGAAATAAAATTTAAATGGATATTAATAGAAAATAAATGTAAACTTTAAAATGCATGGACAAAATCTTTATTCAACATAAATATCACATATGACAGAAGCGCTACATTCATAATTCCAACTGCAATCACATTGTAACTATCGGACCACGTGTTGTCTGTTGTCCACCAAGATGGCGGCGGCCAATGTGAATTTAAGCAGGTGCAATATCCAAGCTGCAACTAGTCTTAATTGCGAAGACATTTAAACAATAGGATTTGTACACACACGAAAATCAGATGCATGAGATTTATCATTCGTGGATGTGTTTTGTCAGCGTTGGAAATAAAATTTAAATGGATATATAGATAAATTTTTTATAATTGGAGACGAAACGTTATGTGGATCTCAAGAAAGCTTTGTTTCGGAACCGTCCCATCGCCATTAAAAATCCAGCATTTGTTTACCGTAGTAATCTTGGAAATTAATTCCAGGACAATGACAGGCATATAGATACCTGCCGTCGTTGGAATCCTGAAAAATTGTTCACCGTACAGGTCAGTACTAAAACTAACACTTATTACAGTATTTAAACATCAAGCGGCAAAACTGAAGATCACCCACAACTAAACACATTGTAATATCTGAACATCGCACGTGAAATTGGATGTTTGACAACTAAATTGAACACCTTGCATAATTGGACACCATGACTAAAATTATTCACGGCTCGGGAAGATGAACGATCCAAGAAATTATTCAACAGTCATAATAATTAAGCATGAGGCTTATTATTCCACACCTGTCGACAAACTAAACGCTAGTTAATTAACGCTTGGTAATCAAAATTACACAGTGAGATTTAAATTCCATAGAAGTACATATTGGACACTATTAGCATAAATTCAACAATATTTATGAATAATTCTACATATATTAGAAAATAACGCTATTTACCCGTAGTTGAATGGTACCTGGGTTACAGTGTTAGACGCAACCGACATAAAGTGCGTCGTATCCTCACATTCTAGTGCTAGCATTCGAGTGAGGACAACAGCCCTTTTCAGGGCCAACTTAATCAATGCAAAAGAGTTGTTTCCCTTTCCCTCCCCTCCCTTCTTCTTCTCTCTCCTTCTCTCCCTCTCTCTCTTCCTGCGCGCGCCCCTCTTTCTCCTCGTACGTGCGATCCCACGTGCAAGGTCACGCACGTGCAGGGGGTCACACACATGCTCTAGGTCATCCAGTGCAAGGTCACATGCGCACCCATGTACGCATGCGCATGCACGCACGTGCGTTGCCAGACAGGCCCCCTAACTACTGAATCCTACATTGTCTGAGAGAGTTCATCCAGATTTTCTTTAGCGTGATTCCCCTTACAGCTGTCTAGTCGTCGGATGGGACAAAAAACCAAAGTCCTGTGTTCACATTGGTATGCATGTAAGAGATCCCTTGACAGTTCGAATTTGATATAACAGTAGGCCATAATGCTGCTGTCTGGGCAAAATTTCCCTCATAGCACACTGTATGGTGACTGCCCGTCTTCATTAGCCCAGTTGGAGCAGAACAATAGGAAGTTAAACTCCATTTCATTTCATTTCCAATATGCGCAAATATCAAAAGAAACCAGGATTTGCGTTATAAACATGCATTTCAAGTTTCATCAAAATCAGATGAAAATTGTTACCCAAAAGCTAAATATGTGAATTTTCATACAATCAGGGGCCATAATCCATGAAGTTATGGTCCGATATATGCCAATATCAAAAGTAACCTTTGGCCTTTAGAGTTTCGACAAACTAATTGTGGACTGACAGACAGGGGTGATGACAACATACGTCTGCATGAAAATGTCGGCAAATAAAAACCACTTTATTCAAGCGAGCAATGGAGCTGTTACACCTACTAGGATGCATCATTCCGAATTGGGATCCAAATCTGTTAATAATTGCAGCCTATATAATCATTTACAGACAAAATAATAAGAAAAAGTGGTTATAACACCGCCCAAATGGGATTGGGGCATAAATCATGCACCAAATCAATAGTTACCATCCTTAGGGTATAAGGAATAAGTGTACATCAAGTTTCAAGGTAATCCATTAAGAATTCTTGGCTTCTGGCGGTAAAAGCATAAATTGGGGCTGGGACATGCACCAAAATCAATAGTTGCCACCCTTAGGCTATAAGGAATACATATGCCAAGTTCCAAGACGATCCATTAACCCTTTGAACCCGTAGTCCCGATCTATCGGGAATTTTAGTAAGTGCTCATACACCGTAATCCCGATACACCGGGATTCAAGGTATGCTGTCATACCTATTTAAAGAACGCTAAATATAACGACCAATCAGGGGTAAGAATTGTGTGGTAATGCTGGGATAGCGTCACAAAGATGTCAGCCTCCATGCTTTTATCTTTGATTTGATTTTGAGGTTGATTTTTTGATAATATCGAAGCTAATTTCTACCTGTCAAAATGGAACCCAGGAAGCGTCAGTTCTATTCAGTCAAAGAAGTCGCTAATTTATTAGAGCTCAGACGAACAAAACTTAGACGAAGATTATCCTGCCGATGATATTTTATCGAAGAATTTGACAATGTGGTTTTAGACAATAATTCGAATAATTCGGAAGATATTGACCCAGGTATTCCTGACACGGCCGAGGCACAAGTCACGCCCCCATATAGAAAACGTAAGGCTCAACATGCTGCATGGACTGGCACAATAAGATTAAATATTATGATAATTTTAGCTAGTACATGCTATAATTATCATTTGGCATGCTTTTGAGTTGATTATAGGTTATTAAAATGAATGTTTCAACTGTTTTTCATATATGTTTGTAAATAGCTGATTTTCCTCCAGGAGGCTAGGTACCAGTACTGTTAAGTGCCAGGAGGTCAGGGTTCAAAGGGTTAAGAATTGTGGCCTGTAGGCAACACACAGACACACAAGAAAAATAATGTGGCTCTGCCCTTGTTGTAGGGCAGTCACCGAAGCCAAGTGACCATCCTTAGGGTATTAGGAATAAGAATGCAAAGTTTCAATATGTCTTATTTGCGAAGACATATTTCTTAAACAAAAGTATTTAATCAGAGCAGGGAGTTGAGGCCTGTGGACACAAAAAATCGGGTGTGGCATTGTTCCAGGGGTTGGGCATGTACCAAAGATAATAGAGACCATCCTTGGGGCATAAGTATGATAAGTTTTTAAGACAATCGATTAAGAATTGTGTTCTGTTGGAGACACACAGAAAATTGGTGTGGCTCTCACCCTGGGGGTTGGGCATGCACCACAAACAATAGGGATTTTCTTTACGGTATAAGGAATAAGTACGCTAAGTTTCAAAATGATATGTTAATAAATGCTGTGACAAAATGCTTAATTTTCTATTTTATAAAATTAGATTGTGTGTACTTAGATTCCCCCCAGCTGGTTTTGATAATAGATGATATCGACTTGTCAACACTGTATATTCTTCTGTTAAGGCACGAACTGGCTATGATCTAATTAAACATGTAATTAATCCCATGTGTCATTTACAAACTACATATGATCTGTGTACAAACTCTGAATGACTTCAAAGGAATGTTTACCATGCATGACGTGATAAATAGACAATAACATGTATGATCACAAGTCTTATCTACCAGGTATTTTCCTTATTGACGGAGGCGATATAACCAGGAGTTTACTGACAGATAGAGTCATCTTTAGGTTAAACGGAATAAGTATATAAAGTTTCAAGACGGTCAGTTGAGAATTGCCATTTTGTCGGGCAGTTTTGGTCCGATTTTCATGACATTCATACTCAGACAAAATTACGGTGTAACAATAATATAATAGAACATATTTCTAAATCAGATAATAATGGTGACCTCTTGATGAACCACAAGCTAAAAAAGCAAATTTTAGAACAATCAGGGGCCATAATTCAGCAACTTACGATATCATGTGTACGAAAATCGAAAAGAACCAAGATATTTTGACATTATTTGCAAATGAATGGTGGCCATTTTGTCTGCAGCTTCGGTACAATTTTTACAAAATTCGAACTCCATCATCAAGAGGGTATAACAGTCAAGTAATCAGAAATTGTTAAACGCCTCTGGTTATCATGAGAAATGATTAAAATTTTATAGGAATCTGGTACTTCCAAGTGCTAATATTTATTATATTTATTATATTAAAACATGTATGGGTATGGAGATGATAACTTTAGCTTTTCAAGTTATCAGAAATTGTTGCACGTAAATGAGTCCTCATAGAGGAAAAAGTTTGGAATGTTTGAAATGACCTTTTGATAGTAGCCATATATACTGATAATAATATGCATATTATTAACAAACCTGTCTCCATTTCCCCAACAGGTGTTTCTTCACTATTTTCTTCTGATACAGTAACAAATTCTACAAAATTTGATGGGAATACACCAGTCTTTTCACCTAGATGCCCTTCATACCAACCATCTTCAACCTAAATACAACATCAAATTCATATACTGTAGCATGTTCTTTAAAACAAATTTTGTGATAGGTCTACTAAAATAGTATGTCTATTGTGGTGTTAGTACTTTATTTATAGGTATGACATTATCTAGTTATAATATTTGTGAAAGTTTTTTAATTTAATGTGTATTTAAAGCTGCTGCTATCTTAGGGTATTGTGAGTCGATAATAAACATCACTAAATGTGAATTACCGGTGTATAATGGAAGTCCAGATTCTGTATTATTTTCCTGCCATTAGAGCAGTAATTAGGGTTGGGCATTCTGGTATCGATTATGAAAGCATATGTTTTTCTATGGGCATTCAGTGTGTTATAACGAAATCTAATGAGATCAGTTGTCAAAATTGGGTATTCGATTAGATCATGCCATTGTTCAAAGATGGCGGTCAAAAATACTGATTTTTCTGAATTCTACCTTATAACATATAAAGAGTGGCTTCGAATACCTCTTGTTCTATGTTTTCGGACACACTGAACATGATAAAGACATTTCCGCATCGATTGGACAATGTTTTATTTAATTTTCATTTAACAAAACACGTAAAAACTGCAAAAATGTTGGTTTTTGGATAATTTTGTTACTATAAATGGTACTTTGCATGTTTTTTTCAGCTTTGGCGATGTTAAAAAGCTGTGGAATCAATTTAACTGTTTCATTTGCTACTAACCATTCAATTTCACTATGTATTTTCATATCTGATCGTATATACTATGCAACAGTAGCCCATGGCCTCAAGTGAGAGCGACAGAAAGAGGAGAAGTACTGCGAGGAAAAAACTTTTCTGAGAGATTTACAAAGAGGAGCACATGTTTGCTAAAAAGGGAAAATTACAGACTGGTATATTCGTGATTGGTAGAATACTTCATTTGTGCAAAACAGAGAAAGGAAAAATGATCATAAGTAGAGACATTGCTATCAAAATCGTAGCACAAGAACTGCGAAACGATTGTTCCTCTTTCTGTCGCTCTCACTAGAGGCCATGATCTACTGTTACATATAGTATATACGATTAGATATGAAAAGACATGGTAAAATTGAATGGTTAGATGCAAATGAAACAGTTAAATTAATTAATGCCCAGCTTTTTAACACCGCCGAAGCTGAAAAAAACCATGCAAAATACCATTTATAGTAACAAAAGTATCAAAAACCAACATTTTTGAAGTTTTTTACGTGTTTTGTTAAAGGGATAATCCCAGATAGATTTTGGAGAATAAAACTGCTTAATTTTGTGTGAAAAGACCTAAATAACCTCTAACTTAGAACACAGCAACTGCTTCTAGCCACGTGATATTGTTTCAAACAACTTCCAATCGGTTATATCGCTCCATGTTGGAAGACTTGTGTTCTGCTTGCATTATACAGAAGTGCCTGGATAACACGCGATTATGTGCTGCGCATGCGCAGTGACATTTCCGCTTTACTTTCAGTTTGTTTTGTGACAATGGTGTTTAGCCGTTCATGGCTCTAAGTCAGGGACGTTTTAAGGTTTATCATAGCAGAGGCTATACGATTTTGAGGGCCCTCTTTCGCGGGGGGGTGGGGGGTAGGTAGGTTGTCTTGATTGATGATTTTCACACCAGTGCAATGACTGTATTCTCATTCAGTAGTGGATTCGATAGTAACAGTGTAAAGAAAATGATTGACCCAGACTCGTCGGGGGCCCTTTCCCTTGGCCAGAGGGGACTTTTGTCAGACGAGGGGCCCCTTTGTCTGCCTTTAGGGCCCTCCCTAACTAGGGTACATTTCATTTTTCTCATCGGTTTTAGCATTTTTCTCCCGTTTTAATTGTTCAACTTTTTTGATTTTTTTCGCAAGGAGGCTGGCACCTCCAGCGCCTCAGCTATAAGATAGGCTGGCACTGCCTGGCAGGATACGCCCACATTTTTGAGAGTTGGATAGAGAACAAGCAATACCGAAAGTGATTTTTCCTCATTAAGTCCTGTATTTCATACTGTATTGGGAGCAGCCATTTTGTTGGTCAGTTCCAGTCTGATATTAATGAAATTCGAAGCAGACAACGATTATGGTGTGACGGTACACAACCTAGAAATGTTACTTTTCGTCAAAATCGGATAAGAATTGTGACCTGTAGAGAGTCCACAACCATGATATACCATATTTTTACACTATTCGCGTACAAACGGCGACCATTTCGTCCAGCAATTTTGGTACAATTTTCACGAAATTCGAACTCAACCTTCCTTACGGTGCAACAGTAATATAATCAGAGTTTTTTTTCAAATCAGATAATAATTGTTCGAGAGATAGACAGAGAACAAGCAATACCGAAAATGATTTTTCCTACAATCAAAGGCCATAATTCATTAAGTTACAATTTGATATGCGCAAATATCGAAAAGAATAAAGATCTTTAGGTTATAAACAAGCATTTCAGGTTTCTTTGAAATCGAATTAAAATTGTGACCTCTACATGGTCCACAACTTTGATATACCATACTTTTACACTGTTCGCGTACAAACGTCGGCCATTTTTTCTGCCAATTATGGTCCGGTTTTCTCGAAATTCGAACTCAACCTTCCGTAGGGTGTAACGGTGATAGAGTCAAAACGTTTTTTTAAATCGGATAATAATTGTGACCTCCAGAGGGACCATAGGCGATTTTTCGGACAATCAAGGGCCATAATTCAGGAAGTTACGATTGCATATGTGCAAATAACGAAAGGAACCAAGATCTTTGGGTTATAACCATGCATTTCAAGTTTCATCAAAATCGAATTAAAATTGTAACCTCTACAGAGTCCACAACCATGATATACAATTTTTAAACAGTATTCGCGTACAAACGGCGGCCATTTTGTCTGTCAATTTTGGTCCGATTTTCCCGAAATTCGAACTCAACCTTCCTTACAGTGTAACGGTAATACTATCAACCGTTTTATTAAATAGGATAATAATTGTGACCACCTGAGGGACCACAAGCTAAAATATGGCGATTTTGCGTATAATCAGGGGACATAATTTAGGAAGTTACGTTCCGATATGCGCAAATATCGAAAGGAACCAAGATCTTTGGGTTATTACCATGAATTTCAAGTTTCATCAAAATCAAATTAAAAATGTGACTTCTACAGGGTCCACAACCTTGATATACCATTTTTTAACAGTATTCGCGTACAAACGGCGGCCATTTTGTACGGCAATTTTCGTCCGATTTTCCCGAAATTCGAACTCAACCTTGCTTAGGGTGTAACGGTGATATAATCAAACGTTTTTTTAAATCGGATAATAATTGTGACCTCCAGAGGGACCACAAGCTAAAAAGGGCGATTTTTTGGACAATCAGGGGCCATCATTCAGGAAGTTACGATCCGATGGTCGCAAATATCGAAAGAAACCAAGACCTTTGGGTTATAAACTACAAGCTAAAAAGGGTGATTTTTTCGGACAATCAGGGGCCATAATTCAGGAAATTACATTCCGATAGGCGCAAATATCGAAAGGAACCAAGATCTTTGGGTTATAAACATGCATGTCAAAATTCATCAAAATCGGTTCAAAATTGTAACCTCTATAGGGTCCACACCCTAAAAACGTGAATTTTCGTACAATCAGGGGCCATAATCCATGAAGTTTTCATCCGATACATGCCAATATCGAAAGCAGCCGAGATCTTTTGGGGATAAACCTATATTTCAAGTTTCGTCAAAATCGGATAAGAATTGTGACCTGTAGAGAGTCCACAAATTGTGGACGGACGGATGTCCGGACGGACAGGGGCGACAACAATATACGTCCACATAAAAATGTGGGCGTATAAAAACGCCTTTGCCTATTTAATAAAGCCACGAGGTGTTGAGATAATATTGTCATATTTATGATATTACCCAGTACCATACCCGGTACAACACACAATCGACTGTATGAGTATTTAGGCCTTCTACTAGTAACTACTAACTAGTAGTGTATGGACAGTCGATACTAAATAGCCTAGGCCTAGTCAAGATTGCCTTCAGTTGTTTACAAGTAACATTCATATTAGACCTATTCAACAACTTTTGATTCCTAACAATTGGCCCAAACTATCACCATGCAGGGTTTAAAATTGTGCAATGGAGGTGGGAGTCATCATGTTCCTAATTTTAAAGAGGCACTAGCCTGTCACTCCTTTAAAAAAAAACCACTGTTAAATAATGAACTTAGTTTTGAATTATTGAATATAACCTTAGTTAGTTAGACTCAATTATTTTTTGAAAATTGAACGAATGACCTATGGTACCGGTATTAAAATAGTAAATTTGTTATTTTTATACGCCCACATTGAAATGTGGTCGTATATTGTCGTTGCCCCTGTCCGTCCTCCGTCCATCCGTCTGTCGGTCCGGCGTCCACAATTGCTTGTGTACGCTCTAGAGGCTAAAGATAATATCCGATTGACTTTAATTAAAACTCAACCTTCGAATTAAAATTGTGACCTATTCAGGGTCCACAACCATGATATACCATTTATTTAACAGTATTCGCGTACAAACGGCAGCCATTTTATCTGTCAATTTTGGTCCGATTTTCCCGAAATTCAAACTCAACCTTCCTTACGGTGTAACGGTGATATAATCAAACGTTTTTTTAAATCGGATAATAATTGTGACCTCCAGAGGGACCACAAGCTAAAGAAAGGGGGATTTTGCGTATAACCAGGGGCCATAATTCAGGAAGTTATGATCCGATATGCGCAAATATCGAAAAGAACCAAGATCTTTGGGTTATAACCATGAATTTCAAGTTTCATCAAAATCGAATTAAAATTGTGACCTTTACAGGGTCCACAACCTTGATATACCATTTGTTAACAGTATTTGCGTACAAACGGCGGCCATTTTTTATGGCAATTTTGGTCCGCTTTTCCCGAAATTCGAACTCAACCTTCCTTACGGTGTAACGGTAATATATTCAATCGTTTTTTTAATTGGATAATAATTTTGACCTTCAGAGGGATCACAAGCTAAAAAGATAGGCTAGCACTGCCAGGCAGGATACACCCACATTTTTGAGAGATGGATAGAGAACAAGCAATACCGAAAGTGATTTTTCCTACATCATTAAGTCCTGTATTTCATACTGTATTGGGAGCAGCCATTTTGTTGGTCAATTCCAGTCTGATATTCATGAAATTCGAAGCCGACAATGATTATGGTGTGACGGTACACAACCTAGAAATGTTACTTTTCGTCAAAATCGGATAAGAATTGTGACCTGTAGAGAGTCCACAACCATGATATACCATATTTTTACACTATTCGCGTACAAACGGTGACCATTTCGTCCGTCAATTTTGGTATGATTTTCACGAAATTCAAACTCAACCTTCCTTACGGTGCAACAGTAATATAATCAGAGTTTTTTTTTAAATCAGATAATAATTCTTCAAGAGATAGACAGAGAACAAGCAATACCGAAAGTGATTTTTCCTACAATCAAAGGCCATAATTCATTAAGTTACAATTTGATATGCGCAAATATCGAAAAGAATAAAGATCTTTAGGTTATAAACAAGCATTTCAGGTTTCATCAAAATCAAATTGAAATTGTCACCTCTACAGGGTCCATAACTTTGACATACCATATTTTTACACTGTTCTCGTACAAACGGCGGCCATTTTTTCTGGCAATTATGGTCCAATTTTCTCAAAATTCGAAATCAGCCTTCCGTAGGGTGTAACGGTGGTAGTGTCAAACGTTTTTTTAAATCGGATAATAATTGTGACCTCCTGAGGGACCATATTTTTACACTGTTCGCGTACAAACGGCGGCCATTTTTTTCTGGCAATTATGGTCCAATTTTCTCAAAATTCTAACTCAACCTTCCGTAGGGTGTAACGGTGATAGAGTCAAACGTTTTTTCAAATCGGATAATAATTGTGACCTCCAGAGGGACCATAGGCGATTTTTCGGACAATCAGGGGCCATAATTCAGGAAGTTACGATCCGATATGCGCAAATAACGAAAGGAACCAAGATCTTTGGGTTATAACCATGCATTTCAAGTTTCATCAAAATCAAATTAAAATTGTGACCTCTACAGGGTCCACAACCATGATATACAATCTTTAAACAGTATTCGCGTACAAACGGCGGCCATTTTGTATGGCAATTTTGGTCCGATTTTCCCAAAATTCGAACTCAACCTTCCTTACGGTGTAACGGTAATATAATCAACCGTTTTATTAAATCGGATAATAATTGTGACCACCAGAGGGATTACACGCTAAAATAAGGCGATTTTGCTATATAATCAGGGGCCATAATTCAGGAAGTTACGTTCCGATATGCGCAAATATCAAAGGAACCAAGATCTTTGGGTTATAACCATCTATTTCAAGTTTCATCAAAATCGAATAAAAAATGTGACTTCTACAGGGTCTACAACCTTGATATACCATTTTTTAACAGTATTCGCGTACAAACGGCGGCCATTTTGTATGGCAATTTTTGTCCGATTTTCCCGAAATTTGAAATCAACCTTCCTTAGGGTGTAACGGTGATATAATCAAACGGTTTTTTAAATCGGATAATAATTGTGACCTCCAGAGGGACCACAAGCTAAAAAGGGTGATTTTTCGGACAATCAGGGGCCATAATTCAGGAAATTACATTCCGATAGGCGCAAATATCGAAAGGAACCAAGAACTTTGGGTTATAAACATGCATGTCAAGTTTCATCAAAATTGAATTAAAATTGTGACCTCCACAGGGTCCACAACCTTGATATACCATTTTTTAACAGTATTCGCGTACAAACGGCGGCCATTTTGTATGTCTATTTTGGTCCGATTTTCCCGAAATTCGAACTCAACCTTCCTTAGTGTGTAACGGTGATATAATCAAACGTTTTTTTAAATCGGATAATAATTGTGACCTCCAGAGATTTTTTGGACAATCAGGGGTCATAATTCTGGCAGTTACAATCCGATGGGCGCAAATATCGAAAGGAACCAAGATTTTGGGGTTATAGACATGCATGTCAAGTTTCATCACAATCGGTTTAAAATTGTGACCTCTATAGTGTCCACAAGCTAAAAAGATAGGCTGGCACTGCCAGGCAGGATACGCCCACATTTTTGAGAGATGGATAGAGAACAAGCAATACCGAAAGTGATTTTTTCTCATTAAGTCCTGTATTTCATACTGTATTGGGAGCAGCCATTTTGTTGGTCAGTTCCAGTCTGATATTAATGAAATTCGAAGCCGAGAATGATTATGGTGTGACGGTACACAACCTAGAAATGTTACTTTTCGTCAAAATCGGATAAGAATTGTGACCTGTAGAGAGTCCACAACCATGATATACCATATTTTTACACTATTTGTGTACAAACGGCGACCATTTCGTCCGGCAATTTTGGTACGATTTTCACGAAATTCGAACTCAACCTTCCTTACGGTGCAACAGTAATATAATCAGAGTTTTTTTTTTAAATCAAATAATAATTGTTCGAGAGATAGACAGAGAACAAGCAATACCAGGAGTGATTTTTCCTACAATCAAAGGCCATAATTCATTAAGTTACAATTTGATATGCGCAAATATCGAAAAGAATAAACAAGCCATTCAGGTTTCATCAAAATCGAATTAAAATTGTGACCCTACATGGTCCACAACTTTGATATACCATACTTTTACACTGTTCGCGTACAAACGGCGGCCATTTTTTCTGGCAATTATGGTCCGGTTTTCTCGAAATTCGAACTCAACCTTCCGTAGGGTGTAACGGTGATAGAGTCAAACGTTTTTTTAAATCGGATAATAATTGTGACCTCCAGAGGGACCATAGGCGATTTTTCGGACAATCAGGGGCCATAATTCAGGAAGTTACGATCGGATATGTGCAAATAACGAAAGGAACCAAGATCTTTGGGTTATAACCATGCATTTCAAGTTTCATCAAAATCGAATTAAAATTGTAACCTCTACAGGGTCCACAAATATGATATACAATTTTTTAACAGTATTCGCATACAAACGGCGGCCATTTTGTCTGTCAATTTTGGTCCGATTTTCCCGAAATTCGAACTCAACCTTCCTTACGGTGTAACAGTAATACTATCAACCGTTTTATTAAATAGGATAATAATTGTGACCACCAGAGGGACCACAAGCTAAAATATGGCGATTTTGCGTATAATCAGGGGACATAATTCAGGAAGCTACGTTCCGATATGCGCAAATATCGAAAGGAACCAAGATCTTTGGGTTATAAACATGCATGTCAAGTTTCATCAAAATCGGTTCAAAATTGTAACCTCTATAGGGTCCACAAGCTAAAAACGTGATTTTTCGTACAATCAGGGGCCATAATCCATGAAGTTTTCATCCGATACATGCCAATATCGAAAGCAGCCGAGATCTTTTGGGGATAAACCTATATTTCAAATTTCGTCAAAATCGGATAAGAATTGTGACCTGTAGAGAGTCCACAAACAAATTGTGGACGGACGGACGTCCGGACGGACAGGGGCGACGACAATATACGTCCACATAAAAATGTGGGCGTATAAACATGATATTTCGTACAATCAGGGGCCATAATCCATGAAGTTCCGATTCGATATATGCCAATATCGAAAGGAACCGAGATCTTATGCGGATAAACCTATATTTCAAGTTTCGTCAAAATCGGATAGGAATTGTGACCTGTAGAGAGTCCACAAACAAATTGTGGACGGACGGATGGCCGGACGGACAGGGGCGACGACATAATACGTCCACATGAAAATGTGGGCGTATAAAAAGGAATGGATTTCATAATAGGAAGACAACCAGGCTTGATGTTTGCGACAGTTTGACTATTCCACCACCGACAAAATATCTATGTTATAGACTTTTGTCTCCAAATTGCTTATCTGTAAGACCGGTAATAACTTGGGATTTGATGACAGACAAATAATTATCACACCAATAACTGGTTTACTCAGAGACTTGTAATATTTACATTCAGGACAACCTCTTTTTTATAAATACAAAAAAAAATATTTGACAATAAAAGACCACTAGTTCTATAATACATTTTACATATTTGAACATTTTACTTTCAAGAAATTGATCAGTATTGTTTAGATGAGGGGGCTTAGATCACATTACAAACAAGAGATGACATTTTGTAAGGGTGCCCGATGACCACGAACAGAAAAGGTTTCGTCGTGCTGTCTACTGTCAGTTTTGGCAGCACAGTCGACTTGGAAGAGATGATCAGACAAGTAACATCAAGCTGTATAGTCTGCAAAGTAAAGAGGAGATATCCTCACCCAAATGGCCAATATACAGATTCCAAGGCTGACAAATTAATGGGAGTAACCATGCAGGAGCACTATTCAAAAGGCCTAAACAAATTTTTCGTACAATCAGGGGCCATAATCCATGAAGTTTTGATCCGATACATGCCAATATCGAAAGCAGCCGAGATCTTTTGGGGATAAACCTATATTTCAAGTTTCGTCAAAGTCAACAAACAATTGTGGACGGACAGACGGACGGTCGGACAGGGGCGACGACATAATACGTCCACATGAAAATGTGGGCATATAAAAAGGCAATTTTGCGTACAATCAGGGGCCATAATTCAGGAAGTTACGATCCGATATGCGCAAATATCGAAGATCTTTGGGTTATAAACATACATGTCAAGTTTTATTAAAATCGGTTCAAAATTGTGACCTCTATAGGGTCCACAACCTTGATATAACATGTTTTCACACTATTCGTGTACAAACGGCGGCCATTTTGTCCGTCAATTCTAGTCCGGTTTTCACATAATTCAAACTCTCTCTTCATTACCATGTAACGGTGATATAGTCAAACGTTTTTTTAAATCGGATAATAATTTTGACCTCCAGAGGGACCAAAAGCGAACAAAAGCGATTTTTCGGACAATCCGGGGACATAATTCAGGAAGTTATGATCTAAAGGGCGCAAATATCGAAAGGAACCACGATCTTTGGGTTATAAACATACATGTCAAGTTTCATCAAAATCGGTTCAAAATTGTGACCTCTATAAGGATCACAACCTTTATATAACATATTTTCACAATATTCGTGTACAAACGGCGGCCATTTTGTCCGTCAATTTTGGTCCGATTTTCACAAAATTCATACTCAACCTTCATAACCATGGAACGGTGATATAATCAAACGTTTTTATACGCCCACATTTTCATGTGGACGTATTATGTCGTCGCCCCTGTCCGTCCGGACGTCCGTCCGTCCACAATTTGTTTGTGGACTCTCTACAGGTCACAATTCTTATCCGATTTTGACGAAACTTGAAATATAGGTTTATCCCCAAAAGATCTCGGTTCCTTTCGATATTGGCATGTATCGGATCAAAACTTCATGGATTATGGCCCCTGATTGTACGAAAAATCACGTTTTTAGCTTGTGGACCCTATAGAGGTCACAATTTTCAACCGATTTTGATGAAACTTGACATGCATGTTTGTAACCCAAAGATCTTGGTTCCTTTCGATATTTGCGGCTATCGGAATGTAATTTCCTGAATTATGGCCCCTGATTGTCCGAAAAATCACCCTTTTTAGCTTGTGGTCCCTCTGGAGGTCACAATTATTATTTGATTTAAAAAAACGTTTGATTATATCACCGTTACACCCTAAGGAAGGCTGAGTTCGAATTTCGGGAAAATCGGACGAAAATTACCTTACAAAATGGCCGCCGTTTGTACGCGAATACTGTTAAAAAATGGTATATCATGGTTGTGGACCCTGTGGAGGTCACAATTTTGATTCGATTTTGATGAAACTTGAAATTCATGGTTATAACCCAAAGATCTTGCTTCCTTTCGATATTTGCGCATATCGGATCGTAACTTCCTGAATTATGGCCCCTGATTATACGCAAAATCGCCTTTTTTTTAGCTTGGAGGTCACAAATATTATGCGATTTAAAAAACCGTTTGATTGTATTACCGTTACACCCTAAGGAAGGTTGAGTTCGAATTTCGGGGAAAATCGGACGAAAATTGCCATACAAAATGGCCGTTGTTGTACGCGAATACTTTTAAAAAATGGTATATCAAGGTTGTGGACCCTGTGGAGGTCACAATTTTGATTCGATTTTGATGAAACTTGAAATTCATGGTTATAACCCAAAGATCTTGCTTCCTTTCGATATTTGCGCATATCGGATCGTAACTTCCTGAATTATGGCCCCTGATTATACGCAAAATCGCCTTTTTTTTTAGCTTGGAGGTCACAATTATTATCCGATTTAAAAAAACGTTTGATTATATTACCGTTACACCGTAAGGAAGGTTGAGTTCGAATTTCTTGAAAATCAGACCAAAATTGCCATACAAAATGGCCACCGTTTGTACGCGAATACTGTTAAAAAATGGTATATAAAGGTTGTGGACCCTGTAAAGGTCACAATTTTAATTCGATTTTGATGAAACTTGAAATTCATGGTTATAACCCAAAGATCTTGGTTCTTTTCGATATTTGCGCATATCGGATCGTAACTTCCTGAATTATGGCCCCTGGTTATACGCAAAATCCCCCTTTCTTTAGCTTGTGGTCCCTCTGGAGGTCACAATTATTATCCAATTTAAAAGAACGTTTGATTATATCACCGTTACACTATAAGGAAGGTTGAGTTTGAATTTCGGGGAAATCGGACCGAAATTGACAGACAAAATGGCCGCTGTTTGTACGCGAATACTGTTAAAAAAATGATATATCATGGTTGCGGACCCTGTTAGGTCACAATTTTAATTCGATTTTGATGAGGAAGGTTGAGTTCTAATTTCGTGAAAATCGTACCAAAATTGCCGGACGAAATGGTCGCCGTTTGTACGCGAATAGTGTAAAAATATGGTATATCATGGTTGTGGACTCTCTACAGGTCACAATTCTTATCCGATTTTGATGAAAAGACACATTTCTAGGTTGTGTACCGTCACACCATAATCATTGTCGGTTTCGAATTTCATTAATATCAGACTGGAACTGACCAACTAAATGGCTGCTCCCAATACAGTATGAAATACAGGACTCAAAGATGTAGGAAAAATCACTTTCGGTATTGCTTGTTCTCTGTCCATCTGTCGAAAATGTGGGCGTATCCTGCCTGGCAGTGCCAGCCTATCTTTTTAAATCGGATAACAATTTTGACCTCCAGAGGGACCACAAGCTAAAAATAGGTTGCCAGGCAACAAAACATACGCCCACACAGCAGCCAAATCGTCCGGGCAGTCAACAAGAGTTGTCGCATATTAAGGAATTATCTGAAAATCATTAGAATTTGTTTGGTTTTTATAATCAAACGTTTTTTTTTAAATCAGATAATAATTGTAACCTCCAAAGGCACCACAAGTTAAAAAGACAATTTTTCGGACAATCAGGGGCCATAATTCAGGAAGTTACGATCCGATTGGCGCAAATATCGAAAGGAACCAAGATCTTTGGGTTATAAAAATGCATTTCAAGTTTCATCCAAATCGGTTCAAAATTGTGTCCTCTACACTGTTCACAACCTTGATTTAACATATTTTCACACTATTCGCGTACAAATGGCGGCCATTTTGTCCGTCAATTTTGGTCCGATTTTCACGAAATTCTAAACTCAACCTTCATAACCATGGAACGGTGATATAATCAAATGGTTTTTTAAATCAGATAACAATTTTGACCTCCAGAGGGACCAGAAGCTAAAAAGGTCGATTTTTCGGACAATCAGGGGCCATAATTCAGGAAGTTACGATCCAATTGGCGCAAATATCGAAAGGAACCAAGATCTTTGGGTTATAAACATGCATTTCAAGTTTCATCCAAATCGGTTCAAAATTGTGACCTCTAAACTGTTCACAAGCTAAAAATAGGTTGCCAGACAACAAAACATACGCCCACACAGCAGCCAAATCGTCCGGGCAGTCAACAAGAGTTGTCGCATATTAAGGAATTATCTGAAAATCATTAGAATTTGTTTGGTTTTTATAATCAAACGGTTTTTTTTAAATCAGATAATAATTGTGACCTCCAGAGGCACCACAAGCTAAAAAGGGTGATTTTTCGTACAATCAGGGGACATAATTCAGGAAGTAATGACCTGATGGGCGCAAATATCGAAAGGAACCAAGATCTTTGGGTTATAAACATACCTGTCAAGTTTCATCAAAATCGATTCAAAATTGTGTCCTCTACACTGTTCACAACCTTAATATAACATATTTTCACACTATTCGTGTACAAACGGCGGCCATTTTGTCCGTCAATTCTAGTCCGATTTTCACGAAATTCAAACTCTCTCTTCATTACCATGTAACGGTGATATAGTCAAACGTTTCTTTAAATCGGATAATAATTTTGACCTCCAGAGGGACCAAAAGCGAACAAAAGCGATTTTTCAGACAATCAGGGGACATAATTCAGGAAATTATGATCCAATGGGCGCAAATATCGAAAGGAACCATGATCTTTGGGTTATAAACATACATATCAAGTTTCATCAAAATTGGTACAAACGGCGGCCATTTTGTCCGTCAATTTTGGTCCGATTTTCACAAAATTCATACTCAACCTTCATAACAATGGAATGGTGATGTAATCAAACGTTTTTTTAAATCGGATAATAATTTTGACCTCCAGAGGGACCACAAGCTAAAAAGGGCGATTTTTTGGACAATCAGGGGCCATCATTCAGGAAGTTACGATCCGATGGTCGCAAATATCGAAAGAAACCAAGACCTTTGGGTTATAAACATACATGGCAAGTTTCATCAAAATAGGTTACCAGGCAACGAAACATACGCCCACACAGCAGCCAAATCGTCCGGGCAGTCAACAAGAGTTGTCGCATATTAAGGAATTATCAGAAAATCATTAGAATTTGTTTGGTTTTTATAATCAAACTGGTTTTTTTAAATCAGATAATAATTGTGACCTCCAGAGGGACCACAAGCTAAAAAGGGTGATTTTTCGTACAATCAGGGGACATAATTCAGGAAGTAATGACCCGATGGGCACAAATATCGAAAGGAACCAAGATCTTTGGGTTATAAACATACATGTCAAGTTTCATCAAAATCGGTTCAAAATTGTGACCTCTATAGGGTCCACAACCTTGATATAACATGTTTTCACACTATTCGTGTACAAACGGCGGCCATTTTGTCCCTCAATTTTGGCCCGATTTTCACGAAATTCGAACTCGACCTTCATAACCATGCAACGGTGATATAATCAAACGGTTTTTTAAATCGGATAACAATTGTGACCTCCAGAGGGACCACAAGTTAAAAGATAGGTTGCCAGGCAACGAAACATACGCCCACAGCAGCTAAATCGTCCGGGCAGTCAACAAGGGTTGTTGCATATTTTTACTTTTTTCGGTAATGAAACATTTGTAATACACTAAAAACTGATTAAGAGTAACAACTCATTATGTAATTATTAGAAAATCATTAGAATTTGATTGCTTTTTATAAAGTTTTACCCCACGCTAACAATTAGTATATACATGAAACATTTAATATCATGGATTTAGCTGTTCAGTTATCTAAATTCATTGAAAATCAAAATACTTGTTCGTTTCAACACCTTAAACTCTATGTATCAATCTGAAGTCAATCGGATGGTAACTTTGGCCTCTAGAGCGTTCACAAGATTTTTTGAGGTGATCAAGGGCCATAACTCTGGCACTAATTATCGGAAATCGCTGAAAATCAATAGGCTTCTTCGTCTTATGACCTTAAACACTGTGTATAAATTTAAAGTCAATCGGATATTAACTTTGGCCTCTAGAGCGTCCACAAGATTTTTTGAAGTGATCAAGGGCCATAACTCTGGCACTAATTATCGGAAATCGCTGAAAATCAATAGGCTTCTTCGTCTTATGACCTTAAACACTGTGTATAAATTTAAAGTCAATCGGATATTAACTTTGACCTTTAGAGCGTCCACAAGATTTTTTAAAGAGATCAAGGGCCATAACTCTGGCACTAATTATCGGAAATAGCCGAAAATCAATAGGCGTCATTGTCTTATGACCTTAAACGCTGTGTATAAATTTAAAGTCAATCGGATATTAACTTTGGCCTCTAGAGCGTCCACAAGATTTTTTGAAGTGATCAAGGGCCATAACTCTGGTAGTTATTATCGGAAATCGCTGAAAAACAATAGGCTTCTTCGTCTCATGACCTGAAACACTGTGTATAAATTTAAAGTCAATCGAATATTAACTTTAGCCTGTAGAGCGTCCACAAGCAATTGTGGACGCCGGACCGCCGGACCGCCGGACCGACGGACGGACGAACGGACGGACGGGGGCGACGACAATATACGACCACATTTCAATGTGGGCGTATAAAAAGGGCGATTTTTCGGACAATCAGGGGCCATAATTCAGGAAGTTACGATCCGATGGGCGCAAATATCGAAAGGAACCAAGATCTTTGGGTTATAAACATACATGTCAAGTTTCATTCAAATCGGTTCAAAATTGTGACCTCTACGCTGTTCACAAGCTAAAAAACGTGATTTTTCGTACAATCAGGGGCCATAAACCATGAAGTTACAGTCCGATACATGCCAATATCGAAAGGAACCGAGATCTTATGGTGATAAACCTATATTTTAAGTTTAATTGAAATCGGATAAAAATTGTGACCTGTAGATTGTTCACAAAACAAGCCAACAGTGAGGCTGATGTCCCCCGCCGAAATCCCAAAATAAATAGATGACACATATTAATTAATCGCACATTTATTTTTTTCAAACGTATCGACCAATCAAACTGAACACGAAGTGTCATCCAAAAATTGCTTATCTCTGCCTACCGTAAGAAGAAAATGCTCATCTTCGAACTCCATCAAGGCATTGACCTAATAAGCATACACACCAATTTTGAACATTTTAACTCAATTCGAATGAGAGTTATTGTGTTCCAAAGTCTCGGCAAATCAAATTGCTTATCGCTCTGCTTACCCTGAGCAGAAAATGCTCATTATCGATCATAGTCAAGGTATTACTGTAATGAAACTATACACCAAGTTTCATCACTCTCACTTAATTAGAACTAAAGTTATCGTGTCTCAAAGCATCAACCAATCAAATTGCTTATCTCTGCCTACCCTAAGCGGAAAATGCTCATCTTCGAACTCCATCAAGGCATTGACCTAATAAGCATATACACCAAGTTTGAACATTTTAACTCAATTAGAAGGAGAGGTATTGTGTTCCAAAGTCTCGACCAATCAAATTGCGTATCGCTCTGCTTACCCTGAGCAGAAAATGCTCATTATCGAACTTAGTCAAGGTATTACTGTAATGAAACTATACACCAAGTTTCATCACTCTCACTTAATTAGAACTAAAGTTATTGTGTCCCAAAGCATCAACCAATCAAATTGCTTATCTCTGCTTACCCTAAGCGGAAAATGCTCATCTTCGAACTCCATCAAGGCATTGACCTAATAAGCATATACACCAAGTTTGAACATTTTAACTAAATTAGAAGGAGAGTTATTGTGTTCCAAATTCTCGACCAATCAAATTGCGTATAGCTCTGCTTACCCTGAGCAGAAAATGCTCATTATCGAACTTAGTCAAGGTATTACTATAATGAAACTTTCAATCTCACTTAATTAGAACTAACGTTATCGTGTCCAAAAGCATCAACCAATCAAATTGCTTATCTCTGCTTACCCTAAGCGGAAAATGCTCATCTTCGAACTCCATCAAGGCATTGACCTAATAAGCATATACACCAAGTTTGAACATTTTAACTAAATTAGACGGAGAGTTATTGTGTTCCAAATTCTCGACCAATCAAATTGCGTATAGCTCTGCTTACCCTGAGCAGAAAATGCTCATTATCGAACTTAGTCAAGGTATTACTATAATGAAACTATACACCAAGTTTCATCAATCTCACTTAATTAGAACTAAAGTTATCGTGTCTCAAAGCATCAACCAATCAAATTGCTTATCTCTGCTTACCCTAAGCGGAAAATGCTCATCTTCGAACTCCATCAAGGCATTGACCTAATAAACACATACACCAAGTTTGAACATTCTAGCTCAATTAGGAAGATAGTTATTGTGTCCCAAAAAGTGTGACGGACAGACAGACGGACAGACAGAAGGACAGACAGACAGACAGACGGACGAACCCATTTTAATAGTCCCCCAACTTTCTTCGAAAGGCGGGGGACAAAAATGTGGACGGACGGACGGGGGCGACGACAATATACATCCACATAAAAATGTGGGCGTATAAAAATTGGTTCAAAATTTTGACCTCTATAAGGTCCACAACCTTGATATAACATATTTTCACACTATTCGCATACAAACGGCGGCCATTTTGTCCGTCAATTTTGGTCCGATTTTCACGATATTCGAATTCAACCTTCATAACCAAGGCACGGTGACATAATCAAACGGTTTTGGAAATCGGATAACAATTTTGACCTCCAGAGGGACCACAAGCTAAAAAGGGCGTTTTTTCGGACAATCAGGGGCCATAATTCAGGAAATTACGATCCAATTGGCGCAAATATCGAAAGGAACCAAGATCTTTGGTTTATAAACATGCATTTCAAGTTTCATCCAAATCGGTTCAAAATTGTGACCTCTACACTGTTCACAAGCTAAAAAACATGATTTTTCGTACAATCAGGGGCCATAACCCATGAAGTTACGGTCTGATACATGCCAATATCGAAAGGAACCGAGATCTTATGGTGATAAACCTATATTTTAAGTTTAATTGAAATCGGATAAAAATTGTGACCTGTAGACTGTTCACAAACAATTGTGGACGGACGGACGTCCGGATGGACGGACGAACAGGGGCGACGACAATATACGTCCACATGAAAATGTGGGCGTATAAAAACGTGATTTTTCGTACAATCAGGGGCCATAACCCATGAAGTTACAGTCCGATACATGCCAATATCGAAAGGAACCGAGATCTTGGGGTGATAAACCTATGTTTTAAGTTTCATTGAAATCGGATAAAAATTGTGACCTGTAGACTGTTCACAAACAATTGTGGACGGACGGACGGACTGACGAACAGGGGCGACGACAATATACGTCCACATGAAAATGTGGGCGTATAAAAACCTAACCAATCTCTGAAGTCTTGTCTACTTCCGCCTCAAAATCACGAATATTCACCAAAACCAAAACCAAAAATTTGCCATGCAAAAGGAGGAAAATGGTAGGGCAGAGAAAATCTTAAAATATCTTTGGCACTTGATTCAGTGATCTAGTCACTGCGGATTGATTTTGTATGACGTCAGCTCATGGAGTTGAGGACATACGTCAACGAAGGAAAATAATGTAAATATTGGAAACAAATGGCTATGATGTCGTTTTGTGGGGGATATTGTCGGAACAGCGAAATTTTAATTGTCAGGAGATTTGTATCATGCTGCTAATGGTAGAGGTATTCATATCCCCCCCTCCCCTTCCCTGTACTGCTGACCCTAGAAACACCGGGATTGATGATGTAGAAAAACTTTCTTGGACCACACATTTGACCCGTTGTTAAAAATAACCAATACCTAATGTTTCGGTCAGCTCATTTTAGTGGTTCTCAATTTGCATGCAAATTAAAATCAACTGCTACCAACAAACATTTTGCATGGTAAACCAGTGGACTGCAAAATAATGTCAAATACATTATCATTGATGGTATCATACATCATTCATTAAATTTAAAAAAGTACTTTTTAAAGAAGGAATGTGAAAAAAAATAGGGTTTAATGTCCACTCAACACAAACTAGGTCTAGCTAGAACTAACAAGGTTCAATTTTATTTCAATAATTTGCTTGTGCATAGGTATTTAAAGTTCCAATTTCACATTTTCTAAGAAAGTCAAAACATAATTATTTCTATGTCTTTTGCTCAAAAGGTTGTCAACTTACTATTATACGGTCCTGGGCAAAATTTTTTGGGCATTATAAAGGGTGACACAGGGTGATTGAGGAAATAGTTACTCAATTACCTCCCTTGTTTTCCCATTCCTCTCCATGGACGGCCATCTTCAAACGTTTGAATTTGAAGTTGAAAATGATATTTTTGCCAATTTCTCAACTGGCAGTACTGAATTATAGGATTAATAGGATTATTCTTTAACAAGGTAGGACTGTTTATAGGTTCAATCTATTTTTGGGCTTTATTTTAATACATTTTAAAAATATAACTTAAAAAAATGCTATTGGAACTTTAACGCAACCACACAACTGGACTCAATGACTGACCGTCTAATCCAATGTAAGGGTAAGCCCAGGCAACATTTCCCTCATAGCACACTTTATGGCGTATGCCGACCTTCATCAGCAAGACGTTAAACCCCCATTTTATTGCCGATCTATCACAAATTTGTTTACCATTCGGTCACTCAGTTGAACTTGAAAATAAAGTGAAAATCAAGTAACATTTTGGCAACGTCTTCTGGAAGTAGGCTCTGTAACTTGAAATCGTTCCAATTTCCATCTCGCCACTTCTCCGCATAGATACACACATTTAGTAACCAAGCATTTACTATTTCTTTCTACTTTTCTTCACAGTATCTGTAACTGTTCGTTCTCTTTGATGCTTTCCAGGGTTATCCATGATGAAATGAACAAGACAAAACTCACAACTTTCAGTTTTACCAGAATGACTTATCTTTAAGGCGGATGTGCCGGTAAACTACAGCGATTGGCTGTGTAAAAATAAGTATCCAATCAGATTTCGCCAACACGCTGAGAAAATCAAAGCTCTCTATTCAATTAAGTTTACAATCGGTATAGAAAAAACGCGATTATCAAATGGCTAACGAAAAGTTTGACCCGAAACGTCGTAAAAATGTTAGTATCCGGATAAGCGATTTTGACGTTCACGTCGAAACGACTCAATATTTTGAACTGAACTTTTCAGACAAGGTAAATACAAAATTCCTCTGTATTTTGGCGTTTAAATTTCACACGTACACGAACTTGTAATTCTCAGATTCTATGAAATTCGGGATTAACCCTTTAAATGGAAATTAAATAAAACATTGACCAATCGATGCGGAAATGTCTTTATCATGTTCAGTGTGTGCAAAAACATAGAACAAGAGGTATTAGAAGCCACTCTTTATATGTTATAAGGTAGAATTCTGAAACATCAGTATTTTTGACCGCCATCTTGGAACAACGGGATGATCTAATTGAAATACCCAATTTTGACAACTGATCTCATTACATTTGGTTATAACTCACTAAAAAAAGCAGAGGATGTGACTGAGCAGTGTTTACCTAGGCTTACGATTGATTAAACTAACATGTCACCAAAGGTAGAATTCTCCTTTTCAAGCATAACAAAATGGAATTCCTTGCTTTTCAGTATCTGTGGTTGTACCTCTTTAACAATAATTAAATCTTAACTTTAAACTATTTCATTTGGGTATGTTGCTGCTGAATCAAGCCAACAGTGAGGTTGATGTCCCATGCCGAAATCCCAAAATAAATAGATGATACATAATACTATATAAATTAACTGCAAATTTATCTTTTTCAAAGTATCAAACAATCAAACTGATTATCTATACTTAGTCTAAACATAAAATGCTTAGTTTTAGCATGAATAATCAAGTTTAAACATTCTACTTCAATTAAAATTGGAGTTGTTATGTTCCAAAGTCTTGACCAATCAAATTGCTTATCACTACTTAGCCTAATCAAAACATAATGCTAATGCTACAATATACGTCCACATTCCTGCTTTGATTAATATGGTACTTCCGTTTGGTTTGTTTAGCGTTGAGGGTCGTGCATCAACATCAATAGTTGCCGTCCTTAGAGTATAAGGAATAAGTATACCAAGACAATCCATTCAGAATTGTGGCTTTCAGACGCTAAAGGCAAAAAGTGGGCATGCCTCTGTCCCTTGGGGTCGAGATGACCAAAATCAATAGTGGATGCCCTCAGGCTATATGGAATACATATGCCAAGTAACAAGCTGATTCATTCAGAATTGTGGCCTGTAAACGACAAACACAAAAATTGGGCGTGGTTTGCCTCTGGGGGTCAGGACATGTAGCTGTTGTCCTTAGGCTATAAGGAATACATATCCCAAGTTTAAAGACGATCCATTAAGAATCGTGACCAGTAGGCAAGAAGTAAAAATGGGTATGGCTCCGCCCCTGGGGGGGTGGGCAATCACCAAAAAACAATAGGGGTCATCCTTAGGGTATAAGGAATAGTGTATAAGGAATAGTGTATAAGGAATAGGTATGCAAAGTTTTAAAAGGATCTGTTAAGAAATGCAGCCTGTAGAGGACAAACAAACAAAGAAAAGAAATGGGCGTGGCATGCACCAAAATAATAGTGGTCGGCCTTAGGGTATAAGAAATAAGCATAAAAAAGTTTTCAAGACGATCAATTTGAGAATTGTGGCCTGGAAGCGACACACAGACACACTAAAAGGAAATGGGTGTGGCACTGTCCCTGGGGTTGGGCATGCACCCCAAACGATAGGGATCTTCCTTAAGGTACAAAGAATAAGTATGCAAAGTTTCAAGATGATATGATAAGACAAGCCAACAGTGAGGCTGATGTCCCCCGCCGAAATCCCAAAATAAATAGAAGACACATATTAATTAATCGCACATTAATTTTTTGCAATGTATCGAGCAATCAAACTGTACACGAAGTGTCATCCAAAAGTGTTTTATAAAGAAAAATGCTAAAACCGACGAGAAAAATGAAAATGTACCCTAGTTAGGGGGACCCTAAAGGCAGACAAAAGGGCCCCTCTGGCCAAGGGAAAGGGCCCCAGTGTCCAAGTCAATCGTTTCTATACACTGTTACTGTCGAATTGATTACTAAATGAGAATGCAGTCATTGTATTGGCATAAAAATCATCAATCAAGATGAACCTAAGTTATCTTGTCCCAAAGTATCAACCAATCAAATTGCTTATCTCTGCTTACCCAAAGCGGAAAATGCTCATCGTCAAACTCCATCAAAGCATTGACCTAATAAGCATATACACCAAGTTTGAACATTTTAACTCAATTAGAAGGAGAGTTATTGTGTTCCAAAGTCTTGACTACTCTCGACCAATCAAATTGCGTATCGCTCTGCTTACCTTGAGCAGAAAATGCTCATTATCGAACTTAGTCAAGGTATTACTGTAATGAAACTATACACCAAGTTTCATCACTCTCACTTAATTAGAACTAAAGTTATCGTGTCCCAAAGCATCAATCAATCAAATTGCTTATCTCTGCTTACCCTAAGTGGAAAATGCTCATCTTCGAACTCCATCAAGGCATTGACCTTATAAGCATATACACCAAGTTTGAACATTTTTACTCAATTAGAAGAAGAGTTATTGTGTTCCAAAGTCTCGACCAATCAAATTGCGTATCACTCTGCTTACCCTAAGCGGAAAATGCTCATCTCCGAACTCCATCAAGGCATTGATCTAATAAGCATATACACCAAGTTTGAACATTTTAACTCAATTAGAAGGAGAGTTATTGTGTTCCAAAGTCTCGACCAATCAAATTGCTCTGCTTACCCTGAGCGGAAAATGCTCATTATCAAACTTAGTCAAGGTATTACTGTAATGAAACTATACACTAAGTTTCATCACTCTCACTTAATTAGAACTAAAGTTATCGTGTCCCAAAGCATCAACCAATCAAATTGCTTATCTCTACTTACCCTAAGCGGAAAATGCTCATCTTTGAACTCCATCAAGGCATTGACCTAATAAACACATACACCAAGTTTGAACATTCTAGCTCAATTAGGAAGAGAGTTATTGTGTCCCAAAAAGTGTGACGGACAGACGGACAGACAGACAGACAGACAAACAGACGGACGGATGAACCCATTTTAATAGTCCCCCAACTTTCTTCGAAAGGCGGGGGACAAAAAGCAGCCTGTAGAGGACAAACAAACAAATACAAGAAATGGGCGTCGAAAAAAATAATAGTGGTCAGCCTTAGGGTATAAGGAATAAGTACAAAAAAGTTTTCAAGACGATTGATTAGGAATTGTGGCCTGGAAGCGACACACAGACTCAGTAAAAGAAAATGGGCGTGGCTCTGCCCCTGGGGGTTGGGCATGCACCCAAACGATAGGGATGTTCCTTAGGGTACAAAAAATAAGTTTGCAAAGTTTCAAAATGATATATTAAGAAATGAAGCCTGTAGATGACAAACAAACAAAAGAAATCGGCGTGGACGTATAAAAATTCTAATCATCAAACTTGAGATAATGAATCTATACTCAGTTTCTTCGCTTTCACCAAATTAGAACCAATGTTATCAGGTTTAATGTCCACAAGACACAAATTAGGTCAATTTGGGACTAACATATGGTTCCATTTTATTTCAATAACTCGCTTGCGCGTAGGGGTCTTTAGCACTGAGAGGAAACTGGAGGACCCAGAGAAACCCACAAAGTTGGAAAGGCGACCCTACTCCATGTCACATACTACTGGTGAATCAAAATCATGCCAGTTGACTCAATGGCAGACCTCATGATACAGTGTGCACATGCTAACCATTCAGCCTTCAACCCTCCTTCACCTAATAACCTACAACAATTTTGAACATTCTACCTCAATTAGAAATTCTTACTTTGCTTAAAGGGACAATAACATTCTTGCTGGCTTGGTAGCCCCAGAAAATAAATAATACCCTTATTCTAAGTACTAGATGTTTAAGTGTCCTACCTGTTGTGTAAATTATCCATTACAACCTATTTTACTTGTCCAGAGGGTTCGAAAATATTTTAAAATCCAAGTCACATTTGAAAAGGTTTACGTTAGACTTTTCAAATCAATTGGTTTAATTTTTCCAATTTTTAAAAATAGGTGTGTTAAGATGAAATTTATATCATCATTTAATTGCAATATTCTAAAATAATACGATTTGTTGACCAGAATGAAGATTGGGACATATTTTTCAGTTACAACAAGAGTGTTATTGGGGCTTTAAGCAGACGAGAGCAGTGCTAACACTGCAATATACGTCCACATTCCTGCTTTAATTGATATGGTACTTTTTAAAGGGCCAATCCCGATAACTTTTTGGGGAATAAAACTGCTTAATTTTGTGTTAAAATCCCTTATAACCCATTATCTAAGGCCGACCAACTAACCCGATATTTGTGATACGCTTGTAAATAACTTAAACCTGACAGTCTTCATCTGGAAATGGAGACCGGTGTATTATACAGTATCTGGATAAAACCAGACTTTTTTCTATAAAAATGATATGTAGGTGAAATTTACCTTTTGTTATCAGTACAGTACATGGGTCATTCACTGTATAGACCTCTCAAGAAACGAGAATCGATTATCAGGTCACCCAATCAAAAAATTGACCCGAAATCTTAAAAGGGTTACTTGTCCGGATAAGCAGTGTTGACGTTAACGTCAAAACGACTCAATATTTTGAGCTGAAACATTGAGCCAAGGTATATATACCATGCCTCTATATTTTGGTCCATAAATTTCATAAATGCTCGGACTTTAATTTTTGAGACTCTGTTCTTATCGGGATTGTCCCTTTAAAATGAAGAGAATGAAATATGAAATGGCTGTAATATGAAAAGAGGTTCTGCCCTCGTGGGATGGTTATCCAGTGTGAGCGCTAGCTGCTCGCCACTTTGCCAACGGCGATTTTCAAGCTTCTGTGGCGATAATCATTGATAAAGAATCGCCACTTTGGCGAAAAGGCCTATGCGGTCCTGTTGGTTCCTTGCTTCTCCCTCACGTGCTTGCCTTTTTAACATAAGCACACAACCAAAAAACCCATTAATAATTGATATAATAATTGAAGACAAAGACGGCGGTGTTGTACTGTGACCATTAGTAATCATTTTTTTCATTGGCTGAAATTATCATAGTATTCATGTCTTGTCCAATCATGTCCCGTGTATTGAATTACGCACGATTTAGCAAATGGCTACACACATTATCTGTATGTACACCACTGTCTTAAATTGTTTTGGTCCTTATTTAGATCCATATGAATATATTGTTATATCAAACAGTTTTATTTCTTCGGCATCGATATGACTAGAATTTATCCCACATTCTGAATCTGCTTTGGCTGTCAGCAGAGAAGATCCATAACACCAATTCACGTGGATTTCTCAAAGTAAAAGAATTACTCTAATCCAATGATTTAAATTTAAAGACGTTAAGAAATGTGTTGATTTCAGATTCTAAATATTCGCAATTGAATCTCAAAACAAGTATTCGATTCGCATCTATTACCCATGACACTTATTCAGATGTGTACGTGTGGAGGACATGTCACGCCCCCTGTAATGCCATTCTCACATTGCGACTATATTACACTAAAACTTCTGTTTATAAAATACCCTATGGACCAATTTATTTAATTCTGTTATTTTTTCCAATACCGGTACTTTATTTTTTAGAAATCTTTTCTTTTTTTTTTAAATTGAAATACACAATACAAAGAGTTTTGCGCCTTTCAATTCGAGCCACAAATTTATCATGGTGCTGTTAGTAGAATTAGGTCAAATTAATATAACAATGAATTATGTGTACGGTACATGTAGTTACTAGAACAAATGAAAATAAAGGTAGGAGGCCCATATGTATGGAAGACCAAATATTCATGATTCTTGTTTCTACATTCCAGTTTGAAGAACGCAACATTGTAAACTAATGATTCTTGTTTCTACATTCTTATGTCAACATTTCATGCACAAAATCAACATTTTAAACAAAAAATTGACTTTATGTTTCATTCTCAGCGTTTTATCGGAAACTTTTATACATCATTAAAAAATAATTTCTTAATTTTACACAACAAAGAAATCAATTCATTGGTTTCTGAAAGTATCTAAAAAATAAATCTTGAATTTAAACTCTTATGAAAATATTTTCTACGTTTCAAAAAGTCTTGAAGTTAAAATCTTGAAATGAAAATGTCCAGAAAAATATAATGAATCATCAATATTATTACACCAGAGGGCGTTAGCATATGTTTGATACAGACTATAGATTAGAAATCAAAAGTAGACTTTTCCACGAGTGGAAGTGGACCCCTGTTGTGTTTACAGTAATTAGTTGCATGAAACAGAAATTAAACTCGAGATACAAATAACTTCTATAATCTAAACAGCTAGAAAGATTAACCGAGCGGAATCTCTCACCCGTATTCCAGCACCCGGATTCAAGATCAAGTTAGCATACATATTCTCTCACCGTATTCCAGCACCCGGGCCCGATTCCTAGAAAATTCTTAAGCACGTTCTTGTGCTTAGATTTTAAGTAGACTTTGCAATTAAGTAAACTTTTGTGTTCCCAGAAAATTCTTAAGAACGCCTTTGTGCTTAGATTTTAAGTAGACTTCAGTGTAAGCACAAGCACGTTATTATGTGTTCCAAGAAAAAACTTAAGCACAACTTCCTTCTTAAAATTGTCAATCTAAGCACAAGTCCTAAGCAAGGTATAGTGCTTGTTTACCAACCTTAAGCCTGTTTCTGCTTTAAACAATATGTCTGACCATAGAGTTATTCGACGGCATTTGCTACATCTTTTGATACCTAAGAAACAATTGAAAGACAGAAAATCCTTTAGAAACATATTCTCAAGAAGAATGCCATAGAAAATTTCGCTTCTACCTTAAAAACATTTTATTTATTTACAAATTGGTAAACAACACAAACGCGGGCTACTTTAAGATCAGGTGCTCTCACAATTATTCCATCTGTTTGCATGTGCTTGTTTTTTTTTTCAGCTTGTGGCGCAATTTATATGTGTAGGCCCATGGGGGACATATCAAAGGCATCAGGGGATCACGTGGCTAAGTGGGTCAGACACTGACTCGCTATCCTGGAGTTCGGGTGTTCGATCCCAGCATCGGTCGAGAAGGTTCATCCCGATTTTCTGACATGGTTTCAGCTCGTCAGTGATGCGGGACGGAGGGCCTGACAAGGACAGCTGTCTGGTCGTTCAGATGAGATGAAAAACGAGGTCCTGTGTACAAATTGGCATGCACGTAAAAGATCCCTTGGCAGTTGGAATTCGATATAAGAGTAGGCCGTAGCACCGCTGCCTGGGCAAAATTTCCCCCATAGCACACTGTATTAGACCAGAGGCTCAGAGCGGAGGGGTGTCCATCAAATGGGCACAAAACCAGACCCAACATTTCTAGACCTAAATTTGGCGTAGAATACGATGCCGAGCGGTAATCGATCCGCAGTAGGAGCGATTTCTAGATATTTGGGGTCAAAGGTCAAATGAGTTCATATCAGAGTTGGGATTTCAAAATTTTTCGTGTCGGACATTTTTCCGAAAATAAAGGGGCATAACTCTTATGGTTATTTAAGCAGACGAATTCATACCACAATTAAAAGTCACATGTCAAAATATTCAAATCACGTACATAACAAAATTAGGTGAACCTCGCTATTTTTCATATTAATTCCGGTACGGTATTCAATTCATACCACAATTAAAAATCACATGTCAACAAAATATTCAAATCCCGTACGTAATAAAAATTGGAGAACCTCGCTATTTTTCACACCTAATTCCCGTACGGCATTCAAATTCATGTCAGTAAATGTCGTACAAAATTAAGCATTTTCGTAATACATTGAATGAAATCTTGCCGATCCTGCTTCGGCATAAAATTCCCAACGGTAATATTACTTTAGATTTACGTGGCAGCAAATGAATGCCGAACTTCCGAAATAAGAATAGTTTGCGATGTCAGAACATCGTTTTTTCTTTATAAAATGTCAACAAAATATTCAAATCCGTGCGTAATAGAAATAAGAACACGGCAGCAAATGAAAGAAAAGCGTTCGAAATAATACTTGCGGTGATGACAAAGGGCATAGCTGACTTCAGCGTATTGCTGCTATGGTGTACGTGACCCACAGCTTCATACATTACTTGTGGTGATGAGAAAAGGCATAGCTGACTTCAGCGTATTGCCGCTATGGCGTACGTGACTTACAGCACACAGCTTCATTGTAAGCACTGCCTAACATGTTAAGCAATATTCGTGCGGCGCTCGAGATCACGGGAAAGTGCCACTGTGGATGAGAATTTATATATGGATTCTTAAAAGACGTAAAAGATATCATAGACAAAATGAATTAGGTTGTTATAAAATAATATACTCTTACGATATGTGACATCTATGATTAGTTGATAGATGCTGTCGGCTCACATCAATGCGATTAAAATGCCCGACAATTGAAGACCACGAGGTAAACGGGTGAATTAAAATTATAATCACTCTTATTGGATTGATGAATAGTCCGACAAAGGGAAAGCAATGACTTCTGTTTAAGATTAGATTGATGAATTGTCCGACAAAGGATTAAGTCAATCAATCAAGACAGATTAAGTAGTTAATCAAGGTAGGTTTATTGACGGTATAACACGATAAATACGTTGATCACTTAATTACCTAATCAATCCTGCCTATTGTCACCGATACTCGGGTTGAGTGGTAGTTATACTCTCAGTACACTATATTAATTTGGAATTTTGAATATTATTCACTATGTCTTGATGTCCGATTGGGCATATTCCCGGTCGGACAACATTGTGCGTTTGGAAAAAAAATTCGGACAAGTCCGGAATATACGGGCGAAATCCCAACTCTGGTTCATATGCCCTGAATGTGAATGCACAGCCATTCTTGTATCATAAAAATATGCTATAAAATAATCAAAAATAATCACTCTTTCAATAAAGATAGGTTGCCAGGCAACGAAACATATGCCCACAGCAGCTAAATCGTCCGGGCAGTCAACAAGAGTTATCGCATATTCTTACTTTTTTTGGTAATGAAACATTTATAATACTCTGAGATTTGATTAAGATTAACAATTCATAAAGTAATTATTAGAAAACCATTAGAATTTGTTTAGTTTTTATAATGTTCTGCCCCATGCTAACGCTTATTATACGAAAAATTTAAAATCATGGATTTAGCTGATCAGTTATCAAAATTCAATGAAAATCAATATACTTGTTCATCTCAAGGCCTTAAACTCTGTGTATCAATCTGGAGTCAATTGGGTGATAAGTTTGGCCTCTAGAGCGTTACCAACGATTTTTCAAAGTCATCAGGGGAGATAACTCTGGCAGTAAATATCAGAATTCGCTGAAAATCAATAGGATTCTTCGTCTCATGACCTTAAACACTGTGTATAAATTTAAAGTCAATCGGATATTAACTTTAGCCTCTACAAGATTCACAAGATTTTTCAAAGTGGTCGAGGGCCAAAACTCTGGCAGTAATTATCGGAAATCGCTGAAAATCAATAGGCTTCTTTGTTTCATGACCTTAAACACTGTGTATAAACTAAGGTCAACCAGATATTAACTTTGGCCTCTAGAACGATCACAAGATTTTTTGAAGTGACCAAGGGGCTATAAATCTATTGGAAATCGCTGAAAATTAATAGGCTTCTTCGTCTCATGACCTTAAACACTGTGTGTAAAATTTAAGGTCAATCGGATATTAACTTTGACCTCTAGAGCATCCACAAGATTTTTTTGAAGTGATCAAGGGCCATAACTCTGACAGTAATTATCGAAAATCGGTGAAAATCGATAGGCTTCTTCGTCTCGTGACCTTAAACACTCTGTATAAATTTTAAGTCAATCGAATATCAACTTGGACGGACGGACCTAAAGCGAAACCTGTTTTGATTAATAGTAGGAACATTTAAACCTTATCTTAAGGTGGTCTTAGCACCGAACTTTAACTTTGGAACATCGAAAAAGATCTTGAAAAACAGATCCAAAACACTTCGAAACCTGTTTTAAAACTACGTAAAAAGTATCAAATCGAAATCTTTCCAATGTAGTTTTACAACGATTGTTATACATAATTAAACTAGTTGTCAGAAAAACAATTGAATAGTTTCATGGTTTAACTCCAGTCTGCCGTCCGTGTGCACTTCCGGGCATCCCAATCTGGGAAAACTGACACCTCTCTGTGACCGGAAAACACATATCTGACGACGTGATTGAAAGTTTGAACATTTTTATGACTTTTGATGAATTTTTGCCGGAGCATGTACACAGATAAAACCGGCGGATGCATTCTACTTAATAGCTCACGGGGTATAAATGTCTTATTGGTAAATGCTACTGGGAAAAAGTTTCGAAGGCTTTGACGCGACCTGCAGGTCACCCATGAAACTATTCAATTGTTTTTTTTTCAGACAACTAGTATCATTATGTATAACATTCGTTGTGAAACTAAATTGGAGAGATTTTTTATTTGACAATTTTTGCGCATTTTTGAAACAGGTTTCGAAGTGCTTTGGATCTGTCATTCAAGATCTTTTTCGACGTTCCAAACTTAAAGTTCGGTGCCAAGACCACATAAAGATAAATTTTAAATGTTCCTTTTATCAATTAAAACATGTTTCGCTTTAGTTTTTATATTTCACGCTGACATTTTATAGCTTTAAATCTTCCTAGTGCTAAAAACGGAAATTTTGACCATGTTTCCCTCGGGGTCACAAAGAACAAAGATGAATTTAGCAAGTTTACATTTTTTATTGAAAGAGTGATTGCTTTCGATTATTTTCAGCATATTTTCATGATACAAGAATGGCTGCGCTTTCACTTTCAGTGCAAATGAACTCATTTGACCGTTGACCCCGAATATCTCGAAAACGCCCCAACGGCGGACTGGTTACTACTCGGCATCGTATTCTACGCAAAATTTTACTCTAGAAACGTTGGGTCTGGTTTTGAGCTAATTTGATGGACACCTCCCCGCACTGAGCCTCCAGACTATAATTGTATGCCGTCCTCAAGTACATCTAAATCGACTATTTGCCAGGAAGTTAATGTCATTGATCTATTATTCATAACTCTATGCAGACGAATTTATCCCAAATTTATGGTGTAATTCGCATATCAAATTTGTTTTTATGACGTTAGAGTGCACCGTAGTCTCAATTTACCTGTCACAATGTGCTTAGACTCATACTTGACTTGTGCTTAAGTAAGAATAGTCTTGAGAATTTTCTAGAGATGCTACTTTATAAAGTTTCTTACGTAAACAAAGTGAAGCATAACTTAGTGCTTACTTTTAAGAATTTTCTAGGAATCAAGCCCTGGATTCTAGATCAAGTTAGCACATATATTCCTAGCACCAAGAAAAAACTAGTAATATTTATCACGAAAATAATTGTTACCTTTATATTATAAAATTTTAAAACATATTAATGCAAAGTATATATCTAACAGATCCCCCGACCCAACCCCACACCCAAAAGTATACTAAACATACTAAAATATCGCACACCTGGCTAACTGAACATGCAAAAGAGGTGTACGTCCATTATGCATCAAAAAACACCCAAACCAGCTATGGTGGGAAAATGTTTTTTGTTTCACGCAATCAAGAGATGAATAAACTACTAGAATACATGATTTCAGAAGGCTCCTATGCTGGCGTTTCAAGATATATTACCGTAAACATACTAAATATGTGAGAGAAATCGGGTAGGGTAGGCTCACTGTGTACGCCCATAACTTACAAACTGGCTCTGGTGGCTTCAATATCTTTACTTCACTAAATGGACACATGCATAAGGCATGCACATGCAAAATTTCATTTACTTTCTATGTTGGTGTATCGAGTTACACCACTGCAAAGTTCCTAGCACCCAGATTCGAGTTTGTGGGTTCAATAAACAACCGGTACGGACACGCTGCATCAAAAAACGACCCAAACCAGCTTTGGTGGGAAAATGTCTTTTGCTTCACGGAATCAAGTGATGAATAAACTACTAGAATACAAAATTTCAGAAGGCTCCTATGTTGGCGTTTCGATATATATTACCGTAAACATACGAAACATATGGGGGAATCTGGTAAGGGTAGGCCCACAGCGCACGTAATAACTTGCAAACTAGCTCCAGTGGCTTCAATATCTTTATTTCACTAAATGGACACATGCATAAGGTATGCACATGCAAACTTTCATTAACTTTCTATGTTGGTGTATCGAGATATACCACCGCAAAGTTCCTAGTACCCCGGATTTGAGGTGGAGTTTGATGGTTCAATAAACAACGGGTACACCCACGCTGCATAAATATGTTTTAAAATTTTATTTTCTAATATACCACTGAAAAGAAGTTAAGGGTCAAACCTTTTTTTCTACCAGGTAATTGTCTATGCACATATCAGATATCTATATAATTATTGGTGGAAATCGTGTCAAAAGTGGTTCACGATATCCTGACGACAAAACCTGTAGGCATACGTCATTTTCAATCTAGTGTTGTGCGTTTTTTTAAATTTTCTTTCGGTTTCGTTTTTTCTGTGGCAATAAACCTCTGTTTTGGTTTTCATTTTTTAAATTCATTTAAACACTGTATTATGAATGTACTGATTTATGGTTATTTTGTAGGAATACTTGGAAGCTAGAAAGATATCAAACATATTGATGTAAATAGTAAATAACAAGTTCTTTTTACTGTTGTATGACTTTAATCATGACTAGTAAAACATAGTTACTGTAAAATAAAGATCTGACAAACTTTGTCAAACACAACACCATAATAACAAGCCAACAGTGAGGCTGATGTCTCCCGCCGAAATCCCAAAATAAATAGATGACACATATTAATTAATCGCACATTTATTTTTTTCAAACGTATCGCCCAATCAAACTGAACACGAAGTGTCGTCCAAAAATTGCTTATCTCTGCCTACCGTAAGAAGAAAATGCTCATCTTCGAACTCCATCAAGGCATTGACCTAATAAGCATACACACCAATTTTGAACATTTTAACTCAATTCGAAGGAGAGTTATTGTGTTACAAAGTCTCGGCAAATCAAATTGCGTATCGCTCTGCTTACCCTGAGCAGAAAATGCTCATTATCGATCTTAGTCTAGGTATTACTGTAATGAAACTATACACCAAGTTTCATCACTCTCACTTAATTAGAACTAAAGTTATTGTGTCTCAAAGCATCAACCAATCAAATTGCTTATCTCTGCCTACCCTAAGCGGAAAATGCTCATCTTCGAACTCCATCAAGGCATTGACCTAATAAGCATATACACCAAGTTTGAACATTTTAACTCAATTAGAAGGAGAGTTATTGTGTTCCAAAGTCTCGACCAATCAAATTGCGTATCGCTCTGCTTACCCTGAGCAGAAAATGCTCATTATCGAACTTAGTCAAGGTATTACTGTAATGAAACTATACACCAAGTTTCATCACTCTCACTTAATTAGAACTTAAGTTATCGTGTCCCAAAGCATCAACCAATCAAATTGCTTATCTCTGCTTACCTGGGGCGGAAAATGCTCATCTTCGAACTACATCAAGGCATTGACCTAATAAACACATACACTACGTTTGAACATTCTAGCTCAATTAGGAAGAGAGTTATTGTGTCCCAAAAAGTGTGACGGACAGACAGACGGACAGACAGACAGACGGACGAACCCATTTTAATAGTCCCCCAACTTTCTTCGAAAGGCGGGGGACAATAAATTAAAATAATGACATAATACCTATAACAATTAAGTTACTGTAAAAAAGATCCATGAACTTTGCATAACAAATAATGCCCATCCAACAAATCAGAACAAAACAGTCAGTGTCTTAAATTATGGTTGAGAAAAACAAGCATTTCTGCATGGTTTGGTTTCAGTCTGCATCGTCTGTCACCAGAACACATTTGCCAAAAATTCTCTCACTTGGCACAAATGTTGCTGGAATGAATAGAAGTGAGCGTGCCAATTCTGCCAAATATGGATAGTTTTTACTATTTTCATTCCACCAAACAAAAGGACATTCAGATGGTTTTATTGGCGGTTTGTCCATAAATGTTTTTACTTCTTGTCTTAGGAACGACAGTGATGTCCTTTTCAATATTGATTTTTTTTTTTGTTCGCATTAACACCTTTTTCCTAAACGAAGCCCAAAAATCCTGATTGTTTTGTGCATCTTCTGTCACTGTGTTTTCATCGTGTGTTTCAGAATTATCAGCTACAGCTGAATCATTTTCTATCTGACTCTGAGTAGTTGTCTTAATCAGTTCCTCTGTTAACATGTTTTCAGCGGCAACTTGAAATTCCCAATTGGAAACACATGGAGTTTAAACCTAGGATCAATACATGTTGTTAAACAAAATAATCTATTAGTTTCGAAGTTTGACAATCTTGTTTTTATGTTATTGATTATGACTGAACCAAAACTGTCTAGTTTGCAAACTTGAAGTTGTTCAGTGTCTTTGAAAGGCATTTAGTGAACGCGATATATAATAAACAGAAAACTTTATGGATAACATTCACTAGGTTTATTAACTGCAACGCTTCAATGAGGATACTCTCACCGTTATCAAGCAATGATACATTCAAGCATGTTACACGGTGTTATAATACAAGTGGATAACAATAAACTAATAATGAGTAGAAACAGAAGCCATTCAAAGTTAAACCTCATATTTATCAATCTAATTAAAATATAGATCTATATTTCGTTTCGTTGTTATACTTTCGATGGCCTACACTCATGTAGATCTAACTAGTTATAGTGGAAGCTCACGTTCTATGACATCAGGTATCAAGCACGGGACATTTGACCCGATAACGTCAGTCATTCGATTAACCAATTAGCGACCGCCATGCTTTGTTATGATTTCTATCCGCTGGTGTTAGTATAGACGTCGTTGGCTGGTAATATCTACCCACAGTTCCACGCATGAAAAGGTCAAATGGTCGATTCGACAGACCATTTGATTGGCTGACCCCTCATTTCAGCCAGAACACGAATTAAATAACAAGTCCTCCAGATCCAAGAGTAGTAAAGACAAGTAAAATTGAAATTTTGAACTATAAAAAACGAAACGAAATTGGATCTGTGTTTTAATCAGATTGCATATTTATCAAACTATAATAATCAATAAGAAACCCTTAACGTAAGAAAATGTACAATTATGCTAAAACAACAGTTGATACTAATAAACCCTTAATCTTCATTGCGAATACAGACATAAGAACAAAGTAAACTAGACCTACCTGCATGCAGGAATGAGCAGTTTCACTGGTGCCACGATACCCTTGAACATGTCACTTCTGGTGCCACATTACCCTTGAACATATGTCACTTCCGGTACCAATGAAACCATTAAACAGGTTCCGCATAAGCATTGCACACATCAAATAAAATGGACGCAGAATCAACAAAATCCAGCAATATCAATTCGGAGTGGATATTCGCCATTCGAATGAATGGTGAATAGCCCAGGCCCGTAAGGATGGTTATTCGCCATTTGTTTTATACAATAAGCTTAAAATTCTTGCAGATTGTGTGTGCTTTTATTCAAATTACAGACACGAACCCCTTTTTAATTGCCATTTGTTATTTGAAGTTTCACCGTGTCAATGAAAACCTTCGTTCACAGCGAAGCGAAGACAGAGAAACCGACATCGTGTGTACATGGACGCAACATACATGTAAAAAGTTCCGTATTCTGTGAAATTTTGTATCTATTACTAATCCAGAAATATTTTATCTGCGACCCGTAGTTTATATTATTTTATTAACCATTCCTATATTTCATTTCCTACCAATACATTTTATTTCCAACTGTTTGTAATCCGTATATTTCTATTTATACATTCCATTTCAAACAGGAGACAGAGAAAGAGAGGGAGAGAGACTAGAGTTTAACGTCCACTCGACACAATGTTGGTCATTTCGGGACTATCAAATGGTCTAATTTCATTTTGATAATTTGCTTGCACGTAGGGGTCTTTGGCAGTTATTGGACAGACAACACTATTCTCTCTTCCAACCGTTTATTTTATTGACAAACATGATTCATTTACAACTACTCACAAAGGCGTACCAGCCAGGGATTTCTTAAAATTGACTAAGGGATTAAAATTCGGCATAAAATTGAGAACATTTAATGTCAGTTTAATACGCAGTGATATTTTGGGGGGCATCATGAAACTGTGTTTAAGCGACCGGCTTCGAATGCCGCGTCTCTGTGTACTCTAAACGATATATTTTTAAAATTCGGCATAAAATTGAGAACATATTTGGTAGGCTAAAATGCATTAATGGTTGGTTGGAGGATAGTTAACCAGAGGCGGATTACCCTATAGGCAGGGTAGGCAGCTGCCTAGGGCCCAAGAAAAAAATAGAGCCCATAAAATTTTTGACGACTTTTTTAAATTTGATATTTTACATTATTTAGTTCATTGAACTACGCTTCCAACGAACCTCACTCGGTTGTGTTGGCTGTTCACTATGAGGCCCACACAGTCAGTGACGCTCGGGATGACCTTTAGAGTAATCGACCACTCCAGCTGGGAGACTGGTCGCTCACTTGCCTGGTACCCGGTCTCGCATTCATTTTAAAAAGAGTTTTTGCGATATTCTCCTGTAATTGCGTGAAGGCTGTGTCATTTCAGCGTAGGCCAGTTCGTCGTTGATATGACCCAAATTCAAAGATGTGGATGGGAGAAGAGAGAACAGAAAAAAACCCATTAAGCTAAAATGTTGAAAATAGCGGCTAAAACTACGCCACAGGGTCACTGCTCAGTCGATGTAAACACAAAAGATATCTTCGAGAATAACTAGTTGCCGACCTAACAGGAGGGAGCGATTTCTAAAACCAGTTCCACAAGGGGCCCAGCTGGTCGAGCTGCCTAGGGCCCACCAGAGTCTTGATCCGCCTCTGTGGTTAACGCGTGCGCTTGGGATCAGAGGGTGTTATATAGTCAAGTAGCGATAGTGGATTTGATTCCGAGTCCTCCCACAGCTAAAGACCTCTATGCGAAAGTGAATTATTAAAATAAAATTGAACCATATGTCAGTCCAGAAATTACCTAGTTTGTTTCGAATGGACCTATGGCAAACCGTCTCTCTCTCTCTCTCACTCTCTTCTCACTCTCCCCTTCGCCTCTCTCTCTCCCCTCCTCTCTTTCTCTTCTCTCTCTCCCCTTTCCTTCTCTCTCTCTCTCTCTTACTCTCTCTCCTAAGTGTATACAGAGATTTTTTCATCATTTCCAATCCATATACTTGAATATAACTATTTTGTCTTATTTAAACCTTTCAAAGACAGGTCATATAGTATGTTACTTTTTCGGGTAGTCACCGCTATGCTATAAATAGACCTCCATTGGCACTCTGCCAAACAACGTTTCTTGTAGTAGTAATTTTCGCATTTTTACTGCAACGAAAATGATATATGTTCATTTTGTACGACGAAGTAAAACTAGTTTAAGTGTTTGGTACCATTACCCCTCGACCAGACCTCGTGATAGTACAGAAAATATCGATTTAAAAAAAACGAATGGCAAATATCGAAAACGAATGGCAAATAACATAAACGAATGGCGAATAACTCTTTGCCATTCGAATGGCGAATATCCTCTGCCATTCGAATGGCGAATATCCTCTGCCATCAATTCATTTTATAAATTTGTTACTTGTAAGTGATCCTGACAAAATTACATTACTTCCAGTGATAATGAAAAATCCGAAATGGCATATGATATCATATAGTGAAAATTTTATGTAAATAGAATAATAATTGCCACTTTTATAGACCAAAAACCTTGAAAAGTGACCTGTAGACATTCGCCTATTTCTCTGCAACCGTACAAGTTAGAAACTATTTTGTGGTATCTGTAGGATTGTATCCCTTCAATCTATTTGTTGATTGGAATCAAATATTATAAGTTCAAAAACATTAAACATCAGACTCATTTGTAAAAAATATCTGTTACGATGGCTAAAAATTCAGTTATTGCCTACATGACGTCACTTCCGGTGACAGTGAAAGTGGTTTGACCTAGTCAAAAGTGGCATTAGGCATCAAATGGTGAAAGAAAATTGAAAATCGAATAATAATTGCTTCTTTTATAGGCAAAATAATTTGAAAGTGGCTGATGCAAAATTGCTTTTTTCTCGGCAATTGTGCATATTACAAATTAAATTTCTCATACATTATCTTCATATGGTTTATTGCTACCGGTGTATGAAATTTACGAAGAAATATTTGAAAATATGAAAGCGCTGGATGGGTTATAAATAGCTTAATTTTACACCATTTTTCACCTTTTAATCGAAATAGCCCAAAAACGAAATCGAATGTTTTGTGCGCCTTTAAAGGACGCATCCTTTCAGCTATACCAGATTTGTAAAAAATGATATTTGCTTTCAAAAAGTGGTACCGAACTGTCAAAATCATAGTTTTTTTTATGAATTTACGTCACTGTCAGCGCCGACAGGAAACTATACCGGTAACAAAAAAATGTTATTTTGGACAATGTAGCATATAAACTTTGTTTTATACAAATCGAATTATAAATAATTAGTCTAGGAATGAAAAACTGAGTTAGCCATAGCGGCGAAGGAAAATTACAGAGACAAAAAATGTTGAAATTTTTAGTAATATCACATAACTCTTTAATCCTGAAACAAGCCAACAGTGAGGCTGATGTCCCCCGCCGAAATCCCAAAATAAATAGATGACACATATTAATTAATCGCACATTTATTTTTTTCAAACGTATCGACCAATCAAACTGAACACGAAGTGTCATCCAAAAATTGCTTATCTCTGCCTACCGTAAGAAGAAAATGCTCATCTTTGAACTCCATCAAGGCATTGACCTAATAAGCATACACACCAATTTTGAACATTTTAACTCAATTCGAAGGAGAGTTATTGTGTTCCAAAGTCTCGGCAAATCAAATTGCTTATCGCTCTGCTTACCCTGAGCAGAAAATGCTCATTATCGATCATAGTCAAGGTATTACTGTAATGAAACTATACACCAAGTTTCATCACTCTCACTTAATTAGAACTAAAGTTATCGTGTCTCAAAGCATCAACCAATCAAATTGCTTATCTCTGCCTACCCTAAGCGGAAAATGCTCATCTTCGAACTCCATCAAGGCATTGACCTAATAAACACATACACCAAGTTTGAACATTCTAGCTCAATTAGGAAGAGAGGTATTGTGTCCCAAAAAGTGTGACGGACGGACAGACAGACGGACAGACAGACAGACAGACAGACAGACAGACAGACAGACAGACAGACATCGAACTCCATCAAGGCATTGACCTAATAAGCATATACACCAAGTTTGAACATTTTAACTAAATTAGAAGGAGAGTTATTGTGTTCCAAAGTCTCGACCAATCAAATTGCGTATCGCTCTGCTTACCCTGAGCAGAAAATGCTCATTATCGAACTTAGTCAAGGTATTAATATAATGAAACTATACACCAAGTTTCATCACTCTCACTTAATTAGAACTAAAGTTATCGTGTCCCAAAGCATCAACCAATCAAATTCTTATCTCTGCTTACCCTAAGCGGAAAATGCTCATCTTCGAACTCCATCAAGGCATTGACCTAATAAGCATATACACCAAGTTTGAACATTTTAACTCAATTAGAAGGAGAGTTATTGTGTTACAAATTCTCGACCAATCAAATTGCGTATAGCTCTGCTTACCCTGAGCAGAAAATGCTCATTATCGAACTTAGTCAAGGTATTACTATAATGAAACTATACACCAAGTTTCATCACTCTCACTTAATTAGAACTAAAGTTATCGTGTCCCAAAGCATCAACCAATCAAATTGCTTATCTCTGCTTACCCTAAGCGGAAAATGCTCATCTTTGAACTCCATCAAGGCATTGACCTAATAAACACATACACCAAGTTTGAACATTCTAGCTCAATTAGGAAGAGAGTTATTGTGTCCCAAAAAGTGTGACGGACGGACAGACAGACAGACAGACAGACAGACAGACGAACCCATTTTAATAGTCCCCCAACTTTCTTCGAAAGGCGGGGGACAAAAAAAAATGCCATATAAAAATATTCATAAATAAAAAAGTTTTTTGTAAAGACTCGTCGACAATAAAAACCGAAAAAATAACGCATCTATGTGCCTTGTCTCCGGCTATGTCAAAATGCACCATATGTTAAAATCCGATGATTATTGTAAATATTACGGCAACATTTTGTAAAATGACAACTTCGGTGATTTCGGACATTTCGCATTGTCGCAGAATGCTCGAAATAGATTTAAATTCTAAGTCATGCCGACTTTCCCGTAAAATCAAAATATCTAATCAATCAGACGAGTAGTTTCTGAGATATGCTCAAGTGGAAATAAAACGGCTAACATGTTGGATTATTGGTTTTTTTTTGGTAAAAACAATCATCACTAGACCTGCATAGCAGCTATGACGGGTTTCATCAGTGCCACGCTACTTTTGAATTTATGTCACTTTTGGTGCCGCGTTACCCTTGAACTCATATCACTTCCAGTAAAAATGTAACCGATAAACAAATTTTCGCATGAACATTGCACACATCAAATATGGAAGCAGAATCAACCAAATCCAGCAGTATCAATTCATTTTATACATTTGTTACATGTATTTGATCCTGACAAAATTACAGTACTTCTGGTGATTATGAAAATGTTCAATTAGTTAACGTAATCAGAAATGACATAAGGCACCACATGCTGAAAATCTTTACGTAAATTAAATAATAATTGCCACTTTTACAGACCAAGAACCTTGAAAAGTGACTTGTAGAATATCGTCTATTTCTCTACAGCCACACAAGTTAGAAACCATTTTATGGTATCTGTATGATCCTATGGGTTCAGTCTATTTGGAATCAACCATCATAATTCTAAAAACATTACAAATCAGCCTCATTTGAATAAAATATCTGTTTTGAAGGCTAAAAATACAGTTTTTGAAAAATGACGTTACTTCCGGCGATTGAGAAAATTCTAAATTACTTGTGTCAAATCGTAAATGGCATTAGGTATCACACAGTGAAAATTTTTTGAAAATCAAATAATAATTGACACTTTTATGGATCAAAAACCTCGAAAAGTGACCTGTTGAAAATCGCCTATCTCTCCGCAACTGAACCAGTTACGAACCATTTTGTGATATCTATATGATCGTATGGGTTCATTCTATTAGTTATATTAAGTTTTTAAAAAAAAAAAATTTCTTTTGAAAAATGGTACATAACTGTCAAAATTGATGTTTTTGGTAGTTTTTGGTAAAATTACGCCATTTCCGGTGCTGACAGATAAAACTATTGGAAACAAAAAAAAGACAATTGACACAACGGAGCATATGAACTTTGTTTTATACAAATCGAACAATAAATAGTTAATCTACGACTGAAAAACTGAATTAGCCAATGGCAGCCTAGGCAAATTACTGGGACCAAAAAAAATTCACATTTTTGCTCAAGTCAGATGAATTTTTAATTCTGTGTAAAACACGACTAAAAAATATTCATAAATAAAAAAGTTTTTAAATTTTCTAAATTTGGCGCCTAATATCTTCAAACATTTGTCAAAAAATCAAGAATCAAAAGTAGCGTAGCTATGTGCCCTGTCTCCGGCTATGCCAAAATGTATCGAAAGTTAAAATCCACTGATAATTGTTAAAATTACTGCAGTATTTCTAAAGATAGGTTGCCAGGCAACAAAACATACGCCCACAACAGCTAAGTCGTCTGGGCAGTCAACAAGGATTGTCGCATATTGTTTCTTTTGTCACTAAGGAGAACATTTACAACACATGATAATCTTATTACGAGTAATAGCCCATTAAGTAATTATCAGAAATGATTAGAATAGTTTTGATTGTTTGTCTCAAGGCCTTCGTCCACAAGATATTTCAAAGTGATCAAGTGCCATAACTCTGGCAGTAATTATCAGATATCTTCGTCTCATGACCCTAAACACTGTGTACAAATTTAAAGTCAATCGGATATTAACTTTAGCCTTTAGAGCGTTCACAGGGTTTTTCAAAGTGATCAAGGGTCATATATAACTCTGGTAGTAATTATTGGATATCGCTGAAAATCAATAGGCTTCTTCGTCTCATGACCTTAAACACTGTGCATAAATTTAAAGTTAATCAGATATTAACTTTAGCCTCTAGAGAATTCACAAGATTTTTCAAAGTGGTCATAACTCTGGTAGAAAATCAATAGTCTTCTTTGTCTTATGACCTTAAACACTGTGTATAAATTTGAAGTCAATCGGATATTAACTTTGGCCTCTAGAGCGTCCACAAGATTTTGTGAAGTGATCAAGGGCCATAACTCTGGCACTAATTATCGGAAATCGCTGAAAATCAATAGGCTTCTTCGTCTTATGACCTTAAACACTGTGTATAAATTTAAAGTCAATCGGATATTAACTTTGACCTTTAGACCGTCCACATGATTTTTTAAAGAGATCAAGGGCCATAACTCTGGCACTAATTATCGGAAATCGCCGAAAATCAATAGGCTTCTTCGTCTCATGACAAACACTGTGTATAAATCTAAAGTCAAACAGATATTAACTTTGGCCTCTAGAGCGTCGACAAGATTTTTTGAGGTGATCAAGGGCCATAACTCTGGCACTAATTATCGGAAATCGCTGAAAATCAATAGGCGTCTTCGTCTTATGACCTTAAACACTGTGTATAAATTTAAAGTCAATCGGATATTAACTTTGGCCTCTAGAGCGTCCACAAGATTTTTTGAAGTGATCAAGGGACATAACTCTGGCACTAATTATCGGAAATTGCTGAAAATCAATAGGCTTCTTTGTCTTATGACCTTAAACACTGTGTATAAATTTAAAGTCAATCGGATATTAACTTTGACCTTTAGAGCGTCCACAAGATTTTTTAAAGAGATCAAGGGCCATAACTCTGGCACTAATTATCGGAAATCGCCGAAAATCAATAGGCGTCATTGTCTTATGACCTTAAACGCTGTGTATAAATTTAAAGTCAATCGGATATTAACTTTGGCCTCTAGAGCGTCCACAAGATTTTTTGAAGTGATCAAGGGCCATAACTCTGGTAGTTATTATCGGAAATCGCTGAAAAACAATATGCTTCTTCGTCTCATGACCTTAAACACTGTGTATAAATTTAAAGTCAATCGGATATTAACTTTAGCCTGTAGAGCGTCCACAAGCAATTGTGGACGGACGGACGGACGGGGGCGACGACAATATACGACCACATTTCAATGTGGGCGTATAAAAACTGAAAGAAATATAGGTCAGAATGACCTGATTTTTATTTGGATACTAGATAAGTAAATACTGATTCGTACACCAAATATTGAGTTTGTGACTTAAACCGGAAGTGCCGCCATCTTGAAACGTGAAATATCATTAAGGCTTTTGTGATATTTTACTTACAGACATGGGAGTTACATTTTCGGAATGCTTAAAGGAATGCCTAAAAGTCTATCGGATCAGAATTTTGATTTTGGTTACGTGATGGTCACCGTTTCGATCTGAATATGAGAAATGGTGAAAAATCGACATTAATACAAGCACGTAAATGAAAGCAATAGGCCGTAGTTTAGAGAATATGTCTCCTATTTCCAAAATGAATACATTTCTGGATAGCCGGGATAAGGGTCGAAATATTGCTATTTGAAAATGTCACATTTTCGAATTTTTTCTTTGATGTTTTTTGTGCCGATAAAGTTGCCCTGCTTACATCTCTTGAGCTTTGACCAACTTGAAGTTGGCCTTATCTAGTAGATCTAACCCGCAGACGACCATTAAAATATAGTTCGTTTGTTTATAGCAATTCTCTCTCTCTTTTCTCCCCTTTTGTGTGTCAATTTTTTGGTCAAGAGTGGATAGATCTTTCTGAAATTTTGACCTACCCCCTCAAAAATGGGGTGCGAACCTTGATTAAATATATTTTCAAAATGTTTTACGAATCCGAAATCACCGAAAGAAGGCATTTGACCTACAATGCTGTAACTTTGTGACTATTTGACCTACTTTACTAAAAAAAATTTCTTTGAGTATCCTAAGACATTTACTTCAAATCTGCAATTTCGAATTTTCGAATTTCGAAACTTTGTCGCTGTGATTTCAAACCGGAAGTTTAGACCAACTTGACAATTTCTTTAATAGTTGTGCGATTTTCATTAAATTTAGAATGTAAGTAGAACTTGCCAATGCGACTTCAATGATGTCTTCGGAAATTTTCTAAATTATCTCCCCTTGGTGAAATTAAGGGTCAACTTTTTCCAAAAAATCGTTGAAACATAGGTCAAAGTGACCTGTTTTGTTTTTTTTCATACTAGATAAGTAATTACTGATTTGTACACAAAATATGGAGTTTGTGGATCGAACCGGAAGTGCCACCATCTTGAAACATAAAGTGCAATAAAACTTTTGCGATATTGTATTTACAGACACGGGAGTTATATTTTCTGAATCCTTGAAGGAATGGCTAAAAAACGTAGAATTTTGATTTAGGTCAACTGATGGTCGCCATTTTGAAGTGAATATGAAAAGTAATAGCAATTTGAAGGGCCGAGACTTTGGAACACAATAACTATCCTGCTAATTGAGCTAGAATGTTCAGTCTTGGTGTAGACGTTAACTAGGTCAATGTCATGATAGAGTTCAAAGATGAGCATTTTCTGTCTAGGGTAAGCAGAGATAAGCAAGCTGATTTGTCGATTCTTTAGGGCACGTTAACTTTGGTTATAATGAAGGGAGGGTGGTGAAACTCTTGTCAATCGAGAGTCTAATAGCTAGCCTGTTGTGTGAAATCATTGTATCATTTTTTTAAATATCAGGGATAGCAGAAAAAAAGAGATCGAAAATCTAAAAAGTCGTATTTTTACGATTTGGAGCATTTTTAAAGGTCCCTTTCTCTTAAAGTCAACATAATATTTTTTGGGAACTTCTTCTACAAAGAGTCTTATCGATAGTCTTTTATATGAAACTATCGATCAACAGTCCAAAATATCAGGAGTAGAAGAATAAAAGGATCGAAAATTGAAAACGGCAACCTTTCATTGTTAAGCAAAACATGCAGTGTGGGTGGCTACAATCTGCACATTTAGTCATCGTATAGAGCTTATTCAACAGTATCGAATTCCAACTGCCAAGAGATCTTTTACGTGCATTCCAATGTGTACACTGGGGTGGGGGGCATGCCAGAAAATCGAGATGAACTTTCTTGGCCAATGCAGGGATCGAACACCCGACCTCTTGGCTAGCAGGCCAACGCCTTAGCCACTTAGTGTGGACACCCATCGTACATTTCATCCGTCAAATCATAACATTGCATTGCCATCAGAACAATAATTAATTATTCTTAATTTAAAACTTTATTTTAATATTATTAAATCCTAATTTTATTGGTAGACGTTCATCTTATTTAAAATTAAACTTTCATTTAACTATGAACAACCCTTAACATCTCTCTTTAAAACAATTAAATACTCTAAAACAGTAGCTCAACCTTTGGATCCAAGCTCATTAATTTACCATGTTCATTTTGTACGACGAAGTAAAACTAGTTTAAGTGTTTGGTACCATTACCCCTCGACCAGACCTCGTGATAGTACAGAAAATATCGATTTAAAAAAAACGAATGGCAAATATCGAAAACGAATGGCAAATAACATAAACGAATGGCGAATAACTCTTTGCCATTCGAATGGCGAATATCCTCTGCCATTCGAATGGCGAATATCCTCTGCCATCAATTCATTTTATAAATTTGTTACTTGTAAGTGATCCTGACAAAATTACATTACTTCCAGTGATAATGAAAAATCCGAAATGGCATATGATATCATATAGTGAAAATTTTATGTAAATAGAATAATAATTGCCACTTTTATAGACCAAAAACCTTGAAAAGTGACCTGTAGACATTCGCCTATTTCTCTGCAACCGTACAAGTTAGAAACTATTTTGTGGTATCTGTAGGATTGTATCCCTTCAATCTATTTGTTGATTGGAATCAAATATTATAAGTTCAAAAACATTAAACATCAGACTCATTTGTAAAAAATATCTGTTACGATGGCTAAAAATTCAGTTATTGCCTACATGACGTCACTTCCGGTGACAGTGAAAGTGGTTTGACCTAGTCAAAAGTGGCATTAGGCATCAAATGGTGAAAGAAAATTGAAAATCGAATAATAATTGCTTCTTTTATAGGCAAAATAATTTGAAAGTGGCTGATGCAAAATTGCTTTTTTCTCGGCAATTGTGCATATTACAAATTAAATTTCTCATACATTATCTTCATATGGTTTATTGCTACCGGTGTATGAAATTTACGAAGAAATATTTGAAAATATGAAAGCGCTGGATGGGTTATAAATAGCTTAATTTTACACCATTTTTCACCTTTTAATCGAAATAGCCCAAAAACGAAATCGAATGTTTTGTGCGCCTTTAAAGGACGCATCCTTTCAGCTATACCAGATTTGTAAAAAATGATATTTGCTTTCAAAAAGTGGTACCGAACTGTCAAAATCATAGTTTTTTTTATGAATTTACGTCACTGTCAGCGCCGACAGGAAACTATACCGGTAACAAAAAAATGTTATTTTGGACAATGTAGCATATAAACTTTGTTTTATACAAATCGAATTATAAATAATTAGTCTAGGAATGAAAAACTGAGTTAGCCATAGCGGCGAAGGAAAATTACAGAGACAAAAAATGTTGAAATTTTTAGTAATATCACATAACTCTTTAATCCTGAAACAAGCCAACAGTGAGGCTATTAATTAATATTATGAACAACCCTTAACATCTCTCTTTAAAACAATTAAATACTCTAAAACAGTAGCTCAACCTTTGGATCCAAGCTCATTAATTTACCATTTTGTATGTGAGCGACTTGTTATTCTTCTTATATGACATATTGCACGTGTCTGATTTCAAAGGGGAGTTGGGTGGCTGAATGGTTAGCACGCACGCGCTGTATCATAAAGCCTGTCATTGAGTCAACTAGTGTGTTTTCAAATCTCCGGTTGTACCCGACAAGGAGTAGGGTCGCCTGTCCAACTTGGTGGTTTTTCTTCATTTCCTCCAGTTTCTTCCACTGCTAAAGACCTCTATGCGCAAGCGAAATATTGAAATAAAATCGAACTATATGTTAGTCCCGAAATGATCTAGTTTGGGACACAATAACTCTCTTTCTAATTCAGCTAGACTTGGTGTAGGTGTTCATTAGGCCAATACCTTGATGACTCTGGAACATAATAACTCTTCTTCTAATTGGGGTACAATGTTCAAACTTGGTATAGGCATTCACTTGGTCAATGTCTTGATGAAGTTCGAATATCAGCATTTTCGGCGTTGGGTAAGCAGAGATGAGCAATTTGATTGGTTGATGATTCGACACACAATAACATTAATTCTGATTAAGTTATAGTGATGAAACTTGGAGTATAGTTTCATTAAATCACTACCTTGACTAAGTTCGACAATGAGCATTTTCTGCACAGGATAAGCAGAGCGATACGCAAATTGATTGGTCGAGACATTGAAACACAATAACTCTCAGTGTTATTCGGCTAGAATGTTCAAACTTGGCGTAGGTCTTTATTAGGTCAATGCTTTGATGGAGTTCGAAGATGAGCATTTTATGCTTAGGGTAAGCAGAGATAAGCAATTTGATTGGTTGATGATTTCGGATACTTTCACTTCAGTTCTAATTAAGTCAGAGTGATGAAACTTGGTGTATAGTTTCATTACATCAATACCTTGAATACGTTCGACAATGAGCATTGTCTGCCATGGATAAGCAGAGCGATGAGCAATTTGATAGGTTGAGAATTTGAAACAAAATAACTCTCCTTCTAATTTGGGCAGAATGTGAAGGCGTTCATTAGGTCAATGACATGATGGAGTGCAAAGATGAGCATTGTCTGCTTCATGGGTTCCATGTCGACCGTATATGCCGGTCGGGACCGGGGGCTATATAAAATGACCGTAATTAGATCTGACCCAACGGTCATTTTGCACGCCGGAAAAATAGCCTTTTTTTTCCCAAACCCAAATTTTCAAACATGGCTACGATCGACGTCGGCAATAAAATTGTACGGCCAGCAGAGAAGCCACATAATCTCATGATTGGTGTTATAAGAGTTGTATACATTGTCGTCAATAGATTATACTGGGCTTTATGTTGATAATTAATGATGATTGTCTTGTAGTAGACCAATAAAACTTAATTGATATTTGGGAATTTTATCAAAGGCGTGAAGCGGTCCACTCTTTGTCGATCACCTATTGTCCACGTGTCATAAGAATTTTCTAGAACAAAGCTGTTTACCGCTATTACAGTTACGTACGATATAAACGAGATTATTATGATCTTCGAATAAAGGGCCGTTTATATGAAGTACTGCTCTTCGAATCCAACCAACTGTCATATTACCGTATTTTTCGGTGTATAAGGCGCACTTTTTTTACCAGATATTTTTTTTTACAGAAGGGGTGCGCCTTATACATAGTAATAAGCAAATCTTGGCTTTTCCCTCTGTCAACATTGGCGTCTGAAGTTGATGATGTCGGCCTTTCCCACGCAATAAAGATGACGGCCATTTCAAACACGGCAATTCAGTATACCGTTAGTCATAAACGACAGTGCTAACAATATGGGCCGATAGCTGTTTAGTTTAAATTATCGTAAATGTTTCTGCTTTTTCCACGTATTTCATGACGTACATGTATATTTCAACTATTCCGAAATTCAAATGTCGACATTTGTCGTTCGATGACGGCCATTTCAAACACCGCTATTCCGTATACCGTTACTCATAAACGACAGTGCTAAAAATATCTGCAAATCGTTACTATTACTATTATTCTACATATTTGGTGACATATATATATATATATATTTCTGCAAATTGTTAATATTACTATCATTCCTACGTATTTGGTGACATATATATTTCGGCTAATCCTTCAGTGTTATCCATTACCGGCAATCCAAACGTCTCGTCAATAGCGGTGATGTCAGTCAGTTGACGAAAAGGCGGGGCTTACGACAAACAAGACATTTCATTGGCTTTTAGAAAGATAACATCCATTGAGCACACGCTCAGTATACCGGTACCATAGGTGTTTTCTTTGAGCAATACTGTCTTACAATTTAAACAGTTTTCATTCAACATGGATTCAGTGATTGACCCATTGTTATAAATTACCGGTATAGTTTATTATCAACCAGTGAGTTGTTACCGTTTTCTTTATGAAGTTGTTTGTAGTTAACGAAATCATTGTTTCCTTGATTGGTATTAAAATGCTATTGTATTATTCTACTGATAGATCTAAATGGCTGCAATCTGGGTATTGTCATCACACGTGTGTGGACGGGGCAACGGACGCTATCGATTGTTTGTCAGTTGTTTGCAAGTTAACAAGATTGTTTGTAGTTAACAAAATCATTGTTTCTTTGATTGGTATAAAAAATGCTATTGTTTTATTTTACTGATAGATCTAAATGGCTACAATCTAGGTATTGTCATGACGCGTGTAGTGGGCGGAACAACGGACGCTATCGATTGTTTGTCAGTTGTTTGCATGACTTCGAGTAAACCTGGAATTGTTGTTTCTCTTTTACCGGTAGTCAAAATTTAAGTCGTGCTATTGTATTATTTTACTGATAGATCTAAATGGCTACAATCTAGGTATTGACATGACGCGTTTAGTGGGCGGGACAACGGACGCTATCGATTGTTTGTCAGTTGTTTGCATGACTTAGAGTAAACCTGGAATTGTTGTTTCTCTTTCACCGGTAGTCAAAATTTAAGTCGTGAGTAGCTGATCATGAGAAATTATTTCTACAGTTAATATTTAATTTGTTTTTCATCAAAACATTTATCAAAGCCAATTACTCCCGAATTTAACACGATGTAATAGACGGCCATGTTTGTTGTGGGCGGGACTTAAATGTCAATTTCACTACCGTACGAGTAACAAAAGTACCGCTAAAATAATCAATTGTATGTTATAATTAATAGAAACAAATGTAACAAAAGCAATTTATTTCATAAAGAAATATATATATACCTAGATATACGGCTAAATATCGGTAATTATTATAACTGTAAACAATAGAGTCTGGTTAAATTACTGGAGATCGCAGGTAGATTTGAGTCACGTATAGTATGGCATGAGTTTCACGAGGCGTTGAGAAAGGGGTGCGCCTAAACCATGCATATTTTTTTTTTCCTGAAACACCTCTGCCAAAGTCGCCCTGCGCCTTATCTACGCATGCGCCTTATACACCGAAAAATACGGTAAATAAAACAGCATAGAAATTACGTAAATCCTCAACAACGTACGTGTTTGGAGAAAACTGCATTATAATTTTTTATAGTGATATTACGGCTTTGCGGGAATTGTAGAAATAAAATCTAGAGATTAGTTAACTTGCTTACCCAAAAATTTAGAAGATTACGTATTCAAGTGCTATCGTGTAGCAATATTGATGATTCCACATGTTATAAAAATGCCGTGTATATATGGAAGCCAAGCTCTTACACACGACGATATTATCGGGGGCGTTAGTGTCGCCAGCTTGGAAGTTAGCAGTCCGAAGTTAGTTATTCTTTATTAACATTTGTGTCACAATTTTGCGGCCCGTAGCGCCGTAAGAGATTTTCTAAAACAAATAAATGTGAGATATATGCCATGGATACTTATCTATTTATCAGCATATCGTATTTTTTGTATTACAACTCATAAATTATCCAGGTCAGTGTGTTTTCTATAGAGCACGTGGTAATTACGCGTCAGCCACTGGAATGGATTTCTACGGCCAATTTAGCTATTTCGATTAATTAAGTAGCCCAAAGGGAATATTTAATTCTTAAATAATTATCATAAGTCTTACTAATATTTCATTTTCAAGTCCAATATATATTTTTTTGTGTACCCCATGCTGACAAAGTGGTGTAGACACGTGAATTCACAATACTCCACGATGAATAAAAAATATGAAATTACTTTGCAAAGTTTTCGTGCGTTATCAAAAATGACCGGTAGTGAAAATTTTGAAGTGGAAGCCCTGGTCTGCTTACAGTAAGCAGAGATATTCAAACTGATTGGTTGATAATTTGGAGCACGATAACTTAATGAAAGCTTTCTTCCTCAATATTACGATGTTATTACCGATTTGATAAATAGTAAATTTTCACCTAAACATTCAGCACAACCTCGTAAAGTACATAAGAAAAAACCCGAGGTATTATGCAAAATACTTTTTACAGATAAACATATACAAGACATAGGATTGAATAGAATCTATCCCAAAAATTTCACCTAGAGTCATATACAAATTTTTACCTCCAATGAAACTATTGCAAACCTGAACGTTCAAGAATTTATTGACAGTTACCATAACACCACTTATCAATTCAATAACTCTCCTTTTAAAGATAAGTTTCATGACCATATATTGACAGGAAACTTCGATATTGTTGAAGACAAAAATCTTAGAAAACTATTTCGCTTTGGGCCACAATTTCGAGAACAACCAAGTAAAACTAACTTCAAAAAATTACATAATAATCTAAAATGTCAAATCCGGAAATGCATAGTAACTTGGTCTGATAAATTTCGTGCACCTTTAGAATCTTTTGGAGAATGGAGAAACACTGTTTTTGACCTCTTGTCAAAGAGAATCAAATATATAAAACTTAACCCAAGACACCCACCACCCGAAGTCCTAAAAAACGCATCTGCAGCTGAATGTCTTGCTGCTCTTCAAGAGAGATTTGTTCTAACACCTGTTGATAAGGCCAGTAATAACATTGCCTTTATCTGTAAAAAGTACTATATTAAAAATATCCTTACCGAAGTCGGACTTTGGCCTAACACCAATAATGATACTTATAAATGTATTACGGAATTATCTAAAATAGATATTTTGCATAACCAATATTCGCTTAACAGGAGTAATGATATCAGAGACAATGTGAAAATAGATGCACTACCTTATATTTATTCTATACCGAAATTTCATAAAAATCCAGTAAAATTCAGATATATAGTTTCCTCCAGCATCTGCCAGACAAAACCTCTAGCAGTGACTATAACGAAAGGACTTAAATTATGCCAGGCCCAACATGCCAATTGGTGCAAAACACTTGCAATTATACTGGAATTAACAGTATTTTCATTAGGGATGGGATAATGACAAAACTTTTTAAACGCAAAGTGGTTTCCTAAGCGAAATTAGCTGAAAAAAACGAATTTGGCCAAAAAAATTTTCTAAAATGGATTTTTCACTTGGTGCCGGCCATTTTTCAAAATGGCCGACACCACTTCGATGAAAAATGAGTTTTTCGATCGAATAAATGAGTATTACGTAATATATGGCTTCTGATATGTGAAATTATATAGTTTTTCGGGTCGCTGAATTCAGGTATGGCAGCAAAATTTAATTTTTGAAATCCAAGATGGCCGAAATTCAAAATGGCCACCAGAAATTAACCAAAATGGCCGATTTTGATAATAGTCATTTTTGTCTTAGATATGGCTTCTTGTATGTCGTTCCTATGTTTTTCGGTGTCACTAATATAAAAATAACTACTAAAATTAATTTTTGAAATCCAAGATGGCGGCAATTCAAAATGGCGGCCAAATATTCCCCAAAATGGCCGATGTTAAAGATATTCGTCTTTTTTGTCTTAGATACGACTTGTAATATGCCAGTTCTATGTTTTCCGGTGTCACTAATATGGAAATAGCTACTAGAATTAATTTTAGAAATCCAAGATGGAGGAAATTCAAAATGGCGGCCAAATATTCCCCAAAATGGCCGATGTTACAAATATTGGTCATTTTTCTCTTAGATACGACTTGTAATGCCAGTTCTGTGGTTTTCGGAGTCACCCTTGAATAATGATACCAGAATGCTCACTCCAACGGTTTCAGCCATTTTTTAAAAGGCGGCGGCCATCTTGAATTGTGGACCAATCAGCATATTTGTTGCGGACTGGAGGCCAGACAAAATCTGACCGGACCACACCCAGGGTGAATGTCCGATCAGATTTTGTCTGGGATCAAGTCCCCATTGTCAAGCTAGCTAGAAAATTTCTAAGGAATCGCGATACTCTAACATAATTGTATTTACGACTAGTAATCACGAAAGTCATGTAGCGCAATGCCTTTCTTCGTTTTCGGTAGTCATCGGATTAGGTAGGTATCATTAAATGTCTTAAGCATCATCATTGTCGCTACTGAGGTCTTCGTCTGTTCTTCTTGTGCTTTGGCTAGTTTCCACTGCTGATGAAAAACAGTATTTGCGATTGCAACAGTACATGTAATTCCAAGTTCACATCCATTCACAGTTCGACCAGGCCTGCTCTTCTTAGGCGAAACAATTTCTTCTGTAGATAGCAGTACTTGTTCCATATGTTCGTGTTTCATATCTTCTCGTTTCATATCTTCTCGTTCCATATCTGCGGACCGTTTCTTTTGTTGTTCATAGAAGTCTCTTCGTTTGTTTTGTTTCTGCTTTTTTGCCCAATTTAGTGGTACGGTTTTTGTACAAGTGGCAACACAATCTCCTCCACAGTTATCCATATAAAATGTATCATCATCAGATGGCATACGGACACAGTAATGAGAGGCTGTATTCATGAAACATGGTTCTCAAAAGTAGATGAAAATAATCAAAGAATGACTAAATGAGCATTCGATATTAGAGCAAAAAACTCAGCTTTCGAAAAAGCCTTGAGCACAATACTGTTTCTGTATGGCGTCTGATGACAAGGCATTTTATACGGATAACTGCCATGGAGACTGCCATGCCACTTGCTAGATGCTACTGGTACAGAGCTTGGTAGATTATAGATTCACAACCAACAACTATGGTAATAGCGAATACTGTTTTTCACCAACAATGGACACGAGCTAAAGTACAAGAAGAAACAGAAGAAGGCCTCAGTAGTGACAATGGTAATGATCAAAATTCGATAACTACCTACATCGAAAGAGGGAATAGTGCTACATAACTTTCGTGATTACTAGTCGTAAATCCATTTCAATTTACCTTCGCGACACTTCTTTTTTAAACTTATAATTGTTGCAAAATATATAACTGACAAAAATGAATCAGTGGTTACCATCGGTTAGATGACACCACAAACGATGCCGAGCATAAGAGTCTTCACTGTAAAAAATGTCTATGTAAAATATATTACCATTTCCGAACCAACAGGAGAGGTAAATTCTAAACAACTGGATATACAGAAAACGCTTTTCATGTGAAATGGTGAAAAAGGGCACTGGGCAGGGTGTATTGACTTTCTGAAATTATTTTTGACCACAAAATTGAATTCAGTAAGACTGAAACTCTATTTTGTACATTTGAAAAGAAATATTCACAAGAAAAATGAAGGTTTTCCTGAAAATCCGCCATTTTGGAATCCATTTTGCCCGCCATTTTGAATTTTCGCCATCTATTTGCCCACCATTTTGAATTTCCGACATCTATGATTTGCTAAATGAATTTTTGAGACCAGAATTGAATTCAGAGACCCCGAAAAACATATAAAAGACATATTAGAAGTCCTGTCCAACAGAAAAAATGACGATTAATTTGAGATTCCGCCATTTTGGAGACAATTTTGGCCGCCATTTTGAATTTTCTAAATTCATTTTGGAGACTAGGATTGAATTATGACATCTCAAAAACCATATAAAGGACATACTAGAAGCCATACCAAACAGAAAAAATAACAATTAATTGAAAATCGGCCATATTTGGCCGCCATTTTGAATTTCCGCCATCTTGGATTATCGTAATCCATTCTTGAGACCAGAATTGAATTCAACCACCCTGGAAACCATATAAAAGTCATATTAGAAGACATATCTTATGAGTTACTGATTAGTTATATGAGAAAATGCCATTTTTTTTACTAAATATGGTAGCCATTTTGAAAAATGGCCGGCACCAAGTAAAAAATTCATTTTTTGACAAAAATTTTGTCAAATTTGTTATTTTCAGTATATTTCGCCTCTCAAACCACTTTGCGTTTAAAGAATTTTGAAAAAAACTATTTATTATCCCATCCCTATTTTCATAATTGATAAAAATAAACCTATAGTAGACACTTTAGATAAAATCAACAAAAAAGGCAATGCAAAATCAATAGAAACTTTCGACTTTTCCGCTTTATATACTATGCCACAACATACAGATTTTAAAAATAATTTGGATTAGTTCGTTGATAAAGCCTTTAATGGAGCTTTCGGAAAGGGCAGAAACCTGATGGCCATCTACTCACAAGATGCAAGATGGATAATAAAATGGCGCAATGCTAACACTGTAGTTTTCGATAAAGAAAAATTTCAAAATGTCATACATTTTCTCATTGACAATGCCATATTTGAGGTTGGGGATCAGATAATACAACAAACTATTGGTTTATCAATGGGAACTGACCCCGCCCCATTTATGGCAAATGCACATTTATACAAATACGAATTCGACTTTCACAACCATAAAAGAAAGATAGGTTGCCAGGCAACGAAACATGCGCCCACAGCATCGTCCGGGCAGTCAACACAGGTTGTTGCATATTTTTACTTTTATCGGTAATGAAACATTTATAATACACTAAAAACTGATTAAGAGTAACAACTCATTATGTAATTATCAGAAAATCGTTAGAATTTGATTGCTTTTTATAAAGTTTTACCCCATGCTAACAATTAGTATATACATGAAATATCTAATACCATGGAATTAGCTGTTCAGTTATCAAAATTCATTGAAAATCAAAATACTTGTTCGTTTCAACACCTTAAACTCTGTGTATCAATCTGAAGTCAATCGGATGATAAGTTTGGCCTCTATAGCGTCACAAGATTTTTTGAAGTGATCAAGGGCTATAATGCTGGCACTAATTATCGGAAATCGCTGAAAATCAAGAGGATTCTTCGTCTCATGACCTTAAACACTGTGTATAAATTTAAAGTCAATCGGATATTAACTTTGGCCTCTAGAGCATCCACAAGATTTTTTGAAGTGATCAAGGGCCATAACTCTGGCACTAATTATCGGAAATCGCTGAAAATCAATCGGGTTCTTCGTCTCATGACCTTAAACACTGTGTATAAATTTGAAGTCAATCGGATATTAACTTTAGCCTCTAGAGCGTCCACAAGATTTTTTGAAGTGATCAAGGGCCATAACTCTGGTAGTTATTATTGGAAATTGCTGAAAAACACTAGGCTTCTTCGTCTCATGACCTTAAACACTGTGTATGAATTTAAAGTCAATCGGATATTAACTTTAGCCTGACGCCGGACGGACGGACGGGATGACGACAATATACGACCACATTTCAATGTGGGCGTATAAAAACAGATTACAAGGTAGCTAAAAGTCTAAATTATACCTTCTGTTACATTGATGACATAACACCAATCAATGATAATGGTAATTTCAATAAATATAAAGATGAAATATATCCTCCTGAACTTTGGTTTTGAAGTAGTAAAATACCCGTCAGCTTACAGTAACATACCAGATACTACACTATATAATGTTTTCTATTCACAGGCATTACGATTTTTGAAAATATGCAACAAGAAGGAACTGTTTCTTTCACGAATAAAAACTCTTAAATTTAAGTGCACGGCCAAAGGCGGATCACAATTACACATTTTTAAAGAAATTTCTGAACTTTCATTTCTTCAACATAATAGGTTTGACATTTCTCATACATATATTACTGACTACATATTGGATAATGATTCAATATCAATTTTATCTTCTATAAATGTCTAGTCCTGTTTGGATTATCGCCCTTATTATTATGCCTTTGTGAATACACTTATAATCTACGATTTCTTCAGCATTCCTGTTTTGCGTTTCTTACGTGGGGTATTATATGATATTTATGCTATGGTTTGTACAATTACATGGTCTCAAAAACTTATAGTTGTTTAGTTTTTAACGTTATTTCATCTGGATTATCGCCCTTTTTTATTGGGAAATTGCACCTTCTAAGCGACGACGTCGTAACAGCTATAACGACAGATTCACATCACGCCAATCAGTTAGCAGACGACAGTCTCCCTAGACGGTCTACATTCCTTTGCTTCCATGTGTTCAGTTTTGTTTTTGTTTCTGTAACGGTTGTAATGTGTGTCCTAATGCATTCAATATACTTCAATCCTCTTCTTTATTGATTTAGTGCATCTAGTTTTTTGGAACTAGGCCTACTTCTTTGATACATATAACGGTGTGGTTACTTATATATCGGAATTTATACAACAATATGCTTGCATTCGTAATTCTTGCAACATATGACAGATCATGGCTCATACTGACATTATATAATTATTTTCAAATATGAGTGAAGTCTGTGTCACCACAGGCCCGGGACTATACAGCGCAGTGGATGCTTACGGCTAGCACTCTTTTTGATTTGTTTTCGTTTGTGGTCTCTTAGTATGATGTCTTGTCTGTATATTTGTTTTTGTGTAGAATTGTGTGTGATGCAGTCCCCCTGTACTTACTATTTGGTTAAAATGAAGTGAGAGTGACAAAATTCCAAATATAGATTCATTATGTCATTACCTTGACTAAGTTTGATGTCGAGAATTTCTGGTAGACTAAGGAGCAATAAGCAATTTGACTGATCACATTGGAACATAACAACTCTATTTTTAATTAAGGTAGAAAGAATTTGAACCGGTTGAATTGTTTCTCGTTATAACTTGGTGAGTTTTTGTCCGATTTCATTAATTCTTTTGCCTTTTTAAGATTCTTTATAGAACTCATGAGATGCGACAGAAACTGATCGTGAATATGAAAGCTTTAATATCTGCTTAGCAGATCTAGTTATATTTTTTTTTTTTGTGTGTATTTTCTGCAAATCGGATTTCTCAGAATCTAACCACGGGATCTTTCTGAAACTTTGACCTACCCCCCCAAAAAAGGGGTGCGAACATTGTTTAAATATATTTTCAAAACGTTTTACGAATCCGAAATCACCGAATTTTACGAACGAAAAAACTGACAATGCATAGTCGTAACTTTGTTATTTTTTGACCGATTTTACTAATTCTTTTTTCTTTGAATACCTTGAAAAAAATCATTTTCATCTGCAGTTTCACATTTTCGAATTTCGAAAACTCGTCGCTGTGATTTCGAACCGGAAGTTTAGACCAATTTGACAACTTCTTTAATTATTGTACAATTTTCATGAAATTTAGTATATAAGTAAATCTTACCGATGTGATTTCAAAAATATAATTAGAAATTTTCTAAATTCTCTCCCCTTGGTGAAATTAAGGATCAAAGTTTTCAAAGAAATTGTCGAAATATAGGTCAGAATGACCTAAAAAAAAATTTCGATACTAGACAAGTAATTACTGATTCGTACACAAAATATGGAGTTTGTGGATCGAACTGGAAGTGCCACCATCTTTAAACGTGAAAAATCAATAAGGCTTTTTTGCTATTTTACTTACAGACATGGGAGTTACATTTTCGGAATCCTTGAAGGAATGCCTAAAAATCTATCGGATCAGAATTTTGATTTCGGTCACGTGATGGTCACCATTTTGAATTGAAAATGAAAAATAGAAGCAATTTGATGGGCCGGGACTTTGGAACACAATAACTATCCTTCTAATTAAGCTAGAATATTCGAACTTGGTGTAGACGTTTACTAGATCAATGTCATGATTGAGTTCAAAGATGAGCATTTTCTGCCAAGGGTAAGCAGAGATAAGCATGCTGATTTGTTGATTCTTTAGGGCACAATAACTGTTATAATGAAGGGACGGCGGTGAAACTCTAGCAGAAAAAAAGAGATCGAAAATCCAAAAAGTCGTATTTTTACGGTTTGGAGCATATTTAGAGGTCTTTTTCTCGTAAAGTGAACATGATATATTTTTGGAACTTCTTGTACAAAGAGTCTTATCAGTAGTCTTTTATATGAAACCATCGATCAACAGTCCAACATATCAAGAGTAGAAGAACAAAAGGATCGAACATTGAAAACGGCACCCTTTCATTGTTAAGCGAAACATGCAGTGTGGGTGACTAGAATATGCACATTTAGTCATCGTATAGAGCTTATTCAACAGTATCGAATTCCAACTGCTTAGGGATATTTTACATGCAGTCCAATGTGTACACGGGACCTTGGTTTTTCGTCCCATACGAACGACTAGACAGCTGTCCTTGTCAGGCCCTCCGTTCTGCCTCACTGACGAGGGGGAACCACACCGAAAAATCGAGATGCAATTTCTTGGTGCAGAATTTTCAATTCAGGCTAAACGTTTATTGCACACGATTAAGCAGGTCCGTTGGAGCTTATTTTCAAAAGTTTTGTAATAATCGGTTGGTAATTAAAGTACCGTGCAAATTAAACTGTTAAAACAGAAAATTTTGCCCGGTTTAAATGTTTCTTGCTATAAGTCAGCAATTTCCCGATTTTAGGGTGGCTGAATGGCTGAGTGGTTAGCATGTGCGCGCTGTATCGTAACGTCTGTCATTGAGTCAACCGGCGTCGTTTCGATTTCCAAGTTGCACGTGACATGGAGTATGGTGTCCAACCTCATGGGTTTTCTCCGTGTCCTTCGGTTTCCTCCCACGGCTAAAGACCCGTACGCACAAGGGAAGTTTTTAAATAAAATTAAAAGACATATGTTAGTCCCGAAATGACCTCGTTTGTGTTGAATAGACGTTAAGCCGCATTTCTCTCTTTCTCTTTTATTTTTAAAGTTTTGTAATAATCGGTTGGTAATCAATGGTACTGTAAAAGTGATAAAACAGAAAATTTTGCCCGGTTGTAATGTTTCTCACTTTAAAGTCAGCAATTTGCCGATTTTATGGGGCAAACGTTTATTACGAACGATTAAGCTGGTCAGGGGGAGCTTATTTTTAAAAGTTTTGTAATATTCGAAAATTCGTCGCTGTGATTTTGAACCGGAAGTTGAGACCAACTTGACAACTTCTTTAATAGTTGTACGTTTTCATGAAATTTAGTATGTAAGTAGACATTACTGATGCGACTTGAAAAATTATCTCCCCTTGGTGAAATTAAGAATCAAATCTGATTTGTACACAAAACATGGAGTTTGTCGATCGAACCAGAAGTGCCACCATCTTGAAACTTTTGCGATGTTGCACTTACAGACATGGGAGTTACATTTTCTGAATCCTTGAAGGAAAACCTAAAAAGCGTTCAGAGCAGAATTTTGATTTAGGTCAGCTGATGGTCGCCATTTTGAAGTGAATATGAAACATAGTGAAAAATCGACATTTACGGACTTGTAAACAAACACAATAGGGCATAGTATGTTCAATGCATCTCCTATGTCTAAAATTTAATACATTTCAGGATAGCCGGGATACGGGCCAAATTTTTGGTATTTGAATGTTTCAAAAATTCGAATTTCGCCTTTGATGTTTTTCATGCCGACAAAGTTGTTTACGGGTGAAAAATTGTGACCGATTTTAATGATTTATTTTTTCTTGACTGTGAATATGAAAGCTTTCATATCTGCATGGGACAGTAGCAGATCTTTATTATTCTTTTTTGTTTGTGTTTTATCCACAAATCGGATTTCTCAGAATCTAACCATAGGATCTTTCTGAAACTTTTACCTATCCCCCCAAAAATGGGTGGTGGCTGTTGATTAAATATATACTCTCCCAAAAAAGAAACGCAACGTTACATTTCGTCGTCAGTATATCCTCGCTCTACTATCGCCTTGTTGCAACAAGAACGGCGACACGTCGCTGAACCAAACTGCTCTCCAGTGTTGCTGTGACCATACCCTCAGTGCCTGAACCCATTAAAGTCGGATTTCATGGTGTCGGCGTATTTCAAAACAGAAGCTCTAACGGAGACGTCTGCCTCGTTATTCGGTTTCACGTAGGCCTTTGCCTACTGTCTGCTACGAGATTCTACGCCGTCCGGGAATTGCTGCTGCAGTAGAGGTCGCGGTTGAAAACCATTTACGCCAATGACGTAACCGGAAGTGACGATCCAAGACAAGTGGGACCACACTTGTTTTGCCTGAGCTAGGGCGTTCACGTGTTGAACTTCGCTGTCGGTACCTATTCCCCAAAGACTAGAAATGGAACTAAGGGAAACATTCAGCAGCCTGGCTACATCTGTCTTGGAGTCACCTGCTTGTTATCTACCAATAGCGTTGTTGCGTTGGTCTTCGTTCGGATGTGGCATCACTTGGGTCTTTGAGTGTTTACATGTGCAACTGATTTGGAAACCGAGAACCCCGGGATTTTAAAGACCTTAAATTTAGGTTCCACGCGAAAAGCTCGCGAAGTTGTTAAATTCATGTTTCTTGGTGCAATCAAGCGATAAACAATTTCGACAAAAAGGATGACCAGTCACAATTAGTGACCCCACCTTTAAAATCAATAATGAATTTCTTTTATCCTTACATAATGGCATTAAAAACAAGTAATTTTTATCGAAACAAAGACCTCGTTCAAATAAAAAAATGACGAAAAATGGGTTGTGCGTTTCTTTTTTTGAAGAGTATATTTTCAAAACGTTTTACGAATCCGAAATCACCGAATTTTACGAACGAAAAAACTGACAATGCATAGTCATAACTTTGTTATTTTTTGACCGATTTTACTAATTCTTTTTTCTTTGAATACCTTGAAAAAAATCATTTTCATCTGCAGTTTCACATTTTCGAAAATTCGTCGCTGTGATTTCGAACCGGAAGTTTAGACCAATTTGACAACTTCTTTAATAGTTGTACGATTTTCATGAAATTTAGTATAAAAGTAGATCTTACCGATGTGACTTCAAAAATATAATTAGAAATTTTCTAAATTATCTCCCCTTGACGAAATTAAGGATCAAATTTTTCAAAAAAAACCAAAGAAATATAGGTCAGAATGACCTAAAAAAAAATTTCAATATTAAACAAGTAACTACTGATTCGTACACAAAATATTGAGTTTGTGGATCGAACCGGAAGTGCCGCCTTCTTGAAACGTGAAAAATCACAAAGGCTTTTCCGATATTTTACTTACAAGTTACAGACATGGGAGTTACATTTTCGGAATCCTTGAATGACTGCCGAAAAATCTATCGAATCAGAATTTTGATTTCGGCCACGCAATGGTCACCATTTTGAAGTGAAAGTGAAAAATAGAAGCAATTTGAAGGGCCGAGAATTTGGAACACAATAACTCTCCTTCTAATTGAGCTAGAATGTTCAAACTTGGTTTAGACGGTCACTAGGTCACTGTCTTGATTGAGTTCAAAGATGAGTATTTTCTGCTTAGGGTAAGCAGAGATAAGCACGGTGATTTGTTGATTCTTTAAGGCACGATAACTTTGGTTATAATGAAGGGAGGGCGATGAAACTCTTTTCAATCGAGAGTCTAAAAGCTAGCCTGTTGTGTGAAATCATTGTATCATTTTTTTTAAATGTCTGGGGTAGCCGAAAAAAAGAGATTGAAAATCCAAAAAGTTGTATTTTTACAATTTGGAGCATGTTTAGAGGTCTTTCTCGTAAAGTCAACATGTGTTTCCTGCAAATCGGATTTCTCAGAATATAACCATAGGATGTTTCTGAAACTTTGACCTACCCCACCAAAAATGGGTGGTGAGTATTGATTAAATATATTTTACAAACGAATGAATTTGACCGGCATTACTGTAACTCTGTGACTATTTAACCTATTTTACTAATTCTTTTTTCTGTGAGTACCTTGACAAAAATCATTTTCAACAGCAGTTTCAGATTTTTGAATTTCGAAAATTCGTCGCTGTGATTTCGAACCGGAAGTTGAGACCAACTTGACAACTTCTTTAATAGTTGTACGATTTTCATGAAATTTAGTATGTAAGTAGATCTTACCGATGCAACTTCAAAGATTTCCTTAGAAATTTTTTAAATTATCTCCCCTTAGTGAAATGAATGATCAAAAAAATTTTTAAAAAATCGAAGAAATATAGGTCAGAATGACCCGATTTTTTATTTAGATACTAGATAAGTAAATACTGATTCGTACACCAAATATTGAGTTTGTGACTTGAGCCGGAAGAGCCGCCATCTTGAAACGTGAAAAATCATTAAGGCTTTTGCGATATTTTACTTACAGACATGGGAGTTACATTTTCGGAATCCTTGAAGGAATGCCTAAAAATCTATCGGATCAGAGTTTTGATTTCGGTCACGTGATGGTCACCATTTCGAACTGAATATGAGAAAAGATGAAAAATCGTTTTACGAATCCGAAATCACCGAATTTTACGAACGAAAAAAAAGACAATGCATAGTCGTAACTTTGTTATTTTTTGACCAATTTTACTAATTCTTTTTTCTTTGAATACCTTGAAAAAAATCATTTTCATCTGCAGTTTCACATTTTCGAATTTCGAAAATTCGTCGCTGTGATTTCGAACCAAAGTTTAGACCAATTTGACAACTTCTTTAATTATTGTACAATTTTCATGAAATTTAGTATATAAGTAAATCTTACTGATGTGATTTCAAAAATATAATTAGTTGTACGTTTTTCTTGAAATATAGTATATAAGTAGATTTTACCGATGTGACTTCAAAAATATAATTAGAAATTTTCTAAATTATCTCCCCTTGACAAAATTAAGGATCAAATTTTAAAAAAAAAATCAAAGAAATATAGGTCAGAATGACCTAATTTTTTTTTTTCAATATTAGGCAAGTAATTACTGATTCATACACAAAATATTGAGTTTGTGGATCGAACCGGAAGTGCCACCATCTTGAAACGTGAAACATCATTAAGGCTTTTGCGATATTTTACTTACAGACATGGGAGTTACATTTTTGGAATCCTTGAAGGAATGCCTAAAAGTCTATTGGATCAGAATTTTGATTTCGGTCACGTGATGGTCACCATTTCGAACTGAATATGAGAAAAGATGAAAAATCGACATTAACGAGCACGTAAATGAAAGCAATAGGCCGTAGTTTGGAGAATATGTCTCCTATTTCAAAAATGAATATATTTCTGGATAGTCGGGATCAGGGTCGAAATATTGTTATTTGAAAATGTCACATTTTCGAATTTTGTCTTTGATGTTTTTCGTGCCGATAAAGTTGTTTACGAGTGAAAAATCATAAAAACTTCGCTATATTTTGACCGATTTTAATGATTTTTTTTTCTTGATGAGATTATTTACATGACCTATGACATGTGACAGGAAGTAACTGTGAATATGAAAGCTTTAATATCTACTTTGCAGATCTAGTTCCTATTATTAAGTTTTCATATTACATATGAAAGCTTATTGTTTTTGTTAAGATTATTATTATTATTATTTTTTTTTTTTGTGTCATTTCTCCAAATCGGATTTCTCAGAATGTAACCATGGGATCTTTCTGAAACTTTGACCTACCCCCCCAAAACTGGGTGGCAGTTTTTGTTTAAATATATTTTCAAAACGTTTTACGAATTCGAAATCACCGAAATTTACGAACGAGTGAATTTGACCTGCATTACTGTAACTCTGTGACTATTTGACCTATTTTACTAATTCTTTTTTCTTTGAGTACCTTGACAAAAATCATTGTCAACTGCAGTTTCAGATTTTCGAATTTCGAAAATTCGTCGCTGTGATTTCGAACCGGAAGTTGAGACCAACTTGACAACTTCTTTAATAGTTCTACGATTTTCATGAAATTTAGTATGTGAGTAGATCTTACCCATGTGACTTCAAAAATATAAATAGAAATTTTCTAAATTATCTCCCCTTGGTGAAATTAAGGATCAAATTTTTAAAAAAAATCGATGAAATATAGGTCAGAATGACCTGATGTTTTTTTTGGATACCAGATAAGTAAATACTGATTTGTATACAAAATATTGAGTTTGTGGATTGAACCGGAAGTGCCGCCATCTTGAAACGTGAAAAATCACAAAGGCTTTTTTGCTATTTTACTTACAGACACGGGAGTTATATTTTCTGAATCCTTCAAGGATGGCCTAAAAAACGTTCGGAGTAGAATTTTGATTTAGGTCAATTGATGGTCGCCATTTTGAAGTGAATGTGAAAAATAGAAGCAATTTGAAGGGCCGAGAATTTGGAAAACAATAACTCTCCTTCTAATTGAGCTAGAATGTTCAAACTTGATGTAGACGTTCACTAGGTCACTGTCTTGATTGAGTTCAAAGATGAGCATTTTCTGCTTAGGGTAAGCAGAGATAAGCAAGCTGATTTGTTGATTCTTTAGGGCACGATAACTTTGGTTATAATGAAGGGAGGGCGATGAAACTCTTGTCAATCGAAAGTCTAATAGCTAACCTGTTGTGTGAAATCATTGTATCATTTTTTCTTAAATGTCCGGGGTAGCCGAAAAAAAGAGATTGAAAATCCAAAAAGTCGTATTTTTACAATTTGGAGCATGTTTAAAGATCTTTCTCGTAAAGTCAACATGTGTTTCCTGCAAATCGGATTTCTCAGAATCTAACCATAGGATGTTTCTGAAACTTTGACCTACCCCCCCAAAAATGGGTGGTGAGTATTGATTAAATATATTTTTAAAACGTTATAAGCATTCGAAATCACCGAATTTTACGAACTAGTGAATTTGACCTGCATTACTGTAACTCTGTGACTATTTGACCTATTTTACTAATTCTTTTTTCTTTGAGTACCCTGACAAAAATCATTTTCAACTGCAGTTTCAGATTTTCGAATTTCGAAAATTCGTCGCTGTGATTTCGAACCGAAAGTTAAGACCAACTTGACAACTTTTTTAATAGTTGTACGATTTTCATGAAATTTAGTATGTAAGTAGATCTTACCGATGCAACTTTAAAGATGTCCTTAGAAATTTTCTAGATTATCTCCCCTTGGTGAAATTAGGGATCAAAGTTTTAAAAAAAATCGAAGAAATATAGGTCAGAATGACCTGATTTTTGGGGGGGATACTAGATAAGTAAATACTGATTCGTACACAAAATATTGAGTTTGTAGATCGAACCGGAAGTGCCGCCCTCTTGAAACATGATAAATCACAAAGGCTTTTGCGATATTTTACTTACAGACCTGGGAGTTACATTTTCGGAATCCTTGAAGGAATGCCTAATTTCTATCAGATCAGAATTTTGATTTCGGTCACGTGATGGTCACCATTTCGAACTGAATATGAGAAAAGGTGAAAAATCGACATTAACGAGCACGTGAATGAAAGCAATAGGCCGTAGTTTGGAGAATATGTCTCCTATTTCCAAAATGAATACATTTCTGGATAGCCGGGATCAGGGTCGAAATATTGTTGTTTGAAAATGTCACATTTTCGAATTTTGTCTTTGATGTTTTTCGTGCCGATAAAGTTGTTTACGATTGAAAAATCATAAAAACTTCGCTATATTTTGACCGATTTTAATGATTTTTTTGTTTGTTGATGAGATTATTTACATGACCCATGCCATGTGACAGGAAGTGACTGTTAATATGAAAGCTTTAATATCTGCTTTGCAGATCTAGTTATTATTTTCTTTTTGTGTGTTCTATCCACAAATCAGATTTCTCAGAATTTACCTATCCCCCCCAAAATGGGTGCTGCCTGTTGATTAAATATATTTTCAAAACGTTTTACGAATCCAAAATCACCGAATCACCTAATTTAACGACTGATTTTACTAATTCTTTTTTCTTTGAATACCTTGAAAAAAATCATTTTCATCTGCAGTTTCACATTTTCGGATGGTGGCTGTTGATTAAATATATTTTCAAAACGTTTTATGAATCTGAAATTGCTGAATTTTACGAACGAAAAAACTGACAATGCATAGTCGTAACTTTGTTATTTTTTTACCTATTTTACTAATTCTTTTTTCTTTGAATACCTTGAAAAAAATCATTTTCATCTGCAGTTTCACATTTTCGAATTTCGAAAATTCGTCGCTGTGATTTCGAACCGGAAGTTTAGACCAATTTGACAACTTCTTTAACCCTTTGAACACTGACTTTACATGGGGTGTTGCACGTCCCTCCCTGGATTTACAGGACGTCATATTAATTATGACGTCAACGTAATTGGAGCTTGAACATGCCCCAAGCCGCAAAACCGACATTTCGGGTATATGCGATACAACGTCAAGCCGGTTTTGCGGCATTTCGGGTTTTAAGGGTTAATAGTTGTACAATTTTCATGAAATTTAGTATATATAAGCAGATCTTACCAATGTGACTTCAAAAATATAATTAGAAATTTTCTAAATTATCTCCCCTTAACAAATTTAAGGATCAAATGTTTCAAAAGAATCAAAGAAATATAGGTCAGAATGACATAATTTTTTTTTTTGATACTAGACAAGTAATTACTGATTCGTACACAAAATATGGAGTTTGTGGATCGAACCGGAAGTGCCACCATCTTTAAAAGTGAAAAATCAATAAATTATCTCCCCTTGACAAAATTAAGGATCAAATTTTTAAAAAAAAATCAAAGAAATATAAGTTAGAATGACCTAATTTTTTTAATAGATACTAGACAAGTAATTACTGATTCGTACACAAAATATTGAGTTTGTGGATCGAACCGGAAGTGCTGCCATCTTGAAACGTGAAAAATCACAAAGGCTTTTGCGATATTTTACTTACAGACATGGGAGTTACATTTTCGGAATCCTTGAAGGAATGCCTAAAAATCTATCGGATCAGAATTTTGATTTCGGTCACGTGATGGTCACCATTTTGAAGTGAAAGTGAAAAATAGAAGCAGTTTGAAGGGCCGAGAATTTGGAACACAATAACTCTCCTTCTAATTGAGCTAGAATGTTCAAACTTGGTGTAGATGGTCACTGGGTCACTGTCTTGATTAAGTTTAAAAGATGAGCATTTTCTGCTTAGGGTAAGCAGAGATAAGCACCCTGATTTGTTGATTTTTTAGACCACGATAACTTTGGATATAATGAAGGGAGGGCGATGAAACTCTTTTCAATCGAGAGTCTAATAGCTAGCCTGTTGTGTGAAATCATTGTATCATTTTTTTTTTAAATGTCCGGGGTAGCCGAAAAAGGAGATTAAAAATCCAAAAAGTCGTATTTTTACAATTTGGAGCATGTTTCGAATTTCGAAAATTCGTCGCTGTATTTCGAACCGGAAGTTGAGACCAACTTGACAACTTCTTTAATAGTTGTACGATTTTAATGAAATTTAGTATGTAAGTAGATCTTACCGATGCAACTTTAAAGATGTCATTAGAAGAAATTTTTAAAATTATCTCCCCTTGGTGAAATTAAGGATCAAAGTTTGAAAAAAAATCGAAGAAATATAGTTCAGAATGACCTGATTTTTTATTTGGATACTCGATAAGTAAATACTGATTCGTACACCAAATATTGAGTTTGTGACTTAAACCGAAAGTGCCGCCATCTTGAAACGTGAAACATCAATAAGGCTTTTGCGATATTTTACTTACAGATAGACAAGGGAGTTACATTTTCGGAATCCTTGAAGGAATGCCTAAAGATCTATTGTATCAGAATTTTGATTTCGGTCACGTGATGGTCACCATTTCGAACTGAATATGAGAAAAGGTGAAAAATCAACATTAACGAGCACGTAAATGAAAGCAATAGGCCGTTGTTTGGAGAATATGTCTCCTATTTCCAAAATGAATACATTTCTGGATAGCCGGGATCAGGGTCGAAATATTGTTATTTGAAAATGTCACATTTTCGAATTTTGTCTTTGATGTTTTTCGTGCCGATAAAGTTGTTTACGAGTGAAAAATCATAAAAATAGGTTGCCAGGCAACGAAACATACGCCCACAGCAGCTAAATCGTCCGGGCAGTCAACAAGGGTTGTCGCATATTTTTACTTTTTTTGGTAATGAAACATTTGTAATACACTAGAATCAGGGCCCTGATTCACAAAAACTTAAATCTCCTTAAAATCGTCTTAAACTAAAATTTCATCCTAACTTAAGATGGACGAGTTTCACAAAACGATTTTAAGCATTTTAGTTAAAATCCACTAAAATAATATTTTAAGTTGAAATCTAATCTTAACTTAAAATAGTGGCGTTTCACAAACCCATTTTAAGGACAATTTTAACTAAAATCAATTTTAACTTAGGATAGCCGTCACCCTGTCCTAACTTAAAATCAAGACATTAACAAACATTGATTAGAGCCACATTGTTATATATATTGCCACAAATAGATATAATTGGAATAATGATAATATTGTGAACGGCCCGGGTCACATAATTTTAATATTCCAACCATCATGCACAAAAACAATTCTCATTCAAATCCTTTTCACCCGTTTATTTTATTGCAAGTCAATTTAAGCATTTGGATGGTGCTCCATATTATTAGAACTCCAAGAAAAAAAAAAACACTCAAAGCCCTAGTAAACTAAACACTAAAAGAAAATAATTTATTCATATCCAATGTCTTGGAAAGAAGAGCGATCTTATCTATAAAGAAAATATGTTCGTGTACAATGGTTTAATATGACCCATTTCTTGGTAGTAGTATTTATGTATACTTTTGAGGGTTATGATGATATGTAAATTATACTAAAGAGATAAATCAATAATCTCAAATGTGTTTACTGAAAAATGTTATAGGCCTATATAGGCCTATTTGAAATTACATTTGAATATAAATTTATTATTATTTCTTAATGAAGTTTTACGTTAATAAAACAAAAATATTTGGCATTTTAGGAGCCAAAGCTATTTTATCTTTGGGGAAAAATCATTTAATTGAATAAGTATCATTTTCAAAGTATCATTGAAAGGTTGGGTCTATGAGAATGACATGTCAAATCTAGTCATCGGAACGTGGCTATTTGGTGTATTAATTTCAAAGTTGATAAATACTTTTAACAGACGAAAAATTACAACCTAGATTAGCTGTTTGAGTCACAAATATAATATGTTTGTGACAATTCTCCATAAAACTACAAATCCATGCGATTTAGTTTATCGATACACATTATTTCTATTGAAGCCTGCGAGTAAATCAAATTCCCATGTCACGAATCAATGTCTGACCGTGTGCAAACATTGCTTCAACGTATGAAACTCTCCCCATTGATATTGCAACCGTTAATTCAACCTGCCAACAGTTTTTAGTTTCGAAGCGTATTTGCTTTCACCGTAAGTACCCGCAGCGGAAATGTGCACTGCGCGGGCGCAGGCGATTTTAACTAAAATCTATTAAAATCGCATTTTAAGTTACAATCAATCTTCGTGAAACGCATAAAATTTAAAATTTCATTTTGATTTTAGTTAAAATCTATTTTAGTGATTTTAGCTTATGTTTTTGTGAAACAGGGCCCTGATTAAGAGCAACAACTCATTATGTAATTATCTGAAAATCATTAGAATTTGTCTGCTTTTTATAAAGTTTTGCCCCACCCTAACCATTAGTATTGGAAACATTTAACATCATGGATTTAGCTGTTCAGTTATCAAAATTCATTGAAAATCAAAATACTTGTTCGTTTCAACACTTTAAACTCTATGTATCAATCTGACTCTATGTATCAATCTGAAGTCAATCGGATGATAAGTTTGGCATCTATAGCGTCACAAGGTTTTTTGAAGTGATCAAGGGAGATAACTCTGGAAGTAATTATTTGAAATCACTGAAAATTAGTAGGGTTCTTCGTCTCAGACCTTAAACAGTGTGTGTAAATTTAAAGTCAATCGGATATTAACTTTGGTTTTTAGAGCATCCACAAGATTTTTTGAAGTGATCAAGGGCCATAACTCTGGCACTAATTATCGGAAATTGCTGAAAATCAATAGGCTTCTTTGTCTTATGATCTCAAACACTGTGTATAAATTTAAAGCCAATCGGATATTAACTTTGGCCTCTAGAGTGTCCACAAGATTTTTTGAAGTGATCAAGGGCCATAACTCTGGTAGTTATTATCGGAAATCGCTGAAAAACAATAGGCTTCATCTCATGACCTTAAACACCGTGTATAAATTTAAAGTCAATCAGATATTAACTTTAGCCTCTAGAGTGTCCACAAGCAATTGTGGACGACGAACCGACGGACGGACGGACGGGGGCGACGACAATATACGACCACATTTCAATGTGGGCGTATAAAAACTATATTTTGACAGATTTTAATATTTTTTTTTCCTTGATGAGATTATTTACATGACCTATGACATGTGACAGGAAGTGACTGTGAATATGAAAGCTTTAATATCTGCTTTGCAGATCTAGTTCCTATTATTATTATTATTTTTGGGGGTTTTTTCGTTTTATCCACAAATCAGATTTCTCAGAATCTAACCATAGGATCTTTCTGAAACTTTTACCTATCCCCCCCCCCCCCGAAAATGGGCGGTGGCTATTGATTAAATATATTTTCAACACGTTTTACGAATCCAAAATCACCGAATTTTACGAACGAAAAAACTGACAATGCATAGTCGTAACTTTGTTATTTTTTGACCGATTTTACTAATTCTTTTTTCTTTGAATACCTTAATTTGTAAATTCACAAATACAATTGTTATTGATGGCGGGAGCGGGTAAATAACCCAGAAAACTAGATTATAAGAAACAAGATATATGTCCATTTGTTTCGTTAATTTCTAATAAATAAATTGTTGAGTTTTATTTACACCGGGAAAATTGTCAATTCATTGCAAATGGACGTTTCCCCAACGGTCGTCGGCAATACAGAAGATATTCAACAAATATGCAATTCATTCAAGAATTTTAGACACTATGCTAAGATTCTAAATCGGAACATAATTTCTAAAACTGGGAGATAGAAATTAAATATTTCACACAAAAACAAACGCCGTTCGTTTTCTAGATGACACCCGGCAAACTAATTAAAAGACAAGAAAAGAAAACCGCATTGCATTTCTAATCACCCGTAAGTTTCTAGACGGCTCTCGGTAAAGTGGTAATTTGGCGTAAAAACTAAACGCCGTTAGTAATTAAACACTCTGTTCATTTCTAGACAACGTCCGGGAAAATAAGGCCTAAAAACTAAACCCCTTTCAAATCCAAAACATCCCGAGAAACTGGACGGTTTTTGATGAATCTTGACGGTATTTAACACATTCTTGACGTGTATTAGATTCTAGATGATAAGGGTAGTTTCTTACCTTTTTCCGTAAAAACTTGAAGATTCCCGGTCCCTAGTGATTTGAGTGAGTAGTTATCTATGTGCCACCAATTTGCGTGTGACAAGCCCTGACAAACAAACTATCATGAGCTAATGAACAGATGTCCAGACAAACTGATGAACAGGAGTTATTTACTAGATTCCAGGAGTCCTTGTATAGAAGTCTACATCATAATGTATTCTTTTTTTTTTGCTTGAAGAACATTTATGGCAACAATGTTGTGAACTTTATTAGAAACATTTGTTGACTACAGCTCAGTTTCATATCTTAAACCACAAATGTTTATTTTCCAGGAGTTTCAAGAAGTAATCTTGTTTTTCCAGTATTTTCCAGTAATGGAAATCATATTTTCATTTTTCCAGTATTTCCAAGGAGCTTCAATTAATGTGTGAACCTTGCAATATACATACACATGAAAATGTGACTGCATAAAGTCCTGATACATGCATGTGAGGTTTTATTTATTTTAACATAAGTGCATATCATAAAGAAGTAACAAGAAAGATTTGATCATAATTCCTCGTGCCCTTCAGCTAAATCTACATATAATTCTTCTCACCCATGGGTAGCCTATATAATTCAAATCTATCTGAAAAGTAAGTGATGCAAAAGGATTAGTAGTAGCTGGGCTTACCTCTTTAATAAAGTCTACCATATCGCCAAGTTGTAATTCAAGTTCATCTTCATTTTCTGGTTTATATTCATATATTACTTTACATTTCTTCTTCTCAACTATAATAAAATAAATAAAGATATCCTTGTTGCAGATCATTTAAATTTAAACATATTGAATTTAATTTCAGAGGTAAATCTTTTCCCCTTTCGATTTTAGATGTGGTTTTGCAAAATCAGATGACTGATGTCAGGATATGTGTTTATCAAAATTTTAGCACCAAATCCTGGGTGCCCTTTCATAAATAAATATCTCCAAATATATGATAATTATACCACAATATTATATATACAAGCCTTAACTTAGTTTCTCCCATTTATCGTTATTAAATAAATCGTCATGTAACAAGATATAAATAACCGAACAGAAGGTCTCAAAAGGCTGAATATCGAGAGGGTACATCCTCTCGTTACCCAATAAATTGCTTCACACCAAATTTGAAAAAATAGGTTGCCAGCAAATGAAAAATATGCCCATACAGCAGCTTAATCGTCCGGGCAGTCAACAAGGGTTGTCGCATATTAAGTAATTATCAGAAAATCGTTAGAATTTGTTTGGTTTTTATAAAGTTCTACCCCATACTAACGTTAAGTATAGGAAACATTTAATATTAATGGATTTAGCTGTTCAATTATCGATTTTCAAGAAATTCACACTCAACCATCATTAATGTGTAACGGGGATATAGTCAAACGTTTTTTTAATTTGAAATAAAATTGTGACATCCATAGGGCCCACAAGTTAAAAAAAGATAGGTTGCCAGGCAACGAAACTTACGCCCACAGCAGCTATATCGTCCGGGCAGTCAACAAGGGTTGTTGCATATTTTTACTTTTTTCGGTAATGAAACATTTGTAATACACTAAAAACTGATTAAGAGTAACAACTCATTATGTAATTATTAGAAAATCATTAGAATTTGATTGGTTTTTATAAAGTTTTACCCCACGCTAACAATTAGTATATACATGAAACATTTAATATCATGGATTTAGCTGTTCAGTTATCTAAATTCATTGAAAATCAAAATACTTGTTCGTTTCAACACCTTAAACTCTATGTAATCTGAAGTCAATCGGATGGTAACTTTGGCCTCTATAGCGTCACAAGAATTTTAGAAGTTATCAAGGGAGATAACTCCGGCAGTAATTATTTGAAATCGCAGAAAATCAATAGGATTCTTCGTCTCATGAACTTAAACACCGTGTGTAAATCTAAAGTCAATCGGATATTAACTTTGGCCTCCAGAGCGTCCACAAGATTTTTTGAGGTGATCAAGGGCCATAACTCTGGCACTAATTAATGGAAATCGCTGAAAATCAATAGGCATCTTTGTTTTATGACCTTAAACACTGTGTATAAATTTGAAGTCAATCGAATATTAACTTTGGCCTCTAGAGCGTCCACAAGATTTTGTGTAGTGATCAAGGGCCATAACTCTGGCACTAATTATCGGAAATCGCTGAAAATCAATAGGCTTCTTCGTCTTATGACCTTAAACACTGTGTATAAATTTAAAGTCAATCGGATATTAACTTTGACCTTTAGAGTGTCCACATGATTTTTTAAAGAGATCAATGGCAATAACTCTGGCATTAATTATCGGAAATCGCCGAAAATCGATAGGCTTCTTCGTCTCATGACCTTAAACACTGTGTATAAATCTAAAGTCAATCGGATATTAACTTTGGCCTCTAGAGCATCCACAAGATTTTTTGAGGTGATCAAGGGCCATAACTCTGGCACTAGTTATCGGAAATCGCTGAAAATCAATAGGCTTCTTCGTCTCATGACCTTAAACACTGTGTATAAATTTAAAGTCAATCGGATATTAACTTTGGCCTCTAGAGCGTCCACAAGATATTTTGAAGTGATCAAGGGCCATAACTCTGGTAGTTATTATCGAAAATCGCTGAAAAACAATAGGCTTCTTCGTCTCATGACCTTAAACACTGTGTATAAATTTAAAGTCAATCGGATATTAACTTTGGCCTCTAGAGCGTCCACAAGATATTTTGAAGTGATCAAGGGCCATAACTCTGGTAGTTATTATCGGAAATCGCTGAAAATCAATAGGATTCTTCGTCTCATGACCTTAAACACTGTGTATAAATTTAAAGTAAATCGGATATTAACTTTGGCCTCTAGAGCGTCCACAAGATTTTTTGAAGTGATCAAGGGACACAACTCTGGCACTAATTATTAGAAATCGCTGAAAATCAATAGGCTTCTTCGTCTCATGACCTTAAACACTGTGTATAAATTTAAAGTCAATCGGATATTAACTTTAGCCTGTAGAGCGTCCACAAGCAATTGTGGACGCCGGACCGACCGCCGGACGGACGGGGGCGACGACAATATACGACCACATTTCAATGTGGGCGTATAAAAATGGGTTAAACACTGTGTATAAATTTGAAGTCAATCGGATATCAACTTCGGCCTCTAGAGCATCCGCAAGATTTTGTGAAGTGATCAAGGGCCACAACTCTGGCACTAATTATCGTAAATCGCTGAAAATCAATAGGCTTCTTCGTCTCATGACCTTAAACACTGTGTATAAATTTGAAGTCAATCGGATATCAACTTTGGCTTTTACAGTGTCCACAAGATTTTGTGAAGTGATCAAGGGCCATAACTCTGGCACTAATTATCGGAAATAGCTGAAAATCAGTAGGATTCTTCGTCTTATGACCTTAAACACTGTGTATAAATTTAAAGTCAATCGGATATTAACTTTGGCTTTTAGAGCGTCCACAGGAGTTTTTGAAGTGATCAAGGGCCATAACTCTGGCACTAATTATCAGAAATCGCTGAAAATCAATAGGCCTCTTCGCCTTATGACCTTAAACACTGTGTATAAATTTAAAGTCAATTGGATATTAACTTTGGCTTTTAGAGCATCCACAAGATTTTTTGAAGTAATCAAGGGCCATAACTCTGGCACTAATTATCGGAAATCCCTGAAAATCAATAGGCTTCTTCGTCTTATGACCTTAAACACTGTGTATAAATTTAAAGCCAATCGGATATTAACTTTGGCCTCTAGAGCGTCCACAAGATTTTTTGAGGTGATCAAGGGCCATAACTCTGGTAGTTATTATCGGAAATCGCTGAAAAAAAATAGGCTTCTTCGTCTCATGACCTTAAACAATATGTATAAATTCAAAGTCAATCGGATATTAACTTTAGCCTCTAGAGCGTCCAGAAGCAATTGTGGACCGTCGGACAGACGGACGGACGGGAGCGACGACAATATTTGAAGCAGAGATCAAGAGGAAACTTTATATTCCAGCCATATCTTACTTGTCACTGAATTGTTTTGGGCGTTGGTCACATCTGATGTTCTTAAGTTGTGAATCTTATGATCCCCTACTTTTTACACCTTGGTTTTTGTTTGATTGGGCCCTGATTGATGTCTGCAATAACACGACATAGATCACTATTAGTATCAGAGATCAAGAGGAAACCCTGCCATATTTTACTGATTGTCACTGAATTTTGGGGGCATTGGTCATATCTACTGATGTTCTTAAGTTTATTTACCACCAAAATATTCATTCTCAAGTTAGTGGTTGTGAATTCTATGATCACTCTCTACATTTAACACCGTGTTCCAATGTCGCACTTTCCATGTTAATTAAATTTCTAATTAGGGGTCATTGAGTGGACACCAGCATTATCCTCTTCTTAAGTACACTGGCCACCAGAAATTTCTTTCTTAAGTTGATGATAATGATTTCTGATATCATTCCGTACAATTTAGGCTTGGTTTCATGCTCGCACTTTTTATGTTGATCACAATTTAATTACCTAGGGGGGCCAAGTGATATTTTCGTTATTGTTGAGATTATGTGATACTTATAGCTATAAGTATAACTTCATTAATTTTGTATGTCATATTTTTGCTCCTAGCAGTATAAAACATGTCCATGCAGTTTTGTGTTACATACCTGATATAAATCACGAGATAACGAAAAAATAGTTCAGAGTAAAATCGAAAAATTGCAAATTGGTGACCTTTGACCTCTTCGTAAGTTACCTTTCTGTCACCACGGTCTGTGGTTGAATTAATTATGGGTCACTTTAACAATGATATGACATCTTAGCGCATAGTCCTCTTAATTAGCAGTCTATAAGAATAAGACTTACGGGAATAATGTGTACTAATGGTAACATGCAAGCGCTGAAATAAGCGGCCGGACGCAGACAATTGACCCCCGGGCGAATTGACCCCCTTTGACAGGCCAAATTGCCTTTCGTCCGAACATAATTGTCCGACTGAGTTTGGTTAAAACAGTAAGCCAAAAATTCGCGAATTCGAGTCGATCGCTAATTATTACTAGACTCGAAAATCCAGCCACAAAAGTATCAACGACCCGAGTTATAGTGAAAATGTTACTATTTAGATCTAGGCTGCGTGCAGATAAAATAAAATCAATAATTTTTAGAATCGGCTTTTTGACGCTGGTTGTATCAACGACCCGAGTCCTAGTGAAAATATAACTATTTTTTAAAGAATCGGCTCAAAATCCAGGCCCAAAAATATCAACGACCAGAGTCATAGTGAAAATGTTACTATTTATATCTCGGCCGCGTGCAGATAAAATAATCAATAATTTTTAGAATCGGCTTTTTTATGCTGATTATATGAACGAACCAAGTCATAGTAAATATATTACTATTTTCTTTGGAATCTCCTCTTTCACGGTGGTTATATCAACGACCCGAGTCATAGTAAAAATATCACTATTTACATGTATCTCGGCCGCGTGAAGATAAAATAATGAATAATATTGAGAATTGGCTCTTTTACACTGGTTATTCGAGTCTACGTGTAGTAGCTAGCTTTGCGTTACTTTCGTATATGATTAGCTCTAAATCACACCGAACATGACATGTAATTATACAAATTATTAGTAATAATATTTAAAATGTTACAAGAAAATGTTCAAGTTGACTATGGATGTAATTAGGGAGAGACTTTTTATACGAAAATTAAAATATCTCACTTTATTGGACAATTCCGATGTGAATGTAAATAGAAGAGCCTTGAAAACATGTCGAATAAAATAACTTCTTATTATCCCGGCTAGTAGGACCGTTTTCAGAAAATTTTAAGACTGGTACTGTGTCTAATGTCTCTCAAAATGACACTTCACTAGTTCGAAAATTACATACAATAAAAACCGTAGAACATACAAAGACGACGATGGTTTTGAGACTACACTAAAATGTGAACTCTGTAAAATATTTTAAAATATCAAATATATGAGGGAATTTTCTATAGTATGGAATAATGGTATTTGTCAGGCTGAAAATCTGAAATGTCCGGCCGAAAATCAGTTCAGCCTGACATGATGTCAGGCTGAACCTTAGCAGTTATTTCAAGGCTTGGTAACATGTATATAATTAATACTATAAGCTTATTGTATTAATTATATACATGTTACCATTTATTGTCATAAATGTTTATATTTCACAGGTTTCAACATATAACATATTCCTCAATCTTAAGTCATCTTACATTTTATGTTCATTAATTCCAATAAGATAGTAGTCTACATGGATAAACTGTCAATATACAAAAACATAATTATTGAATATATAGTAATTTAGTTTAGAATTATCTAATACAAAGTTGTTGATGTATCGCCCTTATCAAGTTCTATTTTGGTGCAACAAATATTTTGCTAGAAATTACGGTTGGGTTTTTAACGACCAGTTAATCGGTTCCAGAATTTTGAACCATAACATCCTTCTTGATATACCATATTTTTATACTACTTGCGAACGAGGGGTGGCCATTTTGTTTGGCAGTTTTGGTCTGGTTAGAGTGCCCACAAGCTAAAACCATGATTTTTCGTGAGCCATAATCCATGAAATTATAGTCCAATACATGCCAATATCGAAAGGCATCAAGATCTTGGGGAGATAGACCTATATTTCAAGTTTCGTTAATATCAGATAAAAATTGTGACCTGGGCAGACGTCCGGACAGACAGCACAATATGTCCACATGAAATTAGGTTTCCACTACATATATTATATTATATACTTATAAAATTTACAATATAAATCATGATTGCTCATCTTACCCTTCCTCTTTGGAGGTGGTCCAGCTAAACCCATTGGAGCAAAGTCTCGGAAATTACTGGCCAACTCTCTCACAGACTTTCTCTGTGGTGCTTCTCTCTTTGATAAACCACCTTTATCAAGAATAATCTGGCCTTTATCAGAACTTTTTAATATCTACACACGAAAAGAATTGGTTTCAAACATCATACAAATAATGGCTACTACCAACCAACAATTAAATCTACATAAGAATACACCCACACAGCAACTCTCTCAAATGCAGCTTATCCGAAAGGAAAAAACTGGATTGGGGGTGGGGGGGTTGTTAAATCAAAAATTTTCTACCTTCTATACGAGGACCTACTCAATTTATGTGGTGTGATGTACTCGTCATGTGTGAACAAAATTTGGGGGATCAGACCCCTCTAACGCCCCTGTACATACCCCCTGAAGGTTCTTACCCCTATTTTGACCCGAAAATAGCAGTTTTTGGCATAAGCCACAGAAATATGTCAAAGGTGGTTTGTATGTTGTCTTTTTATAAGTTTTGATTATTGACTTCATAATTATTTTCGATATTCCAAAATGGTGGAAATTCAAAATGGCGATCAAAATGACCAGATCTTTGTTTATTTCTAATGTATGGCTTGTAATATGTCTTTTTATGGGTTTTCGCTGCTGTTAAGTCTTAATCAGATCTTGAAAAATAGTTTTGATCATCCAATATGCCCGAAATTCAAGCTGATGATACAAACATGGCCGCCATTTTGAACAAAGTTTTTAGTAATTCGAATATATGGCTTGTAATATGTCTTTTTGTAGGTTTTCATTGCTGCAAAGTCTGAATTGGACCGTGAAAAATAGATTTGACCATCCAATGGCGGATATTCAAGATAGTGGATACAAACATGGCCGCCATTTTGTAAAACTCATACTAGTACATAATCTAGTGACAACTTTAACCCCCCGCCTCAAATTAAGTGATTAAAATGCTATGATGTCCATGTAATGGTAATGTCTGTATATTTGTGTCTATAACTGATGTCCATGTAATGGAAATGTCTGTATATTTGTGTCTATAACTGTGTCTATCATGTAATTAGATTAACTAGATGCACACGTATGCACTGCAGTTGTCTCATCCCATGCACGATTTGCACATTGGCGTAACATTCGTGTAATTTTCAGATTTTGTTATCGTAATGTACTAGTCATGTTGTCCTATGTGTACCTCCAACATGTACAGCTTATCAAACACACCAACTTGCTTTCAGCAAGGAAAGACCTGGCAGACAGAAAGTATATGGAAACTGCAGGCTTTTTAAGTGGATGGTCATCATCAATTTGATGTACCTACTTACGGCGACTAGTGCTAGACAAGATCAGCGAAGTAAGGACTCTGCCGAATCTATTCTATCAGAAATTTTACAAGAACATTTTACACGTCTATTTAAAATAGTTTGTGAGGAATAAGATGTGGGAATTCCTACAAGATCAGCACAATCAGGAAAACAGTTTTGCGAACGTTTCGTCGACAAACAATAGGCGAAGACAATGGAAAGACGACATCATGATATGCAGTCCTTTGAGAAAATGAGAGCTAAAATAGAAACAAAAAATGTACTTTCATCATGCCATAGTGGCCCATAATCGATATCACTTTTGGATGGGTTCACATCATCTTCATCTTCATCTCAGAGAGTACTAAAGACTATTGCTTACTCAGACTGTTTTTTTGCTTCTATTTTAGCTCTCATTTGACTCAAAGGACTGCATATCATGATGTTGTTTTTCCAAAACTGTTTTTGCTGATTGTGCTGATCTTGTAGGAATTCACATTCGTTTTCGATCATCTTGACACCATACATTCCACTTAAAAAGCCTGCAGTTTCCATATACTTTCTGTCTGCCAGGTCCTTCCATGCTGAAGATCAAGATGGCGTTTTTGATAAGCTGTACATGTTGGAGGGTACACATAGTACACTAGTACACTACGATAACAACATCTGAAAGTACACAACTGTTGCGCCAATGCTCTGCAAATCGTGCATGGAATGAGACAATTGCAGAGTATACATTTAGCTAATATAGTTACATGGTAGACACAGTTAGAGACACAAACATACAGACATTACCATTAATTACATGGAGATCATATGAGCACTTTAAACACTAAATTTGAGCTTTTTTTCAAGATGTCACCTGATTATGGATGTGTTTGTTCAAAATGGTGGCCATGTTTGTATCCACCATCTTGAATATCCGCCATATTGGATGGTCGAAACTATTTTTCAAGATCTGATTCAGACTTTGCAGCAGCGAAAACCCATGAAAAGACATATTACAAGCCATACATTAGAAATAAACAAAGATCTCCAGCAAAATGGGGGTCATTTTGATCGCCATTTTGAATTTCCGTCATTTTGAAATATCGAAAATAATTATTATAAAGTCAATAATAAGACTCAGCATCATTACAAACTTGTAAAAAGACAACATACAAACCACCTTTTACATATTTCTGTGGACTATTACGCGAAAAAAACGATATTTTGGGGTCAAAATAGGGGTAGGAACCTTTAGGGGGTATGTACAGGAGGGTTAGAGGGTTCCGATCCCCCAATTTTTTTTTGTTGAATAATCAGTATAGTAGGCCTCATGTTTCTAAGGGGTCCTCGATCGAAAGTAAAATTATCAACCCCCCTAACTGGATGTTGATCAAATTTAATGAATTTGAAAAAGCAACTCGCAAAACTCTTAGGGTAATATCAGTAGGTATCATTCTCTCGTAACCCCAATGCTTCCCTCCAAATTTAAAAGAAATCCATTAAAAATCAATAGCCTGTATTGCTTTCAGATGAAAGATATGCCCCCATTTTGCAAGAGATGGACAAGGAACGTGGCAAATCAAAAAGGCTCATACACTCATCGTTCCAATGCTCCACATTGAATTTGAAAAGGAAATCACTGAAAAAATTATTCAAGATTTACCATTAGAATTTAGTATATCTTACACATGCTGACAAAGGATCTGTTTTAACCAGCGGCTGGCAGGCAGGATATGCCCACATTTTATAAGAGATGGATAGAGAACAAGCAAATAACAAAAACGATTTTTGTACAATCAGGGGCATAAATCCAGAAAGTTATGGTCTGAAATACACAAATATCAAATGGGACTGGAATTTTTGGAATATAAATATATGTTTTAAGTTTCGACAAAATTGGATAAAAATTGTGCCTCAAGAAGGTCCAAATTACAAATTTGCATACAAAGAGTGGCCATTTTGTCAGGCGGTTTCATTTCAATTTTCCCGAAATTCTAATTCAACCTTCAGTATGGTGGAATGGTGATACATCTAAATGGTTTTTAAAATCGGAAAAAAAATGCGATTTTTCAACCAATCAAGGGCCATAATCCAGGAAGTTTGTGTGAATATCAAAAGGAACCAAGATCTTTAGGTTATAAACATGTATTTCAAGTTACATCAAAATCGAAACAAAATTGTGACCTTTTGAATGTCGAAACGCTAATCATAGTCCATAATTCAGGAAGTTACAATCTGAGATGCGCTAAAGCAACCAAGATCTTTGGGTTATTAACATGCATTTCAAGTTTCATCAAAATCTGATCAAAATTGTGACCTCTATAGGGTCCAGAAGCTAAAAACACGATTTTCGTATAATCAGGGGCCATAATCCACGAAGGTACGATCTGATACAGGCCAATATGGAAAGGAACCAAGATCTTAGTGAGATAAACCTATATTTCAAGTTTCAAGAAAATGTGGACGCATAAAAAGGCAATTTTTCCTACAATCAGGGGCCATAATTCAGGAATTTACTATCCCATATGGGCAAATATGGAGAGGAACTAATATCTTTTGGTTATAAACGTGCATTTCAAGTTTCATCAAAATTGGTTCAAAATTATGAATTCTATAGGGTCCACAAGCTAATAACGTGATTTCTTCAGACAATAAGGGGCCATAATCCATGAAGTTTGGCATGAAGGTTTATTGACTAAATTGGGACAATATGGAATGAATAAAAAATTATGTAATTGGATTAAACACTATTTAAATAATAGACAACAATGTGTAGTTTTAGAAGGTTTCAAATCAAATTATTTGCAAACTAATTCTGGAGTTCCCCAAGGCAGTGTACTGGGTCCTTTTCTATTTTTAATTTACTTAAATGATATCTCCGATAATATTACTAACAACATACGACTATTCGCCGATGATACTTCACTTTTTACCATTATTCATAATGATCCCCTAAGTAGCGCGAACTCTTTAACTGAAGATCTGAATATTATCTCGTCATGGGCTAAACAGTGGTGTGTAACTTTCAACCCTAATAAAACTAAAAATATTACTTTTACTAGGAAAAATACAATCCATCCAGATGTTGTTTTCGAAAATACAAAAGTTGAAAATGTAAACACGCATTGTCATTTGGGATTAACTTTTCAGTCTAATGCATCATGGTCAAAATTTAACACATTTCAAATATATACCAGAAAGCTTGTGGTAGACTAAATATCTTGCGCATACTGAAATATAAGATTAATAGAATTTCACTTAATAAAATTTATCTTGCTTTTATTCGCCCGATTTTAGAATATGCTGATATTGTATGGGATAACTGTTCAAAGAAGGATTCTGACCTATTAGAAAGTGTTCAAACTGAAGCAGGTAGAATAATAACTGGCCTTAGAAGAAATTCATCTAAAAACAATTTATACCAAGAGCTAGGGTGGGAATCGCTGTCTAATCGTAGAATAAAACACAAATTAATTTACTTATATAAAATAAAGAACAACCTAGGCCCAAATTATCTGACAGAAATCTTTAAAAAATTTGAATCCTTAGTACCAATTTATAATCTTCGTAATGAAAATCAGAACCTCAATCCACCATTTTGTAAAACCAAATCTTATTCTAATAGTTTCTTTCCCTGCACAATTAAACTCTGGAACAACTTACCGGAAAACATTAAAACCTCCCAAACTTTAAGTTCATTTAAATTGGGCCTTTCACGTTTATACCCAATACTTAAACCACTATTATATTATAATACTGGAAATAGGAAAGAAAATATTATCCATTGTCAATTAAGAAATAAAGCTAGTAACTTAAACAACCACTTATTCCACCATTTTTTGAGCGAAACAAAAGTGTGCCCTAGATGTAATTCTAAAGACGAAGATAATTACCATTATTTTCTCATATGTCCAGTCTATTCCGCCCAAAGAACAATTCTCCAAAATAATTTACAAAACCTCAAACAAAATGTTACAATTAACCTAATCCTATATGGCAACCCCGACCTTTCAGATGATACCAATTTTAACATATTTAATATAGTGCAAAAATACATTAAAGATAGCAAGAGATTTTAGCAGCCTAATCATCTAATATGTTATCTACACTATGAAATCCTATTTATGTTATATAAATTTCATAATCTAAAATGAAAATGTATTACTCTACGATTAACCTCCAAGAAATGTAAATATGTTTGTAACTCACTGTCTATATATATGTCCACCCTTGTCTATTGTAAACATAAGATATAATTGTTTTATTTGTTAGGAGAGAACTTATATAGGCATTTGCCTGTTGTTCAATCCAATTCAGTTTATTGAATAAAATACTGTTTAAACTAAGTTTCAATCCAATACATGTCAATGTCGAAAGCAGCCAAGATCTTACGGGGACAAACCTATATTTAAAGATTCGTCCAAATCGGATAAGAATTATGATCTGTGGAGAATCCACAAACAATTGCATACAGATGGACGGACAGGTGTGACGGCATAATACGTCCACATGAAAATGCTGGCAGACAAAAAAAGTGTTCTTATTCAAGTAGGTGGAAAAAGTGATTTTGAGATTATGATTATACATTTGATATTATTGGTTTTTATACGCCCACATGGAAATGTGGTGGTATATTGCCGTCGCCCCCGTCATTCCCTCCACAATTTATTGTGAACACTCAATTGACACAGTGTTTAAGGTCATGTACACAGTGTTTAAGGTCATGAGACGAAGAAGCCCATTGATTTTCGGCAATATCCGATAATTACTGCCAGAGTTATGACCCTTGATCACTTTGAAAAAACTTGTGAATGCTCTAGCGAATCAAATTTATAAAATTTGGAAAGTATATCGTATTACTTTTCGTAAAAATGACAGAAGGATGATGAAACATCTCGTGTAAACAGTTTCTAGTTACCCCACTACTGCACTCTGAGCTGAGTAGAGAGTCGTTGTCATAGAAACCATTGCCGATTGTTGATGATTGATTATCCAGTCAGCAACACTTGTATGCTATAGTACAAACTATGCATCTGGATAATATTTCTTTTATTAACTAAATGATGGAAGGGAAAATGGTTTTACAAGTTTCGATAGCTTTGATAATTTAGGCTACTCCAATAAAACTCTATAAATTTGAAACGTATCACAAAACATATTATAACCAGATTAATTGACATTGGAAATCATTGTACGAGTCGTTTGTCAATCTACGAATGAATAAAAATTTTGCCCGTTTCGTGAAAGACAATTTTTCATTACAACTATATGAACTGGGGAATTTTCAGATTTTTAGTGACGTAGTAGAACAATCATAATTTCAAGCACTGTTCCACTTTACTAATTAATCATGCAACAAATAATTAAATTCTCAATAGATTGTGTGTACCAGTATTTTTAACTCCTCAGAAGCCCTACCCAATTATTCCTTCAATAAACATTGTTTTTGTCTTTCATGATTTTCCTGAGATCAAATAAATCAATGACATACATCTACATAAATAACCACGACATTTGAGGCATTTTAATGTATAATATTTTTTAATGGGCCACTATCAATAATTGTATCTGCATTGCCGATATGTTTCACTGTCAACATCTGATATCAGTAAAACCCAGTGGTGGCCATATTGATCCATCACTAATCACAACATATACTGTATTTACTCTAGGCTGGTTATGCTTTTATTAATTTTAATAATCGCATTGATTAGTTTTAAAGATGGGTTCCCAACAAAGTATTTATTGGGTGGTTATTGCCAATAAAAGTATGGCAATTTTGGTATACAGTAGAACTTGCTCGGGCGTGCACTCCTAATCAGCGAACACTTGCTTCAACGAGCACCAAAAAATCCCCCCGAGCGATTTTTAAGTAATTTAACCTCTACTAAACACGCACCTGTTCAACGCGTGCAACGGGCACCACGATTAATTCCCTCCGTAAAAATTCTACTGTTTCAACGGTCACTCCTCTAACAAAACATCGCCCATTCAACGGCCATTGTTGAATGATACCATCTTGTCGTTCTTTCTTTGAAACACTCTCGCTAATCCCGTGAGTAGTAGTTAATTAACTGGACCCCCACTGATCAGGTAAAAAGAAATGTAAAAATAACAATCAACCCGGGATTAGCTGTTAATTAATCTTTTGTTTTATTAACACTTAACGGAACATTATTTGATACTGATTGAATAAAATGAAAGTACGGAGTTTTTCCATTGCAACTTTGGTGTTAGACTTTTTAGCGCCCCCTATAATATTACATACAGAGTTACACCCCCTGTAAATCGGTGATAAAATCATCGATGGATTTTTTGTTGATGTGCTTTTTTGATAAAATAAAATTAATTCATCGATTTGCTTCACAAAAATGGATAAATATTATCGAATGCATCACAATGGTAGAAAGTAGTATCGAAGGTTGGTACAAAATGACAAGTTTACAGAAGTTATGTTCGAGATTTGAGTAGGCTAAAGAATTTTCGTTCGGCGCAAGATTCAACGGCGCTCAAATTTATCGATGCAAGTATTGATGTTCGCTCCCAATGCACCCAAGTGTAATTAATTTATGTCAGCACAAAAAGCGCCGAGATTTTATGAAGTGGTCGCGTAATCGCTAAAATAGTTGGGGTGGGAAATTCTCAAATTCACGGCATTTTGAAACGCTTTTAGACGCTATGAGTATGATGAAAGTAAAAGAAATATTGGAGGCCAGAGACCCAGTATTACTAAACAAACACGTATACACGACTACTTTTAATTCACAACTAGATAAAAAGTACATGTATTGTTATTGTTATACTACATGAATAAAACAATATATGCAATCTATATCTTTATTTTTTGTGGGAGGGGTTGGGGCAATATTGGATACCTCTAGTCAAAGAGCACCTCCATTAAGCAAGCATTTTTGAATTTCCCTTGGGTGCTTGCTTAATACAAGTTCTACTGTATATGGAAAGTGGAGATATTCAATCTTTCTAGAAAAATATTGAATTCCCTGAAAAACACTCATTGAGCGTATACAGGACAAAAATGTAGGTGTTCCCCTAATCGACAGTCCGACGATTAGGGCTATACCCACGCGTGACGTCGAAGGCTGCACGAGCACATTGGGCGCTTTGTGTACATGTTGATAAACTGTATAAAGAGTTAGACATACAACACTTTCTGAGATAAAAATCACGCAAAAAGACGCAGGCAGTGGATAATCTGAGAATCTAATTAGGATTTGATATTTGTAATAAACAGTCAGCGATGAGAGACAACAACGTCTTGTGTATGCGATGAATTCTCACCTGTCTCCGCCCATGGTTGCCATAGGGACGAAGAAGGGTAATCCCCTGACGCAAACATGACCTCATTTGATCGATTTTCATAGCGGGATATACTTGGCAATTACAGTGTTTTGAGAAGGATTTGAAGCAAAATTGTGATAAATTAGTTTGAATATGTTTTTAGTCCTAATAATATATCATCAAATCACCCAGTTTGTACCCGGGAAACCAACTTTAATAATCGCGTTTATTAGTTTTAATAATCGCGTTTACTAGTTTTAATAATCGCGTTTACTAGTTTTAATAATCGCGTTTATTAGTTTTATTAATTGCGATAATGAATCCTTCAAGAATGATTATTTCAATTATCACGATCAATTTTGATATTGCAATTATTAATTTTGCAATAATCATAATTAATCACAATTATTTTTGTATTGCAATAATCATAATTAATCACAATTATTTTTGTATGTATCGTTGCATCCTTAATTTACCATAACTCAAAAGGTGATCACCAAACTTTGAAGTGAGCAATTTAACTCACATGGATTGTTAAGTAAAATGTGAAGAAGTTTGGGTTGTTACTATAGCACCCGATTTTTAAAAATCGTTATTTTCTTATAATTTTTACATCAATATTTAGTATTGTATTATTTTGAAATCAGTAGCTATACTATCAGACAAGAGTTTAAACAGTCAATACAATCAAAAGATTAATGTGCCTTCTCTCTAGAGTTGGAAAGGAATTCCCATTTAAAACACATTCCTCGGTAAGCAAATTGCCCAGTTTGGCTGCTATCGAGGCAAAAATCAATCTGATTAAAATACAGATCCTATTTCGTTTCATTTTTATAGTTCAAAATTTCGTTTTACTTGTCTTTACTATATTAGGATCAAAAATATTTATTTAACTCGTGTTCTACTTTAAATGAAGGGTCAGCCAATTAAATTTTCTGTCGAATCAAGGGTTTGACTTTTTTTGCGCGGAATTCTGGGTAGGCATTATCAGCGATAGAAATCAAAACAAAGCAACAACGATTCTGATTGGTTAATCGAATGACTGAGGTTATACTGTTATAGGATCAACTGTCGCCATTTTGTCTGTCAATTTTGGTCCAATTTCCCGAAATTCAAACTCAACCCTCCTTACAGTGTAACAGTGATATAATCAAACGTTTTTTTAAATTGGATAATAATTGTGACCTCCAGAGGGACCACAAGCTAAAGAAAGGGGGATTTTGCGTATAACCAGGGGCCATAATTCAGGAAGTTACGATCCGATATGCGCAAATATCGAAAAGAACCAAGATCTTTGGGTTATAATCATGAATTTCAAGTTTCATCAAAATCGAATTAAAATTGTGACCTTTACAGGGTCCACAACCTTGATATACCATTTTTTAACCGTATTTGCGTACAAACGGCGGCCATTTTGTATGGCAATTTTGGTCTGATTTTCCCGAAATTCGAACTCAACCTTCCTTACGGTGTAACGGTAATATAATCAAACGTTTTTTTAAATCGGATAATAATTGTGACCTCCAAGCTAAAAAAAAGGCGATTTTGCGTATAATCAGGGGCCATAATTCAGGAAGTTACGATCCGATATGCGCAAATATCGAAAGGAAGCAAGATCTTTGGGTTATAACCATGAATTTCAAGTTTCATCAAAATCGAATCAAAATTGTGACCTCCACAGGGTCCACAACCTTGATATACCATTTTTTAACAGTATTCGCGTACAAACGGCGGCCATTTTGTATGGCAATTTTGGTCTGATTTTCCCAAAATTCGAACTCAACCTTCCTTAGGTTGTAACGGTGATATAATCAAACGTTTTTTTAAATCGAATAATAATTGTGACCTCAAAGCTAAAAAAAGGCGATTTTGCGTATAATCAGGGGCCATAATTCAGGAAGTTACGATCCGATATGCGCAAATATCGAAAGGAAGCAAGATCTTTGGGTTATAACCATGAATTTCAAGTTTCATCAAAATCGAATCAAAATTGTGACCTCCACAGGGTCCACAACCTTGATATATACCATTTTTTAACAGTATTCGCGTACAAACGGCGGCCATTTTGTATGGCAATTTTCGTCTGATTTTCCCGAAATTCCAACTCGACCTTCCTTAGGGTGTAAGGGTGATATAATCAAACGTTTTTTTAAATCGAATAATAATTGTGACCTCCAGAGGGACCACAAGCTAAAAAGGGTGATTTTTCGGACAATCAGGGGCCATAATTCAGGAAATTACATTCTGATAGCCGCAAATATCGAAAGGAACCAAGATCTTTGGGTTACAAACATGCATGTCAAGTTTCATCAAAATCTGTTCGAAATTGTGACCTCTATAGGGTCCACAAGCTAAAAACGTGATGTTTCAGACAATCAGGGGCCATAATCCATGAAGTTTTGATCCGATACATGCCAATATCGAAAGCAGCCGAGATCTTTTGGGGATAAACCTATATTTCAAGTTTCGTCAAAATCGGATAAGAATTGTGACCTGTAGAGAGTTCACAAACAAATTGTGGACGGACGGACGTCCGGACGGACAGGGGCGACGACATAATACGTCCACATGAAAATGTGGGCGTATAAAAAGGCGATTTTTCGTACAATCAGGGGCCATAATTCAGGAAGTTATGATCCGATATGCGCAAATATTGAAAGGAACCAAGATCTTTGACTTATAAACATGAATTTCAAGTTTCATCAAAATCGGTTCAATATTGTGACCTCTACAGTGTTCACAACCTTGACATACCGTATTTTTACACTTTTCGAGTACAAACGGCGGCCATTTTGTCCATCAATTTTGGTCCGATGTTCATGAAATTTCAACACAACCTTCTTTACGGTGTAACGGTGATATAATCAGATGGTTTTTTAAATCGGATAATAATTTTGGCCTCAAGAAGGACCACAAGCTAAAAGATAGGCTGGCACTGCCAGGCAGGATACATTTTTGAGAGATGGATAGAGAACAAGCAATACCGAAAGTGATTTTTCCTCATTAAGTCCTGTATTTCATACTGTATTGGGAGCAGCCATTTTGTTGGTCAGTTCCAGTCTGATATTAATGAAATTCGAAGCCGACAATGATTATGGTGTGACGGTACACAACCTAGAAATGTTACTTTTCGTCAAAATCGAATAAGAATTGTGACCTGTAAAGAGTCCACAACCATGATATACCATATTTTTACACTATTCGTGTACAAACGGCGACCATTTCGTCCGGCAATTTTGGTGCGATTTTCACGAAATTCGAACTCAACCTTCCTTACGGTGCAACTGTAAAAAATCAGAGTTTTTTTTTAAAATCAGATAATAATTGTTCGAGAGATAGACAGAGAACAAGCAATACTGAAAGTGATTTTTCCTAAAATCAAAGGCCATAATTCATTAAGTTACAATTTGATATGCGCAAATATCGAAAAGAATAAAGATCTTTAGGTTATAAACAAGCATTTCAGGTTTCATCAAAATCGTATTAAAATTGTGACCCTACATGGTCCATAACTTTGATATACCATACTTTTACACTGTTCGCGTACAAACGGCAGCCATTTTTTCTGGCAATTATGGTCCGGTTTTCTCGAAATTCAAACTCAACCTTCCGTAGGGTGTAACGGTGATAGAGTCAAACGTATTTTTAAATCGGATAATAATTGTGACCTCCAGTTTGAATTTCGGGAAAATCGGACCAAAATTGACAGACAAAATGGCCGCCGTTTGTACGCGAATACTGTTAAAAAAATGATATATCATGGTTGTGGACCCTGTATAGGTCACAATTTTAATTCGATTTTGATGAGGAAGGTTGAGTTCTAATTTCGTGAAAATCGTACCAAAATTGCCGGACGAAATGGTCGCCGTTTGCACGCGAATAGTGTAAAAATATGGTATATATCATGGTTGTGGACTCTCTACAGGTCACAATTCTTATCCGATTTTGATGAAAAGTCACATTTCTAGGTTGTGTACCGTCACACCATAATCATTGTCGGTTTCGAATTTCATTAATATCAGACTGGAACTGACCAACTAAATGGCTGCTCCCAATACAGAACATGAAATACAGGACTTAAAGATGTAGGAAAAATCACTTTTGGTATTCCTCTTTCTCTGTCCATCTCTCGAAAATGTGGGCGTATCCTGCCTGGCAGTGCCAGCCTATCTTTAAGTGATTCGGTCATCCAGGCACGTAAAATCAGGGGCGTACGACGCAAATAAACGAGAACTTTCGCGCGTAGGAATTACATATCATTGGAGCAACAATACAGTAAAATATTTTCAATAAGACAAACAGATTTTGATAATGTTACCAGCAAGAAGTATATTGTGGCGAGTAAAATCCAAAATATTTTCAACATTTGATTTGATTTTCATGTTATTCCATTTATATATTAATTCAGCAATAAAATTATTTTTTGCTTCATGTAATTTGAACATGCTATGTACAGAGTCGTCTTTATGATTAATAATGCAATTTTGGTTTGTAATGTTCGCTAAACATGATAACGTGTTGGAATAAATTCAAATTACAATGCAGAATTCGATAGGTTCTCAGAATATCAACTTTATTCAAATAATGAACCTCAATAAAATTCCATTCCCTTACAATATCTCACTTTTGCAATGTCTTCAGTTAAATATATCAATTCAAAATGTTTATAACACTACCTGAATCAATAATGGAAACCATTTCATTTTCACAAGACAAGTGCCAGTCTTCTAAAAATTTGACTAGAATGCTATAATTATATAAATTACCTCTGTCCCGTTGATTAGCGGATACTGTTCCGTATATTAGATACACTTGAAATTCATGTTTAAAATAATAGACACTAGACACACATTTAATGGAATACATTACTTAAAACGCCTAATCCATTTGTAAGTTACTTAATCCATTGGCAATTTAACCATAAAAAGAAAACGAAAAAAGCTTATTATATACATCTACAATCACTGAGTACCTGCGTAAGAGTAAGACAATTTTCTCTTACTAATTAAACAATCAATCCGAACAATATTAAAGAACTGTTAACAAAACAATTTGTGTCTCTTAAGATATCAGACGTTAGTCCTGTAGATTAAGGTTACGTAAGCTGCCAATGCCCATAGCATTAAGCACCTAGTGAGGAACTGTGAACATTCGGCCAGTAGGTTCCTCAATTACGTGAAGAATATTGGCGCCGTTCACCCGTACTCTTCCTAGCCTGATACTCTTTCATCCGTTCTGGTTTTGATTTTGCCATACGGAAAATGTAAAAGGAACCATTATCAATTGCGGACTTTAATCACAATATTGCAGAAAGCAGGGGAAAAAAGTTACTAATATTCTTGCAGTTTACTGGTTTGCTTAAACAACACTGTGTTACTGGCCTCTATAATTCGTTTATTTTCGATGAGCTACAAACATAATATTACACAAACGTATACTAATCTACAGGAACGCTAGAAATAATCTACGGGACAACCAAAATTATGCCTTTTGTTTTAACATACATTGGTTTTATGAAATACATACAATGTATTTATCAAATGTAAACTAGAAAGGCGACATGTGATTAATACATCACTGCTGCAAATGATTCTCATTAATCTTCACTTCATTTGATTAATTATATTTCTATGGGAAGTAGGCCTAATCAAGTATCACTTTTTGTCCTCCGAACATGCGATTGACCTGACATCTAATTGAGGAAGTTATAAATATTCTGATTTCTTGAAACAATTATAACAGATACAGTACTGTTGTTTCTCAAATTTTATTATAAGAATATACATAATTAATGTCTTAACTTTTTATTCACATATACTATAGACAATATAACTAATATTAAGGTTATCAGTTGGTCTTTCCTTATTTTTAAATTCAATATTTTGATTTAAAGTAATTGCCTAAAAGCATGATTGGTGTTGACTGTTTTATAGGCTTATTTAGAGAAACCTTGAGCAAAGATTTATACAATGAAGTCAGATCAAGAGAGAAAGAGCGAGAGAAAAATCGGGTTTAATGTCCACTAGACTAGAGCTGGGCAATATTTCGGTATTTCGATATAAAACCGTCACAGAAATAAAAACCGTGAAAAATACCGTCTTCAGAAAAATATCGAAAAACCGAACATACCGCGATATTCTGGATGATATTTAACATAAATATTGAAAAAAATGTTTTCTTTTTAATGTTATTTACGATATTTTATTGCTTAATGATGGAAAATACTGCTATTCATTCCACAAAGTTTGCAAATGCCGACATGGAAGGAGCTTGGTTTACACATTTCATTTACGTCATGTGGGGGGTTGGGATGGCCTAGTGGTTTAGAGTGCCGCGCTTCGACCTCTAGCTGGCCGGTCACCTCTGGCTTGCGGCTGTGGTTTCGAGCCCTGGTGTGAGCGTATGTGGCATGGAGATAGGGGCGCCTTCTCAACCTCGTGGGTTTCCTCCGGGCACTCCGGTTTCCTCCCACGGCTAAAGGCCCCTACGCGCAAGCGAATTATTGAAATAAAATTGAAACCATATGTTAGTCCCGAAATGACCTGGTTGTGTTGAGTGGACTTTAAACCCCATTTCTCTCTCTCTCTTTACGTCATGTGACTTGTCGCACACCTTTCCATCCGTTAGAATTACACCTGTTTCTGTTCAATTTCTAATCTTGACGAATTGTGAAGACTGATACTTTGATTTTCGAAAGTAATCATTGATTTTAGGATTGGATTAAATTTTAATAAGGTAGAAATATAAATAATACCAATTACATTGAGAATGAGAGTTCCGGTAGACTGATATCATTCAGCGTCGGACGTATCATGGCGGTCGTGCTCCGGGAAAAAATATTTGACTAAATCAATGGACACTTTTTGACATAGTACATATGTTTTATAGTTTAATTTAGTATCCTGGTGGTCGTGCTCCGGGAAAAAATATTTGACTAAATCAATGGATACTTTTTGACATAGTACATATCCTTGTATTGTGTAATGCATTTTCAAAGATAGGCTGGCACTGCCAGGCACGATACGCCCACATTTTTGAGAGATGGATAGAGAACAAGCAATACCGAAAGTGATTTTTCCTACATCATTAAGTCCTGTATTTCATACTGTATTGGGAGCAGCCATTTTGTTGGTCAGTTACAGTCCGATATTCATGAAATTCGAAGCCGACAATGATTATGGTGTGACGGTACACAACCTAGAAATGTGACTTTTCGTCACAATCGGATAAGAATTGTGACCTGTAGAGAGTCCACAACCATGATATACCAAATTTTTTACACGGCAACAATTTTGTCCGTCAATTTTGGTACGATTTTCACGAAATTCGAACTCAACCTTCCTTACAGTGCAACAGTAATTTATAATCAGAGTTTTTTTTAAAATCAGATAATAATTGTTCGAGAGATAGACAGAGAACAAGCAATACCGAAAGTGATTTTTCCTACAATCAAAGGCCATAATTCATTAAGTTACAATTTGATATGCGCAAATATCGAAAAGAATAAAGATCTTTAGGTTATAAACAAGCATTTCAGGTTTCATCAAAATCGAATTAAAATTGTGACCTCTACAGGGTCCACAACTTTGATATACCATATTTTTACACTGTTCGCGTACAAACGGCGGCCATTTTTTCTGGCAATTATGGTCTGATTTTCTTGAAATTCGAACTCAACCTTCCGTAGGGTGTAACGGTGATAGAGTCAAACGTTTTTTTAAATCGGATAATAATTGTGACCTCCAGAGGGACCATAGGCGATTTTTCGGACAATCAGGAGCAATAATTCAGGAAGTTACGATCAGATATGCACAAATAACGAAAGGAACCAAGATCTTTGAGTTATAACCATGCATTTCAAGTTTCATCAAAATCGAATTAAAATTGTGACCTCTACAGGATCCACAACCATGATATACAATTTTTTAACATTATTCGCTTACAAACGGCGGCCATTTTGTATGGCAATTTTGGTCCGATTTTCCCAAAATTCGAACTCAACCTTCCTTAGGGTGTAACGGTAATATAATCAACCGTTTTTTTCAATCGGATAATAATTGTGACCTCCAGAGGGGCCACAAGCTAAGAAAAGGCGATTTTGCGTATAATCAGGGGCCATAATTCAGGAAGTTATGATCCGATATGCGCAAATATCGAAAGGAACCAAGATCTTTGGGTTATAACCATGAATTTCAAGTTTCATCAAAATCGAATTAAAATTGTGACCTCCACAGGGTCCACAACCTTGATATACCATTTTTTAACAGTATTCGCGTACAAACGGCGGCCATTTTGTATGGCAATTTTGGTCTGATTTTTCCGAAATTCGTGTTCAACCTTCCTTAGGGTGTAACGGTGATATCATTTAACGGTTTTTTAAATCGGATAATAATTGTGACCTCCAGAGGGACCACAAGCTAAAAAGGGTGATTTTTCGGACAATCAGGGGCCATAATTCAGGAAATTACATTCCGATAGCGGCAAATATCGAAAGGAACCAAGATCTTTGGGTTACAAACATGCATGTCAAGTTTCATCAAAATCGGTCCAAAATTGTGACCTCTATAGGGTCCACAAGCTAAAAACATGATTTTTCGTACAATCAGGGGCCATAATCCATGAAGTTTTGATCCTATACATGCCAATATCGAAAGCAGCCGAGATCTTTTGGGGATAAACCTATATTTCAAGTTTCGTCAAAATCGGATAAGAATTGTGACCTGTAGAGAGTCCACAAACAAATTGTGGACGGACGGACAGGGGCGACGACAATATACGTCCACATAAAAAAGTGGGCGTATAAAAAGGTGATTTTTCGGACAATCAGGGGCCATAATTCAGGAAATTACGTTCCGATAGGCGCAAATATCGAAAGGAACCAAGATCTTTGGGTTATAAACATCCATGTCAAGTTTCATCAAAATCGGTTCAAAATTGTGACCTCTATAGGGTCCACAAGCTAAAAACGTGATTTTTCGTACAATCAAGGGCCATAATCCATGAAGTTTTGATCCGATACATGCAAATATCGAAAGCAGCCGAGATCTTATGGGGATAAACCTATATTTCAAGTTTCGTCAAAATCGGGTAAGAATTGTGACCTGTAGAGAGTCCACAAACAAATTGTGGACGGACGGATGTCCGGACGACGATATAATACATGTACGTCCACATGAAAATGTGGGCGTATAAAAAGGTATACTCGTGAATGAGAAAAAAACGAGTTTGCAAGTTTAAATAAACCTTATTCACTCGTAGCGTACCGGTAGCTATAAAAAATATGCAGGGCCAACAGAACACACACTTTTTAAAAATATCTTTTGGGCCTCCTTCATTTGAAATGTTTTTGATTTAAATAAAATATTATAATTAATATTTTGAATATTAAAATTGTAATAAACAACATTCGAAATATTTCTGACTTGAATAAAATATTATAATTAATATTTTGAATATTAAAATTGTAATAAACAACAACTTTAGCAAATTTTCATGGCTATAGATCCGGGTTTGAACCAGCTCGAAATTTGTAAATTTGGTACTGTATGCTAAAAATAATATTGACTAGAAATAATAATGTTCAATGGGTATTTCCAACTTTTATGCATAATTGATTTACATTTAAAAAGTGATAAACTTATAGTATTAACCTTTAATAAAATATTGCGATATAGTGATTATATCGTGATATTTTTTGAAAATATCACGATATCTCTTTCTAGGGATATCACTCAGCTCTACACTAGACACAAACTAGGTCATTTCAGGACTAACATATGGTTTAATTTTATTTCAATAATTCGCATGCGCGTAGGGGTCTTTAGCAGTGGGAGGAAACAGGAGTGCCCAGAGGAAACCCACGAGGTTGAGAAGGCGCCCCCTATCTCCATGCCACATACGCTCACACCAGGGATTGAAACCACAGCCGCAAGCCAGAGGTGACCTGCCAGCTAGAGGTCGAAGTGTGGCACTCTAGACCACTAGGCCATCCCACCCCCCCCCCCCAGTCAGATCATGTGTCAACGCCTTTACCTTCTTTATGGCTTAAAGCTTATTACCTAATTCTATTAACTTTATAATGAAATTTCAACCAATGAAATACCGGTATATATATTAATTTAACTTTCATTCGATTTGTGTTATCCCTAATTTTATCTTTAATTTGATTTGTTGAAATTGTTCCTTTGTGTATATGCAAATTGGTGTCTTTAAAAGACCCCTACACAAGCAGATGAAACAGACCAAGAGATCAGATGCCTGTGATGTGACCTTGTAAATAATGTATTTTTAAACTGTATATAGAGTAATATTGAAATGGATTTGGAATTCGACTTATTATAATGCACAGTGACCGCCTTTACCAGAATACTTTTCCAGTAATGAGCTATATACATCCCCAATCCTAGCTCATCCATATGTATGAAAGATTGCATATGTATCACCTGAATTATGGCCCCAGATTATACGCAAAATCACCTTTTTTTTAGGTTGTGGTTCCTCTGGAGGTCACAATTATTATCTGATTTAAAAAAACGTTTGATTATATTACCGTTACACCGTAAGGAAGGTTGAGTTCAAATTTCGGGAAAATCAGACCAAAATTGCCATACAAAATGGCCGCCGTTTGTACGCGAATACTGTTAAAAAATGGTATATCAAGGTTGTGGACCCTGTAGAGGTCACAATTTGAATTCGATTTTGATGAAACTTGAAATTCATGGTTATAACCCAAAGATCTAGTTTCCTTTCGATATATGCGCATATCGGATCGTAACTTCCTGAATTATGGCCCCTGATTATACGCAAAATCGCCTTTATTTTAGCTTGTGGTGCCTCTGGGGGTAACAATTATTATCCGATTTAAAAAAACGTTTGATTATATTACCGTTACACCCTAAGGAAGGTTGAGTTCAAATTTCGAGAAAATCAGACTAAAATTGCCATACAAAATGGCCGCCGTTTGTACGCGAATACTGTTAAAAAATGGTATATCAAGGTTGTAGACCCTGTAGAGGTCACAATTTTAATTCGATTTTGATGAGGAAGGTTGAGTTCGAATTTCGTGAAAATCGTACCAAAATTGCCGGACGAAATGGTCGCCGTTTGTACGCGAATAGTGTAAAAATATGGTATATCATGGTTGTGGACTCTCTACAGGTCACAATTCTTATCCGATTGTGACGAAAAGTCACATTTCTAGCTTGTGTACCGCCACACCATAATCATTGTCGGCTTCGAATTTCATGAATAACAGATTGGAACTGACCAACTAAATGGCTGCTGCCAATACCATATGAAATACAGGACTTAATGATTTAGGAAAAATCACTTTCGGTATTGCTTGTTCTCTATCCATCTCTCGAAAATGTGGGCGTATCCTGCCTGGCAGTGCCAGCCTATCTTTTTAACTGCCCAGCGATACTGCATACTCAAATTTAAATTAGTTTATACTTACACGAACAAAGTTTTCTGGAAACACACCTTTTTTACCATCTAATTCTCCTTTCATCCAACCATCTTCTGCTTGACTGATATTTTTAACAACATTCCCTACTTTTAGGGAGAGTTCGTCGTCTTGAACAGATTCATATTCATATTCCACTAAAGCTTCTGAAATTAAATTAAACATAAATATATTTCAGTCACAGATCTAGAGCAGCGGCTGCCAGGCTGGATACGCCCACATTTTCGTGAGATGGATAGAGAACAAGCTAAAAAGAAAGTGACTTTTCCTACAATCAAGGGTCATAACTTATGAAGTTACAGTTCAAAATATGCAAATATCAGAAGGAACCAAGATCTTTGGGTAATAAACATGCATTTCAAATTTCATCAAAATCAGTTAAAAATTGTGACCTTTACAGGGTTCACAAGCTTGATGTACCATATTTTTATTTTATTTGCATATAAGCAGCGGCCATTTTGTTTGGCAATTTTGGTCTGATGTTCATGAAATTAGAACTGAACCTTCATGGCAGTGTAAAAGTGATATAATCAAATATTTTTTTTTTAAACCTGGTAATAATTATGACCTCCAAAGGGACCACAAGCTAATAAAGGCAATTTTTCGTAAAATCAGGGGCCATAATTCAGGAAGTTACAATCTGATATGCGCAAATATCGAAAGGAACCAAGATCTTTGGGATATAAACATGTATTTCAAGTTTCATCAAAATTCAGGAAGTTATGATCCAATGTGCCTGAATATCGAAAGGAACCGCGATCTTTAGGTTATAAACATACATTTCAAATTTCATCAAAATTCACGTTTTTTCCATCAATAATCCATGAAGTTTCGATCCGATACATGCCAATATCGAAAGCAGCCGAGATCTTATGGGGATAAACCTATATTTCAAGTTTTGTCAAAATCGGCCATTTTGTTCATCAATTGTGGTCCGATTTTCACGAAATTCGAACTCAACCTTTATTACCATGTAACGATGATATAATCAAACGTTTTTTTAAATCGGATAATAATTTTGACCTCCAGACGGACCACAAGCTAAAAAGCGTGATTTTTCGAAAAATCTAGGGCATAATTCAGGAAGTTACGATCCGATGGGCAAAAATATTGACAGGAACCAAGATCATTGGGTTATTAACATACATGTCAAGTTTCATCAAAATCGGTTCAAAATTGTAACCTCTATAGGATCCACAAGCTAAAAACATAATTTATCGTACAATCAGGGGCCATAATCCATGAAGTTTCGGTCCGATACATGCCAATATCGAAGGCAGCCCAGATCCCATGGGGATAGACCTATAATTCAAGTTTTGTCAAAATCGGATAAGAATTGTGACCTGTAGAGATTCCACAACCCTGATATAACATATTTTCACACCATTTGCGTACTAACGGCGGCCATTTTGTCCGTCAATTTTGGTCCGATTTTCACGAAATTGACACCCGAACCTTCATTACCATGAAACGATGATATAATCAAACGTTTTTTTAAATCAGATAATAATTTTGACCTCCAGAGGACCACAAGCTAAAAAAGGTGATTTTTCAGAAAATCAAGGGCATTCAGGAAGTTACGATCCAATGGGCGCAAATATTCAAAGAATCTTGGTGTTATTAACATACATGTCCAGTTTCATTAAAATTGGTTCAAAATTGTGACCTCTATAGGGTCCACGAGCTGAAAACGTGATTTTTCGTACAATCAGGGGCCATAATACATGAAGTGGGCGTTTAAAAAAACAGTTTAAGATCATGTGTTCTCACAATTATTCAGTCTGTTTGCACGTGCTTACACTGACATTTATTGCTTTAAATCTTCCTAGAGCTATAACCGAAATTTTGACCTTTTGACATCCGGCATCACTAAGAACAAAGATGAATTTAGCAACTTTACATTTTTATTGACAGAGTGATTACTTTCGATCATTTTCAGCATATTTTCATGATACAAGAATGGCTGCGCATTCACTTTCAGTGCAAATGAACTCATTTGACCTTTGAATATCTCGAAAACGCCCCAACGGCGGACTGATTACGACTCGGCATCATATTCTACGAAAAATTTTGCTCTAGAAAAGTTGGGTCTGGTTTTGTGCCAATTTGATGGACACCCCTCCTCACTGAGCCTTCAGTCTATAAAGTAATTAACAGAAAATCATTAGAATTTGTTTGGTTTTTATAAAGTTCTGCCCCATGCTAACACTGCGTATAAATTTAAAGTCAATTGGATATTAACTTTGATCTCTAGAGAGCCCACAGGATTTTTTGAAGTAATCAAGGGCCATAACTCTGGCAGTAATTATCAGAAATTGCTGAAAATCAATAGGATTCTTCCTCTCATGACCTTAAACACTGTGTATAAATTTATGGTCAACCAGATATTAACTATAGCCTCTAGAGCGTCCACAAGATTTTTTGAAGTGATCAAAGGCCATAAATCTGGCAGTAATTATTGGAAATCGTTGAAAATCAATTAAAAGTCAATCGGATATTGTAGAGCGTCCACAAGCAATTTTGGATGCCAGACGGAAAGACGGGGGTGACGACAATACACGTATACGGCCACACTTCAATGTGGGCGTATAAAATGATCTATTCACGACCCATTCAGGCTTTTCATATTTTAAAATATTTCTTTGCAACTTTCATAAACTTGTAGCAATAATCCATACGAAGAGAATCTATGAGGAATTTATTTTGTAATATGAGCAGTTGTAGAAGCAATTTTGCATAAGTCACTTTTTACGTTAGTTTCTCTGTAAAAGAATCAATTGATGCGTAATGTCATGACCTTAAACACTGTGTAAAAGATAGGTTGCCAGGCAACAAAACATACGCCCACAGCAGCTAAATCGTCCGGGCAGTAAACAAGAGTTGTCGCATATTTTTACTATTTTCGGAAATGCAACATTGATAATACACTAAAATCCATCAACTCATTAAAGAGCACATAAAACGAGAAAACTAAATTGATTGAACTTATAGACATTGGTTACTATATACATTTTATGGCAGTTTAACATCAATCTGATGAAAATTAATTCAGATATCGTCACTCAAAGTCACAAATATAGACCTCCCGTAAAAACGACTTGGCCAATTATTGAAAACACTCTTAATCATTAATCCCCTCAGACGTCACAGTGACCGAATGCATATTTGGAATGTTTATTCCTTAATTATAAACAGCCGGCGTGTGTATTCATTAACGCCTGACTGATTCCTTAATCCCCCTAATTAAATGAAACAATTGACTACGGAATTTTTTTTTTGTAATTCATTTTAATTTAAGATCCAATTTAGAATTTGTTTCATAATTTACGGTTGTTTTGATTTCTCTCGACAGCGATTTTATTACCGTCTACCATCATGTGCAGTCCAAACGATTTGAGATACATTTTCGTCAGAAGAGTACTGTTGTTCTAATTTAGAATTTGTTTCATAATGTACGGACGTCCTATTTTCTCACGGCAGCGATTAAATACCCTCTACCATCGTGTGTGCAGTCCAAACGATTCTAGATACATTTTCTTCAGAAGAGTATTGTGGTTCTAATTTACCCATAATAAAAGAGTACGGGAGTAAAACGATGTGGTCATGCCAAATGTATCATAAACATCAAACATGATTTGTAAATGACAATCCTTTACCGTCGTATGGCGCCTTTCTTTCTGCATGCGACTTTGACTTCATAGACCGTAAAAATGAAATACGAAAAAATATCTCAATATACGTCAGAATTAACAGTGCAAATACATTTTGTTGGTAACCATCTTAATGGAATAACAGATTGAGAAGGGTCATCTAACTACTTCGTGTATTGATGGCAAGTGTAGCATCGTTTATACCTGCCATAAATCAATCAGACTAACGTTGCACAGAGATTGAGTCACAAACTAATTACGAATGCTGATTAGGTAATTATCATTTTTTACACCGACCAGATTAATTAGCTTTGTTCACCGATGTTTATGTAATTTGTTGATTAGTGTTTAAACATCTAAATATAAATCATTGGATGGATATACGTTTGTGATAAGATAAGATTATAATGTCTAACATTGTTTAACTTTTTTTTAATAATAAAGGTATGTTACAATTACATCGACAGTTTAATGACCCACCAAACGACACCAGAAAACCCACGTTTGATCAAGTGTATCTAATCCCGTGCAATTTTCGTCCGTAGTGCATGGAACCATACAGGGTAATAAGATTCCCAGCATTGATTGGCTGAGAAATGAGGGCGATCTATTGTTGTGCATAGTCTTCTAAAAATTCCATATTCGCTGTGAATTTCAAAGTTGTTCTTTGTGTTTAGAAATGGTTATTATTATTATATATATAATATAGCTAATAATGAATGAATACACAAATGACTGGCACCATTTGCATTTCTGTAAGTGTAGATATCAAGTATTACTGGGTTATCCAAATTACCAGTAAATACGCTAATCGCATGCATGAGTCGCCTTCATTGGCCTATTCAAACAAAGGACACTTAAATGGATCTACGGCATGATATGTTATTTTAAATTCACTCTAAAATATTCCAATCATGTCTAATCTATAACAATGTAAGACAATAATTCGGTGATTATAATTAGGCAAGTCACGTGGTAATTGGACTGTCAATAGACGCTTGTCAACTTGTGGTGTGTATTGATAGTGCTATATTCTACCGATAGTGATATATTGTATAGATAATGTATATCCTTATGTGTAGTGCCTGTGACGTCACCAGCCAATCAACCGGATTAATAAACCCGTCAGACCGGGGTTGTGTGCTTACTGCGCTTCTCCTGCGACAAAAAATGGTCTCAGAGCGAGTCAAGATCGCCATAAGCGTGGTAACAGCACGGTGGAAACACTAAATATGGTGCTGAGCCACGACATTTGTTTTGAACATGCTCATATGATCTGGAAAGCTGCGAGAACGTGATGGGGTCGCAAAAGTCCTTATTGCGCTGCTACGGTGACAAAAAGTGTTTTCAGAGCGTGCCAAGATCACCATAAGCGCTGTGGAAACGCGAGATATCGTTCTGTGGTCTCCATGGTCGCCAATGATCGCTGAGTCACGGCGTTTGCTTTGAGTATGTTCAAAGCAAATGCAAAGGTCCTGTCATATGACCTGGAAAACCGAGAGAACGTGGTGGGACGCGAGATAAGCGTGGTAACATCTCTATGAACGTAGCACACGCACAGTACACACGTGGAAAAGACGCTGCGAAGATTGTAACATTTGCAACGGTGCCTTCATGAGGTCTTCACCACAACCCTCACGCACTGATGGCGACCCCACCAAGCTCTCTGAGTCCTTATGGCGTTGTCACGGCGATGTTACGATGATTCCACCACTGTTGCGCGACTGCATCACGACCTCATGGGGCTACCTCTAAAGCATATGGCGATGTTATGAGGTTCCCACAACGTGTATGGAGTTCTTAATACGACCATGGCGCGGTTACCAAGCTTGCATTATTCACTTATGGCGACTATGCTTTTCATGTACGACTTGCTTTGAAAACGGGCGATTCAAAGGTCATCTTGAAATTTCGAAAAAAAAAATCTAACCAGCTTGCATAGTCGCCGTGATCATGTGGTGGAAACGCACGTGTAGTCCAGATAAGATGTGTGGTTGCGCGACGCTGGGTTCGCAATGACCGCTGTTGCCAAGCTTATAGATCTCAATCGAAACGCCATAAGCGCGGAGAGATCGTGACGAACCCGCCGCGAGAATGCTATATAATCGCTCAGGTCGCAGTAAGAACGCAACTTTTTTATATTTGTAATTTTGGGATATTTTTCCGTGTTGTGTTCATGCTTGTCGACGACCTTGTGTATTTCCAGGCTGCCGTTCGGTCGCAGAGCGCAGTAGGTTTACCACTCCGGTCTGACGGGGGCTTAAGGTCGTAATTGAAAAATTGAAAAGCCTTTTGGCGTGTCGGTTACTAAAACGTTAACAGCCAACTTAATTTTAATCAGATTGTTGTGAACTTGACGTTAAATGGATATACTAACCATTGGCTATGCGTTTATTGAATTTTGATATGTCGTTTTACGTGGTCTTTAAGTGATAATTAGAAAATCATTAGAATTTGTTTGGTTTTTATAAAGTTCTGCCCCATGCTAACATTTAGTATATGAAACATTTAAAGGACAATATTGGTGCCAGTCATTATCAAATATGTGATAGAACTGATTAAACACTTTCCAAATATAATATTAACACAGAGATCATCGCTACCATAGAGGAGTAATAAAGGATTCATGAATCGGAAGTGACGAACGCCAAAGGAAAACACAAGTTATCTCTCTATGTGGATGACTGGAGTGACGAGTGATGACAGATAAACGGCTGAATTTCTGCTCACTAATAATTCCTTCGAAGACAAAAAGTTGTTATATGGGACCGCAAGAGGTTATCTGACGATACAATAAACTAATTAAATGTCATAAGATAAGAGAACACGGGAAAAATAGAAATACTCTGTACAGCCCCTTGTTTTTATTCATTCTATAGGGGAGACCGGGGCACATTGAACCACTTTGTTCACATACATGTTTTTCCTCATTTCATATCAAATGTTTTTAATTAGAAGATCTCTTTATTTCATGATCAAAATTTAAAAAAAATCAATATGCCCTCTTATATCGATCAAACCCCGGTTTATCTGGATTGTATAGATTAGACATAATATATGAACTTAAGTACAATAATTTCCTAGGCTAAGAAGTTAACATGTATGGAAAATTTTTCTCTTTTAAGCGCTTTTTTGAAAAATTCAATGCCTAAGAAAATAATTGACAGCATGTGGCTTATTGATAGAGAAATGGGTCTAAGAAGTTATCTCACTTCTGTATAGTGTTGGGTTGTATAGTATTATTTATAAAGGATATATCCATGGTGGTTCAATGTGCCCCGGTCTCCCCTACCTTATAAAAACATGGTAATGCACGGACTTTTAATCTGTTTTTCTTTCTTGTTCTCTTATCTAATGGCAGTCAATTCTTTTTATGAATTGTAAGATATTCTCTCACAGTGTCACACAGCAACTTTACGTCTTCGGGGGAATTATTAGTGAGCAGATATTCGCCCATGTATCTGTTATCACTAGTCATTTCAGTTAGTTATATAGAGGAATAACTCGTGTTTTCCTTTGGCGTTCGTCACTTCCGATTCATGAATCCTTTATTACTCCTCTATGGTAGCGATGATCTCTGTGTTAATATTATATTTGGGCAGTGTTTAATCAGTTCTATCATATATGTGATAATGACTGGCACCAATATTGTCCTTTAATATCATGGATTTAGCTGTTCAATTATCAAAATTTATTGAAAATCAATAAGCTTCCTCGTCTCGTGACCTTTAACACTGTGTATAGATTTGAAGTCAATCGGATATTAACTTTGGCCTCTAGAGCGTCCACAAGATTTTTTAAAAGTGATCAAGGGCCATAACTCTGGCATTAATTATCAGAATTCGCTGAAAATCAATAGGCTTTTTCGTCTCATGGTCATAATATTTTTTGATTGATCAAGGGCCATAACTCTGGCATTAATTATTAGAATTTGCTGAAAATCGATAGGATTCTTCGTCTCATGGCCTTAAACACTGTGTATAAATTTAATGTCAATCATAAAATTGACTTTGGCCTGTAGAGTGTCCACAAGATTTTTTGAAGTGATCAAGGGCCATAACTCTTAGAGTAATTATCAGAATTTGCTGAACCTCAATAGGCTTCATCGTCTCATGACCTTAAACACTATGTATAAATCTAAAGTCAATCGGATATTAACTTTGACCTCTAGAGCGTCCACAAGCAATTGTGGACGCCGGATGGACGGACGTGCGGCGCATAAAAATTAAAGTCAATCGGATGTTTACTTTGGCCTCTGATAGAGTGTCCACAAGATTTTCTGAAAATTAATAGACTTCTTTGTCTCATGACCTTAAACACTGTGTATAAATCTAAAGTCAATCGGATATTAACTTTGGTCTCCAGATCATCCACAAGATTTTTTGAACTGATTTGGATATCAACTTTGGCCTCTGGAGCGTCCACAAAATTTTTTGAAGCGATCAAGGGCCATAATTCTGGCAGTAATAACAGTTTCTGGTCCTTTCCATTCAGCACTGTCTGGTCTCTTGTACATAGTAAACCTTTTCACCCGTTTGACAATGTTCATTCATTGGACGAATTTGTTTTCGAAGAGCCCTACAGATATGTTCAAAACATTCTGCTTGAGTGAAAGCTTTCCGGGAAGAATGTAATACCTTGATATGTTCTCCTACTAAATTACTAGTTGTACTCCCTTCTAATGCTGGAGCTTTGTCTGTCAGAATACTGGGAAGATTAGGATTTTTCCCATAAACAAGCTGATATGAGCAATAACCATGAATATTAACAAGGCTATTTTTAGCCATTAATGCCCAAGAAAGAGCTGTGTCCCAGTTACAGTCCTCTCTAATCTTATTCAGTATTTCAGTGAGTGTAAAATTATGTTGCTCTAATAGTCCGTTACTCCATGGTGAATATCCTGCAGTAGTAAGTACTTCGATGTTGAAGTTTTCACACATATTATCCCGTACTGCTTCATTGTTAAATTCTCCTCCATTGTCGCTAAATAATTTCCTAGGAGCGCCATAATTTTATAAATAACTGTATAAATAATCTTTAAGTGGCATTTAGTGATTGGTAAACACATTAACAGAACACAGCTTTTATGGGTTACAATCACTAGTTTTATTCTAAAAGTACGACGTTTCGACATGTATCCTCTTATCGTTATAAAGCACAACGATAAGAGGATACTTGTCGAAACGTCGTGCTTTTAGAATAAAACTAGTGATTGTAACCCATAAAGATAGGTTGCCAGGCAACGAAACATACACCCACAGCAGCTAAATCGTCCGGGCAGTCAACAAGGGTTGTCGCATATTTTTACTTTTTTCGGTAATAAAACATTTGTAATACACTAAAATCTAATTTAGAGTAACAACTCATTATGTAATTATCAGAAAATCATTAGAATTTGTTTGTTTTTTATAAAGTTTTGCCCCAGACTAACAATTAGAATACGAAACATTTTATATCATGGATTTAGCTGTTCAGTTATCAAAATTCATTGAAAATCAAAATACTTGTTCGTTTCAACATCTTAAACTCTGTGTATCAATCTGAAGTCAATTGGATGATAAGTTTGGCCTCTATAGTGTCACAAGTTTTTTATGAAGTGATCAAGGGAGATAACTCTGGAAGTAATTATAATGAAATCGCTGAAAATTAATAGGCTTCTTTGTCTCATGACCTTAAACATTGTGTGTAAATTTAAAGTCAATCGGATATTAACTTTGGCCTCTAGAGCGTCCACAAGATTTTTTGAAGTGATCAAGGGCCATAACTCTGGCACTAATTATTGGAAATTGCTGAAAATCCATAGGCTTCTTCATCGTCTTATGACCGTAAACACTGTGTATCAATTTAAAGTCAATCGGATATTAACTTTGGCCTCTAGAGCGTCCACAAGATTTTTTGAAGTGATCAAGGGCCATAACTCTGGCACTAATTATCGGAAATCGCTGAAAATCAATAGGCTTCTTCGTCTCATGACCTTAAAAACTGTGTATAAATTTAAAGTCAATCGGATATTAACTTTGGCCTCTAGAGCATCCATAAGTCTAACGTAAACCTTTTCAAATGTGCCCTGGATTTTAAAATATTTTCGAACCCTCTGGACAATTAAAAAAGGTTGTAATGGATAATTTACACAACAGGTAGGACACTTAAACATCTAGTACTTAGAATAAGGGTATTATTTATTTTCTGGAGCTACCAAGCCAGCAAGAATGTTATTGTCCCTTTAAATTAACATCAATAACAAGAGTTTCTTCAAAATCTGGACTTTTATGGACCATATTTTCTCACAGATTGATACAATAATGACCACTTGACGTGAATTGTAATTGAACTGGCTTGTCAAACATTATTGCCTTGTCACGTGATAAGTCTAATTTTGTCTTGGCACGGCTTGTCAAACATTATTGCCTTGTCACATGATAAGTCTAATTTTGTCTCGGCACGTTTCAAAGAACTTTTACTTAGCAAAACGGTATATTGGCTTCAACGACTTCAGTTTCTATTGTCCCATATACACCAGCTGTACAGACACACACTTCAAAGAGTTTACATTGACACCATCTCCAAATTTTAAATTCTTTCCTACTTGATTTTGAAGTCACTTTTGATTTCCAAGCATCCTTTAAGGAATTAGTATAATTTTGTAGCCATTTATTGCCACAAAGAGTTCGTGAACATGCAGTGTCCAAAACACTGAGCCATAAAAACATTCAGCCATAAAAACCTCATTTTTAGATAGCTCATTACTTTTAGTAAATAAAATAAAGTTGCATGTCTCTTTTTCGTCATCAATGACATCATCACATTCTGAATAATTAACATAACTTTGCTTCTGTGGACAGTCTGTAGCCCAGTGAAAAGTTGAATTACAAATAGCACAATTTGTTCTCCTTCCAAATCTTAAAGGATTCGTTCCTTTTTGTGTTGAGTTTGCTTGATATCTGGTACCTGTATTACTGTTATTTCTACCTCGGAAATTCCCTGATTCATCTGAACGTTGATTTGACTGAGAAACTGGTCGACGATGTGGGGTAAATAATACTTTGATGATCCAGTGTACATTGCAGATTCTTCCTTGACTGTGATGCCTTGACTATCAGAACCATTTAGCAGTAGACCACTGTTAAATATTCTTTTAAGGGCGGATTTCATCGATGTAAATGTTCAAACTCATTGACATAATCACTCATAGAAATTTCATGTCCCTTCTTATAATTCTCAAAATTTGAATAGGATTCATATGCAGCATCTTTCTCCTCTTTTTTGAATAATTCATCTAATTTAGTGATCAAGTTCACATACCATTCTCTTTATTTAAATTGGCTGCACTGATTTCTATAGCCTAATCTCTGGCTTTCTCTGTAAGTGTCAAGGTGACTGCCAAGGCCTGTTTTTTCTTTTCAACATCTGTCATCAATTTCCAGACTTCTAATTCATTCTTCCAAGTTTCATATGTAATATCTGACCCAAAACTGGGAGGGTTCTTGTAAATAGTTGTCATAACTAAAGCTACCATTTAAAAACTCAAAATGTCAATTTTCCTCCAGGAACAACCACCTCCAACGCTATGGAAGGGTATCGCTGCCAATATTACATGCTCTGCTAAAATGTCTTTTCCATTGATTACATGTAAAAAGTACAGTAATGATAATGTCAAAATACCTCTAATGCCAAAGTTAAATATAAAACGTTAAATGACAAATGTTTCATTGGAAAATGCTGTTTTTGACGTGTGTACAATAGACATTTCCCTCATTACATTTGTGCTCTGCCACTTCTCATTTGTCGTTTACGCTTTGTATATATATCATCTTACGCAGAACATCATTTACGGGTTATGCTAATGTAGATATCACATGATTTATTAACATATATGGAAACGGGGCCGAGATCAATCTGGCATACAGTAAACCAGCACACGATAGCGTTCTGCACACTATAACAAGCCAACAGTGAGACTGATGTCCCCCGCCGAAATCCCCAAAAAAATAGATGACACATATTAATTAATCGCACATTTGTTTTTTTCAAACGTATCAAGCAATCAAACTGTACACGAAGTGTCATCCAAAAGTGTTTTATAAAGAAAAATGCTAAAACCGATGAGAAAGATAGGCTGGCACTGCCAGGCAGGATACGCCCACATTTTCGAGAGATGGATAGAGAACAAGCAATACCGAAAGTGATTTTTCCTACATCATTAAGTCCTGTATTTCATACTGTATTGGGAGCAGCCATTTAGTTGGTCAGTTCCAGTCTGATATTCATGAAATTCGAAGCCGACAATGATTATGGTGTGACGGTACACAACCTAGAAATGTGACTTTTCATCAAAATCGGATAAGAATTGTGACCTGTAGAGAGTCCACAACCATGATATACCATATTTTTACACTATTCGCGTACAAACGGCAACCACTACGTCTGGCAATTTTGGTACGATTTTCATGAAATTAGAACTCAACCTTCTTCATCAAAATCGAATTAAAATTGTGACCTATACAGTGTCCACAACCATGATATACCATTTTTTTAACAGTATTCGCGTACAAACGGCGGCCATTTTGTATGGCAATTTTGGTCTGATTTTCCAGAAATTCGAACTCAACCTTCCTTACGGTGTAACGGTAATATAATCAAACGTTTTTTTAAATCGGATAATAATTGTGACCTCTAGAGGGACCACAAGCTAAAAAAAAGCCGATTTTGCGTATAATCAGGGGCCATAATTCAGGAAGTTACGATCCGATATGCGCAAATATCGAAAGGAACCAAGATCTTTGGGTTATAACCATGAATTTCAAGTTTCATCCAAATCGAATTAAAATTGTGACCTCCACAGGGTCCACAACCTTGATATACCATTTTTTAACAGTATTCGCGTACAAACGGCGGCCATTTTGTATGGCAATTTTGGTCCGATTTTCCCGAATTCGAACTCAACCTTCCTTAGGGTGTAACGGTGATATAATCAAACGTTTTTTTAAAACAGATAATAATTGTGACCTCCAGAGGGTCCACAAGCTAAAAAGGGTGATTTTTCGGACAATCAGGGGCCATAATTCAGGAAATTACGTTCCGATAGCCGCAAATATCGAAAGGAACCAAGATCTTTGGGTTACAAACATGCATGTCAAGTTTCATCAAAATCGGTTCAAAATTGTGACCTCTATAAGGTCCACAAGCTAAAAACATGATTTTTCGTACAATCAGGGGCCATAATCCATGAAGTTTTGATCCGATACATGCCAATATCGAAAGCAGCCGAGATCTTTTGGGGATAAACCTATATTTCAAGTTTCGTCAAAATCGGATAAGAATTGTGACCTGTAGAGAGTCCACAAACAAATTGTGGCCGGACGGACGGACAGGGGTGACGACATAATACGTCCACATGAAAATGTGGGCGTATAAAAATGAAAATGTACCCTAGTTAGGGGGACCCTAAAGGCAGACAAAAGGGCCCCCCACGCTTGACAAAAGGGTCCCTCTGGCCAAGGGAAAGGGCCCTCGTGTCCGAGTCAATCGTTTCTATACACTGTTACTGTCGAATCCGTTACTGAATAAGAATGCAGTCATTGTATTGGCATAAAAATCATCAATCAAGATGAATCTAAGTTATCTTGTCCCAAAGTATCAACCAATCAAATTGCTTATCTCTGCTTACCCTAAGCGGAAAATGCTCATCTTCGAACTTAGTCAAGGTATTACTGTAATGAAACTATACACCAAGTTTCATCACTCTCACTTAATTAGAACTAAAGTTATCGTGTCCCAAAGCATCAGCCAATCAAATTGCTTATCTCTGCTTACCCTAAGCGGAAAATGCTCATCTTCGAACTCCAAGGCATTGACCTAATAAGCATATACACCAAGTTTGAACATTTTAACTCAATTAGAAAGAGAGTTATTGTGTTCCAAAGTCTCGACCAATCAAATTGCGTATCGCTCTGCTTACCCTGAGCAGAAAATCCTCATTATCGAACTTACTCAAGGTATTACTGTAATGAAACTATACACCAAGTTTCATCACTCTCACTTAATTAAAACTAAAGTTATTGTGTCCCAAAGCAGCAACCAATCAAATTGCTTATCTCTGCTTACCCTAAGCGGAAAATGCTCATCTTCGAACTCCATCAAGGCATTGACCTAATAAACACATCCACCAAGTTTGAACATTCTAGCTCCATTAGGAAGAGAGTTATTGTGTCCCAAAAAGTGTGACGGACAGACGGACGGACAGACAGACAGACATACAGACGGACGAACCCATTTTAATAGTCCCCCAACTTTCTTCGAAAAATATACACGATCAAATTTGGATGGTACTAAACTATATTACCATGATTACGGAGAGGAGGTATGCAGTGTCAAAACCTGTGTCATAATGCGATATCATGTTACATATAAAGCACGTTCAAGTACAATGCTCCCAAGAACAATGCTCCCGTAATCTGGAAAGACAGGTTGCCAGGCAACGAAACATACGCCCACAGCAGCTAAATCGTCCGGGCAGTCAACAAGAGGTGTCGCGTATAATTTACTTTTTTCGGTAATGAAACATTTATAATACTCTGAAATCTGATTAGGATTAACAATTCACAAAGTAATTATCAGAAAATCATTAGAATTTGTTTGGTTTTTATAAAGTTCTGCCCCATGCTATTGCTTCGTATATACGAAACATTTAAAATCATGGATTTAGCTAATCAGTTATCAAAATTCATTGAAAATCAATATACTTGTTCATCTCAAGATCTAAAACTCTGTGTTTCAATCTGAAGTCAATTGGGTGATAAGTTTGACCTCTAGAGCATTACAAACGATTTTTCAAAGTGATCAAGGGAGATAACTCTGGCAGTAATTATCAGAATTCGCTGAAAATCATAAGGATTTTTCGTCCCATGACCTTAAACACTGTGTACAAATTTAAAGTCAATCTGATATTAACTTTAGCCTCTAGACCGTTCACAATATTTTTCAAAGTGATCAAGGGCCATAACTCTGGCAGTAATTATTGGAAATCGCTGAAAACCAATAGGCTTCTTTGTTTTATGACCTCTGTGTATAAATCTAAGGTCAAGCGGATATTAACTTTGGCATCTAGAGGGATCACAAGATTTTTTGAAGTGATCAAGGGCCATAACTCTGGCAGTCATTATCGGAAATCGCTGAAAATCAATAAGCTTTTTCGTCTCATGACCTTAAACACTGTGTATAAATTTAAAGTCAATCAGATATTAACTTTGGCCACCAGAACGTCCAAAAGATTTTTTGAAGTTATAAAGGGCTATAACTCTGGCAGTAATTATCGGAAGTCGCTGAAAATCAATAGGCTTCTTCGTCTCATGACCTTAAACACTGTATATAAATTTAAACTCAATCGGATATAAACTTTGGCTCTTAGTGCGTCCACAAGAATTTTTGAAGTGATCAAGGGCCATAACTTTGGCAATAATTATCAGATTTCGCTGAAAAACAATAGGTTTCTTCGTCTCATGAGTTTAAACACTGTGTATAAGGAACTGGGCGACAACAATATACGACCACATTTAAATGTGGGCGTATAAAAACCTAGGAACACTGTTGAATGCAGTTTTGAGTAAACAAAGGAAAAATGTTTTGTTAAGCTACTGAATATATAACCAATTTTATTTTGTCTTTTTAGATGAAGATAATTAGAAATGCTTTCGGTGAAGGAGAAAAAAACTATTATTATATACATGTGAACTAAGTCCAAATATGGGTCTAACTTAATTTTTACCAAAATTTGACTTGCTAGGTTTTTCCAGATTACGGGAGAGTGTATAGCATACTCTTTCCTCTCTTTATAGTCTACATGTGTTGCTACCCGACAGTAACCTAATTGCTAATTATTGACTGTACTCACTAGGAAACTGGAATCGTTTAATTTGGGGTTTTTTGACTTTAAAAAATGCTATAGAGTTTAATTTCAAAACATCGTTTGATAATTGATTATAATCGTTTGAAAATTACAAAAATGGTTTAATTAGTACTATGGTTTAATTTAATGATACAGCGTTTGATTTCTCCGAGAGGGGTTTAGAAATGGACGGACCCTTTAATTATGTCAAGCGTCTAATTACTAGCCGAGTACTTTAATTTCTCGAGATGCATTTATAAATTAAATATTAGACGAAACTTTTAATTTCCCGCGAGTCGTTTAACCGATCGGCTCATTTTGTTTACGATTATTTAAATGTGAAGTACGAATAAAAAATATGAATATAGAAAAATAATGCGCATCAAATAATTGCTAATCTTTTAATTTCCCGCGAGTCGTTTAACCGATCGGCTCTTTTTGATTACGATTATTTAAATGTGAAGTACGAATAAAAAATATGAATATAAAAAAATAATGCGCATCAAATAATTGCTAATCTTTTAATTTCCCGCGAGTCGTTTAACCGATCTGCTCATTTTGATTACGATTATTTAAATGTGAAGTACGAATAAAAAATATGAATATAAAAAAATAATGCGCACCAAATAATTGCTAATCTTTTAATTTCCCGCGAGTCGTTTAACCGATCGGCTCATTTTGATTACGATTATTTAAATGTGAAGTACGAATAAAAAATATGAATATAAAAAAATAATGCGCATCAAATAATTGCTAATCTTTTAATTTCCCGCGAGTCGTTTAACCGATCGGCTCATTTTGATTACGATTATTTAAATGTTAAGTACGAATAAAAAATATGAATATAAAAAAATACTGCGCACCAAATAATTGCTCATCTTACCTTGGTCATAGTATTTTTTATCCATTATCGATTAAAGAATGATTCCACCATTGACAAACATCAAAAATCGGTAAATCACGCCCAATGTTATTATACAATCGGGAATCGGTAAAGCACATCCCAAAAAATGAACATAGCCTTCCACCTGTACGCGTCGCTATTTGTTGGAAATCGGTAAAGCACATCCCAGGTAATGTATTTTCTTTAAATCACAAATGAATGAAAATAGTTTTCCTCCTGCATGCGCCGCTAGAAGACATCACAATGTACGTTATCATGGAAGAGTGATAATCTCGCGAGACTTTTACGTTGGCGCCAAAAAGAAGCTATTACTATTTGTCGATCTCTATAGACAAGCTGTCGATCATTTTTAGACAGGACTATAGAATGGCTTCAAACAGTATCAATGACTGATCCCGCCTTGATGTTACGTAATCACTTGGGACAATAAAATGTTGACTGCAGAAGAACGATATCAAACGATATTGCTAAATCAACATTTACTCCCTCAATATATAAAAAATAATGTGTGTTGGCGAGGTATCGGTGTTTTTTTGTACTATTCAAAATCCACGTTAGATCTTTCATCCCACGACCGTTTCGCCACCCTAAATTACACAACTCGTTTCATCCCACAAATTAAAAAGACAATTATTACGTATTTTAAATATTTTATTGATACATTAATAACTAGTGATGGTCCGATATGGCACCTATCGGTTTTACCGATATCAGATATTGACAGCGAAACATATCGGCCGACACGGATAAATTACTGATAGTGGTGGATATAAAACTATTACACATTAAAATGTCTCGAATGACGTGATGATCTATGTAGATATTTGTCTTTATTAGTCGAGGAACGCATAATACTATTTTACTGCGTGAATCAAATACGAACCCTGTGTTTTCAAAGTAATAATTGGGCCACGCTTCCGACGCAATCAAAAATATACACCATCCAATATGAACTTAATTAAATGCTGTACCATCAATGGTCGAGATTATCATATTTTAAGTGTTGAATACAATATAATTCCTAAAAGTAACAGCACGTCTATACGTGCATTAGTTCATGCGGTAATAAAATGATACATCAAAGCGATAACTTCCTGACCTGTTTGTCAACAGTGGCTATCACGTGACATTCTCCCGACATTTCTAGAACTATTGTTTAAAATAAAACATCTAATGGGAACCTATTTGTTTATAATATTATTAATTAACAAAGTATGATTTGTTTTATGAGTTTTTATTTGACAACACAATAGTCAAGAATAACAATATAAATCGCTAAATTATTTCTAAATTTATATCGGCTTCTAGAAGCCGGCATGTATTAGACAGTGATTACGTGACATCAAAGGAATATACCCCCTTTCATCCTTCATTCTACCACACGCAAAACACGTGATATTTTCCCACCTTTTCCAAATCTTCTGACAGACAATCTAGTGAACTAGATAAAACAAAGGATAAAAAATATTTACTTGACGCGTCATGTTTCCAGCACCCAGAATCAAATTTAGCGATATTTTTCTGCAGGCGAATACCAAAATTTCCATTCGACAATTATTCGAAAATTGTATTTCATGGGCTTTATTTGCAGTTTGGGGGTTCGTTTTTTGACAAATATGTAAAATATGACGAGCGCTTTTATCGTCGAGGAAGAGCAATAAAAAGCTCTCATATTTTGAGGCGAAGCACTGATATCATCTTGTTATTAATGTATCAATAAAAGATTAAAAATACGTATTAATTGGGTTTTTTTTTTAAATTTGTGGGATGAAACGACCCGCGTAATTTTGGGGGGCGAAAAATTCGTGGGATAAAGATCTAATGTAGATTTTGTTTTGAATAGTACAAAAAAAACACCGATACCGCACCAACACACATTATTTTATATATATTGAGGGAGTAAATGTTGATTTAGCAATATCGTTTGATATCGTTCTTCTGCAGTCAACATTTTATTGTCCCAAGTGATTACGTAACATCAAGGCGGGATCAGTCATTGATACTGTTTGAAGCCATTCTATAGTCCTGTCTAAAAATGATCGACAGCTTGTCTATAGAGATCGACAAATAGTAATAGCTTCTTTTTGGCGCCAACGTAAAAGTCTCGCGAGATTATCACTCTTCCATGATAACGTACATTGTGATGTCTTCTAGCGGCGCATGCAGGTGGAAAACTATTTTCATTCATTTGTGATTTAAAGAAAATACATTACCTGGGATGTGCTTTACCGATTTCCAACAAATAGCGACGCGTACAGGTGGAAGGCTATGTTCATTTTTTGGGATGTGCTTTACCGATTCCCGATTGTATAATAACATTGGGCGTGATTTACCGATTTTTGATGTTTGTCAATGGTGGAATCATTCTTTAATCGATAATGGATAAAAATACTACGACCAAGGTAAGATGAGCAATTATTTGGTGCGCATTATTGTTTTATATTCATATTTTTTATTCGTATTTCACATTTAAATAATCGTAATCAAAAAGAGCCGATCGGTTAAACGACTCGCGGGAAATTAAAAGATTAGCAATTATTTGATGCGCATTATTTTTCTATATTCATATTTTTTATTCGTACTTCACATTTAAATAATCGTAAACAAAATGAGCCGATCGGTTAAACGACTCGCGGGAAATTAAAAGATTAGCAATTATTTGATGCGCATTATTTTTCTATATTCATATTTTTTATTCGTACTTCACATTTAAATAATCGTAAACAAAATGAGCCGATCGGTTAAACGACTCGCGGGAAATTAAAAGTTTCGTCTAATATTTAATTTATAAATGCATCTCGGGAAATTAAAGTACTCGGCTAGTAATTAGACGCTTGACATAATTAAAGGGTCCGGCCATTTCTAAACCCCTCTCGGAGAAATCAAACGCTGTATCATTAAATTAAACCATAGTACTAATTAAACCATTTTTGTAATTTTCAAACGATTATAATCAATTATCAAACGATGTTTTGAAATTAAACTCTATAGCATTTTTTAAAGTCAAAAAAACCCAAATTAAACGATTCCAGTTTCCTAGTGACTTTCAATTTAACCCAGGTCCTGTGTACATCGTGTACATATTGGTGTGCACGTAAAAGATTCCTTGGCAGTTGTAATTTGATGTAAGAGTAGGCCATAGTGCCGCTCAGGGGCGTACATAAAGATTTTGTTTGGGGGGTGGGGGGTAGCAAACAGGTTTGATCTTTGATCGGCTTGCCAAGATAATGGATTATTGGGTAAATAAAACAACAACAACAATGGGAAGGGGTTTAATATAATCTATGTCCGTTCCCCAATCATTATTCAGATAAAAATCTGAATAAAAATATTGCTTATAAAAAAAAAACAATACTCCATGTGGACGACCTAACTGCGTACCTCTTTCCTTGTGGACGAGTTTACTGACACCCGTTCAATATATGAATGAAACATACAAACATTTGACCGTATTCATGCAATAGACCATAAATATCCTTTTTAATAAAACCGTTTTAGTTTCCAAAAATTATCACGTCATATTCATTTTGATTGTTTTACCCCTCAACACGATCTCACGACTATTTCTTATGAATTGAAGCCTCTTTGATAGTGAGATTAATTATAGTAGTATTAGAGTTATGGAGGCGTCAGTTAGTCTAGAATACAACACATCAAAGCGAAGAGAGGAGATTGCCTAACAGAAAAAACGTGCTTATTAATAAGCACCGGTATGATTTTATTGACAGAATATGCCAATTGCAAATATGATGACTAAACATTATTTTGACCATTACATGAACTGCAGGAGTCAACCTTCGAGTGTGTACCGATTTAAATAATTGAACAATCACACATCCACATTCCTAAAAACATGACGAAGGCTTTTAATTCATTTGTGATTTAAACCAGAAAAGATATATATTAGTTTAGGTGTGATTTACCAATACTGTATTCACCCGGTGACTTATTTGTCAGTATGTGAATGGATAAAACTACACCCCGGTAAGACCAGAATTGATTTGTGCGCATTTTATTTTTTCCCGTAATATGAATGAATTTGTAATAGTCGATTGACGCAAGTATTAAAAATATGGAACATATTATGAAGTAATAACGTATTGGTATCTTTAAGCATATTCTGTTCAGAAAAAGAATGAATAGTATCCGGGGTTTACCGAAAAATGAGTTTATTCCTTTTCCGATTTCGAACTAGCCATCAAATATTCGTGATTTATGGAAAAATGCCAACGTAGTAACTGATCTATAATAATTAATGTGCTACAGTATTTCACCTGAAATAAACGACGAGAGGCATGTTTTAATTAAAACACTGAGTCACACTGTGTTTTTAAAACCGAGGCAGTGCTATCGTGTCCCTCTATATTTCCTCGATATTCATTCGGTAAATCATGGAATTCCACGATAGAAAACACGGTAATATCGTGTTTGCTCAAACCTGCGTGATCCTTGCACTGTATCTCGGAAACTGCTAACCGGAAGTGGTCGAAATTTTGACTATTCCGAGATATTATTATTGTTATTATATTCTGTAAGTTTCATGGATATCGGTTGATAATTGTGGTCTGTAGGCGTGCCACATGAAATGTGTGGTAACCTGATATCTCGGAAATCGCTAACCGGAAGTGGCCGAAACTTTGCCTATTCCGGGATATTTTTAGTGTAATTATATTATGTAAGTTTCGTGGATATCGGTTGATAATTGTGGTCTGTAGGCGTGCCACATGAAACGTGTGGTAACCTGATATCTCGGAAACTGGCTACTCCGAGACATTATCATTGTTATTATATCCTGTAAGTTTCGTGGATATCGGTTGATAATTGTGGTCTGTAGTTGTGGCACATGAAATGTGTGGTAACCCAATATTTTGGAAACCGCTAAGCGAAAGTGGCCAAAACTTTGCCTACTACGAGATATTATTAGTGTAATTATATTCTGTAAGTTTCATAGATATCTGTTGATAATTGTGGTCTGTAGGCGTGCCACATGAAATGTGTGGTAACCTGATACCTCGGAAACTGCTGGTTGATAATTGTTGTGCGGAGACGTAAATGTGGCAAATAGCCCCCGAATTGTCTTACCACATGTGGCAAATAGCCCCAGCCCTACAAAATCCAGACAATATACAATTGCACCAAATTTTTTGTCAGTTTTCATGGCGAAGAAGCATGCGAACCCTACAACTCACCTGTAATCTGATTGCAGATTCATAATCTACACAAAAAGTTCTCCAAGACTACAAAATTTGAGTCTCTAGGCTTCAACTACAGGGATATTTGCGCACTAAACTCATTAAAACCTTTAAAAAGTTTTATTGACTTGATTGGTAAATATAACATGTCTCTCTCGGCTATTATTCAAGATATATTTTATTGACTCGTAAAGTATTATCTTCCTAATTATGTCTATTACATCGTTAACACTGTTCATCACGTGCATTTTGTATACCGATAGTCCATTAGCCAATCATGCTATTTCATTGAGATTTCGTCTAATAGTTTCGATGCAGCGATGGCGGGTGTGGCGCCAGGCAGGGTAAGCTTACTCTTCCGGACACCTGTTACCACTGTTTGTCGTGTATTTTGTACACGGTGAACAGTCCATTTGCTGATTACACTATTTTGCCTCGACCGTTTTTATTGGACTTCGAATTTTGACTAATGGTTTGGATTGTTCGTACTTAGTTTTATTTTATTTCTACCACTGAGTGGGTTACTCTACAGGTGGATATTTTTGTCCCTGAGGTAACCTGAAACCCAGTAGCTTTATAGTTACATGTTAAGTACAAATAACCAAAATATATCCCTGGGAGGCAGTTTCAGGGTAAAAAACTGCCACGATACCCCCAAGGGCACAGGGGCTATTGGTGATATATCCCAAGATACTAGTAATAGTATGGGAGATATTTTTCGTTCAGGTGCCTGTAATGTTTTAAATTCTTCGGATACTTCATTAATCTCAACCCAACCGTGTTCTGTTAAACTAACTGATATTTTTTGCATTTTTCACCACATGAATATAATTGTTTTATTTCTAAATGTCTGTCTAATAATTGTAAAACCTGTCCTATTTTGAATGGTAATAATTTTTTTACAAGTTCCTTAACTAATAAAACATATTTTACACGTGGGTTTGAGAAATTAAATTGTAAAACCTCCAATGTTATCTACGGTATAGAGTGTACAATCTGCGGGCTCGTTTATGTTGGCGAAACTAAAGGACCTTTAGATATACGCATTAACGGTCATCGTCACAACATTAATAAGGGTAGTAACCAGATTCTTTATAGTCATTTTAACCAACCTGACCACTCTATACTATCAATGAGAGTGTCTATATTAGAGAAAATTTACCACCAAACTAACAGCCCTACTCTGAGTACTCCATTTTCGTAGAAGCCGAGAGGAATATTGGATACGTACATTAGGTACTGCCACCCCTGACGGGTGCAATGATACTGTAGCTTGTATTGGAAATCTGTCTAGCCCTGCATGTAGCAATGTTAATGTCATGACGTTATTCCCAAAGTTTCGTCGTCGAAAACGCAATCATGGACATCGTCGCTACACACCACATAAGCTTAACACTATTTCATTTGATGCCCTTTTGGAAATTATCCAAGAACCACTAGGGCCACACCATATTCGTACTAAATTATATTCTATTCCACTTACTATTTTGAAATTACTTAAATCTGAATGTTTGGATTCAAATTGTACTGATCCTGCATCCACTGAATACAGGGTTGTATCCATTGTTCTTAAAATTGCCCATCGTCGTTTGGCGTTGCGACTGAGCCCGATGTATCTAACACCAACAGTTCATTTCTAAAACTGAAATTTGCTAATAAAGGCATTGATGCTATCGGGTTAAGCCAACTATTACACCATAAGCATGTCACAGCACACATCCCTCCTTACTTCAAAACTGTTACTGTTCCTAGGATTTCTTATACTAATACTAAACCCATTGCATCCAAGATATTTAATTACAGATACGCATTATCTGACATCAATGCAAAAGACTTATATGATAACCCTCCGCCCTGTTCTTACTCTACGTTGTCCTTCCTTTACCAGCCAGCTTGACATGTGGTTACTGGTGATTTGAATATAGTCCAGAATAATAAGTTACGTGAGATTTTGTCTAAAGGACCCAAATACCGGGAATCGCAACTATTTTCATGGGATCAAAATTTCAAACTTATTATGGATGCTGTAGATGACTACGCTTGGTCATGGGCTAAGAGAGAAGATGTTATCATCGATACTCTCTCAGATTGGACTAAGTCTATTAGTCGTTTACTAAAACGAAGAACTTACATGCAACGTTTGTTAGTTGAAACAAGGCCTAAATCTATTTTCAATGATGTTAGCATTGTTGAAAATCTCAATGCCTTACATGACAAGTATGTCATTGTTCCGGCTGACAAAGCGTCCAATAACATCACTACAAGTATGGTATTGTCTAAAATGGTAGTTTTACCGATAGTTTCTATTCATAACGTGTAATTTCAAAACATCGTTCAATAAATGATAAAACTCGTTGAAAATAACAAAAATGGTTTAATTAGTACCATGTTTTAGATTAATAGCAACGGGTTTAGTTTCTCCGAGATGCGTTTAAAAATGGACGATCCGTGCACTTATTTATGGCGATCATTTATTGGCCGAGCGGTTGAGTTTCCCCCGAGATGGGTTTAAAAATGGACTTCCCGTTCACTTATCTATGATGTTCAGTTATTAGACGAGGCGTCGAATTTCCCGAGATACGTCGAATTTCCCGAGATACGTATATAAATCAACATACGAATAATTTATCTAGGGTGTTTTATTATAAGATAAAACTTGTAATTTCTCGCGTGCCGTTTATCCGATCAATTCATTTTGATTACGATTATTTACATACGAAGTACGAATAACAATTTGAGTGTAAAAAAATATGCACACATAGATATTTACCTTACCGTGTCGTACTATATATTATCCATTAGCCTATAAAAATAGTATTCCACCATTGACAAATACGTCAAAAATGGGTAAATCACGATATTCACCTTACCGTGGCCGTACTATATATTATCCATTATCCTATTAAAACTAGTATTCCACCATTGACAAATACGTCAAAAATTGGTAAATCTCGTTCCAGATAATTATACAATCAGAACTCGGTAAATCACATAGGTAATGCATCTTCATTAAATCACAAATGAATTAACGTGTACATGTGGCCAGAAGTCAACTCCACAATGGCAGTGCGATAGACCCGCGAGAGAGTTAGACATGTACTGGCGCCAAAAGAAGTCACCCTTGAAATACGCGTCAATGATTAGTGCCTTGATGTTACGTAATCGCGGGATTTGGGTCAATGAAATGTTGACTTTTAGTACAACGGTTTTTTGTTACACCTAAATCAAACCATATTGCATTATATCAGAGGTGCATTTATCACAAATAATGCAGGTAGAAGTTATAAAACAAAAGTATTCCAGCAATCAAACAATTAATCCATACTGTAATAACGGCGTGCGTATTCAAAAACATGGTTTCATACATATTCCTGAAGCAATGGCCCGAGAAATCCCTCTCTGTCTATTCTTTCCGTTCAATGAAAGCTATCACTTAAGTACAGCAACATGACAGTCCTTCGTTTCATCTGGGTCTTCCCTAAAACTTTGGACAGTGATTTAAGGTATTAAAACGGTTAAAGTATGTTCGTTTCCAAACAGTATTGTTTACATTTCATTCGACTTGATAGCCTCGTTTGTCACGCAATTAGTTTTACTGCAGTATTCTGCTATGCACGGGTTAATTAGGCATAATAAAATCGTGAGTCATGACGTATACGTTATGTGAACATATTTGGTCCAGTATTGGCAGCTCGTGATTGGTTGGTAGACGGACTACTGATCAATCAAAATTTAACACAACAATATCCACTCAGAATAGCAGTGTGTAGTTGGATTACCTCTAATCAGACGCAACACTGCGCGGAGTATGGGTTTCATATGGCACCCAGACATGTGATCACAGGTGGGAATTAATAAAACAATAGTATTCGTCCAATCAAATATTAATCTATATTGTAATAACTGACATTTATGACTTCTCTTTATATTTAAAATAACACCAATGACAGAAATTAAATAAATTTAAAACATCAAAGTATAAACGGCATATTTGAACACTGATACAAGGAGATCAACAAAGCTACTCATATATAGTGTAATTAATTGATCTTACGTGGCGTTACATATAATATAATATAATGCGAAACCACTTACTCTTTTTACAATAAGCAGTGCCAAGATGGTAAGCTAAGATTTCTATCCTGCAGAGAAAAGGCGCAAGTGTCATTTCAGATACGAAATTCTATGTGGATTCTTAAAATGAGACTGACAAGACTTGGGCGTATTAACCAAGTTGCACTTATTGTTAAATAAACTGTTAAACGCTTACTTATTGTTAAAGCCTCAATAACACTCTTGTTGTAACTGAAAAATATGTTCCAATCTTCATTCTGGTCAACAAATCGTATTATTTTAGAATATTCCAATTAAATGATGATATAAATTTCATCTTAACACACCTAATTTAAAAAATTGGAAAAATTCAACCAATTGATTTGAAAAGTCTAACGTAAACCTTTTCAAATGTGAGTTGGATTTTAAAATATTTTTGAACCCTCTGGACAAATAAAATAGGTTTTAATGGATAATTTACACAACAGGTAGGACATTTAAACATCTAGTACTTAGAATAAGGGTATTATTTATTTTCTGGAGCTACCAAGCCAGCAAGAATGTTATTGTCCCTTTAAATAGACAATAATGTATGGAATAAAAAAGTTTTACACTTTGATTTTTGTTGATTACCGATCACGAACGAGATTAGTTCACGGCTGTATATTAGTATTTTTGAATTGACGTTTTAATTTAAATTTTTAGGTCAGTTCACCGATGTTTTAGTAATAATAAAGTATATCGCATTGTTTAATTAGTTCCCCGAAATTGAATTGGCTACGATGATGTAATAACAAAGATAGGTTGCCAGGCAACGAAACATACGCCCACAGCAGCTAAATCGTCCGGGCAGTCAACAAGGGTTGTCGCATATTTTTACTTTTTTCGGTAATGAAACATTTGTAATACTCTAAAGATAGGTTGCCAGGCAACGAAACATACGCCCACAGCAGCTAAATCGTCCGGGCAGTCAACAAGGGTTGTCGCATATTTTTACTAATTTCGGAAAAGAAACATTTGTAATACACTAAAAACTGATTAAGAGTAACAACTCATTATGTAATTATCAGAAAATCATTAGAATTTGATTGCTTTTTATAAAGTTTTACCCCACGCTAACAATTAGTATATACATGAAACATTTAATATCATGGATTTAGCTGTTCAGTTATCTAAATTCATTGAAAATCAAAATACTTGTTCCTTTCAACACCTTAAACTCTATGTATCAATCTGAAGTCAATCGGATAGTAACTTTGGCCTCTATAGCGTCACAAGAATTTTTGAAGTTATCAAGGGAGATAACTCTGGCAGTAATTATTTGAAGTCGCTGAAAATCAATAGGCTTCTTCGTCTCATGACCTTAAACACTGTGTATAAATCTAAAGTCAATCGGATATTAACTTTGGCCTCCAGAGCGTCCACAAGATTTTTTGAGGTGATCAAGGGCCATAACTCTCGCACTAACTATCGGAAATCGCTGAATATTAATAGGCGTCTTTGTCCTTTGTCTTATGACCTTAAACACTGTGTATAAATTTAAAGTCAATCGGATATTAACTTTGGCCTCTAGAGCGTCCACAAGATTTTTTGAAGTGATCAAGGGCCATAACTCTGGCACTAATTATCGGAAATCGCTGAAAATCAATAGGCTTCTTCGTCTTATGACCTTAAACACTGTGTAAAAATTTGAAGTCAATCGGATATTAACTTTGGCCTCTAGAGCGTCCACAAGATTTTTTGAAGTGATCAAGGGCCGTAACTCTGGCACTAATTATCGGAAAATCGCTGAAAATCAATAGGCTTCTTCGTCTTATGAACTTAAACACTGTGTATAAATTTAAAGTCAATCGGATATTAACTTTGACCTTTAGAGCGTCCACAAGATTTTTTGAGGTGATCAAGGGCCATAACTCTGGCACTAATTTTCGGAAATCGCTGAAAATCAATAGGCGTCTTCGTCTTATGACCTTAAACACTGTGTATAAATTTAAAGTCAATCGGATATTAACTTTGGCCTCTAGAGCGTCCACAAGATTTTTTGAAGTGATCAAGGGCCATAACTCTGGCACTAATTATCGGCAATCGCTGAAAATCAATAGGCTTCTTCGTCTTATGACCTTAAACACTGTGTATAAATTTAAAGTCAATCGGATATTAACTTTGGCCTCTAGAGCGTCCACAAGATTTTTTGAAGTGATCAAGGGCCATAACTCTGGCACTAATTATCAGAAATCGCTGAAAAACAATAGGCTTCTTCGTCTTATGACCTTAAACACTGTGTATAAATTTGAAGTCAATCGGATATTAACTTTGGCCTCTAGAGCGTCCACAAGATTTTTTGAAGTTATCAAGGGCCATAACTCTGGCACTAATTATCGGAAATCGCTGAAAATCAATACGCTTCTTCGTCTTATGACCTTAAACACTGTGTATAAATTTGAAGTCAATAGGATATTAACTTTGGCCTCTAGAGCGTCCACAAGATTTGTTGAAGTGATCAAGGGCCATAACTCTGGCACTAATTATCGGAAATCGCTGAAAATCAATAGGCTTCTTCGTCTTATGACCTTAAACACTGTGTATAAATTTAAAGTCAATCGGATATTAACTTTGACCTTTAGAGCGTCCACAAGATTTTTTGAGGTGATCAAGGGCCATAACTCTGGCACTAATTATCGGAAATCGCTGAAAATCAATAGGCTTCTTCGTCTTATGACCTTAAACACTGTGTATAAATTTGAAGTCAATCGGATATTAACTTTGGCCTCTAGAGCGTCCACAAGATTTTTTGAAGTGATCAAGGGCCATAACTCTGGCACTAATTATCGGAAATCGCTGAAAAACAATAGGCTTCTTCGTCTCATGACCTTAAACACTGTGTATAAATTTAAAGTCAATCGGATATTAACTTTAGCCTGTAGAGCGTCCACAAGCAATTGTGGACGCCGGACCGACGGACGGACGGACCGACGGACCGACGGACGGACGGGGGCGACGACAATATACGACCACATTTCAATGTGGGCGTATAAAAAGCGAATTGTATACATTGATAATTATATGACCGATGTCTAGGTCATATGTTATTTTATTATTTTCAATTCTGTTTTAAATTTCAAAATCTATATTTTAAATTTCATTAATGCTTGGTTAGTCATTAGACAGCAATTAACCTGTCAGTCAAATTATGACAGACTGGCAACTAAAGTCTCTTCTAACTATTGTTTTAAATGCTTTAAGTCTTAATCCTTTGTGTTGTATATTTACTTCTGTCGTCTGCTTGTACATGTAGTTTAGCACGAGCTCTACAAACAACGTTACTTAAAATAGCGCAACTCCACGTTATGTGTACTACGTCACTGATTGCATCTATACTATTTTGTATCACGTCATACTGGCCATGCTTTCTCTATGATTGAATAAATAAGATGTCTTGAACAGTACAGACTAACTTCATACCTACGGGTTATTAAAATACACAACAATGGCGACGAGGATGGGATAATGAAGTTTAAAGTACAGAGAAGCCATTAGTACACTAATGAAAGCTGTTACACTCAGTCTTTTCCTGATTTTTACATTCTTCCTTACCCGGTTTTGGCGGTATTCTGCGTCTACAGACGGAAGTACATTTTCTATACATACATATTATACATTTACAACCATGCCGGGGTCTTCATCTATTAGTATTGGTAACATAGAGCCATACAGAGAGGAAGATGGCGACTTCGAATCCTATTCTGAGAGGGTTAAACTTTATTTCATCGCCAACGGAGTACAAGATGCAAAGAAGGTAGCCACATTTTTGACCATAATTGGCAGTGATTGTTACCGTTTGCTGAAGTCATTAGTAGCGCCTGATTTACCGGAAGTAAAAACATTGGATGAACTTAGAAATATATTGCAAAACTATTATTCTCCAAAACCATTGGAAATTGTTGAAAGGTTCAAATTCCATAAATGTGTACAGGGTGATGATAGTAATATACCTCAATACATTGCTCTCTTAAAGTCAAAAACCAAATTTTGCAATTTTGGCGACACTTTAAGTGAAAGACTACGTGACCAGTTAGTGATTGGTGTACGAAGTGAAACTATTCAAAAGAAGTTATTAGCTGAAAAAGACTTGACTTTCGATAAAGCTTCAGAAATTAGTATTAGTATTGAAACTGCTGCAAAAGATAGTAAAGAGTTATGCCAAAGTTCAAGACGTCCGAGTTTGAGTTCCAAACCAATTACGAGTAACGAGAATGTACCTGCTGTCTTTAAGATGGGTCCAGTTCGATGTTTCAAATGCAATGCTACAACACATTTAGCTAATAAATGCTACAGAAGCAATTCACCAGTTCGATGTTTCAGATGTAATGCTACAACACATTTGGCAAATAAATGCTACAGAAGTGATTCATTGTCCTGTGAGGGATGTGGCAAAAGAGGTCATGTTACAGAAGTATGCTTGAGTTCAGCCAGTAATAATGCCAAGTACAGTGGTAATTCCAGTAATTATAAAAAGTCAGACTCAGAGAAAAGCAATTACAAGAAAAGATATTTTAAAGGTACAAGAAAACAGAATTCAAGAAATTCTAATATCCATTCAATACAAGAAAGTGAAGGCTTGCCTGAAGATATGGGAGAAGTACTAAATCATTTATTCAGCAATGAAAATGATAATATGAAGAAACCAGATGATGTTTTATGGGTTAACCTGAAGATAAATGGTACACCAATATCTTTTGAACTTGACACTGGTTCCAGATTTTCCATAATGCCTTTGAAACTTTACAACGAACAGTTTTCACATCTACCATTACATCCTTGCACATTTCAAGTAAGAATGTATACAGGCAAGACAACGAAACCGAAAGGACTCGTTGATGTTACAGTTGAATACAACAACCAACGCAAATCTCGACTGAAATTGTATGTCATAGATGGTCCACCACTTCTAGGCAGGGAATGGTTAAAGTACATAAAGCTTGATTGGAAAGCTATTATAGACAACAGAACTTCTGATTTACAGAAGATGTCCACAAATCTTGACGATTTACTTTATCGGTACAGTGATGTTTTCAGAGATGAAATTGGTACAATGAAGACAATAACTGCTAAAATACATGTGAAAGAAAATTGCATACCTAAGTTTTACAAACCAAGAAATGTTTCCTATGCTCTACAGGAAAAAGTTTCTAATGATCTTGATAGATTAGAAGAACATGGTATTATATCAAAAGTAAGCCATAGTGAATGGGCTGCACCCATTGTTCCTGTTGTGAAACCAGATTCAAGTGTGCAGATCTGTGGTGACTTTAAAGTGACAGTCAATCCTTTTCTTTATCCTTGTAATTATCAATCTCAGCGTATTGAAGATATGTTTGCTAAGTTATCTGGGGGTGAAAAGTTTACGAAGATTGATCTTGCACATGCCTACCAACAGATGATACTTGATCCTGATTCAAGGAAATATCTTACAATTAATACCAGTAAAGGCTTGTATCAGTACAACCGGTTAGCTTTTGGTGTTACTACAGCGCCAGGTTTATTTCAACAGGCAATGGACCAGATCTTACAAGGTCTTAAGGGTGTGCTTTGTTATCAAGATGACATTTTAGTTACAGGATCTAGCGATGCCGAACATCTTGAGAATTTGGAAGCCGTTTTACAAAAACTTAGTGAGTTTGGTTTACGTGTTAAGAAAAACAAGTGTATATTTTTTCACAATTGCGTGGAATATCTTGGACACAAAATAGATAAACACGGTTTACACACATCGGAAGAGAAAGTACGTGCGATTACAGATGCACCTGCTCCACAGAATGTGACTGAATTGCGATCATATTTAGGACTTCTAAATTACTATAGATCATTTTTACCCAATATTGCCACAGTATTAAATCCTTTAAATAATCTTTTACAAAAAGATGTTAAGTGGGTATGGACAAATCAGTGTGAAAAAGCTTTCATAGATTCTAAAAGATTGATTGCTAATTGTGACATTTTAGTACATTACGATATGACGAAACCTGTCATTTTGGCTTGTGATGCATCGCCTTACGGATGCGGAGCTGTATTGTCACATATCATGTCTGATGGTTCTGAACGTCCTATTGCCTTTGTTTCCAGAACTTTTAATAAAACGGAAAAGGGATATTCACAAATTGATAAAGAGGTCAAACGTTTACACCAGTACATTTACGGGCGACATTTTACTCTGATTACAGATCACCGTCCATTAACTGCGTTATTTGGTCCACAGAAACCGATTCCTGTTCTTGCTGCTGCCAGAATGCAAAGATGGGCACTGATGTTGAGTGCGTACAATTACACCATACAATATCGTTCTTCATTAGAGAATGCCAATGCAGATTTTGTTTCTAGATTACCTTTAAAAACTTTTCATAAAAATGAAAATACACCTGATCCAGTAGAACTGTTTCATAACACAATGTTCGAACAACTACCAGTTACAGCTGTACAAGTTCAAAAAGAGACTCGTAAAGACTCTTTGTTATCTAAGGTATATTTAGCTTGTACGTCAGGTTGGCATTGGAATCATAATAAAGATAAAGATCTACAACTTTTTTTCCGTAGGAAAAGTGAAATCACCATACATCAAGGATGTCTACTTTGGGGCATGCGTGTCATTATTCCGACTAAATATCAGTCTTATGTCCTCAACGAGTTACATGCAGGACATAATGGCATTGTTCGTATGAAAGCAATAGCCAGAAGTTTCATATGGTGGCCAAACATTGACATTGATATTGAGAATATGTGTAAGGGATGTAACTCTTGTCAACAGATTAAAGGTATGCCTGCTTTAGCACCTACACATTCATGGTCATGGCCTACAGGACCGTGGCAACGCGTTCATTTAGACTTTGCAGGACCTTTTCTAAATCATATGTTTCTCATCGCTGTTGATAGTTATTCTAAATGGCCAGAAATAACAATTATGAAAAATACAACTGCTACTGATTTAGTAAAATGTGTACGAAGTTATTTTGCTTTACATGGTTTGCCGTTGCAAGTCGTGTCTGATAACGGACCGCAATTTGTATCACAGGAGTTCCAGTATTTCTTAAAAACAAATGGTGTTAAACACATATTTACTGCTCCATATAAACCATCTACAACTGGCCTTCCTGAGCGTATGGTACAGATATTCAAACAAGGAATGAAATCAGTCAAAGATGATAAAAACACTTTACAAGAAAACTTGCATAAGTTTTTACTACATTATAGAACCACTCCACATAGTGTTACGCGAGAGACACCAGCGAAATTACATTACAAACGCGAGTTACGTACAAGACTGGATTTACTGCGTCCTGATATGACTTTACGTGTTCAAATTGATAAGTCATTGACAGTTACTAGTCATCATAATGCTAGAAGTTTACAAACCGATGATACAGTATGGATTCGAAATTATGGTCAAGGAGATAAATGGCTCCAAGGGAGAGTTGTTTCGTGCGATGGTTCACGATATTACACTGTTCAAACGGGTGATAATTATCTTCGACGACATATTGATCAGTTGCGAAATAGAAATGATAATTCAGATGTAAGCACTAGTTTAAATGATAGTCCCGATTCTGATCAAAATGACAATATTTCTAAAAGTGAAAACACTGACATTAAAATACGTAAATCTTCCAGAAAAATTAAAATTCCTAAACGGTATGATCATTAATTAATGAACATTTTACAGTGTGTGTTATGTTACTTAAAAATTTATATTTTAATGTCGAATTGTTTTTCTGCATGTATACATATGTAGGCTATATATTCATTAATGTCATTTTGATATTTTGCTATAAGTAATAGTGTTTTATTAAGTTTTAAAAAAAATACATAGATATATATATAAATATAGTATGATATGTCCATTTACAAATTGAGACACTTTTCATTTTAAGACGGAAGGAGATGTTGTATATTTACTTCTGTCGTCTGCTTGTACATGTAATTTAGCACGAGCTCTACAAACAACGTTACTTAAAATAGCGCAACTCCATGTTATGTGTACTACGTCACTGATTGCATCTATACTATTTTGTATCACGTCATACTGGCCATGCTTTCTCTATGATTGAATAAATAAGATGTCTTGAACAGTACAGACTAACTTCATACCTACGGGTTATTAAAATACACAACACTTTGATAATTATATGTTTATGTCAACACTTTCTAATAACTGATTTGTATAAATAGACAAATGTATGCTAGATTATCATTAGTTGGAGAGACCAGCTTAGGGAACATGCTAGTTGGAGGTCCGATATATTTACTAAATTATAAGTTGTTAAATTGTTGCTGTTAATTATTTGCTGCTGAAAATAAAGTGTTGAAGATCCATTACAAGAATCTGTAGTCATTTCTGATACTAAAGAGCACATCAAATGGCGTCAATTTTTTTTCTAGATTGATAGTCCATGGTTATTTTATCCACTTTACGGCAAATTCACATCAATCCGACTGCACACGATGGTAGATACTGCCGTGAGAAAACAGAACGACCGTAAATAATGAAACAAATTCTAAATTAGAATCCCAAAACTCTTCTGACGAAAATGTATCTCGAATCGTTTCGACTGCACACGATGGTAGAGTGTATTAAAATCGCTGCCGTGAAAAAAACAGCACGACCGTACATTATGAAACAAATTCTAAATTGAATCTTGAATTGAAATGAATTATAAAACAAATTATTACGTAGTCAATTGTTTTATTCAATTAGGGGGATTAAGGAATCAGTCAGGCGTTAATGAATACACACGCCAGGTGTATATAGGTAATTAAGGAATAAACATTCCGAATATGCATTCGGTCACTGTGACGTCACTGGCATCTGAGGGGATTAAGAGTGTTTTCGATAATTGGCAAAGTCGTTTTTACTGGAGGTCTATTTTTACGACTTTGAGTGAAGATAGCTGAATTAATTTTAGTCCGATTGATGTGAATTTGCCGTAAAGTGGATAAAATAACCATGGACTGCTCACACAGAAAAATTTACAAAACCATTTTATGTGCACTTTAAAGAACACACGTTGACGAGCTACATTCCCTGAAAGTCAAACGGTGTTAATTACATGAATATGAATCATTTAAAATATAACACAATCTGTTAAAATACTAAGAATAATAAAAAGAGCGTCAGGTGGAATTTCACTAAATTTACATGAATTACAATCAGAAGTCATTGTTTTAGTGTAGTAACTTTTTGTCAGGTATCACAGCTGTTTAACCATTTAATGATTTGTGTCTATATGAACTTTAAGCTAATTTGAGAAAACCATTTGTTTTTAAAGAATTGTTTCATACAACCCACTCAGTTAATCATGTTTTTATTGCCAGTCCATAACAATTAATTGAACTTTTATTACAGGCGAAGCAAAAAGTTTGCTATTGCCCAATATTATATACAGATATAAATATTATGCATTGTAATATAAATATACCTACAGATAACAATAACAGTATATAATATATAATCCCCCTCTCACCCTTGTAAACTGAAATCTAGATAGATATATACATAACCCAACCCCAAACCATTTGCCATTAGGTACGGTTTTTCTCTTATTTTTTATTGAGTGGTACAAATAATTTCCATGATTTAGCAATTTTATATTATTATCACTGTGATTCGTGAGATTTTTTTTTTTAATTTTTGAACTGATCGAAAAGACCCAAAATATTTTCCACGGATGAATATATAAGCGGGACAGCAGAAAGTGATATTCATCTTCAACATTTGCATAATCTTTTATTTCTATCGATTTTATTATATCGCCCGGTTTCAGTGGAGAAGACCAAAACGAAAATGACCTTAGAGTTTTATATTTAAGTGTTTGAATTTTTATTTAAAAATGAATAACGTATGTTAATACAACCCAACTTTCACATAGTTAATTAAATGAAGCAATGGCAAACAAATCTTTTACATGAGATTTTTTTTTATATATATTTTGGTTTTGGAATTTTCATGCAATTGGGAATTACATTCACGCATGGTGTATTTATAATTACATGACATTTCAGTCATTTCTTAAATATAGCCACGTCATCCCTTTTACAAAATATTTTTGTACTTGAAGCTTTTTGACTTACAAATTCAAAATACAAACTGCTTACCGTATTCATACAAAAGACGATACGTATTCCAATTAAACCCCGTTCAGTTTCCAGTAATTATCACAGCCATAAATACTAATTGTCATTGTTTTATGTGTCATCACTCCGAAGACTTTAACAAAGAAATATCAAACACGATCTTATGAATTGCAACCTATCCCACAGATAAACAGATTATTAATAGTAACATTTGGATTATCGAGGCGACAATTTGTCTGGAGAACTATGCATGACAGGGTACAAAGACTCTTTGCCTCACAAAAAAGCATGAATTTAAAACATCAAAGTATAAACGGCAGACAGTCGGGGACTATCACTCGTACTGATAACACCTACTGCACCAGAGCTCCAAAGCTATAGACTAAATTTATCTTTGATAAAGTAGCCTAGCTAAGACTCCAAAAAAGACTTCTCAAATTCAGAAAGACTACTAGATACTACAAAGATCATCTAGTCCAAAATAGATTTAAGGTTGTCTTTATTTTTATTCTTATACAATCACAAGGTATAAGGTTTACTTTCAATTTTGCATTCTTCATCTATCTTATTTTATTTTACTTTATTTTCTTTGATTTAATTTATTTCCCTTTCCTTGCCTCATTCCTCAGTGCTTTATTGTTAGGATATTATTTTTACCTTATTTCTATACATTAGATATAATCTTTTTTTTTTTTTTTCTTAAATTCTTCTTCCATTTCATATTTTTCCACTCCTAATATATTTTTCCTTCCTTTACCCCTTTTTTCCAACTCTATTTACCACTTTTTTGTCTTTATTTATTTCTTTTTTTTCTCTATTTTGTATCTATTTAATCATTTTACTTTTCTTTCTATCATCTACAAACAAAGAAGTTCAGTGTACAAGCCAATCAACTGATTGAACTCGTCACAAGCTTCTTAAAACAATAACAAGCTAATTTACTTTTATAGCTAATAAGCCTGATAACTGTTAAGTACACTCATACAAGCAATAGGAACCCATAGTTATTTAGTATTAATAACACTGATTGACTAGCGGCTCTTTGTTGACAGGGTTAACGACAGGTGTATTAGCCTACTTCATTAATTAACAATAGCAAGCTAGGTGCTATAGAAACATGACAACTGCTCGTGAACCCTTACAAGCAATTAGAACCCATAGCTAATCAGCACTAAACACACTGATTGACTAGCGGTTCTTTGTGGGAAAGGCTAACAACAGTACAGAAAAACCTTATAAAAACTGTTCTATCATTCCTTTGTTTTAGACTTTTTTCGATAGCAATAAGAACAATGGCGACAGAGGCTACTTCCCCCATGTCAATGGCAGAAGCCTTTAATAGCAGCCCTGCGCCTAAGTTTTTTCCTGCTACAAAAAGGAAGGATGAGCAGAACCACGTCGTGCAAGTAAGGCCAATGGAAGGCAAGTCTTTCCAAGGGTCCAAACTGACGGCAGTGGGAAAGGAACTACGGAGTAAGTGGGGTATCAGTAATATAGATATCAGGATAACAGTGACTGGACATATCAGACTTGCCTTAAAAAGTAAGTCGGACATGGTCAAAGCACTGGCCCAGGACAGCCTACTCGGTATGACCGTGGCGGTATCCGAACCAACCACCTTGTTAACAGACAAGGTGGTTGTTCATGGGATACCGACCGAATATACCGGGGAGGAAATAATGGACGACCTGAAAGATAGGGAGTATGACGTCACTGAGATATACAGATTTAGAGTGGCCGAGGGGTAGGATCAGGGAAGCGTTGCCCTGACCTTCAAGAAAGGTACAGCACCCGAGGTCATAAACATAGTGTATCTCAGAAGACGGACCCATCCCTATATACAGAGGGTACGACATTGCACTAACTGTCAAAAATTGGGTCATACAGTGAAGTACTGTAAAGGAAAAGCCGTATGCGCGAAATGTGGGGGAGAACACTTGGTGGCTGAGTGTAGGGTGGGTAGCAAAATTAACTGCTCAAACTGCAAGGGCAGCCACGCAGCTAACTCCCCCCAATGCCCAAGAATTCAAGCTACAAAACGACAAAAGGCGATCAAACGGCAAACCTCGCACTCCGTAGAAGGATATCTCATGTTCGTCACTACAGCACTGGTGATATGCCCAGTTGCTTGCCGGTTTCAACACCAAAGACAAACACTAATAAGGTACCTACTATGGAATGTGAAACGCCAATTGACCAATAAATAGCCAAGACAGAGAGGCATCCACCGGACAGTCATCATGGCGGGCCAGGTAAAGGTTCTACAACTTAACGTTAACGGTCTGGCCCCCAGATCTGCTGAGCTGAGAAAATACATCACCCGCAACCCCAAAGATGTAATATGCCTCCAGGAGACCAAGCTACTACCAACTAAGAAAGACATCTACCTACCCGGATATACTTGTCAGAGAAGGGACAGACCGGGCAGCACGACACGTGGCGGCGGCCTTGCCATCTACGTCAGTGATAACTTACATTATATTTCTGTTACGCTGGACGTAGCGGGCCCTCTAGAAGCAATGGGCATAGCCATCACATTGAGCAATAATACAAAATTGACAATAGTGAATGTCTATGCACCTCCTCAAGTCACGATAAAATCAGTAGACTTCCAGTCACTTTTCGACCAGCTTCCGCAGGGCGAATCTGTGTTCTGTGGGGATTTCAACGCAAAACACGCTTTGTGGGGGTCACCGAGGAATGACTGTCGGGGGACTAGCCTGTGCTCAATAATAGAAGGGAACGACCTATGCGTACTGAACGACGAGAGTCCTACTTTTGTTGGAGGAAATGCACCACCTTCACACCTGGATCTCACGCTCTGTACGCTTGGTATGGCAAACCGCTGCGACTGGCAAGTACACGAAGATGAAACACTTGGCAGTTACCACCTACTTATAGAACTCTGCATCCAATGTGAAACAACCAGGGAAGTCTATAACGGGAAACCCAATTGGAAAATAAAAGAGGCTGATTGGGCTAACTTCCGTGTAAGCTGCCTTGAGTGGAAAGAGGATGACATCATCGATGCCAACATCGACGTGTACGCTGCCAACATCACAAGTGCTATTATAGGTGCCGCAGACGACTCCATTCCCAAGACTTCTGGAGGGAAACCAAGGATTAGAAAACCTTGGTGGTCACCAGAATGTCAGAAGGCGGTTAACGAAAGAAAGAAGGCACTACGCCTACGCCACTACAATGAGGTCAACCACCAAAACTACCTGAAGTTGAAATACGCCGCAAGAGACACCATCCGGAAGGCACAAAACGGACACTGGATGACTTTCTGTAATGCGTTGAATCAAAACACGCAAACAGGTGTCGTCTGGAAGAAGCTGAACGCCATGAACGGGAAGCGCAGATCATTCAACATACCAAACCTAAAGAATAGAGATGAGTACGCTACCAACGGCAATGAAAAGGCAGACCTACTTGCGAAAGCGTTCGCTGACGCAAACAGGGACGAAAACCAATCACCAGAGTTCCTGAAGAGAAAGGAAATCTTTTACTCACAGCACCCTTCATTAGAAATTGAACCTAATGGAGGGGCTAAACCAATCAATCTACCCTTCTCTGAGGAGGAGCTAAATAAGGCTCTTTCCCTCAAGAAGGATAGTGCGGCTGGTGAGGACAAAGTAAAGTACTCAATGCTCAAACATTTGCCTAGAAATGCCAAAAGGATACTACTAAACTTCTTCAACACATCCTGGCTGTCGGGAGAGGTACCTAAAGAATGGCGGAAAGCCAACGTCATCCCTCTTCCAAAACCAGGTAAAGAGAGAACAAAGGCAGAGTCCTATCGACCAGTAAGCTTGACATCCACACTGTGCAAAACCTTGGAAACAATGGTTAACATCCGACTACAGTTCTATCTGGAGAGCAACCAACTGATAGACGAAAATCAAAGCGGGTTCAGGAAAGGGCGTTCGACAATGGACCACTTGGTGAGACTACAGCAAGTCATGTCGCAGGCACTCCTCTCTGGGAACCTGTTATGTGCCGTGTTCGTAGATTTAACTAAGGCTTTCGATTTAGTCTGGCTAGACGGGCTGCTCTTCAAGTTAGGGCATATTGGTATAACGGGCATAATGTTTCGGTGGATCAAAAGCTTTCTGAGCGATAGAAGGATACAGGTGAATGTTGGCAGATTCCTGAGTGCCGAGCAAACATTAGAAAATGGCACGCCTCAGGGGTCGGTTATCAGTCCCACTCTCTTCAATATCATGATCAACGACATACAGAAATCCTCCTACCTCGACGCCAAAACTGAGTTAGCTAAATTTGCTGATGATAGTACCATATGGAGGACAGGGAGGCATTTGTGTGAACTACAAAAGAATATGCAAAAGGCCTTAGACAAATTCATGGCATGGGCAAACGACTGGGGATTTAAAGTTTCGGAGAAGAAAACGGTCGGCATGCTTGTAAGCAGGGATAGTGGGATAAGCAGAATGACTCTGTGTATGAACGGGAAAACCATCGAGTTCAAAGACCAAACCAAGTTCCTTGGCGTAATCTTTGACCGAAGGCTGACCTGGAAACAGCACATCGACGCGACTGTAGATAGATGCACCAAAATCCTAAACTTAATGAGGAAAATAACGGGCAGCACATGGGGGGCCAACAGAGTTACACTAATGATGGTGTATCGTGCTCTAATACGATCTGTATTAGACTACGGCTCTCTGGCCTTCATGAACTGCGCGCCATTACTCTTAAGGAAGCTTGACACCATCCAATACAAAGCTCTGTGTATTGCGACTGGCGTAGGGCAAGGGGCTAGGAGAGAGTCACTACTGCAGGAAGCCGGGGAGTTGCCCCTATCCCTAAGAAGAAAAGAACTAGCGACAAGGTACTGGGCTAAGATCTCGCAACTGGGCGCAAGATCTCCAACTTTTGTCAGTCTACAAAAGACAAGATATGTGAGAGATCCAAGAAAGAAAAGCTTTGGCCAAGGTATCAGGGAAACAATCAAGGAACTGCGACTGGGGGAGCTCGTGATAAATGAACATGACCCCCAGCGATCGCCCCGTGGACGCTCCCTATACCGCCGGTCAATCTAGATCTGTTACAGAAAACCGACAAGAAAAACAACCCCACTGCTGCACGAGCTTTCTCGCTAGAACACCTGGAAGACAACTGGCCGTCTGATGACTGGGACCATGTGTACACGGATGGCTCACGCAACCCTGAAAGGGGCACCAGCTCGTTTGGAATATACCTGCCAAACGGGGAACAGGGAATAAGCAGGAAACTGCCCAATAACTGTTCGGTGTACACTGCAGAGCTTGTGGCCATTTGTGACGCTATATCATGGATTTCCCACCAAAAGACTAGTAAGTTCGTCATTCCAAGCGACTCCCTGAGCAGTCTGATTTCAATCCAAACTGACAACTCGGACTCAAGATCAGAAGTCATTTTGGAAATCAGGCAGCTGTACCAGAGGGTCTTAGAGAAGGGGAGCAAAGTAGAGCTCGTGTGGATTCCATCACATGTCAACATTAGAGGAAACGAGGAGGCAGATCGACTCGCAAACGAAAGTCTCAAGGATACAGCACCACTCCGCACCATAGACTACAGCACCACGGAAATCTACAGTATGGTTAAAAGACAGGTCAATTCAATCTGGGAATTACAACTCGTTGAACTTGACACATACAGATTCCGGCTGGATGACAAGATCTACACGAAGACAGCAATCAATCGCCCTAGAAGAGATATATGCAGATTTATATCGAAACTAAGGGTGAGAGAGCGGCTGCGAGACCACAAACACCAAGTCATCGTCTGTGAGTGCGGGGAAGAATGTACCACCAACCATGTCCTGGTAGACTGCGAGGTATACAAGGAGGAGAGAAGGGAACTAGTGAGAATAATCGAGAACAACAACATACCGTTCAACACTAAGAACTTTCTCTTCCCTAGACCAGATCTGAAACTGCAAATCTTTGAACAAATCCACGCCCTAATGGACACAGTTGGACTAAGTAGAATAGTGAAGTAAGAGGGGGTCATGATTAGACGGGCCCGGCATCTAAACACTAAACTACATAGGGGATTTATACCAAACTGGCAGGATAGTGGAGTAAGGGAGGGTCACGATCAGACGGACTCGGCATCTAAACACTATTCCGCCAAAAAACAGACACTAAACAGAATAGGATAGTGGAGTAAGGGGAGGTCACGATAAGACGGGCCTGGCACCTAAACACAAAACCCACAGATGACATCTACCAAACTAAGCAGGATAGTGGAGTAAGGGGGAGTTTCGGTCAGACGTACTCGGCACCTAAACACTATTTCGTAAATAAAACTGATACCAAACCCATAGAGTGGGATAGTGGAGTAAGGGGAGGCCACGATAAGACGGGTCTGGCACCTAAACACTAACCCCAAACGATGACACCAACCAACCCAGAAGCAAACGAGATCATCTACCAAATGATATGTTTTTTAATAAATAAAGGGAAGAACTTCCCACTAAACCCAATCCATGGCTTAAAGCCAAATAGAAAGATTGCAAAATCATATTCTAAAAAACAGGAATCAGGTTCGGCTCTCCTAAGTCTTGTCTGCGATATCACTTATGTGGAAGCAGACGTTAAACACTAAGTAGTAGTAGTAGTAGTAAAAAAGCATGCAATTCTTTGTTAAAGAGACATGGCGCTATTTAAGGAATGGTGCATGTGCCGATATAAAATGGCTTGGAAACGGGTGTAAAATAAAGTCATTTCACACATGCCCAATATAATAAAGTAATCGTGCTAAATACTTGACTCGTACATACACCAATTGTATTGAATAAATATGTTTTACATGTTTAGGTTTTTTTTAATTCACCCATCTTCAATCATAATAATATACATATTATAGAATAATAGTACAGTATAGCACAGCGAGAATACATAGATCAACAAGCTAACATTGAGGCTGATGTCCCCCGCCGAAATCCCAAAATAAATAGATGACAAATATTAATTAATTGCACATTTATTTTTTTCAAACGTATCAAGCAATCAAACTGTACACGAAAGGCGGGGGACAAAAAAGAGAAAAAGGTCTTTTGGACCATGGATAATGACAATATGCGACCACATTTCCTTGTGGGCTGTAACAAAATGTAAGATAAACAAGCCAACAGTGAGGCTGATGTCCCCCGCAGAAATCCCAAAATAAATAGATGACACATATTAATTAATCGCACATTTATTTTTTTCAAACGTATCGACCAATCAAACTGAACATGAAGTGTCATCCAAAAATTGCTTATCTCTGCCTAACGTAAGAAGAAAATGCTCATCTTCAAACTCCATCAAGGCATTGACCTAATAAGCATACACACCAATTTTGAACATTTTAACTCAATTAGAAGGAGAGTTATTGTGTTACAAAGTCTCGACCAATCAAATTGCATATCGTTCTGCTTACCCTGAGCAGAAAATGCTCATTATCGAACTTAGTCAAGGTATTACTGTAATGAAACTATACACCAAGTTTCATCACTCTCACTTAATTAGAACTAACGTTATTGTGTCCCAAAGCATCAATCAATCAAATTGCTTATCTCTGCTTACCCTAAATGGAAAATGCTCATCTTCGAACTCCATCAAGGCATTGACCTAATAAGCATATACACCAAGTTTGAACATTTTAACTAAATTAGAAGGAGAGTTATTGTGTTCCAAAGTCTCGACCAATCAAATTGCGTATCACTCTGCTTACCCTGAGCAGAAAATGCTCATTATCGAACTTAGTCAAGGTATTACTATAATGAAACTATACACCAAGTTTCATCACTCTCACTTAATTAGAACTAAAGTTATTGTGTCCCAAAGCATCAACCAATCAAATTGCTTATCTCTGCTTACCCTAAGCGGAAAATGTTCATCTTCGAACTCAATCAAGGCATTCACCTAATAAGCATATACACCAAGTTTGAAAATTTTAACTCAATTAGAAGGAGAGTTATTGTGTTCCAAAGTCTCGACCAATCAAATTGCGTATAGCTCTGCTTACCCTGAGCAGAAAATGCTCATTATCGAACTTAGTCAAGGTATTACTATAATGAAACTATACACCAAGTTTCATCAATCTCACTTAATTAGGGTTTCACACTGCGTAGCTTGTGTGAAACACTATTGTTTTTGTTAACAATGCTTTTGTTTACAATGCTTATGTGGAAACCTGTTTGATGGTTTCATTGGTATCGGAAGTGACATATGTTTAAGGGTAACGTGGCACCGAAAGTGACGTGGCACCAGTGAAACCCGTCATTCCTGCATGCAGGTCTAGTTATTAGGGTTTCACACTGCGAAGCTTGTGTGAAACACTATTGTTTTTGTTAAAATTATTATTCTTATTATTATTATTATTATTAGGGTTTCACACTGCGAAGCTTGTGTGAAACACTATTGTTTTTGTTAAAATTATTATTCTTATTATTATTATTCTTCTTTTGTTTTGAGTAGATCTCAGCAACTGCTTGTCGCATCGTTACGATTTCTTCGGTTTTACTTGGAAAGTGGGTGTGACTTCGAGGATAAAGCTATTTTGAACGTTCTGTGACAATGCGAAATGTCCGAAATCACCGAAGTTGTCGTTTTTAAAAATATTACAATAATTTTAACAATAATCATTGGATTTTAACTTTCGATACATTTTGGCATAGCCGGAGACAGGGCACATAGCTACGCTACTTTCGATTTTTGATTTTCGGCAAATCTTTGAAGATATTAGGCGCCAAATTTCGAAAATTTAAAATTTTACAAAAAACTTTTTTATTTATGAATATTTTTTAGTCGTGTTCTGCACAGAAGTAAAGAGTCATCTGACTAGCGCCAAAATGTTAAAAAAATTTGTATCAGTAATTTTCCTTGGCCGCCATTGGCTAATTCAGTTTTTCAGTCCTAGATTAATTTTTTATTGTTCGATTTGTATAAAACAAAGTTTATATGCTTTGTTGTCTCAATTGTCATTTTTTTTATTACCAAAAGTGTTATCTGTCGGTACCGGAAGTGGCATAATTTTACCAAAAACTATAATTTTGACAGTTAGGTACCATTTTTCGAAAACAAATATTGTTTTTTTGAAAAATTATATGACTCAAAGAGTGTGTCCTTTAAAGGCGCAAAAAATGTCGGAAGCAGTTTTTTTAATTTCGATTTCATTTTCGAGCAAATTGGATTAAGAGGCTAAAAAAAATGGTGTAAAATTGACCTATTTACAACCCATTCAGGCTTTTCAGATTTTAAAATATTTCTTCGTAACTTTTATAAACATGTAGCTATAATCCATACGAAGAAAATGTATGTTAAAATTAGTTTGTAATATAAGCAGTTGCCAAGAAATGGGCAGTTTTGCATAAGTCACTGTTTTCGTTATTTTGTCTGTAAAATAGTCAATTATTATTGGATTTTTATAAAAGTGACATCATTTGATTCAAAAAGCATGTAGCGTCATATCAAGTTGATTACAATTTAAAATTGACACCGGAAGTGACGTCATTTTGTCAAAAACTGCATTTTAAACATTTTAAATCAATGTTTTATTCAACCAAGAATTACTTAATATGTATTAATGATTTTAACTTTTGGTTTAAATTCACATATAAACACAACTCATATGGTCATATATATATCATAAAATTGTTTCTAACTTGTTCGGTTGCCGAGAAATAGACGGTTTTCTACAGGTCACTTTTGAAGGTTTTTGGGCCATAAAAGTGTCAATTATTATTCGATTTTCATAAACGTTACACCAAGTTATACCTAATGCCATTTAGGATTTCATACAAGTAATTTAAGATTTTCATTATCACCGGAAGTAACGTATTTTGGCAAAAACTGTATTTTTAGCCTTCAAAACAGATATTTTATTCAAATGAGTCTGTTTTGAAATGTTTTTCAACTTATGGTAGTTGATGCCAATCAACAAATAGAATGAACCCATACGATCATACAGATACCACAAAATGGTTTCTAACTTGTACGGTTGCAGAGAAATAGCTGATTTTCTACAAGTCACTTTTCAAGTTTTTTGGTCTTTAAAAGTGGCAATTATTATTCGATTTACATAAAATTTTCACCAAATGATATCGTATGCCATTTCTGATTTCATAAGGCTAATTAAACATTTTCATTAACACCGGAAGTAATTTAATTTTGTCAAGATCATTTACAAGTAACAAATGTATAAAATGAATTGATATTGCTGGATTTGGTTGATTCTGCGCCCATTTTATTTCTGTGCAATGTTAATTTGGAAACCTGTTTAGTGGTTTCGTTGTTACCGGAAGTGACATATGTTCAAGGGTAACTTGGCACCGGAAGTGACATGTTTAAGGGTAACGTGGCACCAGTGAAACCCGTCATTCCTGCATGCAGGTCTAGTTCTTATTATTATTAGGGTTTCACACTGCGAAGCTTGTGTGAAACACTATTGTTTTTGTTAAAATTATTATTAGGGTTTCACACTGCATAGCTTGTGTGAAACACTATTGTTAGGGTTTCACACTGCGAAGCTTGTGTGAAACACTATTGTTTTTGTTAAAATTATTATTCTTATTATTATTATTATTATTCTTCTTTTGTTTTGAGTAGATCTCAGCAACTACGTGTCGCATCGTTACGATTTCTTCGGTTTTACTGGGAAAGTGGGTGTGACTTAGAGGATAAAGCTATTTTGAACGTTCTGCGACAATGCGAAATGTCCGAAATCACCGAAGTTATCGTTTTTACAAATATTGCGGTAATTTTAACAATAATCATGGGATTTTAACTTTCGATACATTTTGGCATAGCTGGAGACAGGGCACATAGCTGCGCTACTTTCGATTTTTGATTTTCGGCAAATCTTCGAAGATATTAGGCGCCAAATTTCGGAAATTTAAAATTTTACAAAAAACTTTTTTTATTTATGAATATTTTTTAGTCGTGTTGTGCACAGAATTAAAGAGTCATCTGACTTGCGCAAAAATGTTAAAAAATTTTGTCTCAGTAGTTTTCCTTGGCCTCAATTGGCTAATTCAGTTTTTCAGTCCTAGATTAATTTTTTATTGTTCGATTTGTATAAGTTCATATGCTTCGTTGTCTCAACTGTCATTTTTTTTATTACCAAAAGTGTTATCTGTCGGCACCGGAAGTGGCATAATTTTACCAAAAACTACAATTTTGACAGTTAGGTACATTTTTTGAAAACAAATATTATTTTTTTGAAAAATTATATGACTCAAAGAGTGTGTCCTTTAAAGGCGCAAAAAATGTCGGAAGCAGTTTTTTTAATTTCTTTTTCATTTTCTAGCAAATTGGATTAAGAGGTGAAAAAAGGCGTAAAATTGACCTATTTACAACTCATTCAGGCTTTTCAGATTTTAAAATATTTTTACGTAACTTTTATAAACTTGTAGCTATAATCCATACGAAGAGAATGTATGTGAAAATTAGTTTGTAATATAAGCAGTTGCCGAGAAATAGGCAATTTTGCACGAGTCACTTTTCACGTAATTTTGGCTGTAAAAGAATCAATTATTATTCGATTTTCAATTTTCTTTCGCCATTGGATGCCTAATGCCATAGTGGACTATGTCAAACCATTTTACCCCTTGTGCTGCCACCGGAAATGACGTCATTTGCTCAAAACTTAAATTTTAGCCTTCAAAAAACAATATTTTATTCAAATGAGTCGTATTTGTTATTTTTTTCAAATTGTGATATTTGATTCTATTGATCAAATAGATTGAACCCATACGATCATACAGATACCACAAAATGGTTTCTAACTTGTACGGTTGCAGAGAAATGGGCGATTTTCCTTAAGTCACTTTTCAAGGTTTTTGGTCTATAAAAGTGTCAGTTATTATTCGATTTTCATAAAATTTTCACCATATGATATCTTGTGTCATTTATGATTTCATAGAACTAATTTAACATTTTCAGTATCACCGGAAGTAATGTCATTTTGGCAAAAACTGTATTTTTAGCCTTCAAAACAGACATTTTTTTTCAAATGAGTCTGATTTGTAATATATTTCAAATTATGATATTTGATTCCAATCAACAAATGGATTGAACCCATACGATCATATAGATACCAAAAGATAGTTTTTATCGTGTACGGTTGCCGAGAAATAGACGATTTTCTACAAGTCACTTTTCAAGGTTTTTGGTCTATAAAAGTGGCAATTCTCATTCGATTTACATAAAATTTTCGCCATTATGATGCCTTATGCCATTTCTGATTTCATAAAACTAATTGAACATTTTCATTATCACCGGAAGTAATGAAATTTTGCCAGGATCACTTACAAGTAACATATATATAAAATGAATTGATATTGCTGGATTTGGTTGATTCTTCGTCCATTTTATTTGATGTTTACAATGCTTATGTGGAAACCTGTTTGATGGTTTCATTGGTATCGGAAGTGACATATGTTTAAGGGTAACGTGGCACCGAAAGTGACGTGGCACCAGTGAAACCCGTCATTCCTGCATGCAGGTCTAGTTTTTGTTAAAATTATTATTCTTATTATTATTATTATTCAGATTCCAATTTGAATAGATCTCAGCAACTACGTGTCGCATCGTTACGATTTCTTCGGTTTTACTGGGAAAGTGGGTGTGACTTAGAGGATAAAGCTATTTTGAACGTTCTGCGACAATGCGAAATGTCCGAAATCACCGAAGTTATCGTTTTTGAAAATATTGCAGAAATTTAAACAATAATCATTGGATTTTAACCTTCGATACATTTTGGCATAGCCTGAGACAGGGCACATAGCTACGCTACCTTCGATTTTTGATTTTTCGGCAAATCTTCGAAGATATTAGGCGCCAAATTTTGAAAATTTAAAATTTTACAAAAAACTTTTTTATTTATGAATATTTTTTAGTCGTATTGTGCACAGAATTAAAGAGTCATCTGACCAGTGCAAAAATGTTAAAAATTTTTGTCTCAGTAATTTTCCTTGGCCGCCATTGGCTAATTCAGTTTTTCAGTCCTAGATTAATTTTCTATTGTTCGATTTGTATAAAACAAATTTCATATGCTTCGTTGTCTCAATTGTCATTTTTTTTATTACCGAAAGTGTTATCTGTCGGCACCGGAAGTGGCATAATTTTACCCAAAACTATAATTTTGACAGTTAGGTACCATTTTTCGAAAACAAATATTATTTTTTGGAAAAATTATTTGACTCAAAGAGTGTGCCCTTTCAAGGCGCAAAAAATGTCGGAAGCAGTTTTTTTAATTTCGATTTCATTTTCGAGCAAATTCGATTAAGAGGCTAAAAATGGTGTAAAATTGACCTATTTACAACCTCTTCAGGCTTTTCAGATTTTAAAATATTTCTTCATAACTTTTATAAACTTGTAGCTATAATCCATACGAAGAAAATGTATTTTAAAATTAGTTTGTAATATAAGCAGTTACCAAGAAATGGACAGTTCTGTACAAGTCACTGTTTTCGTTATTTTGCCTGTAAAATAGTCAATTATTATTGGATTTTTATAAAAGTGACATCATTTGGTTCAAAAAGCATGTAGCGTCATATCAAGTTGATTACAATTTAAAATTGACACCGGAAGTGACGTCATTTGGTCAAAAACTGCATTTTAAACTTTTTAAATCAATGTTTTATTCAACCATGAATAACTTAATATGTAATAATAATTTTAACTTTTGGCTTAAATTCACATATAAACACAACTCATATGGTCATATAGATATCATAAAATTGTTTCTAACTTGTTCGGTTGCCGAGAAATAGACGGTTTTCTACAGGTCACTTTTGAAGGTTTCGGGGCCATAAAAGTTTCAATTATTATTTGATTTTCATAAACGTTACACCATGTTATACCTAATGCCATTTGGGATTTCATACAAGTAATTTAAGATTTTCATTATCACCGGAAGTAACGTCATTTTGGCAAAAACTGTATTTGTAGCCTTCAAAACAGATATTTTATTCAAATGAGTCTGTTTTGAAATCTTTTTCAAATTATGGTATTTGATGCCAATCAACAAATAGAATGAACCCATACGATCATACAGATACCACAAAATGGTTTCTAACTTGTACGGTTGCAGAGAAATAGCAGATTTTCTACAAGTCACTTTTGAAGTTTTTTGGTCTTTAAAAGTGGCAATTATTATTCGATTTACTTAAAGTTTTCACTATATGATATCGTATGCCATTTCTGATTTGATAAGACTAATTGAACATTTTCATTAACACCGGAAGTAATTTAATTTTGTCAAGATCATTTACAAGTAACAAATGTATAAAATGACTTGATATTGCTGGATTGATTGGTTGATTCTGCGTCCATTTTATTTGTGTGCAATGTTAATTTGGAAACCTGTTTAGTGGTTTCGTTGGTACCGGAAGTGACATATGTTCAAGGGTAACTTGGCACCGAAAATGACATGTTTAAGAGTAACTTGGCACCAGTGAAACCCGTCATTCCTGCATGCAGGTCTAGTTCTTATTATTATTATTATTATTATTCTTCTTTTGTTTTGAGTAGATCTCAGCAACTACGTGTCGCATCGTTACGATTTCTTCGGTTTTACTGGGAAAGTGGGTGTGACTTAGAGGATAAAGCTATTTTGAACGTTCTGCGACAATGCGAAATGTCCGAAATCACCGAAGTTATCGTTTTTACAAATATTGCGGTAATTTTAACAATAATCATGGGATTTTAACTTTCGATACATTTTGGCATAGCTGGAGACAGGGCACATAGCTGCGCTACTTTCGATTTTTGATTTTCGGCAAATCTTCGAAGATATTAGGCGCCAAATTTCGGAAATTTAAAATTTTACAAAAAACTTTTTTATTTATGAATATTTTTTAGTCGTGTTGTGCACAGAATTAAAGAGTCATCTGACTTGCGCAAAAATGTTAAAAAAAATTTGTCTCAGTAGTTTTCCTTGGCCTCCATTGGCTAATTCAGTTTTTCAGTCCTAGATTAATTTTTTATTGTTCGATTTGTATAAAACAAAGTTCATATGCTTCGTTGTCTCAATTGTCATTTTTTTTATTACCAAAAGTATTATCTGTCGGCACCGGAAGTGGCATAATTTTACCAAAAACTACAATTTTGACAGTTAGGTACATTTTTTGAAAACAAATATTATTTTTTTGAAAAATTATATGACTCAAAGAGTGTGTCCTTTAAAGGCGCAAAAAATGTCGGAAGCAGTTTTTTTAATTTCTTTTTCATTTTCTAGCAAATTGGATTAAGAGGTGAAAAAAGGCGTAAAATTGACCTATTTACAACTCATTCAGGCTTTTCAGATTTTAAAATATTTTTACGTAACTTTTATAAACTTGTAGCTATAATCCATACGAAGAGAATGTATGTGAAAATTAGTTTGTAATATAAGCAGTTGCCGAGAAATAGGCAATTTTGCATGAGTCACTTTTCACGTAATTTTGGCTGTAAAAGAATCAATTATTATTCGATTTTCAATTTTCTTTCGCCATTGGATGCCTAATGCCATAGTGTACTATGTCAAACCATTTTACCCCTTGCGCTGCCACCGGAAATGACGTCATTTGCTCAAAACTTAAATTTTAGCTTTCAAAAAACAATATTTTATTCAAATGAGTAGTATTTGTTATTTTTTTCAAATTGTGATATTTGATTCTATTGATCAAATAGATTGAACCCATACGATCATACAGATACCACAAAATGGTTTCTAACTTGTACGGTTGCAGAGAAATGGGCGATTTTCCTTAAGTCACTTTTCAAGGTTTTTGGTCTATAAAAGTGTCAGTTATTATTCGATTTTCATAAAATTTTCACCATATGATATCTTGTGTCATTTATGATTTCATAGAACTAATTTAACATTTTCAGTATCACCGGAAGTAATGTCATTTTGGCAAAAACTGTATTTTTAGCCTTCAAAACAGGCATTTTTTTCAAATGAGTCTGATTTGTAATATATTTCAAATTATGATATTTGATTCCAATCAACAAATGGATTGAACCCATACGATCATATAGATACCAAAAGATAGTTTTTATCGTGTACGGTTGCCGAGAAATAGACGATTTTCTACAAGTCACTTTTCAAGGTTTTTGGTCTATAAAAGTGGCAATTCTCATTCGATTTACATACAATTTTCGCCATTATGATGCCTTATGCCATTTCTGATTTCATAAAACTAATTGAACATTTTCATTATCACCGGAAGTAATGAAATTTTGCCAGGATCACTTACAAGTAACATATATATAAAATGAATTGATATTGCTGGATTTGGTTGATTCTTCGTCCATTTTATTTGATGTTTACAATGCTTATGTGGAAACCTGTTTGATGGTTTCATTGGTATCGGAAGTGACATATGTTTAAGGGTAACGTGGCACCGAAAGTGACGTGGCACCAGTGAAACCCGTCATTCCTGCATGCAGGTCTAGTTATTAGGGTTTCACACTGCGAAGCTTGTGTGAAACACTATTGTTTTTGTTAAAATTATTATTCTTATTATTATTATTATTATTAGGGTTTCACACTGCGAAGCTTGTGTGAAACACTATTGTTTTTGTTAAAATTATTATTCTTATTATTAGGCTTTCAGACTTTCGTCTGAAAGCCTATTGAGATTACTAAAATTATTATTATTATTATTATTATTATTATTTACCGCGGGGGCCTAGATCTCCATGATCGAAAACAGATATCGATCTGGAATTAGATTTTCTATTGGGAAACCATGTGGTGGCTACTTGATAAAATATTTTTGAAATTTCTGCGCATACCGGAAGTGACCGAACTTTGCACGTTGTCTAAAAATTGAAAATCGGCCATAGTTTCGTCAATTCTTTATCCATTTTCAAACAAATTACATTTTTGGAATCCCTGAATCTTTTCTGAGACAATCTATTCTGAGACATTTTTCAATTTCGAACATTCGTCTATGACTTTTATCGTTTGAAAATTGCAAACATGTTGTTTACGAGACAATTTTTGTTATTTTTCAAAATTTTCAAATTTGACCTACATTTTTGGATACCTGACGTCCATCCGATTCCAGTAATATAAGTTTCATTCAGAGTTATCGCCCTTTATTTTTCGATTTTTTTCGAATTTTCTTCCCATTTTGTGAGCTCCGGTTTCGGTTTATGGCAGAATTGACGTTTCTGAAACTTCTGGAACATGAAGTTATAGTCCAATACCAACTTATAAAGCAATTTCGACCAGAATCCTTAAACCGGAAGTGGTCGAAATAATGGGCAATATTTTGAAAAAAATGCAAAAAATGGATATTTTGGGGAAAAACGCGATTTCTCCGCCCGATATAAATGGATTAAAGAAATTAGGGTACCATTGGACTGCACTGGGATTGCACTATCGTATGATACCAAATTCATACGGATACTATGAACAGGCAGCAAAATATGGTACGCTGAAAATCAAGTATTTTCTGATTTTTAGCATTTTTGGACGCCTGTATCTCGAAAACTACTCCAGCGATTTTTATGAAACTTTCTCTATCGAGAGACCTTGTGGTAGTCTGAAGTACGAAACATTCCATTACGACTTTGAAATATCTGGAATAGGTGAAATAACGGACTGAAAATCGAAAAAAGTCGAAAAATCGTGAAATTTTGGAAAATGTTCTACTATTTTTTTATTTTAAGAGATTTTCAAAAAAAGATTGTATTTTCAGATAGCTGACCTAATTACGATTCTAACGATGTATAATATGTATGTAGTTATTGAAAGTTAATTTTCGATATTTTAAATTTTTTGCATTTTTCTCACTTTTGGACATAGGATTTCTCAGTGGCATTTTATCTGATCAGTAAATGTAATATATCATTACAGAGCCCTATGACTATTTTAGTACCCAAACCGGCTATTTAAACTATTCCGACAATAATAACCATACCGGAAGTATTCAAAAAATAAAAAAAAAGGTTAAAAACATTGTCGCACTTGCGAAAAACTTGATTTCTCTCTTAGGTAATAGCGGACCAAAAGAACTAAAGTGTCGTTGGATAGCCTATTAATGGACCATCATACGGTATGTAAATAATACGATTTCGATGGCAAGGAAATAAATTATTGTATGCCAAATATCCAGTATTTTCCGATTTTTTAACATTCTGAGACGCCCTTTTCTCGAAAACGACGCCTACGATTTTTCTCAAACTTTTCTTACTCAAAGTCCTATCGATTGTCTATATAGTGAATCCAAAATGAAAAGCATTGAAATAATATAGGTGGTCCAAAAATAGCATCAAACTTTGAAAAAAATTCAAAAATCGTTAAATTTTTGTAAACGCTCTTTATTTTATCTTTTTTTCCAAAAGTACTCAATGGATGTTTCTGACACTTCTGGTACAGAAAGTTAAGTATCCAAAGAACTTCGTAAAGCTATCACGACAACGATCGTAAAACCGGAAGTAGTCGAAAAAATGTCCGATATTTTGATAAAAAATATTTTTTTTACGAAAACCTTTTTTAATTATGAATATTTTTTGATGGTATTTTACACAGGGTTAAAATATCATCCTACTTGACCAGAAATGGGAAAAAAATTGTCTCGGTAATTTGCATTAGCCGCCATCGGCTAATTTCGTTTTTCGTACCCAGAAAAATTATTTATTGTTCAATTTATATAAAACAAAGTTCATAAGCTCCGTGGTCCCAATTGTAATTTTTTTTGTTATGGTGAAATTTTTCTGTCGGCAACGGAAGTGACGTAATATTAACAAAAACTATAATTTTGACAGTTCGGTACTACTTTTTGAAAGCAAATATTATTTTTTTTCAAAACTGATATAACTAAACGGATGTACCCTGCAAAGGTGCACAATATTCTTAGCTCAGATTTTTTAATTTCAATTTCATTTTCGGGCAATTTCGAATAAAATGTAAAATAAAGTGTAAAATTCAGTTGTTTGCAATTCATTCAGCTCTTCATATTTTGAAATATTTATTTGTAATTTTCATAAACTCGTAGCAATAATCCAGACGAAGAGAATGCATGCGAAAATTAGTTTGTAATGTGAACAGTTGCCGAGAAATATGCAATTTTGCATGCATCACTTTTCACGTTATTTTGCCTATAAAAGAATGAATTATTATTCGATTTGCAATTTTTTTTCCCCATTTGATGCTTAATGCCATTTTGGACTAGGTCAAGCCAATTTTACACTTTCATTATGACCGGAAATGACGTCATTTGGGCAAAAACTGTATTTTTAACCTAAAAAACAAATATTTTATTCAAATGAGTCTGCCTTATAATATTTTTAAAATTATGATATTTGATTCCCATCAACGAATAGAATCAAGCCATACGACCATACAGATGCCACAAAATTGTTTCTAACGTGTACGGTTACAGAGAAATAGGCGATCTTCTATAAGTCACTTTTCAAGGTTTTTGGTCTATAAAAGTGTCAATTATTATTCGATTTTTATAATATTTTTACCATTTGATGCCTTATGCCATTTATGACTTCGATGAACTAAGTTAACATTTTCAATATCACCGGAAGTAATGTAATTTTTGCATAAAACGTATTTTTAGCCTTCAAAACAAAACATTTTTTTGAAGGGATTTATATTTATTATTCAATTAACTTTATAACGTCTGACTCTAATGGGCAGTAAGATTGAATCAATACCATCATATCGATATCAAGAAAAGGCTTCTAGCATGTTCCCTTGTCGAATAATAGCCAATTTTCCCAGGGTCACTTTTAATTTTTTTACCTTCTTAATTTCAGTTGATGGGTTACAGGTTAGTTATTTATTGCCCGATACGTATAAAACAAAGTTTGTATTTTGTATGTTACGAATTTTTGACTTATTTTTCCCCTATAAAAATTTCTTTCGGCACCGGAAGTGACATAATTTTGCGATAATTTACAATTTTGGCCCGTCTTTTCGCCAGCACATATTACTTTTATATATGATAGAAGGTTTCACTGTAGCAAAACATCTAAAGTATAGTTCGGTAGCTCTATGGATCGGCTATGGTATAATAAACTTCCTGTATGATTCCTGAAAGCCGGTTCAGTGCTGCTTGCAGGTCTAGTTATTATTATTATTATTATTATTCTTCTTTTGTTTTGAGTAGATCTCAGCAAGTGCTTGTCGCATCGTTACGATTTCTTCGGTTTTACTGGGAAAGTGGGTGTGACTTAGAGGATAAAGCTATTTTGAACGTTCTGCGACAATGCGAAATGTCCGAAATCACCGAAGTTAGCGTTTTTAATAATATTGCAGTAATTTTAACAATAATCATTGGATTTTAACTGTCGATACATTTTGGCATAGCCGGAGACAGGGCACATAGCTACGCTACTTTCGATTTTTGATTTTCGGCAAATCTTCGAAGATATTAGGCGCCAAATTTCGAAAATTTAAAATTTTACAAAAAACTTTTTTATTTATGAATATTTTTTAGTCGTGTTGTGCACAGAAATAAAGAGTCATCTGACTAGCGCAAAAATGTTAAAAAATTTGGTCTCAGTAATTTTCCTTGGCCGCCATTGGCTAATTCAGTTTTTCAGTCCTAGATTAATTTTTTATTGTTCGATTTGTATAAAACAAAGTTCATATGCTTCGTTGCCTCAATTGTCATTTTTTTTATTACCGAAAGTGTTATCTGTCGGCACCGGAAGTGGCATAATTTTACCAAAAACTACAATTTTGACAGTTAGGTACATTTTTCGAAAACAAATATTACTTTTTTGAAAAATTATATGACTCAAAGAGTGTGTCCTTTGTAGGCGCAAAAAATGTCGGAAGCAGTTTTTTTAATTTCGATTTCATTTTCGAGCAAATTGGATTAAGAGGCTAAAAATGGTGTAAAATTGACCTATTTACAACCCATTCAGGCTTTTCAGATTTTAAAATATTTCTTCGTAACTTTTAAAAACATGTAGCTATAATCCATACGAAGAAAATGTATGTTAAAATTAGTTTGTAATATAAGCAGTTGCCAAGAAATAGGCAGTTCTGCATAAGTCACTGTTTTCGTTAGTTTGCCAGTAAAATAGTCAATTATTATTGGATTTTTATAAAAGTGACATCATTTGATTCAAAAAGCATGTAGCGTCATATCAAGTTGATTACAATTTAAAATTGACACCGGAAGTGACGCCATTTTGTCAAAAAACTGCATTTTAAACTTTTTAAATCAATGTTTTATTCAACCAAGAATTACTTAATATGTATTAATAATTTTAACTTTTGGTTTAAATTCACATATAAACACAACTCATATGGTCATATAGATATCATAAAATTGTTTCTAACTTTTTCGGTTGCCGAGAAATAGACGGTTTTCTACAGGTCACTTTTGAAGGTTTTGGGGCCATAAAAGTGTCAATTATTATTCGATTTTCATAAACGTTACACCATGTTATACCTAATGCCATTTGGGATTTCATACAAGTAATTTAAGATTTTTATTATCACCGGAAGTAACGTCATTTTGGCAAAAACTGTATTTTTAGCCTTCAAAACGGATATTTTATTCAAATGAGTCTGTTTTGAAATCTTTTTCAAATTATGGTATTTGATGCCAATCAACAAATTGAATGAACCCATACGATCATACAGATACCACAAAATGGTTTCTAACTTGTACGGTTGCAGAGAAATAGCCGATTTTCTACAAGTCACTTTTCAAGTTTTTTGGTCTTTAAAAGTGGCAATTATTATTCGATTTACATAAAATTTTCACTATATGATATCGTATGCCATTTCTGATTTCATAAAACTAATTGAACATTTTCATTAACACCGGAAGTAATGTAATTTTGTCAAGATATTGCTGGATTTGGTTGATTCTGCGTCCATTTTATTTGATGTGAGCAATGTTTATTTGGAAATCTGTTTAGTGGTTTTGTTGGTGCCGGAAGTGACATATGTTCAAGGGCAACTTGGCACCGGAAGTGATATGTTCAAGGGTAACGTGGCACCAGTGAAACCCGTCATTCCTGCATGCAGGTCTAGTTCTTCTTTTGTTTTGAGTAGATCTCAGCAACTACGTGTCGCATCGTTACGATTTCTTCGGTTTTACTGGGAAAGTGGGTGTGACTTAGAGGATAAAGCTATTTTGAACGTTCTGCGACAATGCGAAATGTCCGAAATCACCGAAGTTATCGTTTTTACAAATATTGCGGTAATTTTAACAATAATCATGGGATTTTAACTTTCGATACATTTTGGCATAGCTGGAGACAGGGCACATAGCTGCGCTACTTTCGATTTTTGATTTTCGGCAAATCTTCGAAGATATTAGGCGCCAAATTTGGGAAATTTAAAATTTTACAAAAAACTTTTTTATTTATGAATATTTTTTAGTCGTGTTGTGCACAGAATTAAAGAGTCATCTGACTTGCGCAAAAATGTTAAAAAATTTTGTCTCAGTAATTTTCCTTGGCCTCCATTGGCTAATTCAGTTTTTCAGTCCTAGATTAATTTTTTATTGTTCGATTTGTATAAAACAAAGTTCATATGCTTCGTTGTCTCAATTGTCATTTTTTTTATTACCAATAGTGTTATCTGTCGGCACCGGAAGTGGCATAATTTTACCAAAAACTACAATTTTGACAGTTAGGTACATTTTTTGAAAACAAATATTATTTTTTTGAAAAATTATATGACTCAAAGAGTGTGTCCTTTAAAGGCGCAAAAAATGTCGGAAGCAGTTTTTTTAATTTCTTTTTCATTTTCTAGCAAATTGGATTAAGAGGTGAAAAAAGGCGTAAAATTGACCTATTTACAACTCATTCAGGCTTTTCAGATTTTAAAATATTTTTACGTAACTTTTATAAACTTGTAGCTATAATCCATACGAAGAGAATGTATGTGAAAATTAGTTTGTAATATAAGCAGTTGCCGAGAAATAGGCAATTTGGCATGAGTCACTTTTCACGTAATTTTGGCTGTAAAAGAATCAATTATTATTCGATTTTCAATTTTCTTTCGCCATTGGATGCCTAATGCCATAGTGGACTATGTCAAACCATTTTACCCCTTGTGCTGCCACCGGAAATGACGTCATTTGCTCAAAACTTAAATTTTAGCCTTCAAAAAACAATATTTTATTCAAATGAGTCGTATTTGTTATTTTTTTCAAATTGTGATATTTGATTCTATTGATCAAATAGATTGAACCCATACGATCATACAGATACCACAAAATGGTTTCTAACTTGTACGGTTGCAGAGAAATGGGCGATTTTCCTTAAGTCACTTTTCAAGGTTTTTGGTCTATAAAAGTGTCAGTTATTATTCGATTCTCATAAAATTTTCACCATATGATATCTTGTGTCATTTATGATTTCATATAACTAATTTAACATTTTCAGTATCACCGGAAGTAATGTCATTTTGGCAAAAACTGTATTTTTAGCCTTCAAAACAGACATTTTTTTCAAATGAGTCTGATTTGTAATATATTTCAAATTATGATATTTGATTCCAATCAACAAATGGATTGAACCCATACGATCATATAGATACCAAAAGATAGTTTTTATCGTGTACGGTTGCCGAGAAATAGACGATTTTCTACAAGTCACTTTTCAAGGTTTTTGGTCTATAAAAGTGGCAATTCTCATTCGATTTACATAAAATTTTCGCCATTATGATGCCTTATGCCATTTCTGATTTCATAAAACTAATTGAACATTTTCATTATCACCGGAAGTAATGAAATTTTGCCAGGATCACTTACAAGTAACATATATATAAAATGAATTGATATTGCTGGATTTGGTTGATTCTTCGTCCATTTTATTTGATGTTTACAATGCTTATGTGGAAACCTGTTTGATGGTTTCATTGGTATCGGAAGTGACATATGTTTAAGGGTAACGTGGCACCGAAAGTGACGTGGCACCAGTGAAACCCGTCATTCCTGCATGCAGGTCTAGTTATTATTATTATTATTCTTCTTTTGTTTTGAGTAGATCTCAGCAACTACGTGTCGCATTGTTACGATTTCTTCGGTTTTACTGGGAAAGTGGGTGTGACTTAGAGGATAAAGCTATTTTGAACGTTCTGCGACAATGCGAAATGTCCGAAATCACCGAAGTTATCGTTTTTACAAATATTGCGGTAATTTTAACAATAATCATGGGATTTTAACTTTCGATACATTTTGGCATAGCTGGAGACAGGGCACATAGCTGCGCTACTTTCGATTTTTGATTTTCGGCAAATCTTCGAAGATATTAGGCGCCAAATTTCGGAAATTTAAAATTTTACAAAAAACTTTTTTATTTATGAATATTTTTTAGTCGTGTTGTGCACAGAATTAAAGAGTCATCTGACTTGCGCAAAAATGTTAAAAAATTTTGTCTCAGTAATTTTCCTTGGCCTCCATTGGCTAATTCAGTTTTTCAGTCCTAGATTAATTTTTTATTGTTCGATTTGTATAAAACAAAGTTCATATGCTTCGTTGTCTCAATTGTCATTTTTTTTATTACCAAAAGTGTTATCTGTCGGCACCGGAAGTGGCATAATTTTACCAAAAACTACAATTTTGACAGTTAGGTACATTTTTTGAAAACAAATATTATTTTTTTGAAAAATTATATGACTCAAAGAGTGTGTCCTTTAAAGGCGCAAAAAATGTCGGAAGCAGTTTTTTTAATTTCTTTTTCATTTTCTAGCAAATTGGATTAAGAGGTGAAAAAAGGCGTAAAATTGACCTATTTACAACTCATTCAGGCTTTTCAGATTTTAAAATATTTTTACGTAACTTTTATAAACTTGTAGCTATAATCCATACGAAGAGAATGTATGTGAAAATTAGTTTGTAATATAAGCAGTTGCCGAGAAATAGGCAATTTTGCATGAGTCACTTTTCACGTAATTTTGGCTGTAAAAGAATCAATTATTATTCGATTTTCAATTTTCTTTCGCCATTGGATGCCTAATGCCATAGTGGACTATGTCAAACCATTTTACCCCTTGCGCTGCCACCGGAAATGACGTCATTTGCTCAAAACTTAAATTTTAGCCTTCAAAAAACAATATTTTATTCAAATGAGTCGTATTTGTTATTGTTTTCAAATTGTGATATTTGATTCTATTGATCAAATAGATTGAACCCATACGATCATACAGATACCACAAAATGGTTTCTAACTTGTACGGTTGCAGAGAAATGGGCGATTTTCCTTAAGTCACTTTTCAAGGTTTTTGGTCTATAAAAGTGTCAGTTATTATTCGATTTTCATAAAATTTTCACCATATGATATCTTGTGTCATTTATGATTTCATAGATCTAATTTAACATTTTCAGTATCACCGGAAGTAATGTCATTTTGGCAAAAACTGTATTTTTAGCCTTCAAAACAGACATTATTTTCAAATGAGTCTGATTTGTAATATATTTCAAATTATGATATTTGATTCCAATCAACAAATGGATTGAACCCATACGATCATATAGATACCAAAAGATAGTTTTTATCGTGTACGGTTGCCGAGAAAAAGACGATTTTCTACAAGTCACTTTTCAAGGTTTTTGGTCTATAAAAGTGGCAATTCTCATTCGATTTACATACAATTTTCGCCATTATGCTGCCTTATGCCATTTCTGATTTCATAAAACTAATTGAACATTTTCATTATCACCGGAAGTAATGAAATTTTGCCAGGATCACTTACAAGTAACATATATATAAAATGAATTGATATTGCTGGATTTGGTTGATTCTTCGTCCATTTTATTTGATGTTTACAATGCTTATGTGGAAACCTGTTTGATGGTTTCATTGGTATCGGAAGTGACATATGTTTAAGGGTAACGTGGCACCGAAAGTGACGTGGCACCAGTGAAACCCGTCATTCCTGCATGCAGGTCTAGTTAGGGTTTCACACTGCGTAGCTTGTGTGAAACACTATTGTTTTTGTTAAAATTATTATTCTTATTATTATTATTATTATTCAGATTCCAATTTGAATAGATCTCAGCAACTACGTGTCGCATCGTTACGATTTCTTCGGTTTTACTGGGAAAGTGGGTGTGACTTAGAGGATAAAGCTATTTTGAACGTTCTGCGACAATGCGAAATGTCCGAAATCACCGAAGTTATCGTTTTTTAAAATATTGCAGTAATCTTAACAATAATCATTGGATTTTAACTTTCGATACATTTTGGCATAGCCTGAGACAGGGCACATAGCTACGCTACTTTCGATTTTTGATTTTCGGCAAATCTTCGAAGATATTAGGCGCCAAATTTCGAAAATTTAAAATTTTACAAAAAACTTTTTTATTTATGAATAGTTTTTAGTCGTATTGTGCACAGAATTAAAGAGTCATCTGACTAGTGCAAAAATGTTAAAAATTTTTGTCTCAGTAATTTTCCTTGGCCGCCATTGGCTAATTCAGTTTTTCAGTCCTAGATTAATCTTTTATTGTTCGATTTGTATAAAACAAAGTTCATATGCTTCGTTTTATCAATTGTCATTTTTTTTATTACCGATAATGTTATCTGTCGGCACCGGAAGTGGCATAATTTTACCAAAGATAGGTTGCCAGGCAACGAAACATACGCCCACAGCAGCTAAATCGTTCGGGCAGTCAACAAGGGTTGTCGCATATTTTTACTTTTTTTGCTAATGAAACATTTGTAATACACTAAAAACTGATTAAGAGTAAGGGCTCATTATGTAATTATCAGAAAATCATTAGAATTTGATTGCTTTTTATAAAGTGTTACCCCACACTAACAATTAGTATATACATGAAACATTTAATATCATGGATTTAGCTGTTCAGTTATTAAAATTCATTGAAAATCAAAATACTTGTTCGTTTCAACACCTTAAACTCTGTGTATCAATCTAAAGTCAATCGGATGATAAGTTTAGCCTCTATAGCGTAACAAGATTTTTTGAAGTTATCAAGGGAGATAACTGTGGCAATAATTATTTTAAATCTCTGAAAATCAATAGGCTTCTTCGTCTCATGACCCTAAACACTGTGTGTTAATTTAAAGTCGATCGGATATTAACTTTGGCCTCTAGAGCTTCCACAGGATTTTTTCGAAGTGATCAAAGGCCATAACTTTTGTAGCAATTATTGAAAATCACTGAAAATCGATAGACGACTTAGTCTCATGACTGTAAACACTATGTATAAATTTGAAGTCAATCTGATATTAACTTTGACCTCTAGAGCATCCACTGTGTATAATTTAAAGTCAATCGGATATTAACTTTGGCCTCTAGAGCGTCCGCAGGATTTTTTGAAGTGATCAAGGGCCATAACTCTGGTAGTTATTATCGAAAATCGCTGAAAAACAAGGGCTATAACTCTGGCACTAATTATCGGAAATCGCTGAAAATCAATAGACTTCTTCGTCTCATGACCTTAAACACTCTGTATAAATTTAAAGTCAATTGGATATTAACTTTGGCCTCTAGAGCGTCCACAAGATATTTTCAAGTGTTCAAGGGCCATAACTCTGGCACTAATTATCGGAAATCGCTGAAAATCAATAGGCTTCTTCGTCTCATGACCTTAAACACTGTGTATAAATTTAAAGTCAATCGGATATTAACTTTGGTCTCTAGAGCGTCCACAAGATATTTTGAAGTGATCAAGGGCCATAACTCTGGCACTAATTATCGGAAATCGCTGAAAATCTATAGGCTTCTTCGTCTCATGACCTTAAACACTGTGTATAAATTTAAAGTCAATCGGATATTAACTTTGGCCTCTAGAGCGTCCACAAGATATTTTGAAGTGATCAAGGGCCATAACTCTAGTCGTTATTATCGAAAATCGCTGAAAAACAATAGACTTCTTCGTCTCATGACCTTTAACACTGTGTATAAATTTAAAGTCAATTGGATATTAACTTTGGCCTCTAGAGCGTCCACAAGATATTTTCAAGTGTTCAAGGGCCATAACTCTGGCACTAATTATCGGAAATCGCTGAAAATCAATAGGCTTCTTCGTCTCATGACCTTAAACACTGTGTATAAATTTAAAGTCAATCGGATATTAACTTTGGCCTCTAGAGCGTCCACAAGATATTTTGAAGTGATCAAGGGCCATAACTCTGGTAGTTATTATCGAAAATCGCTGAAAAACAATAGGCTTCTTCGTCTCATGACCTTAAACACTGTGTATAAATTTAAAGTCAATCGGATATTAACTTTGGCCTCTAGAGCGTCCACAAGATATTTTGAAGTGATCAAGGGCCATAACTCTGGTAGTTATTATCGGAAATCGCTGAAAATCAATAGGATTCTTCGTCTCATGACCTTAAACACTGTGTATAAATTTAAAGTAAATCGGATATTAACTTTGGCCTCTAGAGCGTCCACAAGATTTTTTGAAGTGATCAAGGGCCATAACTCTGGCACTAATTATCGGAAATCGCTGAAAATCAATAGGCTTCTTCGTCTCATGACCTTAAACACTGTGTATAAATTTAAAGTCAATCGGATATTAACTTTAGCCTGTAGAGCGTCCACAAGCAATTGTGGACGCCGGACCGACGGACGGACGGACCGACGGACCGACGGACGGACTGACGGACGGGGGCGACGACAATATACGACCACATTTCAATGTGGGCGTATAAAAACTATAATTTTGACAGTTATTTTCCTATTTCGAAAACAAATATTATTTTTTTGAAAAATTATATGACTCAAAGAGTGTGCCCTTTCAAGGCGCAAAAAATGTAGGAAGCAGTTTTTTTAATTTCGATTTCATTTTCGAGCAAATTCGATTAAGAGGCTAAAAATGGTGTAAAATTTACCTATTTACAACCTATTCAGGCTTTTCAGATTTTAAAATATTTCTTCGTAACTTCTATAAACTTGTAGCTATAATCCATACAAAGAAAATGTATGTTAAAATTCGTTTGTAATATAAGCAGTTACCAAGAAATGGGCAGTTCTGTACAAGTCACTGTTTTCGTTATTTTGCCTGTAAAATAGTCAATTATTATTGGATTTTTATAAAAGTGACATCATTTGATTCAAAAAGCATGTAGCGTCATATCAAGTTGATTACAATTTAAAATTGACACCGGAAGTGACGTCATTTGGTCAAAAACTGCATTTTAAACTTTTTAAATCAATGTTTTATTCAACCAAGAATAACTTAATATGTATTAATAATTTTAACTTTTGGTTTAAATTCACATATAAACAAAACTCATATAGTCATATAGATATCATAAAATTGTTTCTAACTTGTTCGGTTGCCGAGAAATAGACGGTTTTCTACAGGTCATTTTTGAAGGTTTCGGGGCCATAAAAGTGTCAATTATTATTCGATTTTCATAAACGTTACACCGTGTTATACCTAATGCCATTTAGGATTTCATACAAGTAATTTAAGATTTTCATTATCACTGGAAGTAACGTCATTTTGGCAAAAACTGTATTTTTAGCCTTCAAAACAGATATTTTATTCAAATGAGTCTGTTTTGAAATCTTTTTCAAATTGTGGTATTTGATGCTAATCAACAAATAGAATGAACCCATACGATCATACAGATACCACAAAATGGTTTGTAACTTGTACGGTTGCAGAGAAATAGCAGATTTTCTACAAGTCACTTTTCAAGTTTTTTGGTCTTTAAAAGTGGCAATTATTATTCGATTTACATAAAATTTTCACTAAATGATATCGTATGCCATTTCTGATTTCATAAGACTAATTGAACATTTTCATTAACACAGGAAGTAATTTAATTTTGTCAAGATCATTTACAAGTAACAAATGTATAAAATGGCTTGATATTGCTGGATTGATTGGTTGATTCTGCGTCCATTTTATTTGTGTGCAATGTTAATTTGGAAACCTGTAGTGGTTACGCTGGTACCGGAAGTGACATATGTTCAAGGGTAACTTGGCACCGGAAGTGACATGTTTAAGAGTAACTTGGCACCAGTGAAACCCGTCATTCCTGCATGCAGGTCTAGTTATTATTATTATTCAGATTCCAATTTGAATAGATCTCAGCAACTACGTGTCGCATCGTTACGATTTCTTCGGTTTTACTGGGAAAGTGGGTGTGACTTAGAGGATAAAGCTATTTTGAACGTTCTGCGACAATGCGAAATGTCCGAAATCACCGAAGTTATCGTTTTTGAAAATATTGCAGTAATTTTAACAATAGTCATTGGATTTTAACTTTCGATACATTTTGGCATAGCCCGAGACAGGGCACATAGCTACGCTACTTTCGATTTTTGATTTTCGGCAAATCTTCGAAGAAATTAGGCGCCAAATTTCGAAAATTTAAAATTTTACAAAAAACTTTTTTATTTATAAATATTTTTTAGTCGTATTGTGCACAGAATTAAAGAGTCATCTGACTAGTGCAAAAATGTTAAAAAATTTTGTCTCAGTAATTTACCTTGGCCGCCATTGGCTAATTCAGTTTTTCAGTCCTAGATTAATTTTTTATTGTTCGATTTGTATAAAACAAAGTTCATATGCTTCGTTGTATCAATTGTCATTTTTTTTGTTACCAAAAATGTTATCTGTCGGCACCGGAAGTGGCATAATATTACCAAAAACTACAATTTTGACAGTTATTTTCCTTCTTCGAAAACAAATATTATTTTTTGGAAAAATTATTTGACTCAAAGAGTGTGCCCTTTCAAGGCGCAAAAAATGTAGGAAGCAGTTTTTTTAATTTCGATTTCATTTTCGAGCAAATTCGAATAAGAGGCTAAAAATGGTGTAAAATTGGCCTATTTACAACCTATTCAGACTTTTCAGATTTTAAAATATTTCTTCGTAACTTTTATAAACTTGTAGCTATAATCCATACGAAGAAAATGTATGTTAAAATTCGTTTGTAATATAAGCAGTTATCAAGAAATGGGCAGTTCTGTACAAGTCACTGTTTTCGTTATTTTGCCTGTAAAATAGTCAATTATGATTGGATTTTTATCAAAGTGACATCATTTGATTCAAAAAGCACGTAGCGTCATATCAAGTTGATTACAATTTAAAATTGACACCGGAAGTGACATCATTTGGTCAAAAACTGCATTTTAAACTTTTTAAATCAATGTTTTATTCAACCAAGAATAACTTAATATGTATTAATAATATTAACTCTTGGTTTAAATTCACATATAAACAAAACTCATATGGTCATATAGATATCATAAAATGGTTTCTAACTTGTTCGGTTGCCGAGAAATAGACGGTTTTCTACAGGTCACTATTGAAGGTTTCGGGGCCATAAAAGGGTCAATTATTATTCGATTTTCATAAACGTCACACCATGTTATACCTAATGCCATTTGGGATTTCATTCAAGTAATTTAAGATTTTCATTATCACCGGAAGTAACGTCATTTTGGCAAAAACTGTATTTTTAGCCTCCAAAACAGATATTTTATTCAAATGAGTCTGTTTTGAAATCTTTTTCAAATTATGGTATTTGATGCCAATCAACAAATAGAATGAACCCATACGATCATACAGATACCACAAAATGGTTTCTAACTTGTACGGTTGCCGAGAAATAGCCGATTTTCTACAAGTCACTTTTCAAGTTTTTTGGTCTTTAAAAGTGTTAATTATTATTCGATTTACATAAAATTTTCACTATATGATATCGTATGCCATTTCTGATTTGATACGACTAATTGAACATTTGCATTAACACCGGGAGTAATTTAATTTTGTCAAGATCATTTACAAGTAACAAATGTATAAAATGAATTGATATTGCTGGATTTTGTTGATTCTGCGTCCATTTTATTTGTGTGCAATGTTAATTTGGAAACCTGTTTAGTGGTTTCGCTGGTACCGGAAGTGACATATGTTCAAGGGTAACTTGGCACCGGAAGTGACATGTTTAAGGGTAACGTGGCACCAGTGAAACCCGTCATTCCTGCATGCAGGTCTAGTTCTTATTATTATTATTCAGATTCCAATTTGAATAGATCTCAGCAACTACGTGTCGCATCGTTATGATTTCTTCGGTTTTACTGGGAAAGTGGGTGTGACTTAGAGGATAAAGCTATTTTGAACGTTCTGCGACAATGCGAAATGTCCGAAATCACCAAATTATCTTTTTTTAAAATATTGCAGTAATTTTAACAATAATCATTGAATTTTAACTTTCGATACATTTTGGCATAGCCGGAGACAGGGCACATAGCTACGCTACTTTCGATTTTTGATTTTCGGCAAATCTTGGAAGATATTAGGCGCCAAATTTCGAAAATTTAAAATTTTACAAAAAACTTTTTTATTTATGAATATTTTTTAGTCGTATTGTGCACAGAATTAAAGAGTCATCTGACTAGTGCAAAAATGTTAAAAAATTTTGTCTCAGTAATTTTCCTTGGCCGCCATTGGCTAATTCAGTTTTTCAGTCCTAGATTAATTTTTTATTGATCGATTTGTATAAAACAAAGTTCATATGCTTCGTTGTCTCAATTGTCATTTTTTTTATTACCGGAAGTGTTATCTGTCGGCATCGGAAGTGGCATAATTTTACCAAAAACTACAATTTTGACAGTTAGGTACCATTTTTCGAAAACAAATATTATTTTTTGGAAAAATTATTTGACTCAAAGAGTGTGCCCTTTCAAGGCGCAAAAAATGTCGGAAGCAGTTTTTTTAATTTCGATTTCATTTTTGAGCAAATTCGATTAAATGGCTAAAAATGGTGTAAAATTGACCTATTTACAACCTATTCAGGCTTTTCAGATTTTAAAATATTTCTTCGTAACTTTTATAAACTTGTAGCTATAATCCATACGAAGAAAATGTATGTTAAAATTAGTTTGTAATATAAGCAGTTCCCAAGAAATGGGCAGTTCTGTACAAGTCACTGTTTTCGTTATTTTGCCTGTAAAATAGACAATTATTATTGGATTTTTATAAAAGTGACATCATTTGATTCAAAAAGCATGTAGCGTCATATCAAGTTGATTACAATTTAAAATTGACACCGGAAGTGACGTCATTTGGTCAAAAACTGCATTTTAAACTTTTTAAATCAGTGTTTTATTCAACCATGAATAACTTAATATGTATTAATAATTTTAACTTTTGGTTTAAATTCACATATAAATACAACTCATATGGTCATATAGATATCATAAAATTGTTTCTAACTTGTTCGGTTGCCGAGAAATAGACGGTTTTCTACAGGTCACTTTTGAAGGTTTCGGGGCCATAAAAGTGTCAATTATTATTCGATTTTCATAAACGTTACACCATGTTATACCTAATGCCATTTGTGATTTCATACAAGTAATTTAAGATTTTCATTATCACCGGAAGTAACGTCATTTTGGCAAAAACTGAATTTTTAGCCTTCAAAACAGATATTTTATTCAAATGAGTCTGTTTTGAAATCTTTTTCAAATTATGGCATTTGATGCCAATCAACAAATAGAATGAACCCATACGATCATACAGATACCTCAAAATGGTTTCTAACTTGTACGGTTGCAGAGAAATAGCAGATTTTCTACAAGCCACTTTTCAAGTTTTTTGGTCTTTAAAAGTGGCAATTATTATTCGATTTACATAAAATTGTCACTATATGATATCGTATGCCATTTCTGATTTCATAAGACTAATTGAACATTTTCATTAACACCGGAAGTAATTTAATTTTGTCAAGATCATTTACAAGTAACAAATGTATAAAATGACTTGATATTGCTGGATTGATTGGTTGATTCTACGTCCATTTTATTTGTGTGCAATGTTAATTTGGAAACCTGTTTAGTGGTTTCGTTGGTACCGGAAGTGACATATGTTCAAGTGTAACTTGGCACCGAAAGTGACATGTTTAAGAGTATCTTGGCACCAGTGAAACCCGTCATTCCTGCATGCAGGTCTAGTTAGAACTAAAGTTATCGTGTCCCAAAGCATCAAACAATCAAATTGCTTATCTCTGCTTACCCTAAGCGGAAAATGCTCATCTTCGAACTCCATCAAGGTATTGACATAATAAACACATACACCAAGTTTGAACATTCTAGCTCAATTAGGAAGAGAGTTATTGTGTCCCAAAAAGTGTGACGGACAGACAGACGGACAGACAGACAGACAGACAGACGGACAGACAGACGGACGAACCCATTTTAATAGTCCCCCAACTTTCTTCGAAAGGCGGGGGACAATTACACAATACGAGTAGCATGGTTGATCACCTTATGTATCAGTGTTCAAATTACTAAATCCATTAAAATCACAAATCCATTCAGTGTGCCCTTTTAAATTTATTTAATTTCTGTCATTGGTGTTATTTTAAATATAAAGAGAAGACACAAATGTCAGTTATTACAATATAGATATAGATTTGATTGGACGAATACTATTGTTTTATTAATTCCCACCTGTGATCACATGTCTGGGTGCAATATGAAACCATGTTTTTGAATACGCACGCCGTTATTACAGTATGGATTAATTGTTTAATTGCTGGGATACTTTTGTTTTATCACTGCTACCTGCATTATTTGTGATAAATGTACCTCTGATATAATGCAATATGGTTTGATTTAGGTGTAACAAAAATCGTTGTACTACAGTCAACATTTGATTGCCCAAATCCTGCGATTACGTAACATCAAGGCACAATCATCGAAGCGTATTTCCTGGGTGACTTCTTTTGGCGCCAGTACATGTCTAACTCTCTCTTGGGTCTATCGCACTGCCATTGTGGGGTTGACTTCTGGTCACATGTACACGTTAATTCATTTGTGATTTACCGAAGATGCATTACCTGTGTGATTTACCGAGTTCTGATTGTATAATTACCCGGGACGAGATTTACCAATTTTTGACGTATTTGTCAATGGTGGAATACTAATTTTTATAGGATAATGGATAATATATAGTACGGCCACGGTAAGGTTAATATCGTGATTTACCGATTTTTGACGTATTTGTCAATGGTGGAATACCATTTTTATAGGCTAATGGATAATATATAGTACGGTAAGGTGAAAATCTATGTGTGCGCTTTTTTTTACACTCAAATTTTTATTCGTACTTCGTATATAATCGTAATCAAAATGAATTGATCGGATAAACGGCACGCGGGGAAATTACAAGTTTTATCTTATAATAAAACACCACAGATAAAATTATTCATATGTTGATTTATATACGTATCTCGGGAAATTCGACGTATCTCGGGAAATTCGACGCCTAGTCTAATAACTGAACATCGTAGATAAGTGAACGGGAAATACATTTTTAAACCCATCTCGGGGAAACTCAACCGCTCGGCCAATAAATGATCGCCATAAATAAGAGAAACTAAACCCGTTGCTATTAATCTAAACCATGGTACTAATTAAACCATTTTTGTTATTTTCAACGAGTTTTATCATTTATTGAACGATGTTTTGAAATTACACGTTATGAATAGAAACTATCGGTAAAACTACCATTTTAGACCATACCATACTTGTAGTGATTTTGTGTTTATATGTAAACGATACTATTATGACTGTCTGTTCAGAGAACTTGGTTTTGGGACATCAGTTGACAGTGCTACGTATAAACGTACTACACTTAGTAAGGATGAAAATATATCCAATCACAGATCTGCACTAAATTCATTTGGTACTCCATGTGGAGATACCTATACAGATCTGCCCTTGTTATATTGGATACCTAAACTACATAAAAATCCCTACAAGCAACGTTTTATAGCAGGTTCATCCCGTTGTTCCACAAAACCAATTTCTAAAGTATTGACATCTATATTAACGGCAGTTAAAGAAGGTATCCAAAAATACTGTGACAAAATATACTCTCATAGTGGTATTAATCAGATGTGGATATCTAAAAATTCCAAAGAATTACTTGATGGTTTACAATCGAGATCACTTGCTTCAGTCTCCTCTATACAAACGTTTGACTTTTCTACATTGTACACTAAAATTCCCCATAGTCTTGACTTTTCTACATTGTACACTAAAATTCCCCATAGTAAATTAAAAGCTCGATTAAAAGACATTATTCACAGTGTCTTTTCATCAAAATCAGGAACTACTAGATATCAATATCTAGTTGTTAATTACAATTCCAAATATTTTGTCAAGAACCATAGTGATTCAAAAAATAAATTCTCTGCCAACAAGATAATTCAGATGTTGGATTTTTTAATTGATAATATCTTTGTTGAATTTGGAGGGGAAATATATCAGCAAGTGGTAGGTATCCCCATGGGTACCAACTGCGCACCTTTGCTTGCTGATTTATTTCTCTATTCCTACGAAGCCGATTACATACAGTCACTCGTAAAAACTAATAAACGATTAGTCAGACATTTTAATTTCACTTATCGATATATCGATGATGTTCTATCACTGAACAATCCAAAATTTAGTGATTACATAGAATTCATATATCCTGATGAGCTCGAAATTAAAAATAGGTTGCCAGGCAACGAAACATACACCCACACAGCACCCAACTCGTCCGGGCAGTCAACAAGTGTTGTTGCATTTCAAGTAATCATCAGAAAATCATAATTCAAACTCACCCATAACTACGGTGTAACTGTGATATAATCAAACGTTTTTTTAAATCAGATAATAATTGTGACCACCAGAGGGACCACAAGCTAAAAAGGGTGATTTTTCGTACAATCTGGGTCCATAATTCAGGAAGTTACGATCCGATATGGGCAAATATGCAATGGAACCAAGATCATTAGGTTATAAACATGTATTTCAAGTTTCATCAAAATCAGTTCCAAATTGTGACCTCTATATTATGATCTGATGGGCGCAAATATCGAAAGGAACCAAGATCTTTGGGTTATAAACATACATGTCAAGTTTCATCAAAATCGGTTCAAAATTGTGACCTCTATAGGGTCCACAACCTTGATATAACATATTTTCACACTATTCGCGTACAAACAGCGGCCATTTTGTCCGTCAATTTTGGTCCGATTTTCACGAAATTTGAATTCAACCTTCATAACCATGCAACAGTGATATAATCAAACAGTTTTTTAAATCGGATAACAATTTTGACCTCCAGAGGGACCAAAAGCTAACAAAAGCGATTTTTCGGACAATCCAGGGACATAATTCAGGAAGTTATGATCTGTTGGGCGCAAATATCGAAAGGAACCAAGGTCTTTGGGTTATAAACAAACATGTCAAGTTTCATCAAGATAGGCTGGCACTGCCAGGCAGGATACGCCCACATTTTCAAGAGATGGATAGAGAACAAGCAATACCGAAAGTGATTTTTCCTAAATCATTAAGTCCTGTATTTCATACTGTATTGGGAGCAGCCATTTTGTTGGTCAGTTCCAATCTGATATTCATGAAATTCGAAGCCGAAAATGATTATGGTGTGACGGTACACAACCTTTCGTCAAAATCGGATCTATGGTGAGCCAATAACTATTTTCTTAAATTTTTACAAGGCTAGCACATGAAACACGTACATTATTTTTGTCGCAATCTGAATGAATGAAATGACATGGGGTTTAATGACCTACAGTTCTGTTCAGACTCGGCTAATTAAGATGGGCACATGCTATACAGTGTGTTTTGGGGGAAATTTTGCTCAGACAGTGATACAGTATGACCTCGACTTTGACCTTGAACCCAAAATTCCCACAAGTAAACGCCAATCCAAATTGTCAACGCCATATAGTCGTTCATTAGTCCAGTCAATTTATGATTTTACCCCAACAAATTGCGAGAAAAGGTTTTAATGCATTTTTGCATCTATTTAGGTGTACTTTATAATATCCCAAAAGTTTACAAAATTTTGCAAACCAGAAAGTGGTAAAAATTGGCAAAATCCAAAATGGCCAACATTGGACTACTCGCATATTTCTGAAGCAATGGCCTGAGAAATCCCTCTCTGGCCATTGCTGGAATAGCGTCTGTTTCTTGAACTTATGCGGGAGTGTGTCTATTCTTTCCGTTCAATGAAAGCTATCACTTAACTACAGCAACATGACAGTCCTTCGTTTAATCTGGGTCTTCCCTATAACTTTGGACAGTGATTTAAGGTATTAAAAACGGTGAAAGTATGTTCGTTTCCAAACAGTATTGTTACATTTCATTCGACTTGATAGCCTCGTTTGTCACGCAATTAGTTTTACTGCAGTATTCTGCTATGCACAGGTTAATTAGGCATAATAAAATCGTGAGCCATGACGTAACGTTATGTAAACATATTTTTTCCAATATTGGCACTCGTTTTAATGTAAAGCTTTTGTAGGGCAGCTAGTGATTGGTTGGTAGATAGACTACTGACCAATCAAAATTTAAAACAACAATATCCACTCATAATAGCAGTGTGTAGTAGGATTACCTCTAATCAAACGAAACGCTGCGCGAAGTATGGACTACTCGATGTTCAAGAAAATCCTAAATGGTTGGTTAAAGAAGCTGTATGTATAATAAACATAAAAGAAGATATAAAAAATGTCAAATGACCCCATTAAAAGTTATATGACGTCATATAGCCATGTAATGTCATACTATGATGACCGGCACATCTACGTACTAAAACGTTTAAACTTTTGGTTTTATTGTTTTATTCCTGATAAATCTATATACGGGTCACCAGAAGAAGATATAAAAAATGTCAAATGACCCCATTAAAAGTTATATGACATCATATAGCCTTGTAATGACATACTATGATGACCAGCACATCTACGTACTAAAACGTTTAAACTTTTGGTTTTATTGTTTTATTCGTGATAAATCTATATACGGGTCCCCAGAAGAAGATATAAAGATAGGTTGCCAGGCAACGAAACATACGCCCACAGCAGCTAAGTCGTCCGGGCAGTCAACAAGGGTTGTCGCATATTTTTACTTTTTTCGGTAATGAAACATTTGTAATACACTAAGAACTGATTAAGAGTAACAACTCATTATGTAATTATCAGAAAATCATTAGAATTTGATTGCTTTTTATAAAGTTTTACCCCACGCTAACAATTAGTATATACATGAAACATTTAATATCATGGATTTAGCTGTTCAGTTATCTAAATTCATTGAAAATCAAAATACTTGTTCGTTTCAACACCTTAAACTCTATGTTTAAATCTAAAGTCAATCGGATATTAACTTTGGTCTCTAGAGCCTCCACAAGATTTTTTGAGGTGATCAAGGGCCATAACTCTGGCACTAATTATCGGAAATCGCTGAAAATCAATAGGCATCTTCGTCTTATGACCTTAAACACTGTGTATAAATTTAAAGTCAATCGGATATTAACTTTGGCCTCTAGAGCCTCCACAAGATTTTTTGAAGTGATCAAGGACCATAACTCTGGCACTAATTATCGGAAATCACTGAAAATCAATAGGATTCTTCCTCTTATGACCTTAAACACTGTGTATAAATTTAAAGTTAATCGGATATTAACTTTGACCTTTAGACCGTCCACATGATTTTTTAAAGAGATCAAGGGCCATAACTCTGGCACTAATTATCGGAAATTGATGAAAATCAATAGGCTTCTTCGTCTCATGACCTTAAACACTGTGTATAAATCTAAAGTCAATCGGATATTAACTTTGGCCTCTAGAGCGTCCACAAGATTTTTTGAGGTGATCAAGGGCCTTAACTCTGGCACTAATTATCGGAAATCGCTGAAAATCAATAGGCGTCTTCGTCTTATGACCTTAAACACTGTGTATAAATTTAAAGTCAATCGGATATTAACTTTGGCCTCTAGAGCCTCCACAAGATTTTTTGAAGTGATCAAGGGCCATAACTCTGGCACTAATTATCGGAAATCGCTGAAAATCAATAGGCGTCTTTGTCTTATGACCTTAAACACTGTGTATAAATTTGAAGTCAATCGGATATTAACTTTGGCCTCTAGAGCGTCCACAAGATTTTTTGAAGTGATCAAGGGCCATAACTCCGGTAGTTATTATTGGAAATCGCTGAAAAACAATAGGCTTCTTCGTCTCATGACCTTAAACGCTGTGTATAAATTTAAAGTCAATCGGATATTAATTTTGGCCTCTAGAGCGTCCACAAGATTTTTTGAAGTGATCAAGGGCCATAACTCTGGTAGTTATTATCGGAAATCGCTGAAAAACAATAGGCTTCTTCGTCTCATGACCTTGAACACTGTGTATAAATTTAAAGTCAATCGGATATTAACTTTAGCCTGTAGAGCGTCCACAAGCAATTGTGGACGCCGGACCGACGGACGGACCGACGGACCGACGGACGGACGGGGGCGACGACAATATACGACCACATTTCAATGTGGGCGTATAAAAAATGTCAAATGACCCCATTAAAAGTTATATGACGTCATATAGCCATGTATACAGGGATCACATAACCCCTATTCGATATAAATTGCACTGGCTTCCTATAATTTTTAGAATTGAATTTAAGATTTTATTATTAGTTTTTAAATGTATAAATAACATTGCACCTATTTATCTTAGTAATCTTTTATGTTTTTATGAACCTCGTCGCCAATTACGGTCTTCCGGAGACAATCTGCTACTCATTGAGAAAAATGCTAATCTCAATCTCATCAGTTTCGGCGAGAAGGCTTTTGAAGTTGCTGGCCCAAAACTATGGAATAAACTTCCTTATTCCATTCGGTCATCTACTTCTCTGTCTTCATTTAAGATTTCTCTTAAAACCCACTTGTTTAATAGGGCTTTTAATTAATCATGTCTGTGATAATTATATCTATTATTTTATTATTTTATACATTACTTCTTTATACTCAACGTTTTTCTTTTTTAATCCTATATTTGTTTTGTCAATATTTTTTATATCATATTATGTTTATAGTAAAGCGTCATTGAGCACTTTGTGGAAATGGCGCTATATAAACGCTTATAAATAATAATAATAATAACTAGATCTGCTACTGTCCCATGCAGATATGAAAGCTTTCATATTCATCGTCACTTGTCATCGATTATATCAAGTATCTCAAATAAAAGGATACGATTAACAAACTATCAAAATTGGTCAAAAACTCCTGAAGTTACAAGTCTAAATATAGTATGAAACATTGCATAATCTGAAAACTAAAGGGAAATAACTGATACTTGTGTTGCTGTAATCGGGATGACTTCCGACTTCTAGGGCTGGGTATCAATAGTGATTTTTACTATCGATAATCGGCAATGAAATGTTGGTCGATAATCGATAGTATCGAAAACAGACTTATTTTCATGGTCGTCATCAAGACTGGATACAGTGTAAGTTCAAAGTTCAAAACCATACGAAGTTGCGAAAGATCGTTTGCTCCTTCTAAGGATATTTATTTGGAAAACATTAATAAAACTTGTTATATCACGTACATATACGTAAATTGATGTTGTTTATTATTAAAATAATGCAGCTGTGGTTCCGAATGAAGAAATATTGTAAATAATTATGTTAAGGGACCAAATTGAACTTGTTCCGATTCAAAACATTGAGAGAGAGAGAGAAATGGGATTTAACGTCCACTCAACACAAACTAGGTCATTTCGGGACTAACATATGGTTTAACTTTATTTCCATAATTCGCTTGCGCGTAGGGGTCTTTAGCAGTGGGATCAAAACATTGTGTACGTGCGTACAGAAATAGTGAACTAACCGTACAGATGATTTCCGAAGCTTGCAAAGGGAAATAACTCCAACTTTATTTACACATCCGGGCATCTCCGATTTAGCGAAATTCAACAATAATTTCTTCAAAACTAAAGTAACGCTTCAATGAGAGTGAATTTATGAAAACGGCTGTTCAATAAGCAGTCACAATTTTGTTATGTGTGTTACATTGATACTTGATAGTAATTAAAGTGAGCGGTGTATTATACTATTCACAAAAAGTAGGGAATATTTGATTTTGGGGGCATAATACTAAAATATGCATATGACTACGAAAAAAGTCAATATAGAACCTAACAGAAGAAACATTTCCAGTTACATGTGACGCCCAAACGCACCAATAGCTACCGCATGAAATGCAGGTGATGCTTGGGATCATCATGGGGGTCCAACCCAAGATTTGCACGACTCTGACTTTGAATGTAAGGTCATTGTGGCATTGAATTCCAGGGTGGAAACATCAGTTTAATCGTTTTAGTGACCAGAAAACAAATTTTGATATGCGTCGGCTTACCCAAAATGAAAGGTTACGTGCCCTTGGCATGCTACAGATCGGCACAACACTAGCGGTTGTGGCGCGGACGATGAATGTTTCTCAGTCTGTCATAAGCAGGCTATGGTCCAGATACCGTGATACACAATCTGTACAGGACAGACCACGCTCAGGTCGACCAAGGGCGACAACTCAAGCCCAGGATCGATTTATCCTTACCTTGGCCTTGAGAAATCGTGTCATCACAGCAAATCAGATCAGCGCTCGTCTTCAAACAGACACTGATGTGAGAATGAGTGGCCAGACGATTCGGAATCGACTGCATAGGGGTCACCTTCGCCCCCGACATCCTCGCGTGATCCCTTGTTTGAGAGATCATCACATTCAGGCAAGACGTCGTTGGTGTAGGGATCGTCAACACTGGGATAATCGACGCTGGAGCAATGTGATGTTTTCAGATGAGTCAGGGTTCACTGTTGAATTTTTGGACAGACGTAGGAGGGTGTGGCGTCGTCGAAACGAGCGCTTCCAAGACGTTAACGTCATCAGACATGATCGATTTGGGGGTGGTTCTGTTATGGTGTGGGGAGGCATCACTGTTGCTGGAAGATCGGCTTTACATGTTGTTGCAGGGCGTGTTACAGGCCAGTACTACCGGGACAACATCTTGGCAGTCCATGTTGTGCCGTTCGCACGACGTCATGGCCGCAGTTTCATCTTCCAGGATGACAACGCAAGATGTCACAGGGCCAGGATCGTTACAGGTTACCTTCAACAACAGAACATCCCCCAGTACCTTGGCCAGCACTGTGTCCCGACCTCTCCCCCGTCGAGCATGTCTGGGACATGCTTGGATAGAGGTTACGTCAACGTCAACAACGTCCTGCCAATGTCCAAGAACTTGCTGCTGCGTTGCAACAGGAATGGGACAATCTGGACCAAAATGATCTTAGACGTCTCATTAGGAGTATGCCACATCGGATCAATGCTTGTTTGGCAAACAGAGGAGGATTTACCCGTTACTGACTTTGTTGTGATGCTGTGGTTACTTTGCTGTTTGACCCCGGGTATCATTTTACCCTTATAATGGTCAGTCTGTGCCTTACTTAGACTAACGATCATTTGGAATAAATCCATGAATGTGAACTTCATTTCATTTTGTCATTTGTTTCTTCGTCAGTTTCATTAGGTGACTTTAATAACACTTAAAAATCAAATATCCCCTACTTTTTTTGAATAGTATATGATCAACTGAAAGAAAACACTGACATTTCAGACGCAAGAAAAATAGACGAAGAGCGATAATCGATAGTAACCCACCGCTATCGATAGTGCTTTTCTGGGCCGTCCAATCGATACTATCGATTTATATCGATATTTTACCCAGCCCTACCGACTTCAAAACTTTCAGAAAAATGAAATGAAAATGGTAAGAAACATCGAAAAATTAAATGAGATAACTTTGAACAAAACTAAAACTTTTTTAATCAGGTTGAACACAATTGTTTGAATATGTACGTTAAATATGTAGATTTGGAAAAATATAAAGACATAATTATCAAAATCGGTCAAAAACTCACAAAGTTACAAATTTAAATGTAGTGAGAAACATTGCACCTGGGCAAAAAAATAATCTTTAATAAACTAAAGGGAAACTTGTATAGCTGTAATCGGGCTTCCAAAATTAGAGATATGTTATATAATCATGGTTTCCAATATGTTTGGTTATAAGTAGGAAATCGTGACGACTTCTTAAGCATGTTTTAAACAAAGGATCATAGACTGAAATATACAAGAATGGCACTCTGCAATACAAAAACTGGCCAAAGCAAGATTTCTATGCATAAATTAAATAATTGCTAGAACCAGAAAAATATTTATCCCCTATAATAAATAAGCAACATAGAGAAAATGAAATGAAATTGAATGGGGTTTAACGTCCTACTGTTCTGCTCCTAAAATGGGCTAATGAAGACGGGCATACGCCATAAAGTGTGCAATGGGGGAAATTTTACCCGGGCAGCAGTGTTACGGCCTACGAGGTTGGACAGGCGACCATACTCCTTGTCACGTACAACCAAGAAATCGAAACAACGCCAGTTGACTCAATGACAGACGTTATGATACAGAGCGCACGTGCTAACCATTCAGCCACGCAACCTCCCTAAAATCAGCAAATTGCTGACCTACAGCGAGAAACATTTCAACCGGGACAAATTTTCTATTTTAACAGTTTAATTGGTACGGTACCTTTAGTTATCAACGGAATATTACAAAACTTTTAAAAATAAGCCCCCCCCTGACCAGCTTAATCGTTCGCAATAAACGTTTGCCCCTTAAAATCGGCAAATTGCTGACTTTAAAGTGAGAAACATTACAACCGGGCGAAATTTTCTGTTTTATCACTTTTACAGTTCTACCTTTGATTACCAACGGATTATTACAAAACTTTAAAAATAAAAGAGAAAGAGAGAAATGCGGCCTAACTTCCATTCGACACAAACTAGGTAATTTGGGGACTAACATATGTTTTTAAATTTTATTTAAAAACTCCCCTTGCGCGTACTGGTCTTTAGCCGTTGGGAGGAAACCAAAGAACACAGAGAAAACCCACGAGGTTGGACATCATACACCATGTCATGTGCAACCTGGAGATCGAAACGACGCCCGTTGACTCAATGACAGACGTTACGATACAGCGCGCACATGCTAATTCGAAAAATTGCTGACTTATAGCAAGTAACATTTCAACTGGGCGAAATTTTCTGTTTTAATTTTAGTCGGATTGATGTGAATTTGCCGTAAAGTGGATAAAATAACCATGGACTGCTCACACAGAAAAATTTACAAAACCATTTTATGTGCACTTTAAGACAAGGTCACAGCAATATTCATACGTAATGGCCAATCCAACTGGTCAATGCTAAATTGTCGTTTATAGAAATTGGTGGCTTACGACAAAAATTAAGATACACGAAAATAATTGTTATTATAATAAATTGCAGCGTTAAGCAGGAAACGCACCGTCTTAGTGTCTTGTTATTCGAGTCTAAATAGTCAACAAACAAAATGGCGTTAAAAATGGATAAACTTTTCTCCCTGAAGAGTCTAAACTACGGTAAAATAAAAGGTTTTTGGCCGATTCAGCTGAAATTCGATATGAGGTCATGGCTAGTCTACCTGTATATGCCCTGAAAATTTTAAGTCTCTACGATCACAGGAACTGGTAGACATGCGTTACTGAAATAGAACCTCGATGACATCAATCAACAAATTTTCCTCGCTTGACAAATTAGGACTATTATTATTACTCATGGGTAAAGGATTTCTGCTCGACGAAAACCGGAATCTTTTTTGCTACTCACCCATAGTTGAGGTACTAAGACAAAGAATGGTTTTAAATCGACAGAATTATGATTCCATTATCCCAATCATCAGAAAATATAAAATAGTGGTCAGGAATTCAGCATGAATTTAAGATGGCTGGTGATCACGTGACATTATACTTTTCCTTCTGGTATCAGACTAGTGATTCAATTCTCATTGCGATCTCTATGGCATTTCTAATAATTTTTCAACCACCCCAATGGTTTTAATTTTACAATCAGTAAACCCCACAAGACTGAGAGGCATCCATCCAGGCAGTCATCCATCCGGGCCAGGTAAAAGTCCTACAACTTAATATCAATGGACTGGCTCCCAGGTGTGCTGAACTGAGAAAATACATAAACCGCAACCCCAAAGATGTAATATGCCTCCAAGAAACCAAGCTACTACCAACGAAGAGCGGCATCTACTTACCCGGATATACTTGTCAGAGAAGGGACAGACCGGGCAGCACGACACGTGGCGGCGGCCTTGCCATTTACGTCAGTGACAACATAAATTACATTTCTGTTCCACTGAATGTAACCAACCCCCTAGAAGCAATGGGCATAGCCATCACATTGAGCAATAAAACAAAGTTGACAATAGTGAATGTCTATGCACCCCCAGAGGTCACAATAAAACCAGATGACTTCCAGTCACTTCTTGATCAGCTTCCACGGGGCGAATCGGTGCTTTGTGGAGATTTCAACGCAAAGCACGCTCTGTGGGGGTCACCGAGGAATGATTGTCGCGGGACTAGCCTATGCTCAATAATAGAAGGGAACGACCTATGCGTACTGAATGATGAGAGCCCTACATTTGTTGGAGGAAATGCCCCACCTTCACACCTAGATCTCACATTCTGCACGCCTGGTATGGCAAACCGCTGCGATTGGCTAGTACATGAAGATGAGACACTTGGCAGTGACCATTTGGTGATAGAATTTAACATCCAAGCTGAAACCAACAGAGAAGTCTATAACGGAAGACCCAATTGGAAAATGATAGAAGCTGATTGGGCTAACTTCCGTGTAGGCTGCCTCGATTGGAAGGAAGAAGATATCATCGACACCGACATCGACGTGTACTCCGCCAATATCACGAATGCAATTATAGGTGCAGCAGACAACTCCATCCCAAAGACTTCTGGCAGGAAACCAAGGAATACAAACCCCTGGTGGTCTTCAGAATGTCAAGAGGCAGTTTACGAAAGAAAGAAGGCACTTCGTCTACGAAAACGCCACTTCAATGAAGTCAACCACCAAAATTACCTGAAGTTGAAATACGCCGCAAGAGACATCATCCAGAAGGCACAAAGTGGGCACTGGAGGACATTCTGTAATGCGCTGAACCAAAACACGCAAACAGGTGTCGTCTGTAAGAAACTGAACGCCATGCACGGAAAACGCAGATCGTTCAACATACCAAACCTTAAAGATGGAGACAAGTACGTTACCAACGGCAATGAAAAGGTAGATTTACTTGCTAAGACATTTGCAGATGCAAGTAAAGATGAAAACCAACCACCAGAATTCATGAAGAGGAAAGAAATCTTTTACTCACAGCACCCTTCATTAGTAATTGAATCTAATGTAGAGGCTGAACCAATCAATCTGCCCTTCTCAGAGGAAGAGTTAAATAAGGCTCTTTCCCTCAAGAAGGATAGTGCGGCTGGTGAGGACAAAGTAAAGTACCCAATGCTCAAACATCTGCCCAGAAATGCCAAAAAGATACTACTGAACTTCTTCAACACATCTTGGTTGACAGGGGAGGTACCTAAAGAATGGCGGAAAGCCAACGTCATCCCTCTTCCGAAACCAGGGAAAGAGAGATCAAAGGCAGAGTCCTATCGACCAGTAAGCTTGACTTCCACACTGTGCAAAACCTTGGAGACAATGGTTAACATCCGACTTCAGTTCTACCTGGAGAGTAACCGACTGATCGACGAAAATCAAAGCGGGTTCAGGAAAGTATGATCAACAATGGACCACTTGGTGCGACTACAGCAAGTCATGTCTCAGGCACTCCTCTCGGGGCACCTGCTATGTGCTGTGTTTGTAGATTTAACCAAGGCTTTCGATTTAGTTTGGTTGGACGGGCTGCTTTTCAAGCTGGGACGTATCGGAATAACGGGCACAATGTTTCGGTGGATCAAAAGCTTTCTGAGCTATAGAAGGATACAGGTGAATGTTGGCAGATTCCTGAGTGCCGAGCAAACATTAGAAAATGGCACGCCCCAGGGGTCGGTCATCAGTCCCACTCTCTTCAATATTATGATCAACGACATACAAAAATCGACGCCAGAACTGAGCTAGCAAAATTTGCTGACGACAGCACAATATGGAGGAAAGGGACGAGGTTCTGTGAACTTCAAAAGAATATGCAAAAGGCCTTAGACAAATTCATGACATGGGCAAACGACTGGGGATTTAAGGTCTCAGAGAAGAAAACAGTCGGCATGCTTGTGTGCAGGGATATAGGGATAAACAGAATGACTCTGTGTATGAACGGGAAAACCATCGAGTTTAAAGACCAAACCAAGTTCCTTGGCGTAATCTTTGATCGAAGGCTGACCTGGAAACCGCACATCGACTGGACTGTAGATAGATGCTCCAAAGTCCTAAACTTAATCAGAAAAATAACTGGTAGCACCTGGGGAGCCAATAGAGTTACACTTATAATGGTGTATCGTGCTCTAATACGCTCTGTATTAGACTACGGATCTTTGGTCTTCATGAACTGCGCGCCAACACTCTTAAGTAAGCTTGACACCATCCAATACAAAGCTCTGTGTATTGCGACTGGCGTAGGGCTTGGGACCAGGGGAGAAGCATTACTACAGGAAGCCGGAGAGTTGCCCCTATCCCTAAGAAGAAAAGAACTAGCAACAAGGTATTGGGCTAAGATCTCGCAATTGGGCGAGAGATCCCCGGCCTTTGTCAGCCTAAAGAAGACAAGATATGTAAGAGATCCTAGAAAGAAAAGCTTCGGCCAGGGTATCAGGGAAACAGTCAAGGAACTACGACTGGAGGAGCTCGTGATAAACGAACACGACCCACCATCGATCGCTCCTTGGACACTCCCAATACCACCGGTCAATCTAGATCTGCTACAGAAAACCGACAAGAAAAACAACCCCACTGCAGCATGGGCTCTCTCTCTGGAACACCTGGAAGACAACTGGCCGTCGGATGACTGGGAACATGTTTATACGGATGGCTCACGCAATCCTGAAAGGGGCACCAGCTCGTTTGGAATATACCTGCCAAACGGGGAACAGGGAATAAGCAGGAAACTGCCCAATAACTGTTCGGTGTACACTGCAGAGATTGTGGCCATCCGTGATGCAATATCATGGATCTCTTATCAAAAGACTAGTTAGTTCGTCATCCCAAGCGACTCTCTGAGCAGTCTGATTTCAATCCAAAATGACAACTCGGACTCAAGACCAGAAGTTATTTTGGAAATCAGGCAGCTATACCAGAGGGTCCTAGAGAAGGGAAGCAAATTAGAGCTCGTGTGGATTCCATCACATGTGAACATTAGAGGAAACGAGGAAGCAGATCGACTCGCAAATGAAGGTCTCGGGGACACAGCACCACTCCGCACCATAGAATACAGCGCCACGGAAATCTACAGTATGGTAAAAAGACAGGTCAATTCACTCTGGGAATTAAAGCTCGTTGAACTTGACACATACAGATTCCGGCTGGATGACAAGATCTACACGAAGACAGCTATCAATCACCTAGAAGAGATATATGCAAACTTCTATCGAAACTAAGGGTGAAAGAGCGGCTGCGAGACTACAAACACCAAGTCATCGTCTGTGAGTGCGGAGAAGAATGTACCACCAACCATGTCCTGGTAGACTGCGAGATATTCAAGGAAGAGAGAACGGAACTAGTGGAGATGATGGAGACCAACAACATACCGCTCAACACTAAGAACCTACTCTTTCCAAGACCCGATCTGAAGCTGCAAATCTTCGAACTAATCCACGATTTAATGAACACCGTTGGATTAAGTAGAATAGTGAAGTAAGAGGGGGCTACGATAAGACGAGCTCGGCATCTAAACACTAAACTACATAGGGGATATACACCAAAGTAGCGGGCTAGTGGAGTAAGGGAGGGTCACGGTAAGACGGGCTCGGCATCTAAACACTAATCCACTACAAAGACACCAAACCTACAAAGTGGGATAAGTGGAGTAAGGGGAGGCCACGATAAGACGGGCCTGGCACCTAAACACTATACCTCAAAAGATGACTTCTACCAATCCAGAGACGAGACACATATATGTCTGCATAAATGCTGTCCCTACAGATCAACTACCAAACAATATGTGTTTTATTAAATAAAGGGAAGAACTTATCACTAAACCTACTCCATGGTTCGAGGCCGCAAATGGAAAGATTGCAAAATCATATTCTAAAAACAGAAAGAAGCCTCGGCTCTCCTATGTCTTGTCTGCGATATCACTTCTGTGGAAGCGGACGTTAAAACATCAGGTAGTAGTAGTAGTAGCAGGTGCGCAGATTGCCCACGTTGCGCTGATTACCCCTCGATGTTTTTCGAGATGTTAGTTGTCTGTCAGACGTATATATATTTGCCCACGTTGCGCTGATTACCCCTCGATGTTTTTCGAGATGTTAGTTGTCTGTCAGACGTAAATATATATATGCCCCCCCCCCATCGGCTTTGTAGTGAATAATTTTTAAAATCACAACATAGTTAGCGTGTGTGCATAGAAAATAAGATTTAATTTGAAATTCTGTCACACCCACAACCCCAAAGATGTAATATGCCTCCAGGAGACCAAGCTACTACCAACTAAGAAAGACATCTACCTACCCGGATATACTTGTCAGAGAAGGGACAGACCGGGCAGCACGACACGTGGCGGCGGCCTTGCCATCTACGTTAGTGATAACTTAAATTATATTTCTGTTACGCTGGACGTAGCGGGCCCTCTAGAAGCAATGAGCATAGCCATCACATTGAGCAATAATACAAAATTGACAATAATGAATGTCTATGCACCTCCTCAAGTCACGATAAAATCAGTAGACTTCCAGTCACTTCTCGACCAGCTTCCGCAGGGCGAATCTGTGTTCTGTGGGGATTTCAACGCAAAACACGCTCTGTGGGGGTCAGCGAGGAATGACTGACGGGCGACTAGCCTGTGCTCAATAATAGAAGGGAACGACCTATGCGTACTGAACGACGAGAGCCCTACTTTTGTTGGAGGAAATGCACCACCTTCACACCTGGATCTCACGCTCTGTACGCTTGGTATGGCAAACCGCTGCAACTGGCAAGTACACGAAGATGAAACACGTGGCAGTGACCACCTACTGATAGGGAAGTCTATAACGGGAAACCCAATTGGAAAATAAAAGAGGCTGATTGGGCTAACTTCCGTGTAAGCTGCCTTGAGTGGAAAGAGGATGACATCATCGATGCCAACATCGACGTGTACGCTGCCAACATCACAAGTGCTATTATAGGTGCCGCAGACGACTCCATTCCCAAGACTTCTGGAGGGAAACCAAAGATTAGAAAACCTTGGTGGTCACCAGAATGTCAGAAGGTGGTTAACGAAAGAAAGAAGGCACTACGACTACGGAAACGCCACTGCAATGAGGTCAACCACCAAAACTACCTGAAGTTGAAATACGCCGCAAGAGACACCATCCGGAAGGCACAAAGCGGACACTGGATGACTTTCTGTAATGCGTTGAATCAAAACACGCAAACAGGTGTCGTCTGGAAGAAGCTGAACGCCATGAACGGGAAGCGCAGATCATTCAACATACCAAACCTAAAGAATGGAGATGAGTACGCTACCAACGGCAATGAAAAGGCAGACCTACTTGCGAAAGCGTTCGCTGACGCAAGCAGGGACGAAAACCAATCACCAGAGTTCCTGAAGAGAAAGGAAATCTTTTACTCACAGCACCCTTCATTAGAAATTGAACCTAATAAAGGGGCTAAACCAATCAATCTACCCTTCTCTGAGGAGCAGCTAAATAAGGCTCTTTCCCTCAAGAAGGATAGTGCGGCTGGTGAGGACAAAGTAAAGTACTCAATGCTCAAACATCTGCCTAGAAATGGCAAAATGATACTACTAAACTTCTTCAACACACCCTGGCTGGCGGGAGAGGTACCTAAAGAATGGCGGAAAGCCAACGTCATCCCTCTTCAAAAACCAGGTAAAGAGAGAACAAAGGCAGAGTCCTATCGACCAGTAAGCTTGACATCCACACTGTGCAAAACCTTGGAAACAATGGTTAACATCCGACTACAGTTCTATCTGGAGAGCAACCGACTGATAGATGAAAATCAAAGCGGGTTCAGGAAAGGGCGTTCAACAATGGACCACTTGGTGAGACTACAGCAAGTCATGTCGCAGGCACTCCTCTCTGGGAACCTGTTATGTGCCGTGTTCGTAGATTTAACTAAGGCTTTCCATTTAGTCTGGCTAGACGGGCTGCTCTTCAAGTTAGGGCGTATTGGTACAACGGGCATAATGTTTCGGTGGATCAAAAGCTTTCTGAGCGATAGAAGGATACAGGTGAATGTTGGCAGATTCCTGAGTGCCAAGCAAACATTAGAAAATGGCACGCCTCAGGGGTCGGTTATCAGTCCCACTCTCTTCAATATCATGATCAACGATATACAGAAATCCTCCTACCTCGACGCCAAAACTGAGTTAGCTAAATTTGCTGATGATAGTACCATATGGAGGACAGGGAGGCATTTTTGTGAACTACAAAAGAATATGCAAAAGGCCTTAGACAAATTCATGGCATGGGCAAACGACTGGGGATAGTGGAATAAGCAGAATGACTCTGTGTATGAACGGGAAAACCATCGAGTTCAAAGACCAAACCAAGTTTCTTGGCGTAATCTTTGACCGGAAGCTGACCTGGAAACCGCACATCGACGAGACTGTAGATAGATGCACCAAAATTCTAAACTTAATGAGGAAAATAACGGGCAGCACATGGGGGGCCAACAGAGTTACACTAATGATGGTGTATCGTGCTCTAATACGATCTGTATTAGACTACGGCTCTCTGGCCTTCATGAACTGCGCGCCATTACTCTTAAGGAAGCTTGACACCATCCAATACAAAGCTCTGTATTGCGACTGGCGTAGGGCAAGGGGCTAGGAGAGAAGCACTACTGCAGGAAGCCGGGGAGTTGCCCCTATCCCTAAGAAGAAAAGAACTAGCGACAAGGTACTGGGCTAAGATCTCGCAATTGGGCGCAAGCTCTCCAACTTTTGTCAGTCTACAAAAGACAAGATATGTGAGAGATCCAAGAAAGAAAAGCTTTGGCCAAGGTATCAGGGAAACAATCAAGGAACTGCGACTGGGGAGCTCGTGATAAATGAACACGACCCCCCAGCGATCGCCCCTTGGACGCTCCCTATACCGCCCGTCAATCTAGATCTGTTACAGAAAACCGACAAGAAAAACAACCCCACTGCTGCACGAGCTTTCTCGCTAGAACACCTGGCTTTCGATTCCATTTTATGTAAAAGAAACTTATTGTACGACGGTATTTCCCCCCCCCCCAAAAAAAAAAACACACAATGGCCTATGAATGGTCCCAGTCTACGAATAAGGCCGCCGTCGCTTGGAATATACAGTAATAAATGTCCGTCATTTAGATTATATTCTTTGAATGACTACCACAATATTACAGACGTGTTTAATTACACCACCGTCGCATGGAATATACAACAGTCATAAATGCCTGTCGATAGATTCCTTGAATGGCCGCTATAATACCTATTGTTTAATTAATCCCCTAATCCAGACACATGTCTGGGTTTCATCCGAAACAACACCGTCCAGGTTAATAAGGTCAAAATTAAGCCGAAAATTTGCAACATCAAAAGTATACATATCGGGCAATAAATAATTAACCTATAACCTTTAATGTGAAATTAAGAAGGTAAAAAACATAAAAAGTGACCCTGGGAAAATTGGCTATTTCTCGACAAGGGAATATGCTAGAAGCCTTTTCTTGGCATCAATATGATTTTATTGATCCAATCTAACCGATCCTTAGAATAAACATTATAAAGTTAAATGAATAATAAATATAAATCACTTCAAAAAAATGTTCGTTTTGAAAACTATAAATACGTTTTTTGCAAAAATGGCATTACTTCCGGTGATATTGAAAATGTTAAATTAGTTGATAGGATTCATAAATGGCATAAGGTATCAAATGGTGCAAATTTTATGAAAATCGAATAATAATTGACACTTTTATAAACCAAAAACCTTGAAAAGTGACTTATAGAAGATCGCCTATTTCTCTGTAATCGTACAAGTTAGAAACCATTTTGTGGTATCTGCATGGTCGTATGGCTTCATTCTATTCGTTGATGGGGATTAAATATCATAATTTTAAAAATATTTTAAGGCAGACTCATTTGAATAAAATATTTGTTTTTTAGGTTAAAAATACAGTTTTTGCCCAAATGACGTCATTTCCGGTCGCGAAAAAAAATCAAAGAAGTTGAACAATTAAAACGGGAGAAAAATGCTAAAACCGATGAGAAAAATGAAATGTACCCTAGTTAGGGAGGGCCCTAAAGGAAGACAAAGGGGCCCCTCGTCTGACAAAAGTCCCCTCTGGCCAAGGGAAAGGGCCCCCGACGAGTCTGGGTCAATCATTTTCTTTACACTGTTACTATCGAATCCACTACTGAATTAGAATACAGTCATTGCACTGGTATGAAAATCATCAATCAAGACAACCTACCTACCCCCCACCCCCCGCGAAACAGGGCCCTCAAAATCGTATAGCCTCCGCTATGATAAACCTTAAAACGTCCCTGGATTTGGTAGAAGACCTCGGTGTTGGGTTTTTTCTATATACAAACAATGTTTATTGTTTTTTTGTCTGGATGGTGGATTTGGCGGACGCAGAAAATGACAGCTACAAAGCTAAGAGCTATCACTCGGGATCCACGGGTGAAATTTCCCGTCATCTGTCACATCATTTTTCTTGACAGCATTCACCCATAACTTACGCCAATGCTCATCAACGAGAAACTCATAAAAATTGCATGCATCGTTCTTACTTCTAGTATGGTTGGACCCAAAAGCGCAACAAAAATCGTGTTTACCCATTTATCGAAAGTAAAAAAAAACAAACCTGTTTGTTTACGTCTGACGTCTGCTGTCACCCCCCCCCCCCGCAACTAGCGCCTCTAGCGGTGGAGATATCTCCCTTCGAACATTGACGAATTGGAGAATTGTTGAAGGCAGTCAGCTTTTACAGAGATATAAGAACACTTTCGTAATCCTCTATGAAACAGATTGGTGCATAGGGTATTGGGAGACTCAAATTTCACGGATGAACGAAAGCAGTTCCGCCATATGGTCCTCCCTAATAAACAAATTTGGAAAGTTTATAACACCCGGAACACAAATCTTGTGAGTTCCAAGCAAAATGTCTGCAATAACTCGATTTTTATGGCCAGATGAAAATTACGATAATTGTCAAGTAAATGCTATATTTATATTTATACAAGATTGTAATGGAGAGAAAAGAAATCAAATGAAATTTAATGTCTTAGTGTTCCCCACCAACCCGTAATATGAAGATGAGCATACATCCCCTAAGCTGGTTGGTAGACCTACCGAAACTCATGTTGGAAATCGTAATTTAGTCCAAACGAGCCGGTTGGTGACTTGATTGTTTGCCCGTCAATCCGCCCACCGAGGGCCGGGCTTCACACTTCCAACTCGGGGCAGCACCCCCTCCCTTTCTGAAAATCCTGGATCCGCCCTGTTCATCTATCGTAGCAATCAATGATCTCTGCGTTAAAATTAAATTTGGAATGTGTTTAACCAGATCTATCACATATGTGATAATGACTGACACCAATATTGTTCTTTAACAAGCTAATGTTGATGGACGGACGGACGGGCCGACGGAAATGGCTTACGACATAGTACGCCTACACTTAAATGTGATCTTACAAAAATTACATAATTGGGATTTCTTTTCTTATATCACCTTTAAAGGCGTAATAGTATATATTCAATAATAAACAATATTATTATAAAATTTATAAAACGTTATACATTAGTTGTAAGAAATGTTGTAGAAGGTAGAATTGCACCACCTACGTCTTCTAAACATCCCGCCACGTCACTGTTTCTGACATGAGTTAGTTTATCTTTCGTAATGCGAGAAGCATTATTATCTTGTTTATGCTGAACACAATCCTCGTCGTCATAGGCACACATTTTCGGACGACGTGGTATCCCATCTGCGCTTTCAACAGCTTCGCCATTATCGAGATTAGGAAAATTCGAGGTTTCAATTTTCACAAGCGAATAATCAGACCAATCACTGATGCCACGTGAGGAACGTTTCTCATATTGATCATACAACACATGGGAATTCGCGGTTCCCTCATCGTTTCGTAAAACTAAAGGAGATTCATGGGGCCCCTTGGTGTCTTTTGGTAAAATCTTAGGGTTAGTGGGTACAGGCGAACCACCACTATCGGTCATTAAAGCGTCATAGTTAATATGGGCCACACAATCGATTAGTGGAGTATCGTTGATGTCGCTTTGAATCCCATCATTACAACTGCTGAAACATTTACTTGTTGAGGAACTGTTATCCACATCAGTGTACCCCTTCAGAACGATTTGTTCATCGCTTCGACCACATAGATTTGCATCTTCCACTCTTTCATTTTGGTATGAACAAAACACATTGCCGACCGAAGAGTTCTGGGATTCGTTATTCTTGCGAACAGGGTTCTCTTTCCTACTTATAAGTCCAATAGACATCCGACTGTCTGCTATTTTCTCACAGTTTTGAAAATTTTTACCACCGCAATCATCGGAATATGATGTCTCGTCAAGCCAAAAATATACCCTCCCATCAGTTTGAGAACGTTTAAATGATGGACAAGGCTCATAACGACGAATAGATAGAAGTTTACTTGGTTTTCTGAATTCAACCAGTGAGACTGGCAACTCCTCCGTAGGTTCAGCTTCTAATTTTATCGCATTGGCCTCTTTACCTTTCTTCAACAAGATCTCGCCCTGAGTTAATTTTGTGTTCAAAGCGTTTTGGTTCTGCAAATGTTGAAGTATATCAAGAGGTGTAAATCCGATGTCAATCGTCCTCCGACATCGTCGTATATGGAAAGTTCTTTCTTCGCCTAAATTTCTTTCAATGATGCTATGTTTATTACCATTCCTCCAGAAGTCAACCGTCGTTACGCTTTTAGGCGTAACTGGACCTTTTCTCTTTTCCCCACTCTTTCCAGTAGGGCTTATTGGTCGGAGACGTGGTTTGGGAGATCTCCTCTGTAGGATTCTGACAATATCCAGCTCTTTTCCAGGAAGACTTGTTGTATGGTTAATTCTATCATATGCTGGGGCGCTACTGTGTTTTTGTTGCGATTGTCGGTACTTCGACTGCTTCAAGGATGCATGCTGTTTATAGTTAGCCAGCGGATTAAGATACACAAACTGATTAGGCGGGTTTTCCGGCAGGGTAAGATGACCTCCCTGGAGCTGAAGTTGCTGCTGGCGTCGCACAGTAGCCGAATTAAGGGCCTGCTTTCGACAACTGTAACTCTTTGGATTTTCATCTTGTCTTGACCAGAAAAAAGTGGTCTTTGTCCTATCATCTTTTGTAATGAATCCAGGAACGATTCCGGGTGACTTTGGGTCTACCGGTGCGGTTAGAATGTTACAGATTTTAGGATGTAGTTTGGTCCTCATTCGTTTAAGTCCTTCATCTTTGCATTTATTTGATGATTGTGTGATATCCGTCAAAACTTCGAGGATGTTCGGAAGACATTCGTGTGAGAGATAGCGCTCTCTACCAGCTTCGTTAGTGTCCGATGGTCTGCTATAAAAGTCCACGAAGCTTCTGTCGCGTCTCCAGACATGCTTGCAAAATGGCCGCAACTCCACTACAGGTAATGTGTCGTTGCCAGGGTCCTGCATATTCTACGTGCGTTTTAATCGCGCGTCAGTATGGTGGTTATTTACGCGTCATTCTAATTCTCTGTAAGTTGTTTTGACATAATACAGCATTTATGGCGCTTAATGTAGACCTGTACAAATAAGTAAAGTAAATATACGGATAAAATGTGTGATATATAACACATTCAGGTCTAAAAGCCAATAACGTTATACGATGCCATGTAAGATAATACCTATGCAGGGTTTTAGCTGGATTTAGAGCGTGACATGTAATAGCTATTCAAACACTGACATCAACACGCTATTCCCTTCATGTAGGTGTATATTATTTCTTTGCCATATCTCTTGTTAAACCCACAGTTAGTTTCCCTGTAATAAAAAAAAGTAAAGTACAGTATAATAGAAAAATTTATGTACACGTAGTAAGACTATTCGCTGAAATTTGTCATGTGTTTATGGTCTGCATAAAGTGCATCTTCAATCTTGAATGTTGTATCAGAAACCATCGCGAAACCCTGTTCCCCGATTAATGTTCACGGAACTTGGGGTTCTGTCCCGACTAAACATAAAACGACCCCCACCTCAGCCATGAAAACCTATTAAAATATTGTTAATATACAATTCCAACATTTTGATATTTAAAACAGTCAAGCGTAGTAAGTTTACGCAAATATGCTAGTCAAACTTTAGCGCATATACGGGTGGAGGGTTGAGGGTGTTGATTTACAGTTGTTTATACTAAAATGAAAGCGAGTAAAGGCAGAAAAAAGAATATCTATTAATAATACGTGATTTAAACTCCGATTTGATTTTCTATTGTATGATTAATTACATTTTTTAAAAGTCGAGATCTGATAAAATGTCTGCCCGGTGGGGGAGGGGGGGCTCCAGTATTATTTTGGGTTTATTTATCAAATTTTCATTGAATTGATAACATAAGTGTTTGGTTCATTAGTAAGTTATTACAGGGGTCACAGATACGCGACATACAAGATTTCAGTGCAATGAAACCTGTAAATTTACTCGAGGTTTCCTACCTCGCGTGGTGGGGGGTTGGGATGGCCTAGTGGTCTAGAGTGCCGCGCTTCGACCTCTAGCTGGCCGGTCACCTCTGGCTTGCGGCTGTGGTTTCGAGCCCTGGTGTGAGCGTATGTGGCATGGAGATAGGGGCGCCTTCTCAACCTCGTGGGTTTCCTCCGGGCACTCCGGTTTCCTCCCACTGCTAAAGACCCCTACGCGCAAGCGAATTATTGAAATAAAATTAAACCATGTTAGTCCCGAAATGACCTAGTTTGTGTTGAGTGGACGTTAAACCTCATTTCTCTCTCTCTCCCTAGTGTGGTTTAGTACGTAAGGCACTGGTTCACTATCCAAAAGGTTGGGGTTCGATCCTGTTGTTTTCCGTAGCAGTTTCTTGGGATTTCCCAGCCTTGTTCCCCCTTGTCAGTAGTTCAGAGAGGGGGCCTGGTAAGGAAGGGAGTCTTATCTTCAAATGGCTTGAAAAATCTAGGTCCGATAGTACCCGTTGGCACACTCGCGGTTGTCATGTTTCTATCTATAATACATTTGTCATGTTTCTATCTATAATTAATTTATTTGGTAACCAGTGACTGCCAGGCAGTATACGCCCACATTTTACAAGAGATGTTGGAGAACAAGCTAAAAACAAACGCGATATTTTGTACAATTAGGGGCAATTATACAGACATTTATGGCCCGAAATGTGCAAATATCAAAAAGAACTGATATCCTTACGGTATAAAGATATGTTTTAAGTTTATCAAAATCGGATAAGAAATTGTGAACTCTAGAGGGTCCACAACCTTCATATTACACACTTCTACACAATTTTCCTGAGATTCGAAGTCAAACTTCACTGAGGTGGAACCGTGATGTTTTTAAACGGTTTTTTTCAAAGTGGATAATCCGCAAGCTAAAAATGCGATTTTTCGATAAATCAGGGGCCATAATCCAGGAATTTAGGTATCCGCGAATATGAAAAGGAACCAAGATCTTAGTGTGTAACAGTGATATATTCACACGTTTTTTGTTAACTGGATAATTAATTTGTTCAATCAAGGTCCATAATTCATGAAATTACGATCCGATGTGCGCGAATATCGAAAGGAACCAATATCTATTTATAGTTTGTAACATGTATTTCAAGTTTCATCGAAATTAGTTTCTTTTGGAACTGTCTTTGAGTGAACGATATCCGGTGACAGTTCCTATCCGACCTTATATAGCTACAATATGAAAATGCGGTAAATACCACTATTCCCCACCTCTGTTCTCGGGCTGTTTTAGAACCCTTACCGTTTATTTGTCACAATTATTTTTTTTCCACCAAAAGGAATCGTTTCTCACTATATTTGACACAAATTTATAATAATTCAACTTCATTTTCAAGTAGAATTTAGTGATGAAATAAACATGCCGTTTGCGCATGCCCGGGTCTCGTAATGGCTCTTCAGTTTAAACGTATTTGGTGTATGTTTTTAATCGCAGAATTCTACTTGAAAATAGTGTTGAATCTTTATAAAATGTGTGTCAGCTGTGACAAGAAATGATAACTTTGGCGAATTAAGTAGAATCGAGTTGAAAAATAGTAGGTAAGGATTCCAAAATAGCCTAAGAACAGAGATGGGGAAGAACGGTATTTTCATACTACAGCTATATAAGGCCGGATAGGAACTATCAGTGGATATTGTATGCTAAAAGACAGTTCCTGAAGGAACTAAAATTGTTATCTACAGGCATTACAAGTTTCATTAAAATTAGATGTAAATTGTGAACTCCAGAGGGTCAACAACTCTGATACACAAAATTTTGACTATTTGCGAAGGACGGGCTGTCATTTTAATAGTCAGTGTCGGTCCGATTTTAACAAAATTGGAACTTAACCATCCTTAAGGTGTAGTGGTGATATGTTTAAACGGTTTTTTAAATCGGATAAAAATTGTTACCTCTATAGGGTCCACAAACTAAAAACGCGATTTTCGTACAATCTTGGGTCATAATTGAAAAAGGTATGGTCCGATATGCGCGAATATCGAAAGGAACATACATTTCATGTTTAAACCAAATCGGATAAAACTGTGACCTCTACAGTGTTCACAAGCTAAAAACTTGAATTTTTTACAATCAGAAGTTACAGGCCGATACATGCCAATATCTAAAGGAACCGAGAACTTAGGCTGATAAACCTATATTTCAAGTTTCAATGAAATCGGATAAAAATTGTAACTTGTAGAATGTTCACAAACAATCGTGGACGGACGGATGGACAGACAGGGGCGACGACAATATTCGTCCACTTGAGAATGTGAGCATATAAAAAGGAGTTATGCAAATTATGCCCTCTCCCCGGCCCGAAAACAGAGAACTTTGGGTATGCTTTAAGATCATGATCCTATATACGAACACAATGGTAACAAGAAAACTTCTGTTGCAATTTGTTCTAGGTTGACCTTAATTGAACGTAGTTTGACTGGACTATACGGATATAATTGAAAAAAAAGTGTCAATACCAACGAGTTAAAAATCGAATTATTGGGGGTTTACAACAATCTCTAAACCCCCGTTGGTTTACTCGTGGCCTTCCGACTTACTGTCGTTTGGTTTGACGCTTCCCGTGTTAGCTTCTAAATCCACTGGGGTGTCCCTTACCCCGACTGTATTTTGCGTTTGGATTTTAAAACTAAATAAAATAGTATATAAAGATAGGCTGGCACTGCCAGGCAGGATACGCCCACATTTTCGAGAGATGGACAGAGAACAAGCAATACCGAAAGTGATTTTTCCTACATCTTTAAGTCCTGTATTTCATACTGTATTGGGAGCAGCCATTTAGTTCGTCAGTTCCAGTCTGATATTAATGAAATTCGAAGCCGACAATGATTATGGTGTGACGGTACACAACCTAGAAATGTCACTCTTCATCAAAATCGGATAAGAATTGTGACCTGTAGAGAGTCCACAACCATGATATACCATATTTTTACACTATTCGCGTACAAACGGCGACCATTTCGTCCGGCAATTTTGGTACGATTTTCACAAAATTAGAACTCAACCTTCCTCATCAAAATCGAATTAAAATTGTGACCTATACAGGGTCCACAACCATGATATATCATTTTTTTTAACAGTATTCGCGTACAAACGGCGGCCATTTTGTCTGTCAATTTTGGTCCGATTTTCCCGAACCCAACCTTCCTTACAGTGTAACGGTGATATAATCAAACGTTTTTTTAAATCGGATAATAATTGTGACCTCCAAGCTAAAAAAAGGCGATTTTGCGTATAATCAGGGGCCATAATTCAGGAAGTTACGATCCGATATGCGCAAATATCGAAAGGAAGCAAGATCTTTGGGTTATAACCACGAATTTCAAATTTCATCAAAATCGAATCAAAATTGTGACCTCCACAGGGTCCACAACCTTGATATACCATTTTTTAACAGTATTCGCGTACAAACGGCGGCCATTTTGTATGGCAATTTTCGTCCGATTTTCTCGAAATTCGAACTCAACCTGCCTTAGGGTGTAACGGTGATATAATCAAACGGTTTTTTAAATCGAATAATAATTGTGACCTCCAAGCTAAAAAAGGGCGATTTTGCGTATAATCAGGGGCCATAATTCATGAAGTTACGATCCGATATGCGCAAATATCGAAAGGAAGAAAGATCTTTGGGTTATAACCATGAATTTCAAGTTTCATCAAAATCGAATCAAAATTGTGACCTCCATAGGGTCCACAACTTTGATATACCATTTTTTAACAGTATTCGCGTACAACGGCGGCCATTTTGTATGGCAATTTTCGTCCGATTTTCCCGAAATTTGAACTCAACCTTCCTTAGGGTGTAACGGTGATATAATCAAACGGTTTTTTAAATCGAATAATAATTGTGACCTCCAGAGGGACCACAAGCTAAAAAGGGTGATTTTTCGGACAATCAGGGGCCATAATTCAGGAAATTACATTCCGATAGCCGCAAATATCGAAAGGAACCAAGATCTTTGGGTCACAAACATGCATGTCAAGTTTCATCAAAATCGGTTCAAAATTGTGACCTCTATAGGGTCCACAAGCTAAAAACGTGATTTTTCGAACAATCAGGGGCCATAATCCATGAAGTTTTGATCCGATACATGCCAATATCGAAAGCAGCCGAGATCTTTTGGGGATAAACCTATATTTCAAGTTTCGTCAAAATCGGATAAGAATTGTGACCTGTAGAGAGTCCACAAACAAATTGTGGACGGACGGACGGACAGGGGCGACGACATAATAGACCAATGAGAACTGATGCATTTAGCAACAACTGTTTCAGAATAAGTAATCACATTTTAACTTGTACACGGCATCTTTCACGACAGGGACAGAAATAAAACATCCAGTAACCTTACCATAGCTGAGGTCCATTATGCCCAGTTATTTAATCCAAAGAATACCGATGTGAAGAACCTTATTTCTCCGATCCAGTCCTTGTTGTGATTAAGTATAAAGCGTTTTACTGCGAATGAGTATAGAGGAAGAAATGGTGTGTTTCGGTTGTCGATTTCGTATGTTAAAATCGTATTAAAAACAAAGGAGTTAACAAAGCAATTAACATGCCTGACTGAACAACTATGTGAAAGATATGTTTAATCTGCCATACAAGAGCCAGATCCATTTGTATTATTAATAAAAGCTACCACGGGTAGATTAGACTCGTAACTAGCATAGCAACCACGTGTAACAATAATCCCACTGTCATAATTCTATTGTTAAAAAATGACCGTGAATCATAAACCTATAATATTTATCAAGGCAGATAATGTAAATGTGTATAATATAGTGTATAATATATATTGGCAGTCATCTAAAGCAAGGCTGACACTTGCACGATTCCGTGGCACGCATTGGCACGACTCGAGTCAGCACGATACCGTCCGATTTGCGCAAACTCATTGTGCCAATGCGGTCAGTGCGTAAACAATGCGCAAACTATGCGTGCACTCGTCGTGCCAGTTCGTGTCAATGTGGACACTGATGGGCACGACAAAATCGTGGCCAAAAGTCGTGCAAGTGTCAGCCTGGCTTTACTATCATCGTGATCGTCATTGTTCTCTAATTAGATCTTACCCTTGAACTTGATTAAAGGCTCAATACTACGCTTGTTGTAACTGAATAATATGTCCCAATCTTTATTCTGGTCAACAAATTGTATTATTTTCAATATTCCAATTAATTGATGATACAAATTTCATCTTAACACACCTAATTTAAAAAATTAGAAAAATTTAACTACTTGGTTAACGAAGGGACTTGTCAAAGGAAAGTTCTTCTTGGATTGGATTGCCCCATATTTATAAAACTGTTGATGACATTGCTAAACTTTTCCGGTAACTTGAACAGTGGAATGTTTGTATGGGCAATTATGAAAGTGATCTTATTGACATTTCGCCCTTTAATATGACATCCACGTCAGCATATCGGGAGTGTGACATGGGAGCTTTTGAAGGTGATATAAAATATACATCAACTGTTCGGTCTGTCCAATGTGAATTTCTTGTGTCAAGTGGATTAAGATGCAAAAAAATGTTTGATATACAGATCAACTCTCCGCAAAAAAAAAAGCAAAGGAAAAATATGGCTGTTGACAAAACATTAAATGTTTCCTCCAGAAAAACACATGCAGATATGTCAAAATCAGAATTGATTTTGAAAGTTGATAGTTTAAAAGGAAAATCAGAGAAATTAAAAGTAGGAAATCATAAATTAAGAAAAGCTATTTTTGATAAAATAAAGAATAGAGAGTTAAATTGAATGATACAAATAATACTGAATTGTTGTGTTTATTAAATGACCATCAATTTGATGTGGAAAACAGGTTTCCAGACAAAAATTCACTACAGCGTGTTTTCTGGGAGCAGCAATGCCAGTATGCTAAATTAAACAATAAGACCAGTATGCGTTGGCACCCAATGATAATCAAATGGTGCCTGAACATGAAGATCAAGAGTAGGAAAGCTCTTCCAACTGCTATGACTTTGTTTGAATATAGGCATATACTTCCCAATAAAACTGGCTTTAACAGTGATATCACATATCATCTTATCCAGGAGGCAAGAGAATAGGGAGTGTATGATGAAAAGCGTATGTCGTATGTTGGAATACTCCAAGATGAAGTTAAAGTTTCAGAGGGTTTAGTGTATGATAAAAACAGCGGCGAACTTGTTGGTTTTGTTGATCTTAATGAAACCAGCAATGAATTAACAAGCCAACAGTGAGGCTGATGTCCCCCGCCGAAATCCCAAAATAAATAGATGACACATATTAATTAATCGCACATTTATTTTTTTCAAACGTATCGACCAATCAAACTGAACACGACGTGTCATCCAAAAATTGCTTATCTCTGCCTACCGTAAGAAGAAAATGCTCATCTTCGAACTCCATCAAGGCATTGACCTAATAAGCATACACACCAATTTTGAACATTTTAACTCAATTCGAAGGAAAGTTATTGTGTTCCAAAGTCTCGGCAAATCAAATTGCTTATCGCTCTGCTTACCCTGAGCAGAAAATGCTCATTATCGATCATAGTCAAGGTATTACTGTAATGAAACTATACACCAAGTTTCATCACTCTCACTTAATTAGAACTAAAGTTATCGTGTCTCAAAGCATCAACCAATCAAATTGCTTATCTCTGCCTACCCTAAGCGGAAAATGCTCATCTTCAAACTCCATCAAGGCATTGACCTAATAAGTATATACACTAAGTTTGAACATTTTAACTCAATTAGAAGGAGAGTTATTCTGTTCCAAAGTCTCGACCAATCAAATTGCGTATTGCTCTGCTTACCCTGAGGAGAAAATGCTAATTATCGAACTTAGTCAAGGTATTACTGTACACCAAGTTTCATCACTCTCACTTAATTAGAACTAAAGTTATCGTGTCCCAAAGCATCAACCAATCAAATTGCTTATCTCTGCTTATCCTAAGCGGAAATGCTCATCTTCGAACTCCATCAAGGCATTGACCTAATAAGCATATACACCAAGTTTGAACATTTTAACTAAATTAGAAGGAGAGTTATTGTGTTCCAAAGTCTTGACTACTCTCAACCAATCAAATTGCGTATCGCTGTGCTTACCCTGAGCAGAAAATGCTCATTATCGAACTTAGTCAAGGTATTACTATAATGAAACTATACACCAAGTTTCATCACTCTCACTTAATTAGAACTAAAGTTATCGTGTCCCAAAGCATCAACCAATCAAATTGCTTATCTCTGCTTACCCTAAGCGGAAAATGCTCATCTTCGAACTCCATCAAGGCATTGACCTAATAAGCATATACACCAAGTTTGAACATTTTAACTCAATTAGAAGGAGAGTTATTGTCAGGCGCGGTTCCAGAGGGGGGGGGTGGGGGGTCCACCCACCCCCACCCCCCCCTGCTCAGATACATAAAAAAAAATAATGCCTTGCATCAATGAAATTACATCACAAAGTGATCCTACATCAGTATAAAAATGATTTCTCTGTTTAAAAAGCTCAATTTGTATGTATGCCTATGTAATTTAGAGACGATGATGGCAGATTTCCGTAACAGAAAACTGACAAACCCCCTCCTGCAAAAATTCCTGGATCCGCCCCTGATTGTGTTCCAAATTCTCGACCAATCAAATTGCGTATAGCTCTGCTTACCCTGAGCAGAAAATGCTCATTATCGAACTTAGTCAAGGTATTACTATAATGAAACTATACACCAAGTTTCATCAATCTCACTTAATTAGAACTAAAGTTATCGTGTCCCAAAGCATCAACCAATCAAATTGCTTATCTCTGCTTACCCTAAGCGGAAAATGCTCATCTTCGAACTCCATCAAGGCATTGACCTAATAAACACATACACCAAGTTTGAACATTCTAGCTCAATTAGGAAGAGAGTTATTGTGTCCCAAAAAGTGTGACGGACGGACAGACAGACAGACAGACAGACAGACAGACCCATTTTAATAGTCCCCCAACTTTCTTCGAAAGACGGGGGACAATTCTTAGAGCATATTATAGATGACACTAAATCCACCATAGCAACATCAATGCTTATTATTATGGTAAGAGGCATTACCTCAAATTTAAAATATCCGATAGCCTGTTTCCCCACAAAAGGCATCACAGCAGATTTTCTCCATCCAATAGAAATCCTGGAATATGACTGTGAACGGTGCTTCAGCTAATCGACGATTTTTTGAATTGCACAACATGGGCGTGGACGAGGACTGATTGTGGAGCTGGAATCCATTTTCATTTCCTAAAAGGAAAATTTATTTGATTTCTGATATGCCACATTTATTAAAGTACGAAACTGCTTTTCGAACTCTCATTCCCACAACAAAAAGAGACAACTGTGGAATGCTGGAAAAGACATCAGCTGGGTACATATATATATTGTTCGCCTTTATGAAGAGTTTATTGAGACTAATTTATATTCACATTTAGAATTTTTACTCAGGGGGTCGCGAGGCGTATTCCAGTACGGTCAAGTGACAAAGTTTGCGAACGTAAAGGCTACAAACACATTATTGCTGGCGGTCTAGTTTATGACTACTACTGTCGCTTTTGTGATTATGGTCTTTATGGCTCTTGCTGAATTCTTTACCACTAATTTATTGAAATTTTGCATCAGAGATATGTAGCTAATGTTACGGACTTCACTTACCCCAGACGAAGTTGAAAACCAAAAATAGGTTGCCAGGCAACGAAACATACGCCCACACAGCAGCTAAATCGTCCGGGCAGTCAACAAGAGTTGTTGCATTTTAAGTAATCACCAGAAAAACATAATTCAAACTCACCTATAACTACGGTGTAACTGTGATATAATCAAGCGTTTTTTTAAATCAGATAATAATTGTGACCTCCAGAGGGACCACAAGCTAAAAAGGGTGATTTTTCGTAAAATCAGGGGCCATAATTCAGGAAGTTACGATCCGATATGCGCAAATATGCAATGGAACCAAGATCTTTGGTTATAAACATGTATTTCAAGTTTCATCAAAATCAGTTCCAAATTGTGACCTCTATAGGGTCCACAACCTTGATAAAAACATATTTTCACACTATTCGCGTACAAACGGCGGCCATTTTATACAACCTTGTTAAAAACATATTTTCACACTATTCGCGTACAAACGGCGGCCATTTTATACGTCAATTATGGTCCGATTTTCTCAAAATTCAAATCCTCTCTTCATTACCATGTAACGGTGATATAATCAAACGGTTTTGAAATCGGATAATAATTTTGAAATCCGATTTTGAAATCGGATAATAATTTTGACCTCCAGAGGGACCACAAGCTAACAAAAGCGATTTTTCAGACAATCAGGGGACATAATTCAGGAAGTTACGATCCGATGGGTGCAAATATCGAAAGGAACCAAGATCTTTGGGTTATGAACATACATGTCAAGTTTCATCAAAATCGGTTCAAAATTGTAACCTCTACAGGGTCCACAACCTTGATATAACATATTTTCACACTATTCGTGTACAAATGGTGGCCATTTTGTCCAACAATTCTGGTCCGATTTTCACGAAATTCATACTCTCTCTTCATTACCATGTAACGGTGATATAATCAAATGTTTTTTTAAAAATCGGATAATAATTTGACCTCCAGAGGGACCACAAGCTAACCAAAGCGATTTTTCTGACAATCAGGGGATATAATTCAGGAAGTTACGATCCGATGGGCGCAAATATCGAAAGGAACCAAGATCTTTGGGCTAAAAACATACATGTCAAGTTTCATCAAAATCGGTTCAAAATTGTGACCTCTATAAAGTCCACAACTTTAATATAACAGATTTTCACAATATTCGCGTACAAACGGCGGCCGTTTTGTCCGTCAATTTTGGTCCTATTTTCACGAAATTTGAACTCAACCTCCATAACTATGTATCTGTGATATAATCAAACAGTTTTTTTTTAAATCGGATAACAATTTTGACCTCCAGAGGAACCACGGGCTAAAAGGGCGATTTTTCGGAAAATCAGGGGCCATTATTCAGGAAGTTACGACCCGATTGGCGCAAATATCGAAAGGAACCAAGATCTTTGGGTTATAAACATGGATTTCAAGTTTCATCCAAATCGGTTCAAAATTGTGACCACTTATATCATTTCAACGCTTTTCATTTTGGATTCACTATATAGACAACCGATAGGACTTTGAGTAAGAAAAATTTAAGAAAAGTCTGTGGCGTCGTTTTCGAGAAAAGGGCGTCTCAGAATGTTAAAAAATCGGAAAATACTAGATTTTTGGCATACAATAATTTATTTCCTTACCATCGAAATCGTATTATTTAGATACCATATGGTGGTCCATTAATAGGGCTATCCAGCGACACTTTAGTTCTTTTGGTCCGCTATTACCTAAAGGAGAAATCAAGTTTTTCGCAAGTGCGACAATGTTTTTAACCATTTTTTTTCAGTTTTTGAATACTTCCGGTATGGTTATTATTGCCGTGACCATACCCTCAGTGCCTGAACCCATTAAAGTTGGATTTCATGGCGTCGGCGTATTTCAAAACAGAAGCTCTAACGAGGACGTCTGCCTCGTTATTCGGTTTCACGTAGGCGTTTGCCTACTGTCTGGTACGAGATTCTACGCCTTCCGGGAATTGCTGCTGCAGTAGAGGTCGCTGTTGAAAACCAATTACGCCAATGACGTAACCGGAAGTGACGACCCAGGACAAGTGGGACCACACTTGTTTGGCCTGAGCTTGGGCGTTCACGTGTTGAACTTCGCTGTCGGTACCTATCCCAAAGGCGAGAAATGGAACTAGGGGAAACATTCAGCAGCCTGGCTACATCTGTCTTGGAGTCATCTGCTTGTAATCAACCAATAGCGTTGTTGCGTTGGTCTTCATTCGGATGTGGCATCACTTGGGTCTTTGAGTGTTTACATGTGCAACTGATTTGGAAACCGAGAACCCCGGGATTTTAAAGACCCTAGATTTAGGTTCCATGCGAAAAGCTCGCGAAGTTGTTAAATTCATGTTTCTTGGTGCAATCAAGCGATAAAAAATTTCGACAAAAAGGATGACCAGTCACAATTAGTGACCCTACCTTTAAAATCAATAATGAATTTCTTTTATCCTTACATAATGGCATTAAAAACAAGTAAGATTTACCGAAACAAAGACCTGGTTCAAATAAAAAAATGATGAAAAATGGGTTGTGCGTTTCTTTTTTTGAAGAGTATATTATACATCGTTAGAATCGTAATTAGGTCAGCTATCTGAATATGCAATCTTTTTATGAAAATCTCTTAAAATAAAAAAATAGCAGAGCATTTTCCAAAATTTCACGATTTTTCCGACATTTTCAGTCCGTTATTTCACCTATTACAGATATTTCAAAGTCTTACTGGATGGTTTCATGCAAAATAACTCCGAAAGGACTCTCGATAGAAAAAATTTAAAAGTTGCGGTTAAGTTTTCGAGCTACAGGCATCCAAAAACGCTCCAAATCAGAAAATACTTGATTTTCAGCGTGCCATATTTTGCTGCCTGCTCATCGTATCCGTACGAATTGGGTATCATATGATAGCACAATCCTAGTACAATCCAATGGTACCTTAATTTGATTAATCCGTTGATATCGGACGGAGACATCACGTTTTCCCCGAAAACATCCATTTTTTGAATTTTTTTTCAAAATATTGCACATTATTTCGACCACTTCCGGTTTAAAGATCCGTGTCGAAATTGCTTTATCAGTTGGAATTGGACTATAACTTCATGTTCCATAAGTTTCAGAAACATCATTTTGGCTGTAAAACGACACCACAGCTCACAAAATGGGTAGAAAATTCGAAAAAAATCGAAAAATAAAGGGCGGTAACTCTGAATGAAACTTATATTACTGGAATCGGATTGACGTGAGGTATCCAAAAATCTAGGTCAAATTTCAAAATTTTGAAAAATAACAAAAATTGTCTCGTAGGCGACGTGTTTTGAATTTTCGAACGATAGAAGTCAGCGACGAAGTTTCGAAATCGCAAAATGTGAGATTGCTATTGTCTCGGAAAAGTCTAAGGCTTTCCAAAAATGTGATTTGTTTGAATATAGGTAGAGAATTGACGAAACCAGGGCCGATTTTTAATTTTTTAACAACGTTCAAAATTCGGCTACTTCCGGTCTGCGCAGAAGTTTGAAAATTGCTTTATTGGGTAGCCACCACCTGGTTTCCCAATAGAAATATGGATAGCAAATCGGTATCTCTTTTCGATCATAGAGAAATAGGCTCCGGCGGAAAAGAATAATAATAAACTAGACTTGCTTGCAAGGCTGAAGGCTTTCACCTTACCCAAGGCAGCACAAAATGCCCACCACTCACCCCTTAAAACACACACACACACACACTTAAACAACTCAGACATTGACACTCTCTGTGCATGCGCATTACGATAGAAGGGAAGTGAAAAATATAGTTGAACAATTTACAACATTATGAACTTGGATCGGTAGAATCCTACAGACTCCAGAAATCTAAATACGCAATCAAAAACGCAAAAATTCTAAAAGAAAAAATTACAATTTTAGTACATTTTCAAATTTTCAGGAAAAAAAGAGAACTGCGTGGTATTGCAATTCGACCTATATCGCATCCGCAATGTCCCCGGCTCTACAAAAATATAACTTTTTCGAAAATCGGTTGGGAATTGAGATTATTAGAACCTATTTTCATTTATGCACGTTAAAGATTTACTTTACTTCAGGTCTGTTCAGAACTTTCGCAACACTTCTAAGTACTTATGCTTAAAACATAGAAAAAATCATTATTCAGAACTCTATCTGCTTTAGTTTCAGAGATCTACACGAGAATGAAAAAAAAACAGTTTTTCGAATGGGACAAAAAAAAAAGATCGTGTCAGATCTTAACCAAAACCAAGAATCATACCTTTCAACATCAACTTTTCAACATTTGTCCAGAGGGGTGCCTTCCTTATAAATACTTTCGGTAAATAGCGTCATTTTCGCTGGTATCATATGATGGCGTCATGTAGACAAAAAACGTGGGATAATAATTTCAGGAGTAACTGTTATTGACTAAAATGAATTATTTTCACTCTAGAAGCAGCATTACCAGATATTGGTTACCAGTAAAACACCTTTAGTTCAAATATTGCCTCTTTCAAAAAAAGCTCTCTATATAATGCTTTATACGTAGGCAAAACGTTGCGATTATGACCAACTCGGACTTTTGTCAATGTCACACCAAGTTTACACGGGACTTTGGAATCACGTCCATATCAACTACTCAAATATGCAACTGGTTCAAAAATTGATTAAATATTCAATGAAATATCTACAATTTTGTGATTTCGTGCACGTTAAAGATTTGACGTCACTACATGTAATATATAAAAATTTAATATTTATTACAGATAGAGTCCATGCTCAAACTGGTTATCTCAACTGAGAACGACATGGTTATCTCAATTCGACCTTTATCCCATCCGCGATATCCCCGGCTGTACAAAAATATAATTTTTTCGAAAATCGGTTGGGAATTGACATAATTAGAACCGATTTTCATTCGTGCACGTTAAAGATTTACATCACTTCCGGTCTGGTTCACAACTTTCGCAATAGTTCTAAGTACTAAATGTTTAAAACATAGGAAAAATCAATATTCAAAACTCTATCTGTTTTAGTTTCAGAGATCTACACGAGAATAAAAAAAAAAACGAGTTTTCCGATTGGGACAAAAAAGTATCGTTAGTGTCAAATAATAACCAAAACCCAGAATCATACATTCAACATTAATTTTTCAGCATTTTTATTGAGGAGTGCCTTCCTTATAAATAGCTTCAAGAGAGAGGTTTATTTTAACTGGTATCAAATGATGACGTCATGGAGACAAAAATCCTGCGATATTAATTTCAGGGGTAACTATTATTTACTAAAACGAATTATGTTCACTCTAGAAGCACCAGTAACAGATATTGGTTACTATTAAAACACCCTTAGTTCAAATATTGTCACTTTTAAAAAAATCTCTATATATATGCTTTATACGTATGCAAAACGTTCCAATTATGACCAATTCGGACTTTTGTCGATGTCAAACCAATGTGTACACGGGACTTCGGAATCGCGTTTTCATGTCAGCTACTCAAATATGTAACTGGTTCAAAAATTGATTTTATATTCAATGAAATATCGGCAATTTTCTGATTTCGTGCACGTTAAAGATTTGACGTCACCAACATATAAAATTTCGATATTTATTAGTAACAGAGTCCATGCTCTAACTACATTAAACTTTCTATGACCGGTGCAATATTCGTACTTCTGCACGATACTACTGCAAGATACAACTACAGCCTCTTAAAAATTGGATTTGCTTATAAACAGCGCGAGCCGTCGATTTGTGTCGAGATGATTACGGCTATGAGGTAATTTTGGCCAAGGAGAAACAATATTAATTCAAAGACTAATTATTACAAACATAAATCAAATATTTCTGCTACAGGGTCACTATACCCTTATTTTGAATAGAAGTAAAGACTCAAAGTTGAAATACTTTTTGCCCAAATATCGCCACTGTGAGAGAAAAAGGGACTTTTGAATATGCTCTAAACGTTGCTAATACGTACAGATTGTATCAACTCTTACTGCATGTTTCGCTTAATAATGAAAGGTGACGTTTTCAATTTTCGATCCCTTTGTTCTCATACTCCTGATATTTCTAAATGTTGCGCAGTGGTTTCATACCTAAGACTACCGATAAAACTCTCTGTAGAAGAAGTTAAAAAAAAAAAATTACGTTGACTTTTCGAGAAAACGACGTCTAAAAATGCTCCAAATGGTAAAAATACGACGTTTTGGATTTTCAATCTCGTTTTTCGAATACTTATGACATTTAGAGAAATTGTACAATGGTTTCACACAATACACCACCTATAAGACTCTCGAATGAGAAAGTTTTAAAAAAATCGTAGGCGGCGTTTTCGAGAAATACGCGTCTAAAGTTGATCGAAATAGCAAAATACCTTACTTTTCAAACTCAGATAACTTTTTTATTTTTTGATAGAAACTTCTCGCTATAGTACCATCTTGTAGATAATTCACGTGGCTATCAAACGATATAATACTTTAACTACTCGGTAAACAACCAATCGATACATCTTATTTGGCGCACAGGCACCCATTTTTCTGAATTTTGTCAAACTTTGGATACCTTTCTTGACCACTTCCGGTGATTAGAGGATTTCCATTTATAGTTTAAGGAACAATTCAGACATCTCTGTTCATCTTCCCAAAGTTTTAGACAAATCGTAGGCGCGGTTTTAAAAAAATAAGCCTTACCGTTTTTGACCAAAATGCAAAAAAAGGTGAAAAATCAAAGTTAATATTTCAGAACAAAACTTATATTGTTGGAATCGGATTGACAACAGCTATCCAAAAATATAATTAGAATTTCAAAATTCAAAAAAACAAAAAAATTAGCAAATTTTTGAAAATTTTCCAATATTCACCAAAAAAATGAGAGCGACAAAGTTTCTCAATTCGATATTTTTCAACTACTATCTACTCGGAAATGTCTCCCGCTATCCAAAAATATAAATATCTGAAAAATCGATTGAGAATTAACAGAATTACGGCCGATTTTCAATTTTCGTGCACGCTAAAGATTTCACGCATTTCCGCTATGCGCACAAATCTCGAAATAGTTTTAAGGAGTAACCACCACCCATTTTCCCGTAAGAAAATCAAACTTCAGACCTCTATCTCTTATAGTTTCTGAGATCTAGCTTCCCCCAATTAAAAAAAATAATAATCTTAGTAATAACAATAGCCTTTCACCATTGCCTAAAAAAACTAGACCTGCATGCAGGAATGACGGGTTTCACTGGTGCCACGTTACCTTTGAACTTGTGTCCTTTCCGTGCCACGTTACCCTTGAACATATGTCACTTGTTTCCACATAAGCATTGCTCACATCAAATAAAATGGACACAGAATCAACCAAACCCAGCAATATCAATTCATTTTATACATTTGTTGCATGTAAGTGTACAGTACTTCCGGTGATAATGAAAATGTTCAATTACTTTTATGAAATCAGAAATGGCAAAAGGCATCACATGGTGAAAATTTTATGCAAATCGAATAATATATGCCACTTTTATAGACCCAAAACCATGAAAAGTGACGTGTAGAAAATCGGCTATTTCTCGGCAACCGTGCAAGTTAGAAACGATTTTGTGGCATCTGTATGATCGTATTGGTCCATTCTATTTGTTGATTGGCATCAAATATCATAATTTAAAAAAAAAAAATACAAATCAGACTCATTTGAATAAAATATCTTTTTTGAAGGCTAAAAATACAGTTTTTGCCAAAACGACATTACTTCCGGTGACACTAAAAACGTTAAATTAGTTTTATAACATCCTCTATGACATTGGGCTTCAAAGGGTGAAAATTTTATGAAATTCGAATAATAATTGACACTTTTATGGACCAAAAACCTACAAAAGTGACTTTTAGAAAACCGCCTATATCTCGGCAATCGAACAAGTTAGAAACAATTTTATGATATCTATATGACCGTACGAGTTTTGTTAGTATGTGAATTTAAACCAAAAGTTAATATTCGTATTACATATTAAATAATTCTCGGTTGAACAAAATATCGATTTAAAAGTTAAAAATGTAGTTTTTGACCAAATGATGTCACTTCCGGTGTCAATTTTGAATTATAATCAACTTGATATGACGCATACTTGCTTTTTGAATCAAATGATGTCACTTTTGTGAATATCCATTAATAATTGACTATTTTACAGGCAAAATTACAAAAACAGTGACTTATGCAAAACTGCCCTTTTCTCGACAACTGCTTATATTACACACTAATTTTCACATACATTCTCTTCGTATGGATTATAGCTACAAGTTTATAAAAGTTATGTAAAAATATTTTAAAATCTGAAAAGCCTGAATGGGTTGTAAATAGGTCAATTTTACGCGTTTTTTCACCTCTTAATCCAATTTGCAAGAAAATAAAATAGAAATTAAAAAAACTGCTTCCGCCATTTTTTGCGCCTTGAAAGGACACACTCTTTGAGTCATATAATTTTTCAAAAAAATAATATTTGTTTTTGAAGATCGTAAATAACTGTCAAAATTGTAGTTTTTGGTAAAATTATGCCACTTCCGGTGCCGACAGATAACACTATTGGTAACAAAAAAAATGACAATTGAGACAACGAAGCATATGAACTTTGTTTTATACAAATCGAACAATAAAATAATCTAGGACTGAAAAACTGAATTAGCCAACGGCGGCCAAGGAAAATTACTGAGACAAAATTTTTTAACATTTTTGCGCAAGTCAGATGACTCTTTAATTCTGTGTACAACACGACTAAAAAATATTCATAAATAAAAAAGTTTTTTGTAAAATTTTAAATTTTCAAAATTTTGCGCCTAATATCTTCGAAGATTTGCCAAAAATCAAAAATCGAAAGTAGCGTAGCTATGTGCCATGTCTCCGGCTATGCCAAAATCTATCGAAAATTAAAATCCAATGATTATTGTTAAAATTACTGCAATATTTTCGAAAATGATAACTTCGGTGATTTCGGACATTTCGCATTGTCGCAGAACGTTCAAAATAGCTTTATCCTCTAAGTCACACCCACTTTCCCAGTAAAACCGAAGAAATCGTAACGATGCGACAAGCAGTTGCTGAGATCTACTCAAAACAAAAGAATAATAATAATAATAATAAGAACTAGACCTGCATGCAGGAATGACGGGTTTCACTGGTGCCACGTCACTTTCGGTGCCACGTTACCCTTAAACATATGTCACTTCCGATACCAATGAAACCATCAAACAGGTTTCCACATAAGCATTGTAAACATCAAATAAAATGGACGAAGAATCAACCAAATCCAGCAATATCAATTCATTTTATATATATGTTACTTGTAAGTGATCCTGGCAAAATTTCATTACTTCCGGTGATAATGAAAATGTTCAATTAGTTTTATGAAATCAGAAATGGCATAAGGCATCATAATGGCGAAAATTTTATGTAAATCGAATGAGAATTGCCACTTTTATAGATCAAAAACCTTGAAAAGTGACTTGTAGAAAATCGTCTATTTCTCGGCAACCGTACACGATAAAAACTATCTTTTGGTATCTATATGATCGTATGGGTTCAATCCATTTGTTGGTTGGAATCAAATATCATAATTTGAAATATATTACAAATCAGACTCATTTGAAAAAAATGTCTGTTTTGAAGGCTAAAAATACAGTTTTTGCCAAAATGACATTACTTCCGGTGATACTGAAAATGTTAAATTAGTTCTATGAAATCATAAATGACACAAGATATCATATGGTGAAAATTTTATGAAAATCGAATAATTACTGACACTTTTATAGACCAAAAACCTTGAAAAGTGACTTAAGGAAAATCGCCCATTTCTCTGCAACCGTACAAGTTAGAAACCATTTTGTGGTATCTGTATGATCGTATGGGTTCAATCTATTTGATCAATTGAATCAAATATCACAATTTGAAAAAAATAACAAATACGACTCATTTGAATAAAATATTGTTTTTTGAAGGCTAAAATTTAAGTTTTGAGCAAATGACGTCATTTCCGGTGGCAGCGCAAGGGGTAAAATGGTTTGACATAGTCCACTATGGCATTAGGCATCCAATGGCGAAAGAAAATTGAAAATCGAATAATAATTGATTCTTTTACAGCCAAAATTACGTGAAAAGTGACTCATGCAAAATTGCCTATTTCTCGGCAACTGCTTATATTACAAACTAATTTTCACATACATTCTCTTCGTATAGATTATAGCTACAAGTTTATAAAAGTTACGTAAAAATATTTTAAAATCTGAAAAGCCTGATTGAGTTGTAAATAGGTCAATTTTACGCCTTTTTTCACCTCTTAATCCAATTTGCTAGAAAATGAAAAAGAAATTAAAAAAACTGCTTCCGACATTTTTTGCGCCTTTAAAGGACACACTCTTTGAGTCATATAATTTTTCAAAAAAATAATATTTGTTTTCAAAAAATGTACCTAACTGTCAAAATTGTAGTTTTTGGTAAAATTATGCCACTTCCGGTGCCGACAGATAATACTTTTGGTAATAAAAAAAATGACAATTGAGACAACGAAGCATATGAACTTTGTTTTATACAAATCGAACAATAAAAAATTAATCTAGGACTGAAAAACTGAATTAGCCAATGGAGGCCAAGGAAAACTACTGAGACAAAATTTTTTAACATTTTTGCGCAAGTCAGATGACTTTTTAATTCTGTGCACAACACGACTAAAAAATATTCATAAATAAAAAAGTTTTTTGTAAAATTTTAAATTTCCGAAATTTGGCGCCTAATATCTTCGACGATTTGCCGAAAATCAAAAATCGAAAGTAGCGCAGCTATGTGCCCTGTCTCCAGCTATGCCAAAATGTATCGAAAGTTAAAATCCCATGATTATTGTTAAAATTACCGCAATATTTGTAAAAACGATAACTTCGGTGATTTTGGACATTTCGCATTGTCGCAGAACGTTCAAAATAGCTTTATCCTCTAAGTCACACCCACTTTCCCAGTAAAACCGAAGAAATTGTAACGATGCGACACGTAGTTGCTGAGATCTACTCAAAACAAAAGAAGAATAATAATAATAACTAGACCTGCAAGCAGCACTGAACCGGCTTTCAGGAATCATACAGAAAGTTTATTTATTATACCCTAGCCGATCCATTGAGCTACCAAACTATACTTTACTTGTTTTGCTTCAGTGACACCCTCTACCATATGTTAAAGTAATATTTGCTGGCGAAAAGACCGGTCAAAATGGTAAATTATGGCAAAATACGTCACTTCCGGTGCCGAAAGAAATTTTTGTAGGTGAAAAATAAGTCGAAAATTCGCAACATACAAAATACAAACTTTGTTTTATCATATCGGGCAATAAATAATTAACCTATAATCCATAAACTGAAATTAAGAAGGTAAAAAACTTAAAAGTGACCCTGGGAAAATTGGCTATTATTCGACAAGGGAACATGCTAGAAGCCTTTTCTTGATATCAATATGATGGTATTGATTCAATCTTACTGCCTATTAGAATCAAACATTATAAAGTTAAACGAATGATAAATATAAATCCCTTCAAAAAAATGTTTGTTTTGAAGGCTAAAAATACGTTTTTTGCAAAAATTACATTACTTCTGGTGATATTGAAAATGTTAATTTAGTTCATAGAAGTCATAAATGGCATAAGGCATCAAATGGTAAAAAAATTGTTAAAATCGTATAATAATTGACACTTTTATAGACGAAAACCCTTGAAAAGTGACTTATAGAAGATCGCCTATTTCTCTGTAACCGTACAAATTAGAAACCATTTTGTGGTATCTGTATGGTCGTATGGCTTCATTCTATTCGTTGATGGGAATCAAATATCATAATTTTAAAAATATTAAAAGGCAGACTCATTTTAATAAAATATTTGTTTTTTAGGTTAAAAATACAGTTTTTGCCCAAAGACGTCATTTCCGGTCACAGTGAAAATGTAAAATTGGCTTGACCTAGTCCAAAATGGCATTAGGCATCAAATGGAAAAAAATATTGCAAATCGAATAATAATTCCCTCCTTTATAGGCAAAATAACGTGAAAAGTGATGCATGCAAAATTGCATATTTCTCAGCAACTGCTCATATTACAAACTAATTTTCCCATACATTCTCTTTGTCTGGATTAATGCTACGAGTTTATGAAAATAACAAATAAATATTTCAAAATATGAAGACGCTGAATGAATTGTAAATAACTGAATTTTACACTTTATTTTACATTTTATTCGAAATTGCCCGAAAATGAAATTGGAATTAAAAAATCTGAGCTAAAGATTTTAAGCACCTTTGCAGGGTGCATCCTTTTAGTTATATCAGTTTTGAAAAAAATAACATTTGCTTTCAAAAAGTGGTACAGAACTGTCAAAATTGTAGTTTTTGTTAATATTACGTCACTTCCGTTGCCGACAGAAAAATTTCACCGTAACAAAAAATATTACAATTGGGACCACGGAGCATATGAACTTTGTTTTCTACAAATCGAACAATAAATAATTGTTCTGGGTACGAAAAACTAAATTAGCCGATGGCGGCTAACGCAAATTACCGAGACAATTTTTTTTCTCATTTCTGTTCAAGTAGGATGATATTTTAACCCTGTGTAAAATACCATCAAAAAATATTCATAAATGAAAAAGGTTTACGTAAAAAAAAATTTTTTTTCAAAATATCGGACATTATTTCGACTACTTCCGGTTTTACGATCATTGTCGTGATAGCTTTACGAAGTTCTTTGGATACTTAACTTTCTGTACCAGAAGTGTCAGAAACATCCATTGAGTAGTTTTGGAAAAAAAGATAAATTAAAGAGCGTTTCCAAAACTTTAACGATTTTTCATTTTTTTTTAAAGTTTGAGGCCATTTTTGGACCACCTATATTATTTCAATGCTTTTCATTTTGGATTCACTATATAGACAACCGATAGGACTTTGAGTAAGAAAAGTTTAAGAAAAATCGTAGGCGTCGTTTTCGAGAAAAGGGCGCCTCGGAATGTTAAAAAAGCGGAAAATACTTGATTTTTGGCATACAATAATTTATTTCCTTACCATTGAAATCGTATTATTTAGATACCATATGATGGTCCATTAATAGAGCTATCCAACGACACTTTAGTTCTTTTGGTCCGCTATTACCTAAGGGAGCAATTAAGTTTTTCGCAAGTGAGACAATGTTTTTAACCTTTTTTTTCATTTTTTGAATACTTCCGGTATGGTTATTATTGTCAGAATATTTTTAATAGCCGGTTTGGGCACTAAAATAGCCACAGGGCTCTGTAATGATATATTACATTATCTGATCAGATAAAATGCCCCTGAGAAATCCTGTGTTCAAAAGTGCCAAAAATGAAAAAAAATTAAAATATCGAAAATTAAATTTCAATAATTACATACATATTATACATCGTTAGATTCTTAATTAGGTAAGCTATCTGAATATACAACCTTTTTTAAAAAATCTCTTCAAATAAAAAAATAGTAGAGCATTTTCCAAAATTTCACGATTTTTCGACTTTTTTCGATTTTCAGTCCGTTATTTCACCTATTCCAGATATTTCAAAGGCTTATTGGGTGGTTTCATGCAAATTAACTCCGAAAGCACTCTCGATAGAAAAAATTTAAGAAAAAGTTGCGGTTAAGTTTTCGAGATATAGGCGTCCAAAAACGCTCCAAATCAGAAAATACTTGATTTTCAGCGTGCCATATTTTGCTGCCTGATCATAGTATCCGTATGAATTGGGTATCATACGATAGTACAATCCTAGTGCAGTCCAATGGTACCCTAATTTGTTTAATCCATTGACATCGGACGGAGAAATCGCGTTTTCCCCAAAACTATCCATTTTTTGCATTTTTTCAAAATATTGCACATTATTTCGACTACTTCCGGTCTTCGGATCATTGTTGAAATTGCTTTATTCCTTGCAATGGTCATTTGGCTTCATGCCTTTGAAGTTTCAGATTCGACAATTCAGCCATATAACAAAACCCGAGCTCACAAAATAGGTAGAAAATTCGAAAAAAATCGAAAAATAAAGGGCGATAACTCTGAATGAAACTTATATTACTGGAATCGGATGGAATTAAGGTATCCAAAAATATAAGTCAAATTTGAAAATTTTGAAAAATGAAAAAAATCGTCTTTTAAACAAAATTTTTTAATTTTCGAACGCTAGAAGTCAGAGACGAAGTTTCGAAATTACAAAATCTTAGATTGCTATTGGCTCGGAAAAGATTCAGGGTTTCCGAAAATGTCATTTGTTTGAAAATGGGTAAATAATTGACGAAACTATGGCCAATTTTCAATTTTTTGACAACGTACAAAGATCTGCCACTTCCGGTATGCGCAGAATTTTTGAAAATACTTTATCAAGTAGCCACCACATGGTTTCCCGAAAGAAAAGTTGATTTCAGATCGATATCTGCTTTCGATCATGGAGAACTTGGCCCCCGCGGTAAATAATAATAATAATAACTAGACCTGCAAGCAGCACTGAACCGGCTTTCAGGAATCATACAGGAAGTTTATTATACCATAGCCGATCCATTGAGCTACCGAACTATACTTTAGATGTTTTGCTACAGTGAAACCTTCTATCATATATAAAAGTAATATGTGCTGGCGAAAAGACGGGCCAAAATTGTAAATTATCGCAAAATTACGTCACTTCCGGTGCGGAAAGAAATTTTTATAGGGGAAAAATAAGTCGAAAATTCGTAACATACAAAATACAAACTTTGTTTTATACGTATCGGGCAATAAATAACTAACCTGTAACCCATCAACTGAAATTAAGAAGGTAAAAAAATTAAAAGTGACCCTGGGAAAATTGGCTATTATTCGACAAGGGAACATGCTAGAAGCCTTTTCTTGATATCGATATGATGGTATTGATTCAATCTTACTGCCCATTAGAGTCAGACGTTATAAAGTTAATTGAATAATAAATATAAATCCCTTCAAAAAAATGTTTTGTTTTGAAGGCTAAAATACGTTTTTTGCAAAAATTACATTACTTCCGGTGATATTGAAAATGTTAACTTAGTTCATTGAAGTCGTAAATGGCATAAGGCATCAAATGGTAAAAATATTATAAAAATCGAATAATAATTGACACTTTTATAGACCAAAAACCTTGAAAAGTGACTTATAGAAGATCGCCTATTTCTCTGTAACCGTACAAGTTAGAAACCATTTTGTGGCATCTGTATGGTCGTATGGCTTGATTCTATTCGTTGATGGGAATCAAATATCATAATTCTAAAAACATTATAAGGCAGACTCATTTGAATAAAATATTTGTTTTTTAGGTTAAAAATACAGTTTTTGTCCAAATGACGTCATTTCCGGTCACAATGAAAATGTAAAATTGGCTTGACCTAGTCCAAAATGGCATTAAGCATCAAATGGGGAAAAAAATTGCAAATCGAATAATAATTCATTCTTTTATAGGCAAAATAACGTGAAAAGTGATGCATGCAAAATTGCATATTTCTCGGCAACTGTTCATATTACAAACTAATTTTCGCATACATTCTCTTCGTCTGGATTAATGCTACGAGTTTATGAAAATTACAAATAAATATTTCAAAATATGAAGACGCTGAATGAATTGTAAATAACTGAATTTTACACTTTATTTTACATTTTATTCGAAATTGCCTGAAAATGAAATTGAAATTAAAGAATCTGAGCTAAGGATTTTGTGCACCTTTTCAAGGTGCATCCTTTTAATTATATCAGTTTTGAAAAAAAATAATATTTGCTTTCAAAAAGTGGTACCGAACTGTCAAAATTGTAGTTTTTGTTAATATTACATCACTTCCGTTGCCGACAGAAAAATTTCACCGTAACAAAAAAAATTACCATTGGGACCACGGAGCATATGAACTTTGTTTTATACAAATCAAACAATAAATAATTTTTCTGGGTACGAAAAACTATATTAGCCGATGGCGGCTAACGCAAATTACCGAGACAATTTTTTTTCTCATTTTTGCTCAAGTAGGATGATATTTTAACCCTGTGTAAAATACCATCAAAAAATATTCATAAATAAAAAAGGTTTTCGTAAAGAGATAAATTATTTTCAAAATATCGGACATGTTTTCGACTACTTCCGGTTTAACGATCGTTGTCGTGATAGCTTTATTAACTTCTTTGGATACTTAACTTTCTGTACCAGAAGTGTCAGAAACATCCATTAAGTAGTTTTGGAAAAAAAGATAAATTAAAGAGCGTTTACAAAAATTTAACGATTTTTCAATTTTTTTCAAAGTTTGATGCCATTTTTGAACCACCTATTTTATTTCAATGGTTTTCATTTTGGATTCATTATATAGACAACCGATAGGACTTTGAGTAAGAAAAGTCGTAGGCGTCGTTTTCGAGAAAAGGGCGTCTCAGAATGTTAAAAAATCGGAAAATACTAGATTTTTGGCATGCAATAATTTATTTCCTTACCATGGAAATCATATTATTGAGATACCATATGATGGTCCATTAATAGTTCTATCCAGCTACACTTTAGTTCTTTTGGTCCGCTATTACCTAAGGGAGAAATCATGTTTTTCGCAAGTGCGACAATATTTTTAACTTTTTTTTTTATTTTTTGAATACTTCCGGTATGGTTATTATTTTCGGAATAGTTTTAATAGCCAGTTTGGGCACTAAAATAGCCACAGGGCTCTGTAATGATATATTACATTATCTGATCAGAAAGAATGCCCCTGAGAAATCCTACGTTCAAAAGTGCCAAAAATGCAAAAAATTTAAAATATCGAAAATTAAATTTCAATAATTACATACATATTATACACCGTTAGAATCGTAATTAGGTCAGCTATCTGAATATACAACCTTTTTTTTAAAAATCTCTTAAAATAAAAAAATAGTAGAGCATTTTCCAAAATTTCACGATTTTTCGACTTTTTTCGATTTTCAGTCCCTTTTTTATCCTATTCCAGACATTTCAAAGGCTTATTGGATGGCTTCATGCAAAAGACTTCCAAAAGGACTCTCGATAGAAAAAATTTAAAAAAAATTGTAGGTTAAGTTTTCGAGATACAGGCGTCCAAAAACGCTCCAAATCAGAAAATACTTGATTTTCAGCGTGCCATATTTTGCTGCCTGATCATAGAATCCGTATGAATTGGGTATCATACGATAGTACAATCCTAGTGCAGTCCAATGGTACCCTAATTTCTTTAATCCATTGATATCGGGCGGAGAAATCGCGTTTTTCCCCAAAATATCCATTTTTTGCATTTTTTTCAAAATATTGCCCATTATTTCGACCACTTCCGGTTTAAGGATTCTTGTCGAAATTGCTTTATAAGTTGGTATTGGACTATAACTTCATGTTCCAGAAGTTTCAGAAACGTCAATTCTGCCATAAACCGAAACCCGAGCTCACAAAATGGGAAGAAAATTCGAAAAAATTCGAAAAATAAAGGGCGATAACTCTGAATGAAACTTATATTACTGGAATCGGATGGACTTCAGGTATCCAAAAATGTAGGTCAAATTTGAAAATTTTTAAAAATAACAAAAATTGTCTCGTAAACAACATCTTTTCAATTTTCAAACGATAAAAGTCATAGACGAATGTTCGAAATTGAAAAATGTGAGATAGCCATTGTCTCAAAAAAGATTCAGGGATTTCAAAAATGTAATTTGTTTGAAAATGGATAAAGAATTGGCGAAACTATGGCCAATTTTCCATTTTTCAGACAACGTACAAAGTTTGGTCACTTCCGGTATGCGCAGAAATTTCGAAAATATTTTATCAAGTAGCCACCACATGGTTTCCCAATAGAAAATCTAATTCCAGATCGATATCTGTTTCGATCATAGAGATCTAGGCCCTCGTGGTAAATAATAATAATAATAACTAGACCTGCAAGCAGCACTGAACCGGCTTTCAGGAATCATACAGGAAGTTTCTTATACCATAGCCGATCCATTGAGCTACCAAACTATACTTTAGTTGTTTTGCTTCAGTGACACCCTCTATCATATGTAAAAGTAATATTTGCTGGCGAAAAGACCGGTCAAAATTGTAAATTATGGCAAAATTACGTCACTTCCGGTACCGAAAGATATTTTTATAGGTGAAAAATAAGTCGAAAATTCGCAACACACAAAATACAAACTTTGTTTTATACATATTGGACAATAAATAATTACCCTATAACCCATAAACTGAAATTAAGAAGGTAAAAAACTTAAAAGTGACCCTGGGAAAATTGGCTATTATTCGACAAGGGAACATGCTAGAAGGCTTTTTTTGATATCAATATGATGGTATTGATTCAATCTTACTGCCCATTAGAGTCAGACGTTATCAAGTTAAACGAATAATAAATATAAATCCCTTCAAAAAATGTTTGTTTTGAAGGCTAAAAATACGTTTTTTGCAAAAATTACATTACTTCCGGTGATATTGAAAATGTTAACTTAGTTCATAGAAGTCATAAATGGCATAAGGCATCAAATGGTAAAAAAATTATAAAAATCGAATAATAATTGAGACTTTTATAGACCAAAAACCTTGAAAAGTGACTTATAGAAGATCGCCTATTTCTCTGTAACCATACAAGTTAGAAACCATTTTGTGGTATCTGTATGGTCGTATGGCTTCATTCTATTCGTTGATGGGAATCAAATATCATAATTTTAAAAATATTATAAGGCAGACTCATTTGAATAAAATATTTGTTTTTTGGGTTAAAAATACAGTTTTTGCCCAAATGACGTCATTTCCGGTCACAGTGAAAATGTAAAATTGACTTGACCTAGTCCAAATTGGCATTAGGCATCAAATGGAAAAAAAATATTGCAAATCGAATGATAATTCACTCTTTTATAGGCAAAATAACGTGAAAAGTGATGCATGCAAAATTGCATATTTCTCGGCAACTGCTCATATTACAAACTAATTTTCGCATACATTCTCTTCGTCTGGATTATTGCTACGAGTTTATGAAAATTACAAATAAATATTTCAAAATATGAAGACGCTGAATGAATTGTAAATAACTGAATTTTACACTTTATTTTACATTTTATTCGAAATTGCCCGAAAATGAAATTGAAATTAAAAAATCTGAGCTAAGGATTTTGTGCATCTTTGCAGGGTGCATCCTTTTAGTTATATCAGTTTTGAAAAAAAAAATATTTGCTTTCAAAAAGTGGTACCGAACTGTCAAAATTGTAGTTTTTGTTAATATTACGTCACTTTCGTTGCCGACAAAAAAATTTTACCGTAACAAAAAAAATTACAATTGGGACCACGGAGCATATGAACTTTGTTTTATACAAATCGAACAATAAATAATTTTTCTGGGTACGAAAAACTAAATTAGCCGATGGCGGCTAACGCAAATTACCCTGACAATTTTTTTTCTCATTTCTGCTCAAGTACGATGATATTTTAACCCTGTGTAAAATACCATCAAAATATATTCATAAATAAAAAAGGTATTCGTAAAAAAAGTATTTTTTTTCAAAATATCGGACATTTGTTCGACTACTTCCGGTTTTACGATCATTGTCGCGATAGCTTTACGAAGTTCTTTCGATACTTAACTTTCTGTACCAGAAGTGTCAGAAACATCCATTGAGTAGTTTTGGAAAAAAAGATAAATTAAAGAGCGTTTACAAAAATTTAATGATTTTTCAATTTTTTTCAAAGTTTGATGCCATTTTTGGACCACCTATATTATTTCAATGCTTTTCATTTTGGATTCACTATATAGACAACCGATAGGACTTTGAGTAAGAAAAGTTTAAGAAAAATCTGTGGCGTCGTTTTCGAGAAAAGGGCGTCTCAGAATGTTAAAAAATCGGAAAATACTAGATTTTTGGCATACAATAATTTATTTCCCTACCATCGAAATCGTATTATTTAGATACCATATGATGGTCCATTAATAGGGCTTTCCAACGACCCTTTAGATCTTTTGGTCCGCTATTACCTAAGGGAGAAATCAAGTTTTTCGCAAGTGCGACAATGTTTTTAACCTTTTTTTTTCATTTTTTGAATACTTCCGGTATGGTTATTATTTTCGGAATAGTTTTAATAGCCGGTTTGGTCACTAAAATAGCCACAGGGCTCTGTAATGATATATTGCATTATCTGATCAGATAAAATGCCCCTGAGAAATCCTATGTTGAAAAGTGCCAAAAATGCAAAAAATTTAAAATATCGAAAATTAAATTTCAATAACTACATACATGTTATACATCGTTAGAATCGTAATTAGGTCAGCTATCTGAATATACAATCTTTTTTTGAAAATCTCTCAAAATAAAAAAATAGTAGAGCATTTTCCAAAATTTCACGATTTTTCGACTTTTTTCGATTTTCAGTCCGTTATTTCACCTATTCCAGACATTTCAAAGTCTTATTGGGTGGCATAATTCACAAGACTGTCGAATGGACTCTCGATAGAGAAAGTTAAAAAAAAAGTTGCGGTTAAGTTTTCGAGATACAGGCGTCCAAAAACGCTCCAAATCAGAAAATACTTGATTTTCAGCGTGCCATATTTTGCTTCCTGCTCATCGTATCCGTATGAATTGGGTATCATACGATAGTACAATCCTAGTGCAGTCCAATGGTACCCTAATTTCTTTAATCCGTTGATATCGGGCGGAGAAATCGCGTTTTTCCCCAAAATATCCATTTTTTGCATTTTTTTGAAAATATTGAACATTATTTCGACCACTTCCGGTTTAAAGATCCGTGTCGAAATTGCTTTATCAGTTGGTATTGGACTATAACTTCATGTTCCAGAAGTTTCAGAAACGTCAATTCTACCATAAAACGAAACCCGAGCTCGCAAAATGGGAAGAAAATTCGATAAAAATCGAAAAATAAAGGGCGATAACTCTGAATGAAACTTATATTACTGGAATCGGATGGACTTCAGGTATCCAAAAATGTAGGTCAAATTTGAAATTTTGAAAAATGACAAAAATTGTCTCGTAAACAACATGTTTTCAATTTTCGAACGATAAAAGTCATAGACGAATGTTCGAAATTGAAAAATGTGAGATAGCCATTGTCTCAGAAAAGATTCAGGGATTCCAAAAATGTAATTTGTTTGAAAATGGATAAAGAATTGACGAAACTATGGCCGATTTTCAATTTTTAGACAACGTGCAAAGTTCGGTCACTTCCGGTATGCCCAGAAATTTCAAAAATATTTTATCAAGTAGCCACCACGTGGTTTCCCAATAGAAAATCTAATTTCAGATCGATATCTGTTTTCGATCATGGAGATCTAGGCCCCCGCGGTAAATAATAATAATAATAATAACTAGACCTGCAAGCAGCACTGAACCGGCTTTCAGGAATCATACAGGAAGTTCATTATACCCTAACCGATCCATTGAGCTACCAAACTATACTTTAATTGTTTTGCTTCAGTGACACCTTCTATCATATGTAAAAGTAATATTTGCTGGCGAAAAGACCGATCAAAATTGTAAATTATGGCAAAATTACGTCACTTCCGGTGCCGAAAGAAATTTTTATAGGTGAAAAATAAGTCGAAAATTCGCAACATACAAAATACAAACTTTGTTTTATACATATCGGGCAATAAATAATCAACCTATAACCCATAAACTGAAATTAAGAAGGTATAAAACTTAAAAGTGACACTGGGAAAATTGGCTATTATTCGACAAGGGAACATGCTAGAAGCCTTTTCTTGATATCAATATGATGGTATTGATTCAATCTTACTGCCCATTAGAGTCAGACGTTATAAAGTTAAACGAATAATAAATATAAATCCCTTCAAAAAAATGTTTGTTTTGAGGGCTAAAAATACGTTTTTTGCAAAAATTACATTACTTCCGGAGATATTGAAAATGTTAATTTAGTTCATAGAAGTCATAAATGGCATAAGGCATCAAATGGGAAAAAAATGATAAAAATCGAATAATAATTGACACTTTTATAGACCAAAAACCTTGAAAAGTGACTTATAGAAGATCGCCTATTTCTCTGTAACCGTACAAGTTAGAAACCATTTTGTGGTATCCGTATGGTCGTATGGCTTCATTCTATTCGTTGATGGGAATCAAATATCATAATTTCAAGAATATTATAAGGCAGACTCATTTGAATAAAATATTTGTTTTTTAAGTTAAAAATACAGTTTTTGCCCAAATGACGTCATTTCCGGTCACAGTGAAAATGTAAAATTGGCTTGACCTAGTCCAAATTGGCATTAAGCATCAAATGGAAAAAAATATTGCAAATCGAATAATAATTCACTCTTCTATAGGCAAAATAACGTGAAAAGTGATGCATGCAAAATTGCATATTTCTCGGCAACTGCTCATATTACAAACTAATTTGCGCATACATTCTCTTCGTCTGGATTATTGCTACGAGTTTATGAAAATTACAAATAAATATTTCAAAATATGAAGACGCTGAATGAATTGTAAATAACTGAATTTTACACTTTATTTTACATTTTATTCGAAATTGCCCGAAAATGAAATTGAAATTAAAAAATCTGAGGTAAGGATTTTGTGCACCTTTGCAGGGTGCATCCTTTTAGTTATATCAGTTTTGAAAAAAAATAATATTTGCTTTCAAAAAGTGGTACTGAACGGTCAAAATTGTAGTTTTTGTTAATATTACGTCACTTCCGTTGCCGCCAGAAAAATTTCACCGTAACAAAAAAAATTACAATTGGGACCACGGAGCATATGAACTTTGTTTTATACAAATCGAACAATAAATAATTTTTCTGGGTACAAAAAACTAAATTAGCCGATGGCGGCTAACGCAAATTACCTAGACAATTTTTTTTCTCATTTCTGCTCAAGTAGGATGATATTTTTAACCCTGTGTAAAATATAATCAAAAAATATTCATAAATAAAAAAGGTTTTCGTAAAAAAATTAATTTTTTTCAAAATATCGGACATTTTTTCGACTACTTCCGGTTTTACGATCGTTGTCGTGATACCTTTACGAAGTTCTTTGGATAATTAACTTTCTGTACCAGAAGTGTCAGAAACATCCATTGAGTAGTTTTGGAAAAAAAGATAACTTAAAGTGCGTTTCCAAAAATTTAACGATTTTTCAATTTTTTTCAAAGTTTGAGGCCATTTTTGGACCATTTATATTATTTCAATGCTTTTCATTTTGGATTCACTATATAGACAACCGATAGGACTTTGAGTAAGAAAAGTTTAAGAAAAATCTGCGGCGTCGTTTTCGAGAAAAGGGCGTCCCAGAGTGTTAAAAAATCGGAAAATACTAGATTTTTGTTATACAATAATTTATTTCCTTACCATCGAAATCGTATTATTTAGATACCATATGATGGTCCATTAATAGGGCTATCCAGCGACACTTTAGTTCTTTTGGTCCGCTATTACCTAAGGGAGAAATCAAGTTTCTCGCAAGTGCGACAATGTTTTTAACCTTTTTTTTTCATTTTTTGAATACTTCTGGTATGGTTATTATTGTCGGAATAGTTTTAATAGCCGGTTTGGGCACTAAAATAGCCACGGGGCTCTGTAATGATATATTACATTATCTGATCAGATAAAATGCCTCTGAGAAATCCTATGTTCAAAAGTGCCAAAAATGCAAAAAATTTAAAATATCGAAAATTAAATTTCAATAACTACATACATATTATACATCGTTAGAATCGTAATTAGGTCAGCTATCTGAATATACAACCTTTTTTTGAAAATCTCTTCAAATAAAAAAATAGTAGAGCATTTTCCAAAATTTCACGATTTTCCGACTTTTTTTGATTTTCAGTCCGTTATTTCACCTATTCCAGACATTTCAAAGTCGTAATGGAATGTTTCGTACTTCAGACTACCACAAGGTCTCTCGATAGAGAAAGTTTCATAAAAATCGCTGGAGTAGTTTTCGAGATACAGGCGTCCAAAAATGCTAAAAATCAGAAAATACTTGATTTTCAGCGTGCCATATTTTGCTACCTGTTCATAGTATCCGTATGAATTTGGTATCATACGATAGTGCAATCCCAGTGCAGTCCAATGGTACCCTAATTTCTTTAATCCATTTATATCGGACGGAGAAATCGCGTTTTTCCCCAAAATACCCATTTTTTGCATTTTTTTCAAAATATCCGACATTATTTCGACCACTTCCGGTGTACAGATTATTGTTGAAATTGCTTTATTCCTTGCAATGGTCATTTGGCTTCATGCCTCAGAAATTTCAGAAACGTCAATTTGGCCATAAAACGGAACCCGAGCTCACAAAATGGGTAGAAAATTCGAAAAAAATCGAAAAATAAAGGGCGATAACTCTGAATGAAACTTATATTACTGGAATCGGATGGACTTCAGGTATCCAAAAATGTAGGTCAAATTTGAAAATTTTGAAAAATAACAAAAATTGTCTCGCAAACAACATGTTTTCAATTTTCGAACGATAAAAGTCATAGACGAATGTTCGAAATTGAAAAATGTGAGATAGCCATTGTCTCAGAAAAGATTCAGGGGTTCCAAAAATGTAATTTGTTTGAAAATGGATAAAGAATTGACGAAACTATGGCCGATTTTCAATTTTTAGACAACGTGCAAAGTTCGGTCACTTCCGGTATGCGCAGAAATTTCAAAAATATTTTATCAAGTAGCCACCACATGGTTTCCCAATAGAAAATCTAATTCCAGGTCGATATCTGTTTTCGATCATGGAGATCTAGGCCCCCGCGGTAAATAATAATAATAATAATAATAACTAGACCTGCATAGCAGTGCTGAATCGGCTTTCAGGGTCCTTTAGATCATTGCCATGCTTTTAAATTTACCTTTATACCCTAAACGACCGATAGGACTCGGGGTAACAGAAGTTTAAGAAGTGAAATAGAAGTAGTTTTCGAGATAAACGAGTTTGAAAAGGCTCCAAAAACAGAGGAAAATACTATATTTTCGGCATCTCATAATCTATTGCCTAACCATCGAATTTGTATCATTCTGATATCATATAAAAGTCCAAAAAGGAAAATACTAGATCTTCAGCGTCCCGTAATATTTGTCATTGAACACGCCATCTTGAGTCGGATCGCGCAAAATCTAATTTTGGAGTAAAATTTTATTTTGAAGTCTAAAAATACGTTTTTTGCAAATATGACATTACTTCCGGTGATAATGGAAATGTTAAATCAGATCATTGCAATCATAAATGGCATAAGGCATCACATGGTGAAAATTGTATGAAAATTGAATAATAATTGACACTTTTATAGACCAAAAAGATTGGAAAGTGACTTGTAGAAAATCGTCTATTTCTCGGCAACCGTACAAGTTAGAAACTTTTTTGTGGTATCTGTATGATGGTATGATTTCATGCTATTCGGTGATGGGATTCAAATATCATAATTTTAAAAATATTATAAACAAGACTCATTTGAATAAAATATTTGTTTTCTAGGTTAAAAATACAGTTTTTGGCAAAATGACGTCATTTTCGGTCACAGTGAAACTGTAAAATTGGCTTAACCTAGTCCAAATTGGCAATAGGCATCGAATGAAAAAAAATTATTGAAAATTGGATAATAATTTACTATTTTATAGGCAAAATAACGTGAAAAGTGATGCATGCAAAATTGCATATTTCTCGGCAACTGCTCATATTACAAACTATTTTTCGCATACATTCTCTTCGTCTGGATTATGGCTACGAGTTTATGAAAGTTACGAATAAATAGTTCAAAATATAAAGACGTTGAATGGGTTGTAATAACTGAATTTTACCCTTTTTTTTACATTTTATTCGAAATTGCCCGAAAATGAAATTGAAATTTAAGAATCTCAGCCAAACATTTTATGCGCCTTTACAGGGCGCATACTTTTTGTTATATCAGTTTTCGAAAAACATAATATTTGCTGTCAAAAAGTGGTACTTAACTCTCAAAATTGTAGTTTTTGTTAATATTACACCACTTCCGTTGCGTGCAGAAAAATGTCACCGTAACAAAAAATATTACAATTGACATCACGAATCATACGCACTTTGTTTTATACAAATCGAACAATAAATAATTAATCTAGGTACGAAAAACTAAATTAGCCAATGGTGACTAAAGAAAATTACTGAGACAAAATTCTTTCTCACTTATGCTCAAGTAGGGTGATACTTTAACTCTGTGTAAACTACCATCAAAAAATATTCATAAATAAAAAAGTTTTCTGTAAAAATGTAAAAAAAAATCAATATATCGGATATTTTTTCGACTACTTCCGGTTTTTCGATCATTGTCGGAATTGCTTTAACAAGTTGATTAGATACTTAACTTCCTGTACCAGAAATATCAGAAACATTCATTAAGTAATTTTTGAAAAAAAGATAAATAAAAGAGCATTTTCAATAATTTAATGATTTTTCAACTTTTTTCAAAGATTGAGGTCATTTTTGGACCGCCTATAATATTGCAACGCTTTTATTATTAAATGCACACGCTAGGCCACCGATAGGACTCTGAGTAAAAAATGTTTAAGAAAAATCGTAGGCGTCGTTTTCGAGAAAAAGGCGTCTCAGAATGCTCCAAAACGGAAAATACTTAATTTTCGGCGTACCATAATTCATTTCCTAAGAATCAAATTCGTGTTATTTAGATGTTATACGATCGTCTATTAATGGAACTATCCAAAGACACTTTAATTGTTTTGGTCCGCTAATATGTGACGGAGAATTCGATCTTTTGGCAAGAGCTCCAATTTTTTTTTTATCTTTTTTACATTTTTCTTCGTTTTTTGAACTACTTCCGGTATACGAATCATTGTCGAGTAGTTTTCTCATCCAGTTTTGGAGTTTGCATGGGAACAGGGCTCTCTAACGATATACGACACTATACGATCAAATAAAATACTTCTGAGAAATCCTATGTTCAAAAGTGTTAAAAATGTCAAAATGTCAAAATATTGAAAATTAAATTTCAATAACTGCATACATATTATACATCATTAGAATCGTAATTAGGTCAGCTTTTTAAATATATATCTTTTTTTTGAAAATCTCTTAAAATAAAAAAATAGTGGAGCATTTTCCCAAATTTCACGATTTTTCGACTTTTTTCGATTTTCAGTCCCTTTTTTGTCTTATTCCAATTATATAATAGCCTTAATGGATGGATCCATGCTAAAGACTACCGGAAGGACCATCGATAGATAAAGTTTAAGAAAAATCGCTGGAGGAGTTTTCGAAATACAGGCGTCCAAAAACGCTCCAAATCAGAAAATACTTGATTTTCAGCGTGCCATATTTTGCTTCCAGCTCATCGTATCCGTACGAATTGGGTATCATCCAGTGGTCCAATCACCGCTAGGCCAAATGATACCTTAATTTGTTTAATCCGTTGATATCGGACGGAGAAATCGTGTTTTTACCCAAGACACCAATTTTTCACGTTTTTTTCAATATATCGCATATTATTTCGACTACTTCCGGTTTACGGATTGTTGTTGAAATTGCTTTAAACGGTGGTTTGACAATATTGCTTCATGTATCAGGAATTTGAGAAACGTTGATCCGGCCGTAAAACGAAACTTAAGCTCACAAAATGTGAAGAAAATTCGAAAAAAATCGAAAAATAAAGGGCGATAACTCGGAATGAAACTTATATTACTGGAACCGGATTGCCTTCAGGTATCCAAAAATGTAGGTCAAATTTGAAAATTTTGCAAAATAACAAAAATTGTCTCTCAAATAAAATTTTTCATTTTTCGATCGCAAGAAGTCAGCGGTGAAGTTTCGAAATATCGAAATTTTCAACTGCTATCGTCCGAGAAAAGACTCAAGGTTTCCGAAAATGTCATTTGTGTGAAAATAGGTACAGAATTGACGAATCTACGGCCGTTTTTTAATTTTTTGATACAGCACGAAATTCGACCACTTCCGGTCTGCGCAGAAGTTTCAAAAATAGTTTATCAAGTAGCCAACACATGGTTTCCCTATAGAGAATTAGGTCCCAGATCGGTATCTGTTACAGGCGCTGAGAAATAGGCTCCCCCGAAAAATAAAATAATAATAATAAATAATAATAATTTTAGTAAAAACAATAGTCTTTCAGACGAAAGTCTGAAAGCCTAACTAGACCTGCAAGCAGCACTGAACCGGCTTTCAGGAATCATACAGGAAGTTTATTATACCATAGCCGATCCATTGAGCTACCGAACTATACTTTAGATGTTTTGCTACAGTGAAACCTTCTATCATATATAAAAGTAATATGTGCTGGCGAAAAGACGGGCCAAAATTGTAAATTATCGCAAAATTACGTCACTTCCGGTGCCGAAAGAAATTTTTATAGGGGAAAAATAAGTCGAAAATTCATAACATACAAAATACAAACTTTGTTTTATACGTATCGGGCAATAAATAACTAACCTGTAACCCATCAACTGAAATTAAGAAGGTAAAAAAATTAAAAGTGACCCTGGGAAAATTGGCTATTATTCGACAAGGGAACATGCTAGAAGCCTTTTCTTGATATCGATATGATGGTATTGATTCAATCTTACTGCCCATTAGAGTCAGACGTTATAAAGTTAATTGAATAATAAATATAAATCCCTTCAAAAAAATGTTTTGTTTTGAAGGCTAAAAATACGTTTTTTGCAAAAATTACATTACTTCCGGTGATATTGAAAATGTTAACTTAGTTCATTGAAGTCATAAATGGCATAAGGCATCAAATGGTAAAAATATTATAAAAATCGAATAATAATTGACACTTTTATAGACCAAAAACCTTGAAAAGTGACTTATAGAAGATCGCCTATTTCTCTGTAACCATACAAGTTAGAAACCATTTTGTGGCATCTGTATGGTCGTATGGCTTGATTCTATTCGTTGACGGGAATAAAATATCATAATTCTAAAAATATTATAAGGCAGACTCATTTGAATAAAATATTTGTTTTTTAGGTTAAAAATACAGTTTTTGCCCAAATGACGTCATTTCCGGTCACAATGAAAATGTAAAATTGGCTTGACCTAGTCCAAAATGGCATTAAGCATCAAATGGGGAAAATAAATTGCAAATCGAATAATAATTCATTCTTTTATAGGCAAAATAACGTGAAAAGTGATGCATGCAAAATTGCATATTTCTCGGCAACTGTTCACATTACAAACTAATTTTCGCATGCATTCTCTTCGTCTGGATTATTGCTACGAGTTTATGAAAATTACAAATAAATATTTCAAAATATGAAGAGCTGAATGAATTGCAAACAACTGAATTTTACACTTTATTTTACATTTTATTCGAAATTGCCCGAAAATGAAATTGAAATTAAAAAGTCTGAGCTAAGGATATCGTGCACCTTTGCAGGGTGCATCATTTTAGTTATATCAGTTTTGAAAAAAATTAATATATGCTTTCAAAAAGTGGTACCGAACTGTCAAAATTGTAGTTTTTATTAATATTACGTCATTTCCGTTGCCGACAGAAAAATTTCACCGTAACAAAAAAAATTACAATTGGGACCACGGAGCTTATGAACTTTGTTTTATATAAATTGAACAATAAATAATTTTTCTGGGTACGAAAAACTAAATTAGCCGATGGCGGCTAATGCAAATTACCGAGACAATTTTTTTTCTCATTTCTGCTCAAGTAGGATGATATTTTAACCCAGTGTAAAATATCGTCAAAAAATATTCATAAATAAAAAAGGTTTTCGTAAAAAAAAAAAATATTTTCAAAATATCGGACATTTTTTCGACTACTTCCGGTTTTACGATTGTTGTCGTGATAGCTTTACGAAGTTCTTTGGATACTTAACTTTCTGTACCAGAAGTGTCAGAAACATCTATTGAGTAGTTTTGGAAGAAAAGATAAAATAAAGAGCGTTTACAAAAATTTAACGATTTTTGAATTTTTTTCAAAGTTTGATGCTATTTTTGGACCACCTATATTATTTCAATGCTTTTCATTTTGGATTCACTATATAGACAATCGATAGGACTTTGAGTAAGAAAAGTTTGAGAAAAATCGTAGGCGTCGTTTTCGAGAAAAGGGCGTCTCAGAATGTTAAAATATCGGAAAATACTGGATATTTGGCATACAATAATTTATTTCCTTGCCATCGAAATCGTATTATTTACATACCGTATGATGGTCCATTAATAGGCTATCCAACGACACTTTAGTTCTTTTAGTCCGCTATTACCTAAGGGAGAAATCAAGTTTTTCGCAAGTGCGACAATGTTTTTAACCTTTTTTTTTATTTTTTGAATACTTCCGGTATGGTTATTATTGTCGGAATAGTTTAAATAGCCGTTTTGGGTACTAAAATAGTCATAGGGCTCTGTAATGATATATTACATTTACTGATCAGATAAAATGCCACTGAGAAATCCTATGTCCAAAAGTGAGAAAAATGCAAAAAATTTAAAATATCGAAAATTAACTTTCAATAACTACATACATATTATACATCGTTAGAATCGTAATTAGGTCAGCTATCTGAAAATACAACCTTTTTTCGAAAATCTTTTAAAATAAAAAAATAGTAGAGCATTTTCCAAAATTTCACGATTTTTCGACTTTTTTTGATTTTCAGTCCGTTATTTCACCTATTCCAGATATTTCAAAGTCGTAATGGAATGTTTCGTACTTCAGACTACCACAAGGTCTCTCGATAGAGAAAGTTTCATAAAAATCGCTGGAGTAGTTTTCGAGATACAGGCGTCCAAAAATGCTAAAAATCAGAAAATACTTGATTTTCAGCGTGCCATATTTTGCTGCCTGTTCATAGTATCTGTATGAATTTGGTATCATACGATAGTGCAATCCCAGTGCAGGCCAATGGTACCCTAATGTCTTTAATCCATTTATATCGGGCGGAGAAATCGCGTTTTTCCCAAAAATATCCATTTTTTGCATTTTTTTCAAAATATTGCACATTATTTCGACTACTTCCGGTTTAAGGATTCTTGTCGAAATTGCTTTATTTGTTGGTATTGGACTATAACTTCATGTTCCAGAAGTTTCAGAAACGTCAATTCTGCCATAAAACGAAACCCGAGCTCACAAAATGGGAAGAAAATTCGAAAAAAATCGAAAAATAAAGGGCGATAACTCTGAATGAAACTTATATTACTGGAATTGCATGGACGTCAGGTATCCAAAAATATAGGTCAAATATGAAAATTTTGAAAAATAACAAAAATTGTCTCGTAAGCAACATGTTTTCAATTTTCGAACGCTAAAAGTCATAGACGAATGTTCGAAATCGAAAAATGTGAGATAGCCATTGTCTAAGAAAAGATTCAGGGATTCCAAAAAGGTAATTTGTTTGAATATGGATAAAGAATTGACGAAACTATGGCCTATTTTCAATTTTTAGACAAAATACAAAGTTCGGTCACTTCCGGTATGCGCAGAAATTTGAAAAATATTTTATCAAGTAGCCACCACATGGTTTCCCGACAGAAAATCTAATTCCAGATCGATATCTGTTTTCGATCATGGTGATCTAGGCTCCCGCGGTAAATAATAATAATAATAATAACTAGACCTGCAAGCAGCACTGAACCGGCTTTCAGGAATCATACAGGAAGTTTATTATACCATAGCCGATCCATTGAGCTACCAAACTATACTTTAGTTGTTTTGCTTCAGTGACACCCTCTATCATATGTAAAAGTAATATTTGCTGGCTAAAAGACCGGTCAAAATTGTAAATTATGGCAAAAGTATGTCACTTCCGGTGCCGAAAGAAATTTTTATAGATGAAAAATAAGTCGAAAATTCGCAACATACAAAATACAAACTTTTTTTTATAAATATCGGACAATAAATAATTAACCTATAACCCAAAAACTGAAATTAAGAAGGTAAAAAACTGAAAAGTGACCCTCGGAAAATTGGTTATTATTCGGCAAGGGAACATGCTAGAAGATTTTTCTTGATATCAATATGATGGTATTGATTCAGTCTTACTGCCCATTAGAGTCAGACGTTATAAAGTTAAACGAATAATAAATATAAATCCCTTCGAAAAAATGTTTGTTTTAAAGACTAAAAATACGTTTTTTGCAAAAATTACATTACTTCCGGTGATATTGAAAATTTTAACTTGGTTCATAGAAGTCATAAATAGCATAAGGCATGAAATGGTAAATAAATTGTAAAAATCGAATAATAATTGACAGTTTTACAGACCAAAAACCTTGAAAAGTGACTTATAGAAGATCGTCTATTTCTCTGTAACCGTATAAGTTAGAAACCATTTTGTGGTATCTGTATGGTCGTATGGCTTCATTTTATTCGTTGATGGGAATCAAATATCATAATTTTAAAAATATTATAAGGCAGACTCATTTGAATAAAATATTTGTTTTTTAGGTTAAAAATACAGTTTTTGCCCAAATGACGTCATTTCCGGTCACAGTGAAAATGTAAAATTGGCTTGACCTAGTCCAAATTGGCATTAGGCATCAAATGGAAAAAAAATATTGCAAATCGAATAATAATTAACTCTTTTATAGGCAAAATAACGTGAAAAGTGATGCATGCAAAATTGCATATTTCTCGGCAACTGCTCATATTACAAACTAATTTTCGCATACATTCTCTTCGTCTGGATTATTGCTACGAGTTTATGAAAATTACAAATAAATATTTCAAAATATGAAGACGCTGAATGAATTGTAAATAACTGAATTTTACACTTTATTTTACATTTTATTCGAAATTGCCCGAAAATGAAGTTGAAATTAAAAAATATGAGCTAAGGTTTTTGTGCACCTTTGCAAGGTGCATCCTTTTAGTTATATCAGTTTTGAAAAAAAATAATATTTGCTTTCAAAAAGTGGTACCGAACTGTCAAAATTGTAGTTTTTGTTAATATTACGTCACTTCCGTTGCCGACAGAAAAATTTCACCGTAACAAAAAAAATTACAATTGGGACCATGGTGCATATGAACTTTGTTTTATACAAATCGAACAATAAATAATTTTTCTGGGTACGAAAAACTAAATTAGCCGATGGCGGCTAACGCAAATTACCGAGACAATTTTTTTTCTCATTTCTGCTCAAGTACGATGATATTTTAACCCTGTGTAAAAGATCATCAAAAAATATTCATAAATAAAAAAGGTTTTCGTAAAAAAAATATTTTTTTTCAAAATATCGGACATTTTTTCGACTACTTCCGATTTTACGATCGTTGTTGTGATAGCTTTACGAAGTTCTTTGGATACTTAACTTTCTGTACCAGAAGTGTCAGAAACATCCATTGAGTAGTTTTGGAAAAAAAGATAAATTAAAGAGCGTTTCCAAAAATTTAACGATTTTTCAATTTTTTTCAAAGTTTGAGGCCATTTTTCGACCACTTATATTATTTCAATGCTTTTCATTTTGGATTCCCTATATAGACAACCGATAGGACTTTGAGTAAGAAAAGTTTAAGAAAAATCGTAGGCGTCGTTTTTGAGAAGAAGGCGTCTCAGAATGTTAAAAAATTGGAAAATACTACATTTTTGGCATACAATAGTTTATTTCCTTACCATCGAAATCGTATTATTTAGATACCATATTATGGTCCATTAATAGGGCTATCCAGCGACACTTTAGTTCTTTTGGTCCGCTATTACCTAAGAGAGAAATCAAGTTTTTCGCAAGTGCGACAATGTTTTTACTCTTTTTTTTCATTTTTTGAATACTTCCGGTATGGTTATTATTGTCGAAATAGTTTTAATGGCCGGTTTGGGCACTAAAATAGCCACAGGGCTCTGTAATGATATATTACATTATCTGATCAGATAAAATGCCCCTGAGAAATCCTATGTTCAAAAGTGCCAAAAATGCAAAAAATTTAAAATATCGAAAATTAAATTTTAATAATTACATACATATTATACATCGTTAGAATCGTAATTAGGTCAGCTATCTGAATATACAACGTCTTTTTAAAAATCTCTTAAAATAAAAAAATAGTAGAGCATTTTCCAAAATTTCACGATTTTTCGACTTTTTTCGATTTTCAGTCCCTTTTTTATCCTATTCCAGACATTTCAAAGTCTTATTGGATGGCTTTATGCAAAATACCTCCAAAAGGACTCTCGATAGAAAAAATTTAAAAAAAATTGCAGGTTAAGTTTTCGAGATACAGGCGTCCAAAAATGCTAAAAATCAGAAAATTCGTGATTTTCAGCGTGCCATATTTTGCTTCCTGATCATAGCATCCGTATGAATTGGGTATCATATGATAGTACAATCCTAGTGCAGTCCAATGGTACCCTAATTTCTTTAATCCATTGATATCGGTCGGAGAAATCGCGTTTTTCCCCAAAATATCCATTTTTTGCATTTTTTTCAAAATATTGCCCATTATTTCGACCACTTCCGGTTTAAGGATTCTTGTCGAAATTGCTTTATACGTTGGTATTGGACTATAACTTCATGTTCCAGAAGTTTCAGAAACGTAAATTCTGCCATAAACCGAAACCGGAGCTCACAAAATGGGAAGAAAATTCGAAAAAAATCGAAAAATAAAGGGCGATAACTCTGAATGAAACTTATATTACTGGAATCGGATGGACTTCAGGTATCCAAAAATGTAGGTCAAATTTGAAAATTTTGAAAAATAACAAAAATTGTCTCGTAAACAACATGTTTGCAATTTTCAAACGATAAAAGTCATATACGAATGTTCGAAATTGAAAAATGTCTCAGAATAGATTGTCTCAGAAAAGATTCAGGGATTCCAAAAATGTAATTTGTTTGAAAATGGATAAAGAATTGACGAAACTATGGCCGATTTTCAATTTTTAGATAACGTACAAATTTCGGTCACTTCCGGTATGCGCAGAAATTTCAAAAATATTTTATCAAGTAGCCACCACATGGTTTCCCAATAGAAAATCTGATTCCAGATCGATATCTGTTTTCGATCATGGAGATCTAGGCCCTCGCGGTAAATAATAATAATAAATAATAACTAGACCTGCATGCAGGAATGACGGGTTTCACTGGTGCCATGTTACCTTTGAACTTGAACTTGTGTCACTTTCGGTGCCACGTTACCCTTGAACATATGTCACTTCCGGTACCAATGAAACCAATATACAGGTTTCCACATAAGCATTGCACACATCAAATAAAATGGAAACAGAAACGATCAAACCCAGCAATATCATTTCATTTTATACATTTGTTACATGTAATTGATCCTGACAAAATTACAGTACTTCCGGTGATAATGTAAATGTTCCATTAGTTTTATGAAATCAGAAATGGCATAAGGCATCTCATGGTGAAAATTTTATGTAAATCGAATAATAATTGCCACTTTTATAGACCAAAAACCTTGAAAAGTGACGTGTAGAAAATCGTCTATTTCTCGGCAACCGTACAAGTTAGAAACCATTTTTTGGTATTTATATGACCGTATGGGTTTAATCTATTTGTTGATTGGAATCAAATATCATAATTGTATAAACATTACAAATCAGACTCATTTGAATGAAATATCTGTTTTGAAGGCTTAAAATACAGTTTTTGCAAAAATGACGTTACTTCCGGTGATAATGAAAACGTTAAATTAGTTTTATAACATCGTCTATGACATTAGGCTTCAAAGGGTGAAAATTTTATGAAAATCGAATAATAATTAACACTTTTATGGGCCAAAAACCTTCAAAAGTGACTTTTAGAAAATCGCCTATATCTCGGCAACCGAACAAGTTAGAAACAATCTTATGATATCTTTTTGACCGTATGAGTTTTGTTAATATGTGAATTTAAACCAAAAGTTGATTTTATTATTATATGTGACATAATTCTTGGTTGAAAAAAATATCGATTTCAAAAGTTAAAAATTGAGTTTTTGACTAAATGACGTCACTTCCGGTGTCAATTTTAAATAGTAATCAACATGATATAACGCACACTTGCTTTCTGAATCAAATGATGTCACTTTTGTGAATATCCATTAATAATTGACTATTTTACAGGCAAAATTGCGAAAACAGTGACTTATGCAAAACTGCCCTTTTCTCGGCAACTGCTTATATTACAAACTAATTTTTACATACATTCTCTTCGTATGGATTATAGCTACAAGTTTATAAAAGTTATGTAAAAATATTTTAAAATCTGAAAAGCCTGAATGGGTTGTAAATAGGTCAATTTTACGCCTTTTTTCACCCCTTAATCCAATTTGCTAGAAAATGAAATAGAAATTAAAAAAACTGCTTCCGCCATTTTTTGCGCCTTGAAAGGACACACTCTTTGAGTCATATAATTTTTCAAAAAAATAATATTTGTTTTTGAAGATCGTAAAAAACTGTCAAAATTGTAGTTTTTGGTAAAATTATGCCACTTCCGGTGCCGACAGATAACACTTTCGGTAATAAAAAAAATGACAATTGAGACAACGAAGCATATGAACTTTGTTTTATACAAATCGAACAATAAAAAATTAATCTAGGACTGAAAAACTGAATTAGCCAATGGCGGCCAAGGAAAATTACTGAGACAAAAAATTTTAACATTTTTGCGCTAGTCAGATGACTCTTTAATTCTGTGCACAATACGACTAAAAAATATTCATAAATAAAAAAGTTTTTTGTAAAATTTTAAATTTTCGAAATTTGGCGCCTAATATCTTCGAAGATTTGCCGAAAATCAAAAATCGAAAGTAGCGTAGCTATGTGCCCTGTCTCAGACTATGCCAAAATGTATCGAAAGTTAAAATCCAATGATTATTGTTAAAATTACTGCAATATTTTCAAAAACGATAACTTCGGTGATTTCGGACATTTCGCATTGTCGCAGAACGTTCAAAATAGCTTTATCCTCTAAGTCACACCCACTTTCCCAGTAAAACCGAAGAAATCGTAACGATGCGACACGTAGTTGCTGAGATCTACTCAAATTGGAATCTGAATAATAATAATAATAATAATAATAATAACTAGACCTGCATGCAGGAATGACGGGTTTCACTTTTGCCATGTTACCTTTGAACTTGAACTTGTGTCACTTTTGGTGCTACGTTACCCTTGAACATATGTCCTTTCCGGTACCAATGAAACCAATATACAGGTTTCCACATAAGCATTGCACACATCAAATAAAATGGAAACAGAATCAAACAAATCCAGCAATTTTATTTTATACATTTGTTACATGTAATTGATCCTGACAAAATAACAGTACTTCCGGTGATAATGTAAATGTTCCCTTAGTCTTATGAAATCAGAAATGGCATAAGGCATCATATGGTGAAAATTTTATGTAAATCGAATAATAATTTCCACTTTTATAGACCAAAAACCTTGAAAAGTGACGTGTAGAAAATCGTCTATTTCTCGGCAACCGTACAAGTTAGAAACCATTTTTTGGTATTTATATGACCGTATGGGTTTAATCTATTTGTTGATTGGAATCAAATATCATAATTGTATAAACATTACAAATCAGACTCATTTGAATAAAATATCGGTTTTGAAGGCTTAAAATACAGTTTTTGCCAAAATGACGCTACTTCCGGTGATAATGAAAACGTTAAATTAGTTTTATAACATCGTCTATGACATTAGGCTTCAAAGGGTGAAAATTTTATGAAAATCAAATAATAATTGACACTTTTATGGGCCAAAAACCTTCAAAAGTGACTTTCAGAAAATCGCCTATATCTCGACAACCGAACAAGTTAGAAACAATTTTATGATATCTATTTGACCGTATGAGTTTTGTTAATATGTGAATTTAAACCAAAAGTTAATTTTATTATTACATGTGACATAATTCTTGGTTGAAAAAAAGATCGATTTTAAAAGTTAAAAATTGAGTTTTTGACTAAATGACGTCACTTCCGGTGTCAATTTTAAATAGTAATCAACATGATATGACGCACACTTGCTTTTTGAATCAAATGATGTCACTTTTGTGAATATCCATTAATAATTGACTATTTTACAGGCAACATTACGAAAACAGTGACTTATGCAAAACTGCCCATTTCTCGGCAACTGCTTATATTAGAAACTAATTTTAACATACATTCTCTTCGTATGGATTATAGTGACAGGTTTATAAAAGTTAAGTAAAAAAAATTTAAAATCTGAAAAGCCTGAATGGGTTGTAAATAGGTAAATTTTACGCCTTTTTTCACCCCTTAATCCAATTTGCTAGATAACACTTTTGGTAATAAAAAAAATAACAATTGGGACAACGAAGCATATGAACTTTGTTTTATACAAATCGAACAATAAAAAATTAATCTAGGACTGAAAAACTGAATTAGCTAATGGCGGCCAAGGAAAATTACTGAGACAAATTTTTTTAACATTTTTGCGCTAGTCAGATGACTCTTTAATTCTGTGCACAACACGACTAAATAATATTTATAAATAAAAACGTTAAATCGAATAATAATTGCCACTTTTAAAGACCAAAAAACTTGAAAAGTGACTTGTAGAAAATCGGCTATTTCTCGGCAACCGTACAAGTTAGAAACCATTTTGTGGTATCTGTATGATCGTATGGGTTCATTCTATTTGTTGATTGGCATCAAATACCATAATTTGAAAAAGATTTCAAAACAGACTCATTTGAATAAAATATCTGTTTTGGAGGCTAAAAATACAGTTTTTGCCAAAATGACGTTACTTCCGGTGATAATGAAAATCTTAAATTACTTGTATGAAATCCCAAATGGCATTAGGTATAACATGGTGTGACGTTTATGAAAATCGAATAATAATTGACCCTTTTGTGGCCCCGAAACCTTCAAAAGTGACCTGTAGAAAACCGTCTATTTCTCGGCAACCGAACAAGTTAGAAACCATTTTATGATATCTATATGACCATATGAGTTTTGTTTATATGTGAATTTAAACCAAAAGTTAAAATTATTAATACATATTAAGTTATTCTTGGTTGAATAAAACATTGATTTAAAAAAGTGTAAAATGCATTTTTTGACCAAATGATGTCACTTCCGGTGTCAATTTTAAATTGTAATCAACTTGATATGACGCTACGTGCTTTTTGAATCAAATGATGTCACTTTTATAAAAATCCAATAATAATTGACTATTTTACAGGCAAAATAACGAAAACAGTGACTTATGCAGAACTGCCCATTTCTTGGCAACTGCTTATATTACAAACGAATTTTAACATACATTTTCTTCGTATGGATTATAGCTACAAGTTTATAAAAGTTACGAAGAAATATTTTAAAATCTGAAAAGCCTGAATAGGTTGTAAATAGGCCAATTTTACACCATTTTTAGCCTCTTAATCGAATTTGCTCGAAAATGAAATCGAAATTAAAAAAACTGCTTCCTACATTTTTTGCGCCTTGAAAGGGCACACTCTTTGAGTCATATAATTTTTCAAAAAAATAATATTTGTTTATGAAGATCGTAAATAACTGTCAAAATTGTAGTTTTTGGTAAAATTATGCCACTTCCGGTGCCGACAGATAACACTTTCGGTAATAAAAAAAACGACAATTGATACAACGAAGCATATGAACTTTGTTTTATACAAATCGAACAATAAAAAATTAATCTAGGACTGAAAAACTGAATTAGCCAATGGCGGCCAAGGTAAATTACTGAGACAAAATTTTTTAACATTTTTGCACTAGTCAGATGACCCTTTAATTCTGTGCACAATACGACTAAAAAATATTCATAAATAAAAAAGTTTTTTGTAAAATTTTAAATTTTCGAAATTTGGCGCCTAATATCTTCGAAGATTTGCCGAAAATCAAAAATCGAAAGTAGCGTAGCTATGTGCCCTGTCTCAGGCTATGCCAAAATGTATCGAAAGTTAAAATCCAATGATTATTGTTAAAATTACTGCAATATTTTTAAAAACGATAACTTCGGTGTTTTCGGACATTTCGCATTGTCGCAGAACGTTCAAAATAGCTTTATCCTCTAAGTCACACCCACTTTCCCAGTAAAACCGAAGAAATCGTAACGATGCGACACGTAGTTGCTGAGATCTATTCAAATTGGAATCTGAATAATAATAATAATAATAATAATAAGAATAACTAGACCTGCATGCAGGAATGACGGGTTTCACTGGTGCCATGTTACCTTTGAACTTGAACTTGTGTCAATTTCGGTGCCACGTTACTCTTGAACATATGTCACTTCCGGTACCAATGAAACCAATATACAGGTTTCCACATAAGAATTGCACGCATCAAATAAAATGGAAACAGAATCAAACAAATCCAGCAATATCATTTCATTTTATACATTTGTTACATGTAATTGATCCTGACAAAATTACAGTACTTCCGGTGATAATGTAAATGTTCCATTAGTTTTATGAAATCAGAAATGGCATAAGGCATCACATGGTGAAAATTTTATGTAAATCGAATAATAATTGCCACTTTTATAGACCAAAAACCTTGAAAAGTGACGTGTAGAAAATCGTCTATTTCTCGGCAACCATACAAGTTAGAAACCATTTGTTGGTATTTATATGACCGTATGGGTTTAATCTATTTGTTGATTGGAATCAAATATCATAATTGTATAAACATTACAAATCGGGCTCATTTGAATAAAATATCGGCTTTGAAGGCTTAAAATACAGTTTTTGCCAAAATGACGTTACTTCCGGTGATAATGAAAACTTTAAATTAGTTTTTTAACATCGTGTTTGACATTAGGCTTCAAAGGGTGAAAATTTTATGAAAATCGAATAATAATTGACACTTTTATGGGCCAAAAACCTTCAAAAGTGACTTTTAGAAAATCGCCTATATCTCGGCAACCGAACAAGTTAGAAACAATTTTATGATATCTTTTTGACCGTATGAGTTTTGTTAGTATGTGAATTTAAACCAAAAATTAATTTTATTATTATATGTGACATAATTCTTGGTTGAAAAAAATATCGATTTTAAAAGTTAAAAATTGAGTTTTTGACTAAATGACGTCACTTCCGGTGTCAATTTTAAATAGTAATCAACATGATATGACGCAGACTTGCTTTTTGAATCAAATGATGTCACTTTTGTGAATATCCATTAATAATTGACTATTTTACAGGCAAAATTACGAAAACAGTGACTTATGCAAAACTGCCCATTTCTCGGCAACTGCTTATTTTAAAAACTAATTTTAACATACATTCTCTTCGTATGGATTATAGTTACAGGTTTATAAAAGGTAAGTAAAAATATTTTAAAATCTGAAAAGCCTGAATGGGTTGTAAATAGGTCAATTTTACGCCTTTTTTCACCTCTTAATCCAATTTGCTAGAAAATGAAATAGAAATTAAAAAAACTGCTTCCTACATTTTTTGCGCCTTGAAAGGACACACTCTTTGAGTCATATAATTTTTCCAAAAAATAATATTTGTTTAAGAAGAAGGAAACTAACCGTCAAAATTGTAGTTTTTGGTAAAATTATGCCACTTCCGGTGCCGACAGATAACACTTTTGGTAATAAAAAAAATGACAATTGAGACAACGAAGCATATGAACTTTGTTTTATACAAATCGAACAATAAAAATTTAATCTAGGACTGAAAAAGTGAATTAGCCAATGGCGGCCAAGGAAAATTACTGCGACAAATTTTTTTAACATTTTTGCGCTAGTCAGACGACTTTTTAATTCTGTGCACAACACGACTAAAAAATATTCATAAATAAAAAAGTTTTTTGTAAAATTTTAAATTTTCGAAATTTGGCGCCAAATATCTTCGAAGATTTGCCGAAAATCAAAAATCGAAAGTAGCGTAGCTATGTGCCCTGTCTCCGGCTATGCCAAAATGTATCGAAAGTTAAAATCCAATGATTATTGTTAAAATTACTGCAATATTTTCAAAAACGATAACTTCGGTGATTTCGGACATTTCGCATTGTCGCAGAACGTTCAAAATAGCTTTATCCTCTAAGTCACACCCACTTTCCCAGTAAAACCGAAGAAATCGTAACGATGCGACACGTAGTTGCTGAGATCTATTCAAATTGGAATCTGAATAATAATAATAATAATAATAATAATAATAAGAATAATAATTTTAACAAAAACAATAGTGTTTCACACAAGCTACGCAGTGTGAAACCCTAATAATTTTAACAAAAACAATAGTGTTTCACACAAGCTACGCAGTGTGAAACCCTAATAAGAATAATAATTTTAACAAAAACAATAGTGTTTCACACAAGCTACGCAGTGTGAAACCCTAATAATAATAATTTTAGTAATCTCAATAGGCTTTCAGACGAAAGTCTGAAAGCCTAATAATAATTTTAACAAAAACAATAGTGTTTCACACAAGCTTCGCAGTGTGAAACCCTAATAATTTTAACAAAAACAATAGTGTTTCACACAAGCTTCGCAGTGTGAAACCCTAATAATTTTAACAAAAACAATAGTGTTTCACACAAGCTTCGCAGTGTGAAACCCTAATAATAATAACTAGACCTGCATGCAGGAATGACGGGTTTCACTTTTGCCATGTTACCTTTGAACTTGAACTTGTGTCACTTTTGGTGCTACGTTACCCTTGAACATATGTCCTTTCCGGTACCAATGAAACCAATATACAGGTTTGCACATAAGCATTGCACACATCAAATAAAATGGAAACAGAATCAAACAAATCCAGCAATTTTATTTTATACATTTGTTACATGTAATTGATCCTGACAAAATAACAGTACTTCCGGTGATAATGTAAATGTTCCCTTAGTCTTATGAAATCAGAAATGGCATAAGGCATCATATGGTGAAAATTTTATGTAAATCGAATAATAATTTCCACTTTTATAGACCAAAAACCTTGAAAAGTGACGTGTAGAAAATCGTCTATTTCTCGGCAACCGTACAAGTTAGAAACCATTTTTTGGTATTTATATGACCGTATGGGTTTAATCTATTTGTTGATTGGAATCAAATATCATAATTGTATAAACATTACAAATCAGACTCATTTGAATAAAATATCGGTTTTGAAGGCTTAAAATACAGTTTTTGCCAAAATGACGCTACTTCCGGTGATAATGAAAACGTTAAATTAGTTTTATAACATCGTCTATGACATTAGGCTTCAAAGGGTGAAAATTTATGAAAATCAAATAATAATTGACACTTTTATGGGCCAAAAACCTTCAAAAGTGACTTTCAGAAAATCGCCTATATCTCGACAACCGAACAAGTTAGAAACAATTTTATGATATCTATTTGACCGTATGAGTTTTGTTAATATGTGAATTTAAACCAAAAGTTAATTTTATTATTACATGTGACATAATTCTTGGTTGAAAAAAAGATCGATTTTAAAAGTTAAAAATTGAGTTTTTGACTAAATGACGTCACTTCCGGTGTCAATTTTAAATAGTAATCAACATGATATGACGCACACTTGCTTTTTGAATCAAATGATGTCACTTTTGTGAATATCCATTAATAATTGACTATTTTACAGGCAACATTACGAAAACAGTGACTTATGCAAAACTGCCCATTTCTCGGCAACTGCTTATATTAGAAACTAATTTTAACATACATTCTCTTCGTATGGATTATAGTGACAGGTTTATAAAAGTTAAGTAAAAAAATTTTAAAATCTGAAAAGCCTGAATGGGTTGTAAATAGGTCAATTTTACGCCTTTTTTCACCCCTTAATCCAATTTGCTAGATAACACTTTTGGTAATAAAAAAAATAACAATTGGGACAACGAAGCATATGAACTTTGTTTTATACAAATCGAACAATAAAAAATTAATCTAGGACTGAAAAACTGAATTAGCTATTGGCGGCCAAGGAAAATTACTGAGACAAATTTGTTTAACATTTTTGCGCTAGTCAGATGACTCTTTAATTCTGTGCACAACACGACTAAATAATATTTATAAATAAAAACGTTAAATCGAATAATAATTGCCACTTTTAAAGACCAAAAAACTTGAAAAGTGACTTGTAGAAAATCGGCTATTTCTCGGCAACCGTAATAGTTAGAAACCATTTTGTGGTATCTGTATGATCGTATGGGTTCATTCTATTTGTTGATTGGCATCAAATACCATAATTTGAAAAAGATTTCAAAACAGACTCATTTGAATAAAATATCTGTTTTGGAGGCTAAAAATACAGTTTTTGCCAAAATGACGTTACTTCCGGTGATAATGAAAATCTTAAATTACTTGTATGAAATCCCAAATGGCATTAGGTATAACATGGTGTGACGTTTATGAAAATCGAATAATAATTGACCCTTTTATGGCCCCGAAACCTTCAAAAGTGACCTGTAGAAAACCGTCTATTTCTCGGCAACCGAACAAGTTAGAAACCATTTTATGATATCTATATGACCATATGAGTTTTGTTTATATGTGAATTTAAACCAAAAGTTAAAATTATTAATACATATTAAGTTATTCTTGGTTGAATAAAACATTGATTTAAAAAAGTGTAAAATGCATTTTTTGACCAAATGATGTCACTTCCGGTGTCAATTTTAAATTGTAATCAACTTGATATGACGCTACGTGCTTTTTGAATCAAATGATGTCACTTTTATAAAAATCCAATAATAATTGACTATTTTACAGGCAAAATAACGAAAACAGTGACTTATGCAGAACTGCCCATTTCTTGGCAACTGCTTATATTACAAACGAATTTTAACATACATTTTCTTCGTATGGATTATAGCTACAAGTTTATAAAAGTTACGAAGAAATATTTTAAAATCTGAAAAGCCTGAATAGGTTGTAAATAGGCCAATTTTACACCATTTTTAGCCTCTTAATCGAATTTGCTCGAAAATGAAATCGAAATTAAAAAAACTGCTTCCTACATTTTTTGCGCCTTGAAAGGGCACACTCTTTGAGTCATATAATTTTTCAAAAAAATAATATTTGTTTATGAAGATCGTAAATAACTGTCAAAATTGTAGTTTTTGGTAAAATTATGCCACTTCCGGTGCCGACAGATAACACTTTCGGTAATAAAAAAAACGACAATTGATACAACGAAGCATATGAACTTTGTTTTATACAAATCGAACAATAAAAAATTAATCTAGGACTGAAAAACTGAATTAGCCAATGGCGGCCAAGGTAAATTACTGAGACAAATTTTTTTAACATTTTTGCACTAGTCAGATGACCCTTTAATTCTGTGCACAATACGACTAAAAAATATTCATAAATAAAAAAGTTTTTTGTAAAATTTTAAATTTTCGAAATTTGGCGCCTAATATCTTCGAAGATTTGCCGAAAATCAAAAATCGAAAGAAGCGTAGCTATGTGCCCTGTCTCAGGCTATGCCAAAATGTATCGAAAGTTAAAATCCAATGATTATTGTTAAAATTACTGCAATATTTTTAAAAACGATAACTTCGGTGATTTCGGACATTTCGCATTGTCGCAGAACGTTCAAAATAGCTTTATCCTCTAAGTCACACCCACTTTCCCAGTAAAACCGAAGAAATCGTAACGATGCGACACGTAGTTGCTGAGATCTATTCAAATTGGAATCTGAATAATAATAATAATAACTAGACCTGCAAGCAGCACTGAACCGGCTTTCAGGAATCATACAGGAAGTTTATTATACCATAGCCGATCCATTGAGCTACCAAACTATACTTTAGTTGTTTTGCTTCAGTGACACCCTCTATCATATATAAAAGTAATATTTGCTGGCGAAAAGACCGGTCAAAATTGTTAATTATGGCAAAATTACGTCACTTCCGGTACCGAAAGAAATTTTTATAGGTGAAAAATAAGTCGAAAATTCGCAACACACAAAATACAAACTTTGTTTTATACATATCGGGCAATAAATAATTAACCTATAACCCATAAACTGAAATTAAGAAGGTAAAAAACTTAAAAGTGACCCTGGGAAAATTGGTTATTATTCGACAAGGGAACATGCTAGAAGCCTTTTCTTGATATCAATATGATGGTATTGATTCAATCTTACTGCCCATTAGAACCAGACGTTATAAAGTTAAACGAATAATGAATATAAATCACTTCAAAAAAATGTTTGTTTTGAAGGCTAAAAATACGTTTTTTGCAAAAATTACATTACTTCCGGTGATATTGAAAATGTTAACTTAGTTCATAGAAGTCATAAATGGCATAAGGCATCAAATGGTAAAAAAATTATAAAAATCGAATAATAATTGACACTTTTATAGACCCAAAACCTTGAAAAGTGACTTATAGAAGATCGCCTATTTCTCTGTAACCGTACAAGTTAGAAACCATTTTGTGGTATCTGTATGGTCGTATGGCTTCATTCTATTCGTTGATGGGAATAAAATATCATAATTTTAAAAATATTATAAGGCAGACTCATTTGAATAAAATATTAGTTTTTTAGGTTAAAAATACAGTTTTTGCCCAAATGACGTCATTTCCGGTCACAGTGAAAATGTAAAATTGGCTTGACCTAGTCAAAATTGGCATTAGACATCAAATGGAAAAAATATATTCCAAATCGGATAATAATTCACTCTTGTATAGGCAAAATAACGTGAAAAGTGATGCATGCAAAATTGCATATTTCTCGACAACTGCTCATATTACAAACTAATTTTCGCATACATTCTCTTCGCCTGGATTATTGCTACGACTTTATGAAAATTACAAATAAATATTTAAAAATATGAAGACGCTGAATGAATTGTAAATAGCTGAATTTTACACTTTATTTTACATTTTATTCGAAATTGCCCGAAAATGAAATTGAAATTTAAAAATATGAGCTAAGGATTTTGTGCACCTTCGCAGGGTGCATCCTTTTAGTTATATCAGTTTTGAAAAATAATAATATTTTCTTTCAAAAAGTGGTACCGAACTGTCAAAATTGTAGTTTTTGTTAATATTAGTCACTTCCGTTGCCGACAGAAAAATTTCACCGTAACATAAAAAATAACAATTGGGACCACGGAGCATATGAACTTTGTTTTATACAAATCGAACAATAAATAATTTTTCTGGGTACGAAGAACTAAATTAGCCGATGGCGGCTAACGCAAATTACCCAGACAATTTTTTTTCTCATTTCTGCTCAAGTACGATGATATTTTAACCCAGTGTAAAATATCATCAAAAAATATTCATAAATAAAAAAGATTTTCGTAAAAAAAATAATTTTTTTCAAAATATCGGACATTTTTTCGACTACTTCCGGTTTTACGATTGTTGTTGTGATAGCTTTACGAAGTTCATTGGATACTTAACTTTCTGTACCAGAAGTGTCAGAAACATCCATTGAGCAGTTTTGGAAAAAAAGATAAATAAAAGAGCGTTTACAAAAATTTAACGATTTTTCAATTTTTTTCAAAGTTTGATGCCATTTTTGGACCACCTATATTATTTCAATGCTTTTCATTTTGGATTCACTATATAGACAACCGATAGGACTTTGAGTTAGAAAAGTTTAAGAAAAATCTGCGGCGTCGTTTTCGAGAAAAGGGCGTCTCGGAATGTTAAAAAATCGGAAAATACTAGATTTTTGGCATACAATAATTTATTTCCTTACCATCGATATCGTATTATTTAGATACCATATGATGGTCCATTAATAGGGCTATCCAACGACACTTTAGTTCTTTTGGTCCGCTATTACCTAAGGGAGAAATCAAGTTTTTCGCAAGTGCGACAATGTTTTTAACCTTTTTTTTTCATTTTTTGAATACTTCCGGTATGGTTATTATTGTCGGTATAGTTTTAATAACCGGTTTGGGCACTAAAATAGCCACAGTGCTCTGTAATGATATATTACATTATCTGATTAGATAAAATGCCCCTGAGAAATCCTAGGTTCAAATGTGCCAAAAATGCAAAAAATTTAAAATATCGAAAATTAAATTTCAATAACTACATACATATTATACATCGTTAGAATCGTAATTAGGTCAGCTATCTGAATATACAATCTTTTTTTGGAAATCTTTGAAAATAAAAAAATAGCAGAGCATTTTCCAAAATTTCACGATTTTTCGACTTTTTTCGATTTTCAGTCCGTTATTTCACCTATTCCAGATATTTCAAAGTCTTATTGGATGGCTTCATGCAAAATACCTCCGAAAGGACTCTCGATAGAAAAAATTACAAAAAAAGTTGCGGTTAAGTTTTCGAGATACAGGCGTCCAAAAACGCTCCAAATCAGAAAATACTTGATTTTCAGCGTGCCATATTTTGCTGCCTGCTCATGGTATCCGTACGAGTTGGGTATCATACGATAGCACAATCCTAGTGCAGTCCAATGGTACCCTAATTTCTTTAATCCGTTGATATCGGGTGGAGAAATCGCGTTTTTCCCTAAAATATCCATTTTTTGCATTTTTTTCAAAATATTGCACATTATTTCGACCACTTCCGGTTTAAGGATTCTTGTCGAAATTGCTTTATACGTTGGTATTGGACTATAACTTCATGTTCCAGAAGTTTCAGATACGTCAATTCTACCATAAAACGAAACCCGAGCTGACAAAATGGGAAGAAAATTCGAAAAAAATCGAAAAATAAAGGGCGATAACTCGGAATGAAACTTATATTACTGGAATCGGATGGACTTCAGGCATCCAAAAATGTAGGTCAAATTTGAAAATTTTGAAAAATGACAAAAATGGTCTCGTAAACAACATGTTTTCAATTTTCGAACGATAAAAGTCATAGACGAATGTTCGAAATTGAAAAATGTGAGATAGCCATTGTCTCAGAAAAGATTCAGGGATTTTAAAAATGTAATTTGTTTGAAAATGGATAAAGAATTGACGAACCTATGGCCGATTTTCAATTTTTAGGGAAAGTACAAAGTTCGGTCACTTCCGGTATGCGCAGAAATTTCAAAAATATTTTATCAAGTAGCCACCACATGGTTTCCCGATAGAAAAGCTAATTCCAGATCGATATCTGTTTTCGGTCATGGAGATCTAGGCCCTCGCGGTAAATAATAATAATAATAATAATAACTAGACCTGCAAGCAGCACTGAACCGGCTTTCAGGAATCATACAGGAAGTTTATTATACCATAGCCGATCCATTGAGCTACCAAACTATACTTTAGTTGTTTTGCTTCAGTGACACCCTCTATCATAATTATGTAAAAGTAATATTTGCTGGCTAAAAGACCGGTCAAAATTGTAAATTATGGCAAAAGTATGTCACTTCCGGTGCCGAAAGAAATTTTTATAGATGAAAAATAAGTCGAAAATTCGCAACATACAAAATACAAACTTTTTTTTATAAATATCGGACAATAAATAATTAACCTATAACCCATAAACTGAAATTAAGAAGGTAAAAAACTGAAAAGTGACCCTCGGAAAATTGGTTATTATTCGGCAAGGGAACATGTTAGAAGATTTTTCTTGATATCAATATGATGGTATTGATTCAGTCTTACTGCCCATTAGAGTCAGACGTTATAAAGTTATACGAATAATAAATATAAATCCCTTCAAAAAAATGTTTGTTTTAAAGGCTAAAAATACGTTTTTTGCAAAAATTACATTACTTCCGGTGATATTGAAAATTTTAACTTGGTTCATAGAAGTCATAAATAGCATAAGGCATGAAATGGTAAATAAATTGTAAAAATCGAATAATAATTGACAGTTTTACAGACCAAAAACCTTGAAAAGTGACTTATAGAAGATCGCCTATTTCTCTGTAACCGTACAAGTTAGAAACCATTTTGTGGTATCTGTATGGTCGTATGGCTTCATTTTCTTCGTTGATGGGAATCAAATATCATAATTTTAAAAATATTATAAGGCAGACTCATTTGAATAAAATATTTGTTTTTTAGGTTAAAAATACAGTTTTTGCCCAAATGACGTCATTTCCGGTCACAGTGAAAATGTAAAATTGGCTTGACCTAGTCCAAATTGGCATTAGGCATCAAATGGAAAAAAAATATTGCAAATCGAATAATAATTAACTCTTTTATAGGCAAAATAACGTGAAAAGTGATGCACGCAAAATTGCATATTTCTCGGCAACTGCTCATATTACAAACTAATTTTCGCATACATTCTCTTCGTCTGGATTATTGCTACGAGTTTATGAAAATTACAAATAAATATTTCAAAATATGAAGACGCTGAATGAATTGTAAATAACTGAATTTTACACTTTATTTTACATTTTATTCGAAATTGCCCGAAAATGAAGTTGAAATTAAAAAATATGAGCTAAGGTTTTTGTGCACCTTTGCAGGGTGCATCCTTTTAGTTATATCAGTTTTGAAAAAAAATAATATTTGCTTTCAAAAAGTGGTACCGAACTGTCAAAATTGTAGTTTTTGTTAATATTACGTCACTTCCGTTGCCGACAGAAAAATTTCACCGTAACAAAAAAAATTACAATTGGGACCATGGTGCATATGAACTTTGTTTTATACAAATCGAACAATAAATAATTTTTCTGGGTACGAAAAACTAAATTAGCCGATGGCGGCTAACGCAAATTACCGAGACAATTTTTTTTCTCATTTCTGCTCAAGTACGATGATATTTTAACCCTGTGTAAAATATCATCAAAAAATATTCATAAATAAAAAAGGTTTTCGTAAAAAAATTATTTTTTTTCGAAATATCGGACATTTTTTCGACTACTTCCGGTTTTACGATCGTTGTTGTGATAGCTTTACGAAGTCCTTTGGATACTTAACTTTCTGTACCAAAAGTGTCAGAAACATCCATTGAGTAGTTTTAGAAAAAAAGATAAATTAAAGAGCGTTTCAAAAAATTTAACGATTTTTCAATTTTTTTCAAAGTTTGAGGCCATTTTTCGACCACTTATATTATTTCAATGCTTTTCATTTTGGATTCCCTATATAGACAACTAACAGGACTTTGAGTAAGAAAAGTTTAAGAAAAATCGTAGGCGTCGTTTTCGAGAAAAGGGCGTCTCAGAATGTTAAAAAATTGGAAAATACTAGATTTTTGGCATACAATAATTTATTTCCTTACCATCGAAATCGTATTATTTAGATACCATATGATGGTCCATTAATAGGGCTATCCAGCGACACTTTAGTTCTTTTGGTCCGCTATTACCTAAGGGAGAAATCAAGTTTTTCGCAAGTGCGACAATGTTTTTACTCTTTTTTTTCATTTTTTGAATACTTCCGGTATGGTTATTATTGTCGGAATAGTTCTAATAGCCGGTTTGGGCACTAAAATAGCCACAGGGCTCTGTAATGATATATTACATTATCTGATCAGATAAAATGCCCCTGAGAAATCCTATGTTCAAAAGTGCCAAAAATGCAAAAAATTTAAAATATCGAAAATTAAATTTTAATAATTACATACATATTATACATCGTTAGAATCGTAATTAGGTCAGCTATCTGAATATACAACCTTTTTTTAAAAATCTCTTAAAATAAAAAAATAGTAGAGCATTTTCCAAAATTTCACGATTTTTCGACTTTTTTCGATTTTCAGTCCCTTTTTTATCCTATTCCAGACATTTCAAAGTCCTATTGGATGGCTTCATGCCAAATACCTCCAAAAGGACTCTCGATAGAAAAAAAATAAAAAAAATTGTAGGTTAAGTTTTCGAGATACAGGCATCCAAAAACGCTCCAAATCAGAAAATACTTGATTTTCAGCGTGCCATATTTTGCTACCTTTTCATAGTATCTGTATGATTTGGGTATCATACGATAGTCCATTCTTCATGCAACCCAACGATACCTTAATCCCTTTAATTCGTTGATATCGGGCGAAGAAATCACGTTTTTCCCAAAACCACCCATTTTTTTCGTTTTTTTGCAAATTTTGCACATTATTTCGACCACTTCCGGTTTAAGGAGTCTTGTCGAAATTGCTTTACCTGTTGATATTGGACTTTAACTTCATGTTCCAGAAGTTTCAGAAACGTCAATTCTGCCATAAAACGAAACCCGAGCTCACAAAATGGGAAGAAAATTCGAAAAAAATCGAAAAATAAAGGGCGATAACTCTGAATGAAACTTATATTACTGGAATCGGATGGACTTCAGGTATCCAAAAATGTAGGTCAAATTTGAAAATTTTGAAAAATGACAAAAATGGTCTCGTAAACAACATGTTTTCAATTTTCGAACGATAAAAGTCATAGACGAATGTTCGAAATTGAAAAATGTGAGATAGCCATTGTCTCAGAAAAGATTCAGGGATTCCAAAAATGTAATTTGTTTGAAAATGGATAACGAATTGACGAAACTATGGCCGATTTTCAATTTTTAGACAACGTGCAAAGTTCGGTCACTTCCGGTATGCGCAGAAATTTCAAAAATATTTTATCAAGTAGCCACCACATGGTTTCCCAATAGAAAATCTAATTCCAGATCGATATCTGTTTTCGATCATGGAGATCTAGGCCCCCGCGGTAAATAATAATAATAATAATAATAATAATAATAATAATAATAATAATTTTAGTAATCTCAATAGGCTTTCAGACGAAAGTCTGAAAGCCTAATAATAATTTTAGTAATCTCAATAGGCTTTCAGACGAAAGTCTGAAAGCCTAATAATAATTTTAGTAATCTCAATAGGCTTTCAGACGAAAGTCTGAAAGCCTAACTAGACCTGCAAGCAGCACTGAACCGGCTTTCAGGAATCATACAGGAAGTTTATTATACCATAGCCGATCCATTGAGCTACCAAACTATACTTTAGGTTGTTTTGCTTTAGTGACACCCTCTATCATATGTAAAAGTAATATTTGCTGGCGAAAAGACCAGTCAAAATTGTAAATTATGGCAAAATTAAGTCACTTCCGGTGCCGAAAGAAATTTTTATAGGTGAAAAATAAGTCGAAAATTCGCAACATACAAAATCCAAACGTTGTTTTATACATTTCGGGCAATAAATAATTAACCTATAACCCATAAACTGAAATTAAGAAGGTAAAAAACTTAAAAGTGACCCTGGGAAAATTGGTTATTATTCGACAAGGGAACATGCTAGAAGCCTTTTCTTGATATCAATATGATGGTATTGATTCACTCTTACTGCCCATTAGAGTCAGGCGTTATAAAGTTAAACGAATAATGAATATAAATCACTTCTAAAAAATGTTTGTTTTGAAGGCTAAAAATACGTTTTTTTGCAAAAATTACATTACTTCCGGTGATATTGAAAATGTTAACTTGGTTCATAGAAGTCATAAATTGCATAAGGTATCAAATGGTAAAAAAATTATAAAAATCGAATAATAATTGACACTTTTATATACCAAAAACCTTGAAAAGTGACTTATAGAAGATCGCCTATTTCTCTGTAAACGTACAAGTTAGAAACCATTTTGTGGTATCTGTATGGTCTTATGGCTTCATTCTATTCGTTGATGAGAATCAAATATCATAATTTTAAAAATATTATAAGGGAGACTGATTTGAATAAAATTTTAGTTTTTTAGGTTAAAAATACAGTTTTTGCCCAAATGACGTCATTTCCGGTCACAGTGAAAATGTAAATTGGCTTGACCTAGTCCAAATTGGCATTAGGCATCAAATGGGAAAAAAATATTGCAAATCGAATAATAATTCACTCTTGCATAGGCAAAATAACGTGAAAAGTGATGCATGCAAAATTGCATATTTCTCGGCAACTGCTCATATTACAAACTAATTTTCGCATACATTCTCTTCGTCTGGATTAGTGCTACGAGTTTATGGAAATTACAAATAAATATTTCAAAATATGAAGACGCTGAATGAATTGTAAATAACTGAATTTTACACTTTATTTTACATTTTATTCGAAATTGCCCGAAAATGGAATTGAAATTTAAAAATATGAGCTAAGGATTTTGTGCACCTTTGCAGGGTGCATCCATTTAGTTATATCAGTTTTGAAAAAAAATAATATTTGCTTTCAAAAAGTGGTACCGAACTGTCAAAATTGTAGTTTTTGTTAATATTACGTCACTTCCGTTGCCGACAGAAAAATTTCACCGTTACAAAAAAAATTACAATTGGGACCACGGAGCATATGAACTTTGTTTTATACAAATCGAACAATAAATAATTTTTCTGGGTACGAAAAACTAAATTAGCCGATGGCGGCTAACACAAATTACCGAGACAATTTTTTTTTCTCATTTCTGCTCAAGTAGGATGATAGTTTAACCCCGTGTAAAATATCATCAAAAAATATTCATAAATAAAAAAGATTTTCGTAAAAAAAATAATTTTTTTCAAAATATCGGACATTTTTTCGACTACTTCCGGTTTTACGATCGTTGTTGTGATAGCTTTACGAAGTTCTTTGGATACTTAACTTTCTGTACCAGAAATGTCAGAAACATCCATTGAGCAATTTTGAAAAAAAAAGATAAACTAAAGAGCGTTTACAAAAATTTAACGATTTTTCAATTTTTTCAAAGTTTGATGCCATTTTTGGACCACCTATATTATTTCAATGCTTTTCATTTTTGATTCACTATATAGACAACCGATAGGACTTTGAGTAAGAAAAGTTTAAGAAAAATCTGCGGCGTCGTTTTCGAGAAAAGGACGTCTCAGAATGTTAAAAAATCGGAAAATACTAGATTTTTGGCACACAATAATTTATTTCCTTACCATCGATATCGTATTATTTAGATACCATATGATGGTCCATTAATAGGGCTATCCAACGACACTTTAGTTCTTTTGGTCCGCTATTACCTAAGGGAGAAATCAAGTTTTTTGCAAGTGCGACATAGTTTTTAACCTTTTTTTACATTTTTTGAATACTTCCGGTAGGGTTATTATTGTCGATATAGTTTTGATAACCGGTTTAGGCACTAAAATAGCCACAGGGCTCTGTAATGATATATTACATTATCTGATCAGATAAAATGCCCCTGAGAAATCCTAGGTTCAAAAGTGCCAAAAATGCAAAAAATTTAAAATATCGAAAATTAAATTTCAATAACTACATACATATTATACATCGATAGAATCGTAATTAGGCCAGCTATCTGAATATACAATTTTTTTTTGAAAATCTCTTAAAATAAAAAAATAGCAGAGCATTTTCCAAAATTTCACGATTTTTCGACTTTTTTCGATTTTCAGTCCGTTATTTCACCTTTTCCAGATATTTCAAAGTCGTAATGGAATGTTTCGTACACAAGACTACTGCAAGGTCTCTCGATAGAGAAAGTTTCATAAAAAACTGTGGAGCAGTTTTCGAGATACAGGCATCTAAAAACGCTCCAAATCAGAAAATACTTGATTTTCAGCGAGCCATATTTTGCTTCCTGCTGATCGTGTCCGTACGAATTGGGTATCATTCAGTGGTCCAATTACCACCCGACCAAATGATACCTTAATTTGTTTAATCCGTTGATATCGGACGGAAAAATCGTGTTTTTACCCAAAACACCAATTTTTCACGTTTTTTTCAAAATATCGCATAGTATTTCGACTACTTCCGGTTTACGGATTGTTGTTGAAATTGCTTTAAACGGTGGTTTGACCATATTACTTCATGTTCCAGGAATTTCAGAAACGTCGATCCGGCCGTAAAACGAAACTTAAGCTCACAAAATGTGAAGAAAATTCGAAAAAAATCGAAAAATAAAGGGCGATGACTCTGAATGAAACTTATATTACTGGAACCGGATTGCCTTCAGGTATCCAAAAATGTAGGTCAAATTTGAAAATTTTGAAAAATAACAAAAAATGTGTCTTAAACAACATATTTTCATTTTTCGAATGCTAGAAGTCAGCGGCGAAGTTTCTAAATTGCAAAATTTTCAACTGCTATCGTCCGAGAAAAGACTCAGGGTTTCCAAAAATGTAATTTGTATGAAAATAGGTACAGAATTGACGAATCTACGGCCGTTTTTTAATTTTTTGGCACCGCACAAAATTCGGCCACTTCCGGTCTGCGCAGAAGTTTCAAATACAGTGGAAGGGATGGCCACTATATGGTTTCCTGATAGAAAATTACGTCCCAGATCTGTATCTGTTACAGACACTGAGAAATAGGCTCCCCCGAAAAATAAAATAATAATAATAAACTAGATCTGCTACTGTCCCATGCAGATATGAAAGCTTTCATATTCATCGTCACGTGTCATTGATTGTATCAAGTAACCTAAATAAAAGGATACGAAGAAAAAATTATTAAAATTGGTCAAAAACTCGCGAAGTTACAAGTCTAAATATAGTATGAAACATTGCACCCAGGCATAACAATAATCTGAAAACTAAAGGGAAATAACTGAAACTTGTATTACTGTAATGAGACGGATGAGAAAATGAAATGAAAATGGCGGGAAAAAAAAATTAAAAATGGCAGGTTGGACAGGCGACCTTACTCCTTGTCACGTACAACCGGGCATTCGAAAACACGCTAGTTTACTCAATGACAGGCGCGCGTGCTTACCATTCAGCCACTCAACCCCCCTTTGAAATCAGACACGTGCAATATGTCATATAGGAAGAATAAGAAGTCGCTCACAACAAAATGGTAAATTAATGAGTTTAGGTCAAAAGGTTGAGCTACTGTTTTAGAGTACTTAATAGTTTTAAAGAGACACGTTAAGGGTTGTTCATAGTTAAATGAAAGTTTAATTTTAAATAAGACCAATAAAATTAGGATTTAATAATGCCAGACTAATATTTCCAATATGTTTGGTTATAAGTAGGAAATCGTGACGACTTCTTAAGCATGTTTTAAACAAAGGATCATGTTTGTTTAAACAAGAATGGCACTCTGCAATAAAAAAAACTGGCCAAAGCAAGATTTCTATGCAGAAATTAAATAATTGCTAGAACCAGAAAAATATTTATCCACTATAATAAATAAGCAACATAGAGAAAATGAAATGAAATTGAATGGGGTTTAACGTCCGACTGTTCTGCTCCTAAAATGGGCTAATGAAGACGGGCATATGCCATAATGTGTGCAATGAGGGAAATTTTACCCGGGCAGCGGCGGTTACGGCCTACGAGGTTGGACAGGCAACCATACTCCTTGTCACGTACAACCAAAAAATCGAAACAACGGCAGTTGACTCAATGACAGACGTTATGATACAGAGCGCACGTGCTAACCATTCAGCCACGCAACCTCCCTAAAATCGGCAAATTGCTGACCTACAGCGAGAAACATTTCAACCGGGCCAAATTTTCTATTGTAACAGTTTAATTTGCACGGTACCTTTAGTTATCAACCGAATATTACAAAACTTTTAAAAATAAGCTCCCCCCTGACCAGCTTAAGCGTTCGCAATAAACGTTTGCCACTTAAAATCGGGAAATTGCTGACTTTAAAGTGAGAAACATTACAACCGGGCGAAATTTTCTGTTTTATGACTTTTACAGTACCTTTGATTACCAACCGATTATTTTCTGTTTTATCACTTTTACAGTACCTTTGATTACCAACCGATTATTACAAAACTTTAAAAATAAAAGAGAAAGAGAGAAATGCGGCCTAATGTCCATTCGACACAAACTAGGTCATTTCGGGACTAACATATGTTTTTTAATTTTATTTAAAAACTCCCCCTGCGCTTACAGGTCTTTAGCCGTTGGGAGGAAACCGAAGAACATGGAGAAAACCCACAAGGTTGGACATCATACTTCATGTCACGTGCAACCTGGAGATCGAAACGACGCCCGTTGACTCAATGACAGACGTTACGATACAGTGCGCACATGCTAACCATTCAGCCATTCAGCCTCCCTGAATTCAGAAAATTGCTGACTTATAGCAAGAAACATTTCAACCGGGCGAAATTTTCTGTTTTAACAGTTTAATGTGCACGGTACTTTAATTACCAACCGATTATTACAAAACTTTTGAAAATAAGCTCCAACTGACCAGCTTAATCGTATGCAATAAACGTTTTCGCCTGAATTGAAAGTTCTGCACGGAGAAAGTTCATCTCGATTTCCCGGCGTGGTTCCCCTTGTCAGTGAGGCAGAACGGAGGGCCTGACAAGCACAGCTGTCTAGTCATTCGGATGGGACGAAAAACCAAGGTCCCGTGTACACATTGGAGTGCACGTAAAATATCCCTAAGCAGTTGGAATTCGATACTGTTGAATAAGCTCTATACGATGACTAAATGTGTAGATTGTAGTCACCCACACTGCATGTTTCGCTTAACAATGAAAGGGTGCCGTTTTCAATGTTCGATCCTTTTGTTCTTCTACTCCTGATATGTTGGACTGTTGATCGATGGTTTCATATAAAAGACTACCAATAAGACTCTTTGTACAAGAAGTTCCCAAAAAATATTATGTTGACTTTACGAGAAAGACCTCTAAACATGCTCCAAATTGTAAAAATACGACTTTTTGGGTTTTCAATCTCTTTTTTTCGGCTATCCCTGATATTTAGAAAAAATAATACAATGATTTCACACAACAGGCTAGCTATTAGACTCTCTATTGACAAAAGTTTCACCGCCCTCCCTTCATTATAACCGAAGTTATCGTGCCCTAAAGAATCAACAAATTAGCTTGTTTATCTCTGCTTACCCTAAGCAGAAAATGCTCATCTTTGAACTCAATCATAACATTGACCTAGTGAACGTCTACACCAAGTTTGAACATTCTAGCTTAATTAGAAGGAGAGTAATTGTGTTCCAAAGTCCCGACCCTTCAAATTGCTTCTATTTTTCATTTTCAATTCAAAATGGTGACCATCACGTGACCGAAATCAAAATTCTATTCGCGACATTTTTTAGGCCTTCCTACAAGGATTCAGAAAATATAACTCCCGAGTCTGTAAGTAAAATAGCAAAAAAGCCTTATTGATTTTTCACTTTTAAATATGGCGGCACTTCCGGTTCGATCGACAAACTCCATATTTTGTGTACAAATCAGTAATTACTTATCTAGTATCCAAAAAAAAATCAGGTCATTCTGACCTATATTTCGATGATTTTTTTGAAAATTTTGATCCTTAATTTCGTCAAGGGGAGATAATTTAGAAAATTTCTAATTATATTTTTGAAGTCACATCGGTAGGATCTACTTAGATACTAAATTTCATGAAAATCGTACAACTATTAAAGAAGTTGTCAAATTGGTCTAATCTTCCGGTTCGAAATCACAGCGACGAATTTTCGAAATTCGAAAATGTGAAACTGCAGATGAAAATGGTTTTTTTAAAGGTATTCAAAGAAAAAAGAATTAGTAAAATCGGTCAAAAAATAACAAAGTTACGACTATGCATTGTCATTTTTTTCGTTCGTAAAATTCGGTGATTTCGGATTCGTAAAACGTTTCGAAAATATATTTAATCAAGGTTCGCACCCCATTTTTGGGGGGGTAGGTCAAAATTTCAGAAAGATCCTATGGATAGATTCTGAGAAATCCGATTTGCAGAAAACACACAAAAAAAAAAATAATAATAATAATAACTTTAACAGAAACAATAAGCTTTCATATGTAATATGAAATCTTAATAATAATAATTTTAGTAATCACAATAGGCTTTCAGACGAAAGTCTGAAAGCCTAACTAGACCTGCAAGCAGCACTGAACCGGCTTTCAGGAATCATACAGGAAGTTTATTATACCATAGCCGACCCATTGAGTTACCAAACTATACTCTAGTTGTTTTGCTTCAGTGACACCCTCTATCATATGTAAAAGTAATATTTGGTGGCGAAAAGACCGTTCAAAATTGTAAATTATGGCAAAATTACGTCACTTCCGGTGCCGAAAGAAATTTTTATAGGTGAAGAATAAGTCGAAAATTCGCAACATACAAAATACAAACTTTGTTTTATACATATCGGGCAATAAATAATTAACCTATAACCCATAAGCTGAAATTAAGAAGGTAAAAAACTTAAAAGTGACCCTGGGAAAATTGGTTATTATTCGACAAGGGAACATGCTAGAAGCCCTTTCTTGATATCAATATGATGGTATTGATCCAATCTTACTGCCCATTAGAGTCAGACGCTATAAAGTTAAACGAATAATAAATATAAATCCCTTCAAAAAAAATGTTTGTTTTGAAGGCTAAAAATACGTTTTTTGCAAAAATTACATTACTTCCGGTGATATTGAAAATGTTAACTTGGTTCATAGAAGTCATAGATGGCATAAGGCAACAAATGGTAAAAAAATTATAAAAATCGAATAATAATTGACACTTTTATAGACCAAAAACCTTGAAAAGTGACTTATAGAAGATCGCCTATTTCTCTGTAACCGTACAAGTTAGAAACCATTTTGTGGTATCTGTATGGTCGTATGGCTTCATTCTATTCTTTGATGGGAATCAAATATCATAATTTTGAAAATATTATAAGGCAGACTCATTTGAATAAAATATTAGTTTTTTAGGTTAAAAATACAGTTTTTGCCCAAATGACGTCATTTCCGTTCACAGTGAAAATGTAAAATTGGCTTAACCAAGTCCAAATTGGCATTTGGCATCAAATGGAAAAAAATATTGCAAATCGAATAATAATTCACTCTTTTATAGGCAAAATAACGTGAAAAGTGATGCATGCAAAATTGCACATTTCTCTGTAACTGCTCATATTACAAACTAATTTTCGAAAACATTCTCTTCATCTGGATTATTGCTACGAGTTTATGAAAATTACAAATCAATATTTCAAAATATGAAGACGCTGAATGAATTGTAAATAACTGAATTTTACACTTTATTTTACATTTTATTCGAAATTGCCCGAAAATGAAATTGAAATTAAAAAATAGGAGCTAAGGATTTTATGCACCTTTGCAGGGTGCATCCTTTTAGTTATATCATTTTTGAAAAAAAATAATATTTGCTTTCAAAAAGTGGTACCGAACTGTCAAAATTGTAGTTTTTGTTAATATTAGGTCACTTCCGTTGCCAACAGAAAAATTTCACCGTAACCAAAAAAATTACAATTGGGACCACGGAGCATATATGAACTTTGTTTTATACAAATCGAACAATAAATAATTTTTCTGGATACGAAAAATTAAATTAGCCGATAGCAGCTAACGCAAATTACCGAGACAATTTTTTTTCTCATTTCTGCTCAAGTACGATGATATTTTAACCCTGTGTAAAATATCATCAAAAAATATTCATAAATAAAAAAGGTTTTCGTAAAAGAAATATTTTTTTTTCAAAATATCGGACATTTTTTCGACTACTTCCGTCTTTACGATCGTTGTTGTGATAGCTTTACGAAGTTCTTTGGATACTTAACTTTCTATACCAGAAGTGTCAGAAACATCCATTGAGTAGTTTTGGAAAAAAAGATAAATTAAAGAGCGTTTACAAAAATTTAACGATTTTTCAACTTTTTTTAAAGTTTGATGCCATTTTTGGACCACCTATATTATTTCAATGCTTTTCATTTTGGATTCACTATATAGACAACCGATAGGAATTTGAGTAAGAAAAGTTTCAGAAAAATCTGCGGCGTCGTTTTCGAGAAAAGGGCGTCTCAGAATGTTAAAAAATCGGAAAATACTAGATTTTTGGCATACAATAATGTATTTCCTTACCATCGAAATCGTATTATTTAGATACCATATGATGGTCCATTAATAGGGCTATCCAACGACACTTTAGTTCTTTTGGTCCGCTATTACCTAAGGGAGCAATCAAGTTTTTCGCAAGTGAGACAATGTTTTTAACCTTTTTTTTTTCATTTTTTGAATACTTTCGGCATGGTTATTATTTTCGGAATTGTTTTATAACCGGTTTGAGCACTAAAATAGCCAGAGGGCTCTGTAATGATATATTACATTATCTGATCAGATAAAATGCCCCTGAGAAATCCTGTGTTCAAAAGTGCCAAAAATGAAAAAAATTTAAAATATCGAAAATTAAATTTCAATAATTACATACATATTATACATCGTTAGAATCGTAATTAGGTCAGCTATCTGAATATACAGCCTTTTTTAAAAAATCTCTTCAAATGAAAAAATAGTAGAGCATTTTCCAAAATTTCACGATTTTTCGACTTTTTTCGATTTTCAGTCCTTTATTTCACCTATTCCAGATATTTCAAAGGCTTATTGGGTGGTTTCATGCAAATTAACTCCGAAAGGACTCTCGATAGAAAAAATTTAAAAAAAAGTTGCGGTTAAGTTTTCGAGATATAGGCGTCCAAAAACGCTCCAAATCAGAAAATACTTGATTTTCAGCGTGCCATATTTTGCTGCCTGGTCATAGTATCCGTATGAATTGGGTATCATACGATAGTACAATCCTAGTACAATCCAATGGTACCCTAATTTCTTTAATCCATTGATATCGGGCGGAGAAATCGCGTTTTTCCCCAAAATATCCATTTTTTGCATTTTTTTCAAAATATTGCACATTATTTCGACCACTTCCGGTTAAAGGATTCTTGTCGAAATTGCTTTATCAGTTGGTATTGGACTATAACTTCATGTTCCGTAAGTTTCAGAAACATCATTTTGGCTGTAAAACGACACCACAGCTCACAAAATGGGAAGAAAATTCGAAAAAAATCGAAAAATAAAGGGCGATAACTCTGAATGAAACTTATATTACTGGAATCGGATTGACGTCAGGTATCCAAAAATATAGGTCAAATTTGCAAATTTTGAAAAATAACAAAAAATGTCTCGTAGGCGACGTGTTTTGAATTTTCGAACGATAGAAGTCAGCGACGAAGTTTCGAAATTGCGAAATGATAGATTGCTATTGTCTTGTAAATGTCTCAGACTTTCTAAAAATGTGATTTGTTTGAATATAGGTAGAGAATTGACGAAACCACGACCGATTTTTTATTTTTTACAAACGTTCAAAATTCGACCACTTCCGGTCTGCGCAGAAGTTCAAAAATTGCTTTATTGAGTAGCCACCACATGGTTTCCCGATAGAAAGATGAACCGCAGATCGGTATCTCTTTTCGATCATAGAGAAATAGGCTCCGGCGGTAAATAATAATAATAAAAAAAAAAATAATAATTTTAGTAATCTCAATAGGCTTTCAGAAGCCTAATAATAATAACTAGACCTGCAAGCAGCACTGAACCGGCTTTCAGGAATCATACAGGAAGTTTATTATACCCTAGCCGATCCATTGAGCTACCAAACTTTAATTGTTTTGCTTCAGTGACACCCTCTATCATATGTAAAAGTAATATTTGCTGGCGAAAAGACCTTTCAAAATTGTAAATTATGGCAAAATAACGTCACTTCCGGTGCCGAAAGAAATTATTATAGGTGAAAAATAAGTCGAAAATTCGCAACATACAAAATACAAACTTTGTTTTATACATATCGGGCAATAAATAATTAACCTATAACCAATAAACTGAAATTAAGAAGGTAAAAAACTTAAAAGTGACACTGGGACAATTGGCTATTTTTCGACAAGGGAACATGCTAGAAGCCTTTTCTTGATATCAATATGATGGTATTGATTCAATCTTACTGCCCATTAGAGTCAGACGTTATAAAGTTAAACGAATAATAAACATAAACCACTTCAAAAAAAATGTTTGTTTTGAAGGCCAAAAATACGTTTTTTGAAAAAATTACATTACTTCCGGTGATATTGAAAATGTTAATTTAGTTCATAGAAGTCATAAATGGCATAAGGCATCAAATGGTAAAAAATTTTATAAAAATCGAATAATAATTGACACTTTTATAGACCAAAAACCTTGAAAAGTGACTTATCGAAGATCGCCTATTTCTCTGTAACCGTACAAGTTAGAAACCATTTTGTGGTATCTGTATGGTCGTATGGCTTCATTCTATTCGTTGATGGGAATCAAATATCATAATTTTAAAATTATTATAAGGCAGACTCATTTGAATAAAATATCTGTTTTTTAGGTTTAAAATACAGTTTTTGCCCAAATGACGTCATTTCCGGTCACAGTGAAATTGTAAAATTGGCTTGACCTAGAACAAATTGACACTAAGCATCAGATGGAAAAATAATATTGCAAATCGAATAATAATTCACTCTTTTATAGGCAAAATAACGCGAAAAGTGACGCATGCAAAATTGCATATTCCTCGGCAACTGCTCATATTACAAACTAATTTTCGCATACAATCTCTTTTTCTGGATTATTGCTACGAGTTTATTAAAATTACAAATAAATATTTCAAAATATGAAGACGCTGAATGAATTGTAAACAACTGAATTTTACACTTTATTTTACATTTTATTCGAAATTGCCCGAAAATGAAATTGAAATTAAAAAATCTGAGCTAAGGATATTGTGCACCTTTGCAGGGTGCATCCGTTTAGTTATATCAGTTTTGAAAAAAAAAAATATTTGCTTTCAAAAAGTAGTACCGAACTGTCAAAATTATAGTTTTTGTTAATATTACGTCACTTCCGTTGCCGACAGAAAAATTTCACCATAACAAAAAAAATTACAATTGGGACCACGGAGCATATGAACTTTGTTTTATACAAATCGAACAATAAATAATTTTTCTGGGTACGAAAAACTAAATTAGCCGTTGGCGGCTAACGAAAATAACCGAGACAATTTTTTTTCCCATTTCTGCTCAAGTAGGATGATATTTTAACCCTGTGTAAAATACCATCAAAAAATATTCATAAATAAAAAAGGTTTTCGTAAAAAAAATATTTTTTATCAAAATATCGGACATTTTTTCGACTACTTCCGGTTTTACGATCGTTGTCGTGATAGCTTTACGAAGTTTTTTGGATACTTAACTTTCTGTACCAGAAGTGTCAGAAACATCCATTGAGTAGTTTTGGAAAAAAAGATAAATTAAAGAGCGTTTACAAAAATTTTACGATTTTTCAATTTTTTTCAAAGTTTGATGTCATTTTTGGACCACCTACATTATTTCAATGCTTTTCATTTTGGATTCACTATATAGACAACCGATAGGACTATGAGTAAGAAAAGTTTCAGAAAAATCGTAGGCGTCATTTTCGAGAAAAGGGCGTCTCAGAATGTTAAAAAATCGGAAAATACCAGATTTTTGGCATACAATAATTTATTTCCTTACCATCGAAATCGTATTATTTAGATACCATATGATGGTCCATTAATAGGGCTATCCAACGACACTTTAGTTCTTTTGGTCCGCTATTACCTAAGTGAGCAATCAAGTTTTTCGCAAGTGCGACAATATTTTTAACCTTTTTTTTCATTTTTTGAATACTCCCGGTATGGTTATTATTGTCGGAATAGTTTTAATAGTCGGTTTGGGCGCTAAAATAGCCACAGGGCTCTGTAATGATATATTACATTATCTGATCAGATAAAATGCCCCTGAGAAATCCTATGTTCAAAAGTGCCAAAAATGCAAAAAATTTAAAATATCGAAAATTAAATTTCAATAATTACATACATATTATACATCGTTAGAATCGTAATTAGGTCAGCTATCTGAATATACAACCTTTTTTTAAAAATCTCTTAAAATAAAAAAATAGTAGAGCATTTTTCAAAATTTCACGATTTTTCGACTTTTTTCGATTTTCAGTCCCTTTTTTATTCTATTCCAGACATTTCAAAGTCTTATTGGTTGGCTTCATGCAAAATACCTCCAAAAGGACTCTCGATAGAAAAAATTAAAAAAAAATTGTAGGTTAAGTTTTCGAGATACAGGCGTCCAAAAATGCTAAAAATCAGAAAATTCGTGATTTTCAGCGTGCCATATTTTGCTTCCTGATCATAGTATCCGTATGAATTGGGTATCATACGATAGTACAATCCTAGTGCAGTCCAATGGTACCCTAATTTCTTTAATCCATTGATATCGGGCGGAGAAATCGCGTTTTTCCCCAAAATATCCATTTTTTGCATTTTTTTCAAAATATTGCCCATTATTTCGACCACTTCCGGTTTAAGGATTCTGGTCGAAATTGATTTATAAGTTGGTACTGGACTATAACTTCATTTTCCAGAAGTTTCAGAAACGTCAATTCTGCCATAAACCGAAACCGGAGCTCACAAAATGGGAAGAAAATTCGAAAAAAATCGAAAAATAAAGGGCGATAACTCTGAATGAAACTTATATTACTGGAATCGGATGGACGTCAGGTATCCAAAAATGTAGGTCAAATTTGAAAATTTTGAAAAATAACAAAAATTGTCTCGTAAACAACATGTTTGCAATTTTCAAACGATAAAAGTCATAGACGAATGTTCGAAATTGAAAAATGTCTCAGAATAGATTGTCTCAGAAAAGATTCAGGGATTCCAAAAATGTAATTTGTTTGAAAATGGATAAAGAATTGACGAAACTATGGCCGATTTTCAATTTTTAGATAACGTACAAATTTCGGTCACTTCCGGTATGCGCAGAAATTTCAAAAATATTTTATCAAGTAGCCACCACATGGTTTCCCAATAGAAAATCTGATTCCAGATCGATATCTGTTTTCGATCATGGAGATCTAGGCCCTCGCGGTAAATAATAATAATAAATAATAACTAGATCTGCTACTGTCCCATGCAGATATGAAAGCTTTCATATTCATGGTCACGTGTCATTGATTGTATCAAGTATCCTAAATAAAAGGATAAGAAGAAAAAATTATCAAAATTGGTCAAAAACTCGCGAAGTTACAAATCTAAATATAGTATGAAACATTGCACCCAGTCATAACAATAATCTGAAATCAGCCGTGGGAGGAAACCGAAGGACACGGAGAAAACCCACGAGGTTGGACACCATACTCCATGTCACGTGCAACCTGGAAATCGAAACGATGCCGGTTGACTCAATGACAGACGTTACGATACAGCGCGCACATGCTAACCATACAGCCATTCAGGCTCCCTAAAATCGATAAATTGCTGACTTATAGCAAGAAACATTTCAACCGGGCATTTCAATCGAAACAACGCCAGTTGACTCAATGACAGACGTTACGATACAGTGCGCAGGTGCTAACCATTTAGCCACGCAACCTCCCTAAATTTGGCAAATTGCTGACCTACAAGGAGAAACATTTCAACCGGGCGGAATTTTCTATTTTAACAGTTTAATTTGCACGGTACCTTTAATTATCAACCGAATATTACAAAACTTTTAAAAATAAGCCCCCCCCCTGACCAGCTTAATTGTTCGCAATAAACGTTTGCCCCCTAAAATGAGCAAATTGGTGACTTTAATGTGAGAAACATTACTACCGGGCGAAATTTTCTGTTTTATCACTTTTACAGTACAGTACAACCGATTATTACAAAACTTTAAAAATAAAAGAGAAAGAGATAAATGCGGCTTAACCTCCATTCGACACAAACTAACATATAGATGGGACGAAAAACCAAGGTCCGGTGTACACATTGGAGTGCACGTAAAATATCCCTAAGCAGTTGGAATTCGATACTGTTGAATAAGCTCTATACGATGACTATGCAAACCATTATTAATCGATGAAGGTGTTAAAATGTACACAATATAAACAGTATTAATCTAAATCAATAACATAAATGATTAAAAATATTTTTTTTAGATAGTTTTAAAATAGAAAACAAATAATTATATCAAATCAAACCTATTCAATTTCAATTAATATGAGGACTGGCTGCAAAGTTCTAAGCCTATGTGTGCAAGACCTATATATTGTTGATGTTTCCTTTTATTTTTCTATATAGTTTCCATCAAAGCTCAATTTTTTCATCAGTTATTTACGGTGATTTTGGATTCGCAAAACGTTTTGAAAATATATTGATTCCAAGGCCACCACCCATTTTTGAAAGGAGGCTAACCAGAAAAGTAAAATAGATCACAAAATCACGAAGTAACACAGCTGTCAAGGTCAATTTTTTCATCAGTTGTTTTCGGTGATTTTGGATTCGCAAAACGTTTTGAAAATATATTGATTCCAAGGCCACCACCCATTTTTGAAAGGAGGCTAACCAGAAATGTATTGATTTCCCAGATTTGAGACAAAATCGCGAAACTGCGATCCATTTGATTATTTTCAAGCTGTTAATCGGAGTTATTCACGCGAAAACAACTTTGTCGGCACGGAAAACATCAAAGGCGAAATTTGAAATTTTGAAATTTGCAAATACCAAAAATTCGACAATGAGCTAGGCTATCCCCAAATGTATTAATTTCAAAGATAAGAAACGAATTCAACAAACTACGGTCTGTTCTGATAATTTACATGCCCGTTAATGTCCATTTTTCACTATTTCTGATATTCAATTCAATATGGTGACTATCCATTGACTTAAATCAAAATTCTACTGCCAACATTTTATAGCCATCCCTTCAAGGATTCAGAAAATATAACCCCCGTGTCTGTATGTAAAATAGCAAAATGGCGTTTGAGGTTTTTACATTTCAAGATGGTGGCACTTCCGGATTGAGCTACAAACTCCATTTTTTGTGTACTAATCAGTGGTCTCGTAGCTAGTACCTAAAAAAAAAATTCAAGATGATTTGACCTATATTTCGTCGATTTTTTTGAAAATTTCGATCCTCAATTTCTCCAAGGGGAGATAATTTAGAAAATTTCCAAAGTATTTTTTCAAGTCGCATCATTAAGGTTTACTTACATATTAAATTTCATGAAAATCGTAAAACTACTAAAGAAGTTGTCGAGTTGGTCTAAACTTCCGGTTCGAAATCACAGCGACGAATTTTCGAAAATCCGAAATTGCAGATTTGAAGTAAATGTCTCAAAGTACTCATAGAAAAAAGAATTAATTAAATAGGTCAAATAGTCACAAAGTTACAGCATTGTAGGTCAAAAGCATTCGTTCGTAAAATTCGGTGATTTTGGATTCGAAAAACGTTTTGAAAATATATTTAATCAAGGTTCGCACCCCATTTTTGGGGGGGTAGGTCAAAGTTTTAGAAAGATCCTATGGTTAGATTCTAAAAAATATCCCTAAGCAGTTGGAATTCGATACTGTTGAATAAGCTGTATACGATGACTAAATGTGTAGATTGTAGTCACCCACACTGCATGTGTCGCTTAACAATGAAAGGATGCCGTTTTCAATGTTCGATCCTTTTGTTCTTCTACTCCTGATATGTTGGATTGTTGATCGATGGTTTTATATGAAAGACTACCAATAAGACTCTTTGTAGAAGAAGTTCCCAAAAAATATTAAGTTGACTTTACGAGAAAGACCTCTAAACATGCTCCAAATTGTAAAAATACGACTTTTTGGATTTTCAATCTCTTTTTTTCGCCTATCCCTGATATTTAAAATAAATGATACAATGATTTCACACAACAGGCTAGCTATTGGACTCTCTATTGACAAAAGTTTCACAGCCCTCCCTTCATTATAACCGAAGTTATCGTGCCCTAAAGAATCAACAAATCAGCATGCCCATCTCTGCTTACCCTTGGCAGAAAATGCTCATCTTTGGACTCAATCATGACATTGTCCTAGTGAACGTCTACACCAAGTTTGAACATTCTAGCTCAATTAGAAGGAGAGTTATTGTGTTTCAAAGTCTCGGCCCTTCAAATTGCTACTACTTTTCATTTTCAATTCAAAATGGTGACCATCACGTGACCGAAATCAAAATTCTGCTCCCTATGATTTTTGGGCCATCCTTCAAGGATTCAGAAAATATAACTCCCGTGTCTGTAAGTAAAATAGCAAAAAAGCCTTAGGGATTTTTCATGTTTCAAGATGGTGGCACTTCCGGTTCGATCGACAAACTCCATATTTTGTGTAGGAATCAGTAATTACTTGTCGAGTATCGAAAATTTTTTTTAGGTCATTCTGACCTATATTTCGACGATTTTTTTGAAAACTTTGATCCTTAATTTCACCAAGGGGAGATAATTTAGAAAATTTCTAATTATATTTTTGAAGTCACATCGGTAAGATCTACTTGTATACTAAATTTCATGAAAATCGTACAACTATTAAAGAAGTTGTCAAATTGGTCTAAACTTCCGGTTCGAAATCACAGCGACGAATTTTCGAAATACGAAAATGTGAAACTGCAGATGAAAACGATTTTTTTCAAGGTATTCAAAGAAAAAAGAATTAGTAAAATCGGTCAAAAAATAACAAAGATACGACTATGCATTGTCAGTTTTTTCGTTCGTAAAATTCGGTGATTTCGGATTCGTAAAACGTTTTGAAAATACATTTAATCAAGGTTCGCACCCCATTTTTGGGGGGGTAGGTCAAAATTTCAGAAAGATCCTATGGATAGATTCTGAGAAATCCGATTTGCAGAAAACACACACAAAAAAAAATAATAATAATAATAACTTTAACAGAAACAATAAGCTTTCATATGTAATACATATGAAAGCTTAACTAGATCTGCTAAGCAGATATTAAAGCTTTCATATTCACGGTCAGTTTCTGTCGCATCTCAAGAGTTATATAAAGAATCTTAAAAAGGAAAAAGAATTAATGAAATCCGCCAAAAACTCACCGAGTTATAACGAGAAACAATTCAACCGGTTCAAATTCTACCTTAATTAGAAACAGAGGTGTTATGTTCCAATGTGATCTGTCAAATTGCTTATTGCTCCTAAATCTACGCAGAAATTCTCAACATCAAACTTAGTCAAGGTAATGACATAATGAATCTATATTTGGAATTTTGTCACTCTCACTTCATTATAACCAAAGTTATCGTGCCCCAAAGAATCAACCAATCAGATTGCTTATCTCTGCTTACTGTAAGCAGACAATGCTCATCTTCGCACTCCTTTATGGCACTGACCTAATGAACGCCTTCACCAAGATTGAACATTCTGCCCCAATTAGAAGGAGAGTTATTTTGTTTCAAATTCTCGACCAATCAAATTGCTCATCGCTCTGCTTATCCAGGGCAGACAATGCTCATTGTCGAACGTATTCAAGATATTGATGTAATGAAACTATACACCAAGTTTCATCACTCTGACTGAAGTGAAAGTGTCCAAAATCATCAACCAATCTAATTGCTTATCTCTGCTTACCCTAAGCATAATATGCTCATCTACGAACTCTGCGTTTTTAATGTATGGGGATCATGGTGGCTCAGTGATAAGAGACACTGATTAACTAACCAGTAGGTCTTGGGCTCTCTCCCGGGGTTTGACCAGAAAGTCAATTGTACAGGCTTAACTGCCCTTGTTAGCTGTACAGGACAGTAGGTCTGCCCGGTCTGACAGGGAATAGTGTCTAATTGTCAGGATGAGACGAAAAGCAATGTTCAGTGTGCACATTGGCGTGCACGTAAAAGATTCCTTGATAGAGTATATCGTGATACAGATGTCCGGGCAAAATCTACCTGTTTGTCTTCAATGGTCCAGTCGGTGTATAAAGTAGGACTTTTGCCCTACTCCGTATAAGATTTCAAATCTTTGAAGTTTTAAGATAAGCATACCCGGTCCCTGAAATCCTAAATGGGACTTGCTTTTTCGCCCTCTGTTCTGTACAGACTGGCCTAATACAGTAAAACATTGTAACAATCTACAGAGAGTAAATTTAACTTGTTGACTAAATAATCTTCAATACTTCTAATTAGCGGTATGTAGTGACAAGGATCGTGACCCAGATGGGATATACTTGAACTTTCTAGACAAGAAACCTGATATCTAATTTGGTATAGCACTAATAAGTTTCATTACATACTAAATTTTTATATGATTGCTTATCGCACTTGGCATGCATACCCATAGGTCCATCTTTAAATTTAAAACTGGTAGAAATTACCGAGGGTTGAACATGGTATTGCATCGTCACTGTTGTATTATTGCTTATCGCCCTTGACATTGTATTAAAGGCAGTTTTATATTCATAGGGCCAGAACGGTAAATTATAAAAAGTGTAAATTATTACCCAGAGTTGAACATTACTTGTGATTTTGCCTGGTAACGCCAAAACTCGATCATGTACTAAATAATGGCGGCACAGTAAAATTTCTTGATTGTCAAGTTTTTGGTTATAAATAAACCCTCGCGATTTTTTTTTAGTATGGAATCAAATCTACGGCTGTTTTTTTTTTTCTTTTTCAGGCTTTCGTCGCTTTCGCTGTCTGTTTGACAGTAGCTGCTTCCCAATACATCGATGCTAAAATCTGACACGGTTTTGGACATGGTGTTGGTGTCTTTGCAAACGGAATTGGTAAAGGATATGGAAGAGGACATGCCGGTGTTGGACATGGTCTTGTTGGTGTAGGAGCTATTGGCAACGGACTCAACCATGGTATTGGACATGGTATCCAAGGAAACCGACTCAGACACGGAATAGTAGCTGTTGGCAAAGTCGGTGTTATTGGTAACGGAATTGGTCATGGTATTGTTGGTAACGGTATCGGTAACGGTATTGGACACGGTATTGTTAGAAACGGAATTGGTCATGGTATCGTTGGTAACGGTATCGGACATGGTATCATTGGAAACGGAAACGGAATCGGACACGGACTTATTGGACATGGAGAGATTGGTAACGGCATTGGGCATGGCATCGTTGGTAACGGTATCGGACACGGTATTGTTGGAAACGGAATTGGTCATGGTATCGTTGGTAACGGTATCGGACATGGTATCATTGGAAACGGAATCGGACACGGACTTATTGGACATGGAAAGATTGGTAACGGCATTGGGCATGACATCGTTGGTAACGGTATCGGACACGGTATTGTTGGACACGGAATTGGTCGTGGTATCGTTGGTAACGATACAACAACGGACTATACAAGTACAACCAATACAATAATAAAGGATACAATAGTTACAACGGCCCCTACAATTACAACAACGGTTACAACAATGGCCACAATAACAACGAATATGGGAAGGGATATAACAACTACAATAACAACGGATACGGTAACGGATACAACAACTACAACCGTTATCCTTCTTACAATAACTATCAAGGTTGCGGTTACAACAAATATTAAGACAATACGGCTATTTGATAGCATAATATTACCATAGCTTTAATACTTATAAATACTAGTATATAGTTTCTATTGTTCATGCATAATGTATATACGTAAATCAGGGAGTTAAGATATATATAAATAAAATAATATACATATAAACTCTTGTTATTTATCCGTTTATAGCTTACTACTAGTCCGGTCTATAGCTTGATAACCTCAATGTGCATATATACATCCTGTCTTCATTACGTTTGGTCAAAGGTCACGAGATGTAAATAGGGATATCGCTAATCCTAATCCTAACCCAAGACCTAACCTTAGCGCTTACCCTAACCCTAACCTACAATCTCGCCTGTCCAATCTCATGGGTTTATCCCGGGACCTGCGGTTTCCTCCCACTGTTAATATGCGCAAGCAGATTATTGAAATAAAATTAAACCATATGTTAGTCCCAAAATGACCTAGTTTTCGTCGAGTGGGACGTTAAACCCCATTTCTCTCTCTCTCTCTCTCTCTCTCTCTCTCTCCGTGTCATGGTTATTCAGTGCATATAACTGTAATTTCGACAATTACTTCACGCAAACCTTAAAGTAATGTACGATTATTCCACCCTCGCATATTGTTTAGGGATTTTCCCACAAACAGGTCTCATCTTACCGCTCCTATGGAAGACAGCGAATAGAATGTAGCATACCTGGAATGCCGAATGATTCTTGAAGAAACGAGTGAGTTACCATTACTGGAAAAAACGGTATTATGTCAATAGTACTGTTAGTTCAAAAGCGTTTTATAGCTGAGGCGCTGGAGGCGCCAGCCTCCCCGCGAAAAAAATCAAAGCAGTTGAAAAAATAAAACGGGAGAAAAATGCTAAAACCGATGCGAAAAATGAAAATGTGCCCTAGTTAGGGAGGGCTCTAAAGACAGACAAAAGGGTCCGACGAATGACAAAAGGGTCCCTAATGCCAAGGGAAAGGGCCTCCGAGTCCAACTCAATCGTTTTCTATACACTGTTACTGTCGAATCCACTACTGAATGAGAATGCAGCCATTGCATTGGGGTGACAATCATCAATCAAGAACCTCCCCTCGCGACAGAGGGCCCTCAAAATAGTACAGCCTCCGCCATGATAAACCTTAAAACGCCCCTATGCTAGTTCTGTAACTGAAAGTCAAAATGGTGAAAGATGTTATTTGGTCAACATTTATCTACATTTACACAGACATTTTCAGATGAGGCGTGTAATAAAGTGGCTTAAATATATGAAAATCTTGAAAGAACTGATCGCAACCTATACCCTGCATTTGTTAGGTGTGTGGTTGCGAATGGGATATAGCGTCTTGTGACACCACCCCCACCCCATCACACACACATATACCACCCCGATTCTTCAATCCAAACTGATTAGAACCTGAATCACAATCGATCTAGTAGCAATCATACACAGTCGATATCAAAAATTGATTTCCAATCTCAAAGACGGCTTATCTCCCCTGAAACTGTTGAGTAATACGCGATTCCCAATTCACACAACTTTCATAGATTTAAGGAAATGGAATGAACTGAACAGAAATGGTTTTAACGACCTATCTTTTTGCGCCGACTGAATTAACTAAAGTTTGATCGGACAGCGTCGTTACGGTCTTTTCTTTCGAATTCCAACTGTTAAGTAGTCTTTTACGGGCATGTAGACATTGTTCCTAGCCGGGCCATTTAGGTTTCAAATTTCACAGTGTATTGATAGCCTTCTGGTTTCTGCTATGATTCGTTCATTGTTTCGCTGTTTTTTCTACTATGAACTCGTCTACTATTAATTCGTTCATTGTTCCACTCTTATTTCGGCTATGATTTCGTTGAACGTTTCATTGTTATTTCTGCTACGAATTCGTTAATTATTTCATCGTTATTTCTGCTACGAATTCGTTAATTGTTGAAGTGTTATTACTGCTATAAATTCGTTGATCGTTTCATTGCTATTTATGGGAATCACGGTGGCTAAGTGGGCAAGGCGCTGGCTCGTTAGAATGGAGGTCGGGTGTTCGATCCTTGCATTGGCCGAGAAAGCTCATCTCGATTTTCCGGCGTGGTTTCCTCTTGTCAGTGATGCAGAAGGAGGGCCTGATAAGGACAGCTGCCTAGTCGTTCGGATGGGACGAAAAACCGAGGTCCCGTGTAGACATTGGAGTGCACGTAAAAGATCCCTTGCCCGGGCAAAAATTCCCTCATAGCACACTGTGTGGCGTATGGCCGTCTTCCATTAGTCCAGGTCAGGTGCAGAAAAGTAGGACGTAAAACCCCATTTCATTTCTGCTATGAATTCGTTAAGTTTTGCACTGTTATTTCTGCTATGAGTTCGTTGATCGTTTCACTGTTATTTCTGCTGTGAACTCGATCAAGTTTGAACATTCTAGCTGACCTACAGCGAGAAACATTTCAACCGGGCCAAATTTTCTATTTTAACAGTTTAATTTGCACGGTACCTTTAGTTATCAACCGAATATTACAAAACTTTTAAAAATACGCTCCCCCTGAACAGCTTAATCGTTCGCAATAAACGGGGTTGGACATCATATTCCATGTCACGTGCAACCTGGCGATCGAAACGACGCCCGTTGACTCAATGACAGACGTTACGATACAGCGCGCACATGCTAACCATTCAGCCATTCAGCCTCCCTGAATTCGGAAAATTGCTGACTTATAGCAAGAAACATTTGAACCGGGCGAAATTTTCTGTTTTAACAGTTTAATGTGCATGGTACTTTAATTACCAACCGATTATTACAAAACTTTTGAAAATAAGCTCCAACTGACCAGCGTAATCGTATGCAATAAAAGTTTGGCTTGAATTGAAAGTTCTGCACGGAGAAAGTTCATCTCGATTTCCCGGCGTGGTTCCCCCTTGTCAGTGAGGCAGAACGGCTGTCTAGTTCGGATGGGACGAAAACCACGGTCCCGTGTACACATTGGAGTGCACGTAAAATATCCCTAAGCAGTTGGAATTCGATACTGTTGACTAAGCTCTATACGATGACTAAATGTGTAGATTGTAGTCACCCACACTGCATGTTTCGCTTAACAATGAAAGGGTGCCGTTTTCAATGTTCGATCCTTTTGTTCTTCTACTCCTGATATGTTGGACTGTTGATCGATGGTTTCATATAAAAGACTACCAATAAGACTCTTTGTAGAAGAAGTTCCCAACAAATATTATGTTGACTTTACGAGAAAGACCTCTAAACATACTCCAAGTTGTAAAAATACGACTTTTTGGATTTTCAATCTCCTTTTTTCGGCTATCCCTGATATTTAAAAAAAATGATACAATGATTTCACACAACAGGCTAGCTATTAGACTCTCTATTGACAAAAGTTTCACCGCCCTCTCTTCATTATAACCGAAGTTATCGTGCCCTAAAGAATCAACAAATCAATATGCTTATCTCTGCTTACCCTAAGCAGAAAATGCTCATCTTTGAACTTCATCATAACATTGACCTAGTGAACGTCTACACCAAGTTTGAACATTCTAGCTTAATTAGAAGGAGAGTTATTGTGCTCAAAAGTCTCGGCCCTTCAAATTGCTTCTATTTTTGATTTTCAATTCAAAATGGTGACTCCCGGTTGACCTAAATCAAAATTCTGTTCGCGACATTTTTTAGGCCTTCCTACAAGGATTTAGAAAATATAACCCCCGAGTCTGTAAGTAAAATAGCAAAAAAGCCTTATTGATTTTTCACGTTTCAAGATGGTGGCACTTCCGGTTCGATCGACAAACTCCATATTTTGTGTACGAATCAGTAATTCCTTGTCTAGTATCGAAAAAAAAAATTAGGTCATTCTGACCTATATTTCGACGATTTTTTTGAAAACTTTGATCCTTAATTTCACCAAGGGGAGATAATTTAGAACATTTATAATTATATTTTTGAAGTCACATCGGTAACATCTACTTATACACTAAATTGAATGAAAATCGTACAACTATTAAAGAAGTTGACAAATTGGTCTAAACTTCCGGTTCGAAATCACAGCGACGAATTTTCGAAATTCGAAAATGCGAAACTGCTGATGAAAATAATTTTTTTCAAGGTATTCAAAGAAAAAAGAATTAGTAAAATCGGTCAAAAAATAACAAAGTTACGACTATGCATTGTCAGTTTTTTCGTTCGTAAAATTCGGTGATTTCGGATTCGTAAAACGTTTTGAAAATATATTTAATCAACAGCCACCACCCATTTTTGGGGGGATAGGTAAAAGTTTCAGAACGATCCTATCGTTAGATTCTGAGAAATCCGATTTGTGGACAAAACACAAAAAAAAAAATAACAATAATAATCTTAACAGAAACAATAAGCTTTCATATGTAATATGAAAGCTTAATAATAATAATTTTAGTAATCTCAATAGGCTTTCATACGAAAGTCTGAAAGCCTAATAATTTTAGTAATCTCAATAGGCTTTCAGACGAAAGTCTGAAAGCCTAACTAGACCTGCAAGCAGCACTGAACCGGCTTTCAGGAATCATACAGGAAGTTTATCATACCATAGCCGATCCATTGAGCTACCGAAGTATACTTTAGATGTTTTGCTACAGTGAAACCTTAAATCATATATAAAAGTAATAATGTGCTGGCGAAAAGACGGGCCAAAATTGTAAATTATCGCAAAATTACGTCACTTCCGGTGCAAAAGAAATTTTTATAGGGGAAAAATAAGTCGAAAATTCGTAACATACAAAATACAAACTTTGTTTTATACGTATCGGGCAATAAATAACTAACCTGTAACCCATCAACTGAAATTAAGAAGGTAAAAAAATTAAAAGTGACCCTGGGAAAATTGGCTATTATTCGACAAGGGAACATGCTAGAAGTCTTTTCTTGATATCGATATGATGGTATTGATTCAATCTTACTGCCCATTAGAGTCAGACGTTATAAAGTTAATTGAATAATAAATATAAATCCCTTCAAAAAAATGTTTTGTTTTGAAGGCTAAAAATACGTTTTTTGCAAAAATTACATTACTTCCGGTGATATTGAAAATGTTAACTTAGTTCATTGAAGTCATAAATGGCATAAGGCATCAAATGGTAAAAATATTATAAAAATCGAATAATAATTGACACTTTTATAGACCAAAAACCTTGAAAAGTGACTTATAGAAGATCGCCTATTTCTCTGTAACCGTACAAGTTAGAAACCATTTTGTGGCATCTGTATGGTCGTATGGCTTGATTCTATTCGTTGATGGGAATCAAATATCATAATTCTAAAAATATTATAAGGCAGACTCATTTGAATAAAATATTTGTTTTTTAGGTTAAAAATACAGTTTTTGACCAAATGACGTCATTCCGGTCACAGTGAAAATGTATAATTGGCTTGACCTAGTCCAAATTGGCATTAGGCATTAAATGGAAAAAAATATTGCAGATCGAATAATAATTCACTCTTTTATAGGCAAAATAACGTGAAAAGTGATGCATGCAAAATTGCATATTTCTCGGCAACTGCTCATATTACAAACTAATTTTCGCATACATTCTCTTCGTCTGGATTAATGCTACGAGATTATGAAAATAACAAATAAATATTTCAAAATATGAAGACGCTGAAAGAATTGTAAACAACTGAATTTTACACTTTATTTTACATTTTATTCGAAATTGCCTGAAAATGAAATTGAAATTAAAAAATCTGAGCTAAGGATTTTGTGCACCTTTTCAAGGTGCATCCTTTTAGTTATATCAGTTTTGAAAAAAAATAATATTTGCTTTCAAAAAGTGGTACCGAACTGTCAAAATTGTAGTTTTTGTTAATATTACGTCACTTCCGTTGCCGTCAGAAAAATTTCACCGTAACAAAAAAAATTACCATTGGGACCACGGAGCATATGAACTTTGTTTTATACAAATCAAACAATAAATAATTTTTCTGGGTACGAAAAACTATATTAGCCGATGGCGGCTAACGCAAATTACCGAGACAATTTTTTTTTCTCATTTTTGCTCAAGTAGGATGATATTTTAACCCTGTGTCAAATACCATCAAAAAATATTCATAAATAAAAAAGGTTTTCGTAAAGAGATAAATCATTTTCAAAATATCGGACATGTTTTCGACTACTTCCGGTTTAACGATCGTTGTCGTGATAGCTTTATTAACTTCTTTGGATACTTAACTTTCTGTACCAGAAGTGTCAGAAACATCCATTAAGTAGTTTGGGAAAAAAAGATAAATTAAAGAGCGTTTACAAAAATTTAACGATTTTTCAATTTATTTCAAAGTTTGATGCCATTTTTGGACCACCTATTTTATTTCAATGGTTTTCATTTTGGATTCACTATATAGACAACCGATAGGACTTTGAGTAAGAAAAGTTTAAGAAAAATCGTAGGCGTCGTTTTCGAGAAAAGGGCGTCTCAGAATGTTAAAAAATCGGAAAATACTAGATTTTTGGCATGCAATAATTTATTTCCTTACCATGGAAATCATATTATTGAGATACCATATGATGGTCCATTAATAGTTCTATCCAGCGACACATTAGTTCTTTTGGTCCGCTATTACCTAAGGGAGAAATCATGTTTTTCGCAAGTGCGACAATATTTTTAACTTTTTTTTTTATTTTTTGAATACTTCCGGTATGGTTATTATTTTCGGAATAGTTTTAATAGCCAGTTTGGGCACTAAAATAGCCACAGGGCTCTGTAATGATATATTACATTATCTGATCAGATAAAATGCCCCTGAGAAATCCTACGTTCAAAAGTGCCAAAAATGCAAAAAATTTAAAATATCGAAAATTATATTTCAATAATTACATACATATTATACACCGTTAGAATCGTAATTAGGTCAGCTATCTGAATATACAACCTTTTTTAAAAAATCTCTTAAAATAAAAAAATAGTAGAGCATTTTCCAAAATTTCACGATTTTTCGACTTTTTTCGATTTTCAGTCCCTTTTTTATCCTATTCCAGACATTTCAAAGGCTTATTGGATGGCTTCATGCAAAAGACTTCCAAAAGGACTCTCGATAGAAAAAATTAAAAAAAAATTGTAGGTTAAGTTTTCGAGATACAGGCGTCCAAAAACGCTCGAAATCAGAAAATACTTGATTTTCAGCGTGTCATATTTTGCTGCCTGATCATAGAATCCGTATGAATTGGGTATCATACGATAGTACAATCCTAGTGCAGTCCAATGGTACCCTAATTTCTTTAATCCATTGATATCGGGCGGAGAAATCGCGTTTTTCCCCAAAATATCCATTTTTTGCATTTTTTTCAAAATATTGCCCATTATTTCGACCACTTCCGGTTTAAGGATTCTTGTCGAAATTGCTTTATAAGTTGGTATTGGACTATAACTTCATGTTCCAGAAGTTTCAGAAACGTCAATTCTGCCATAAACCGAAACCCGAGCTCACAAAATGGGAAGAAAATTCGAAAAAATTCGAAAAATAAAGGGCGATAACTCTGAATGAAACTTATATTACTTGAATCGGATGGACTTCAGGTATCCAAAAATGTAGGTCAAATTTGAAAATTTTGAAAAATAACAAAAATTGTCTCGTAAACAACATCTTTTCAATCTTCAAACGATAAAAGTCATAGACGAATGTTCGAAATTGAAAAATGTGAGATAGCCATTGTCTCAGAAAAGATTCAGGGATTCCAAAAATGTAATTTGTTTGAAAATGGATAAAGAATTGGCGAAAGTATGGCCAATTTTCAATTTTTAGACAACGTACAAAGTTCGGTCACTTCCGGTATGCGCAGAAATTTCGAAAATATTTTATCAAGTAGCCACCACATGGTTTCCCAATAGAAAATCTAATTCCAGATCGATATCTGTTTCGATCATAGAGATCTAGGCCCTCGCGGTAAATAATAATAATAACTAGATCTGCTACTGTCGCATGCAGATATGAAAGCTTTCATATTCATCGTCACGTGTCATCGATTATATCAAGTATCTCAAATAAAAGGATAAGAATAACAAACTATCAAAATTGGTCAAAAACTCGCGAAGTTACAAGTCTAAATATAGTATGAAACATTGAGTAATCTGAAAACTAAAGGGAAATAACTGATACTTGTGTTGCTGTAATCGGGATGACTTCCGATTTCAAAACTTTCAGAAAAATGAAATGAAAATGGTAAGAAAACATCGAAAAATTAAATGAGATAACTTTGAACAAAACTAATACTTTTTGAATCAGGTTGAACTCAACTGTTTGAATATGTACGTTAAATATGTAGATTTGGAAAATTATAAAGACATAATATCAAAATCGGTCAAAAACTCACAAAGTTACAAATTTAAATGTAGTGAGAAACATTGCACCGGGGCAAAAAAATAATCTTTAAACTAAAGGGAAATAACTGAAACTTGTATAGCTGTAATCGGGCTTCCAAGATATGTTATATAATTATGGTTTCCAATATGTTTGGTTATAAGTAGGAAATCGTGACGACTTCTTAAGCATGTTTTAAACAAAGGGTCATAGACTGCAATATACAAGAATGGCACTCTGCAATAAAAAAAAAAATGGCCAGAGATTTCTATGCAGAAATTAAAAGATAGGCTGGCACTGCCAGGCAGGATACGCCCACATTTTCGAGAGATGGATAGAGAACAAACAATACGGAAAGTGATTTTTCCTACATCATTAAGTCCTGTATTTCATACTGTATTGGGAGCAGCCATTTTGTTGGTCAGTTCCAGTCTGATATTCATGAAATTCGAAGTCGACAATGATTATGGTGTGACGGTACACAACCTAGAAATGTGACTTTTCGTCAAAATCGGATAAGAATTGTGACCTGTACAGAGTCAACAACCATGATATACCATATCTTTACACTATTCGCGTACAAACGGCGACCATTTCTTCCGGCAATTTTGGTACCATTTTCACGAAATTCGAATAATTCAGGAAGTTACGATCCGATATGCGCAAATACCGAAAGGAACCAAGATCTTTGGGTTATAACCATGCATTTCAAGTTTCATCAAAATCGAATTAAAATTGTGACCTTTACAGGGTCCACAACCTTGATATACCATTTTTTAACAGTATTCACGTACAAACGGTGGCCATTTTGTATGGCAATTTTGGTCTGATTTTCCCGAAATTCGAACTCAACCTTCCTTACGGTGTAACGGTAATATAATCAAACGTTTTTTTAAATCGGATAATAATTGTGACCTCCAAGCTAAAAAAAAGGCGATTTTGCGTATAATCAGGGGCCATAATTCAGGAAGTTACGATCCGATATGCGCAAATATCGAAAAGAAGCAAGATCTTTGGGTTATAACCTTGAATTTCAAGTTTCAACACAATCGAATCAAAATTGTGACCTCCACAGGGTCCACAACCTTGATATACCATTTTTTAACAGTATTCGCGTACAAACGGCGGCCATTTTGTATGGCAATTTTCGTCCGATTTTCCCGAAATTCGAACTCAACCTTCCTTAGGGTGTAACGGTGATATAATCAAACGTTTTTTTAAATCGAATAATAATTGTGACCTCCAAGCTAAAAAAAAGGCGATTTTGCGTATAATCAGGGGCCATAATTCAGGAAGTTACGATCCGATATGCGCAAATATCGAAAGGAAGCAAGATCTTTGGGTTATAACCATGAATTTCAAGTTTCATCAAAATCGAATCAAAATTGTGACCTCCACAGGGTCCATAACCTTGATATACCATTTTTTAACAGTATTCGCGTACTAACGGCGGCCATTTTGTATGGCAATTTTCGTCCGATTTTCCCGAAATTCGAACTCAACCTTCCTTATGGTGTAACGGTGATATAATCAAACGGTTTTTTAAATCGAATAATAATTGTGACCTCCAGAGGGACCACAAGCTAAAAAGGGTGATTTTTCGGACAATCAGGGGCCATAATTCAGGAAATTACATTCCGATAGCCGCAAATATCGAAAGGAACCAAGATCTTTGGGTTACAAACATGCATGTCAAGTTTCGTCAAAATCGGTTCAAAATTGTGACCTCTATAGGGTCCACAAGCTAAAAACGTGATTTTTCGTACAATCAGGGGCCATAATCCATGAAGTTTTGATCCGATACATGCCAATATCGAAAGGAACCGAGATCTTTTGGGGATAAACCTATATTTCAAGTTTCGTCAAAATCGGATAAGAATTGTGACCTGTAGAGAGTCCACAATCAAATTGTGGACGGACGGACGTCCAGACGGACAGGGGCGACGACATAATACGTCCACATGAAAATGTGGGCGTATAATAATTGCTAGAACCAGAAAAATATTTATCCACTATAATAAATAAGCAACATAGAGAAAATGAAATGAAATTGAATGGGGTTTAACGTCCTACTGTTCTGCTCCTACAATGGGCTAATGAAGACGGGCATACGCCATAAAGTGTGCAATGAGGGAAATTTTACCCGGGCAGCGGCGTTACGGCCTACGAGGTTGGTAAGGCGACCATACTCCTTGTCACGTACAACCAAGAAATCGAAACAAGGCCAGTTGACTCAATGACAGACGTTATGATACAGAGCGCATGTGCTAACCATTCAGCCACGCAACCTCCCTAAAATCGGCAAATTGCTGACCTACAGCGAGAAACATTTCAACCGGGCCAAATTTTCTATTTTAACAGTTTAATTTGCACGGTACCTTTAGTTATCAACCGAATATTACAAAACTTTTAAAAATAAGCTCCCCCTGACCAGCTTAATCGTTCGCAATAAACGTTTGCCCCTTAAAATCGACAAATTGCTGAATTTAAAGTGAGAAACATTACAACCGGGCCAAATTTTCTGTTTTATCACTTTAACAGTACCTTTGATTACCAACCGATTATTACAAAACTTTAAAAAGAGAAAGAGAGAAATGCGGCCTAACGTCCATTCGACACAAACTAGGTCATTTCGGGACTAACATATATTTTTTAATTTTATTTAAAAACTCCCCTTGCACGTACTGGTCTTTAGCCGTTGGGAGGAAACCGAAGAACACGGAGAAAATCCACGAGGTTGGACATCATACACCATGTCACGTGCAACCTGGAGATCCAAACGACGCCCGTTGACTCAATGACAAAGGTTACGATACAGCGAGCACATGCTAACCATTCAGCCATCCAGCCTCTCTGAATTCGGAAAATTGCTGACTTATAGCAAGAAACATTTCAACCGGGCGAAATTTTCTGTTTTAACAGTTTAATGTGCACGGTACTTTAATTACCAACCGATTATTACAAAACTTTTGAAAATAAGCTCCAACTGACCAGCTTAATCGTATGCAATAAACGTTTTGCCTGAATTGAAAGTTCTGCACAGAGAAAGTTCATCTCGATTTCCCGGCGTGGTTCCCTTGTCAGTAAGGCAGAACGGAGGGCCTGACAAGCACAGCTGTCTAGTCCTTCGGATGGGACGAAAAACTAAGGTCCCGTGTACACATTGGAGTGCATGTAAAATATCCCTAAGCAGTTGGAATTCGATACTGTTGAATAAGCTCTATACGATGACTAAATGCGTAGATTGTAGTCACCCACACTTCATGTTTCGCTCAACAATGAAAGGATGCCGTTTTCAATGTTCGATCCTTTTGTTCTTCTACTCCTGATATGTTGGACTGTTGATCGATGGTTTCATATAAAAGACTACCAATAAGACTCTTTGTAGAAGAAGTTCCCAAAAAATAGTATGTTGACTTTACGAGAAAGACCTCTGAACATGCTCCAAATTGTAAAAATACGACTTTTTGGATTTTCAATCTCTTTTTTTCGGCTATCCCTGATATTTAAAAAAAATGATACAATCATTTCACACAACAGGCTACCCATTAGACTCTCTATTGACAAAAGTTTCACCGCCCTCCCTTCATTATAACCGAAGTTATCGTGCCCTAAAGAATCAACAAATCAGCATGCTTATCTCTGCTCACCCTAAGCAGAAAATGCTCAACTTTGAACTCAATCATAACATTGACCTAGTGAACGTCTACACCAAGTTTGAACATTCTAGCTTAATTAGAAGGAGAGTTATTGTGTTCCGAAGTCCGGGCCTTTCAAATTGCTTCTATTTTTCATTTTCAATTCAAAATTGTGACCATCACATGACCGAAATCAAAATTCTGATCCGATAGATTTTTAGGCATTCCTTCAAGGATTCCGAAAATATAACTCCCGTGTCTGTAAGTAAAATAGCAAAAAAGCCTTTTTGATTTTTCACGTTTAAAGATGGTGGCACTTCCGGTTCGATCGACAAACTCCATATTTTGTGTACGAATCAGCAATTCCTTGTTTAGTATCGAAAAAAAAAATTAGGTCATTCTGACCTATATTTCGACGATTTTTTTGAAAACTTTGATCCTTAATTTCACCAAGGGGAGATAATTTAGAAAATTTCTAATTATATTTTTGAAGTCACATCGGTAAGATCTACTTGTATACTAAATTTCATGAAAATCGTACAACTATTAAAGAAGTTGTCAAATTGGTCTAAACTTCCGGTTCGAAATCACAGCGACGAATTTTCGAAATTCGAAAATGTGAAACTGCAGATGAAAATTTAGAAAATTTCTAATTATATTTTTGAAGTCACGTCGGTAAGATCTACTTAGATACTAAATTTCATGAAAATCGTACAACTATTAAAGAAGTTGTCAAATTGGTCTAAACTTCCGGTTCGAAATCACAGCGACGAATTTTCGAAATTCGAAAATGTGAAACTGCAGATGAAAATGATTTTTTTCAAGGTATTCAAAGAAAAAAGAATTAGTAAAATCGGTCAAAAAATAACAAAGTTACGACTATGCATTGTCAATTTTTTCGTTCGTAAAATTCGGTGATTTCGGATTCGTAAAACGTTTTGAAAATATATTTAAACAACGTTCGCACCCCATTTTTGGGGGGGTAGGTCAAAGTTTTAGAAAGATCCCATGGTTAGATTCTGAGAAATCCGATTTGCAGAAAATACACAAAAAAAAAATAATAATAATCTTAACAGAAACAATAAGCTTTCATATGTAATATGAAAGCTTAATAATAATTTTAGTAATCTCAATAGGCTTTCAGACGAAAGTCTGAAAGCCTAATAATAATTTTAGTAATCTCAATAGGCTTTCAGACGAAAGTCTGAAAGCCTAACTAGACCTGCATGCAGGAATGACGGGTTTCACTGGTGCCACGTTACCCTTAAACATGTCACTTCCGGTGCCAAGTTACCCTTGAACATAGGTCACTTCCGGTACCAGCGAAACCACTAAACAGGTTTCCAAATTAACATTGCACACAAATAAAATGGACGCAGAATCAACAAAATCCAGCAATATCAATTCATTTTATACATTTGTTACTTGTAAATGATCTTGACAAAATTAAATTAATCCCGGTGTTAATGCAAATGTTCAATTAGTCTTATGAAATCAGAAATGGCATACGATATCATATAGTGAAAATTTTATGTAAATCGAATAATAATTGCCACTTTTAAAGACCAAAAAACTTGAAAAGTGACTTGTAGAAAATCGGCTATTTCTCTGCAACCGTACAAGTTAGAAACCATTTTGTGGTATCTGTATGATCGTATGGGTTCATTCTATTTGTTGATTGGCACAAATACCATACTTTGAAAAAGATTTCAAAACAGACTCATTTGAATAAAATATCTGTTTTGGAGGCTAAAAATACAGTTTTTGCAAAAATGAAGTTACTTCCGGTGATAATGAAAATCTTAAATTACTTGTATGAAATCCCAAATGGCATTAGGTATAACATGGTGTGACGTTTATGAAAATCGAATAATAATTGACCCTTTTATCGCCCCGAAACCTTCAAAAGTGACCTGTAGAAAACCGTCTATTTCTCGGCAACCGAACAAGTTAGAAACCATTTTATGATATCTATATGACCATATGAGTTTTGTTTATATGTGAATTTAAACCAAAAGTTAAAATTATTAATACATATTAAGTTATTCTTGGTTGAATAAAACATTGATTTAAAAAGTTTAAAATGCATTTTTTGACCAAATGATGTCACTTCCGGTGCCAATTTTAAATTGTAATCAACTTGATATGACGCTACGTGCTTTTTGAATCAAATGATGTCACTTTTATAAAAATCCAATCATAATTGACTATTTTACAGGGAAAATAACGAAAACAGTGACTTGTACAGAACTGCCCATTTCTTGGTAACTGCTTATAGTTCAAACGAATTTTAACATACATTTTCTTCGTATGGATTATAGCTACAAGTTTATAAAAGTTACGAAGAAATATTTTAAAATCTGAAAAGCCTGAATAGGTTGTAAATAGGCCAATTTTACACCATTTTTAGCCTCTTAATCGAATTTGCTCGAAAATGAAATCGAAATTAAAAAAACTGCTTCCTACATTTTTTGCGCCTTGAAAGGGCACACTCTTTGAGTCAAATAATTTTTCCAAAAAATAATATTTGTTTTCGAAGAAGGAAAATAACTGTCAAAATTGTAGTTTTTGGTAAAATTATGCCACTTCCGGTGCCGACAGATAAAACTTTTGGTAATAAAAAAAATGACAATTGATACAACGAAGCATATGAACTTTGTTTTATACAAATCGAACAATAAAAAATTAATCTAGGACTGAAAAACTGAATTAGCCAATGGCGGCCAAGGTAAATTACTGAGACAAAATGTTTTAACATTTTTGCACTAGTCAGATGACCCTTTAATTCTGTGCATAATACTACTAAAAAATATTCATAAATAAAAAAGTTTTTTGTAAAATTTTAAATTTTCAAAATTTGGCGCCTAATATCTTTGAAGATTTACCGAAAATCAAAAATCGAAAGTAGTGTAGCTATGTGCCCTGTCTCCGGCTATGCCAAAATGTATCGAAAGTTAAAATTCAATGATTATTGTTAAAATTACTGCAATATTTTAAAAAACGATAATTTGGTGATTTCGGACATTTCGCATTGTCGCAGAACGTTCAAAATAGCTTTATCCTCTAAGTCACACCCACTTTCCCAGTAAAACCGAAGAAATCGTAACGATGCGACAAGCAGTTGCTGAGATCTACTCAAAACAAAAGAAGAATAATAATAATAAGAATAACTAGACCTGCATGCAGGAATGACGGGTTTCACTGGTGCCACGTTACCTTTGAACTTGTGTCACTTTCGGTGCCACGTTACCCTTGAACATATGTCACTTCCGGTACCAAAGAAACCAATAAACTGGTTTCCACATAAGCATTGCACACATCAAATAAAATGGACACAGAATCAACCGAACCCAGCAATATCAATTCATTTTATACATTTGTTGCATGTAAGTGTACAGTACTTCCGGTGATAATGAAAATGTTCAATTACTTTTATGAAATCAGAAATGGCAAAAGGCATCACATGGTGAAAATTTTATGCAAATCGAATAATATATGCCACTTTTATAGACCCAAAACCATGAAAAGTGACGTGTAGAAAATCGGCTATTTCTCGGCAACCGTACAAGTTAGAAACGATTTTGTGACATCTGTATGATCGTATTGGTCCATTCAATTTGTTGATTGGCATCAAATATCATAATTTTAAAAAACATTACAAATCAGACTCATTTGAATAAAATTTCTTTTTTGAAGGCTAAAAAAACAGTTTTTGCCAAAACGACATTACTTCCGGTGACATTGAAAAAGTTAAATTAGTTTTATAACATTCTCTATGACATTGGGCTTCAAAGGGTGAAAATCTTATGAAAATCGAATAATAATTGACACTTTTATGGGCCAAAAACCTACAAAAGTGACCTTTCGAAAACCGCCTATATCTCGGCAATCGAACAAGTTAGAAACAATTTTATGATATCTATATGACCGTATGAGTTTTGTTAGTATGTTAATTTAAACCAAAAGTTAATATTCTTATTACATATTAAATAATTCTTGGTTGAAAAAAAATATCGATTTAAAAGTTAAAAATGCAGTTTTTTACCAAATGGTGTCACTTCCGGTGTCAATTTTAAATTATAATCAACTTGATATGACGCATACTTGCTTTTTGAATCAAATGATGTCACTTTTGTGAATATCTATTAATAATTGACTATTTTACGAGCAAAATTACGAAAACAGTGACTTATGCAAAACTGCCCTTTTCTCGGCAACTGCTTATATTACAAACTAATTTTCACATACATTCTCTTCGTATGGATTATAGCTACAAGTTTATAAAAGTTATGTAAAAATATTTTAAAATCTGAAAAGCCTGAATGGATTGTAAATAGGTCAATTTTACGCCTTTTTTCACCTCTTAATCCAATTTGCTAGAAAATGAAATAGAAATTAAAAAAACTGCTTCCGCCATTTTTTGCGCCTTGAAAGGACACACTCTTTGAGTCATATAATTTTTCAAAAAAATAATATTTGTTTTTGAAGATCGTAAATAACTGTCAAAATTGTATTTTTTGGTAAAATTATGCCACTTCCGGTGCCGACAGATAACACTATCGGTAACAAAAAAAATGACAATTGAGACAACGAAGCATATGAACTTTGTTTTATACAAATCGAACAATAACAAAATAATCTAGGACTGAAAAACTGAATTAGCCAATGGCGGCCAAGGAAAATTACTGAGACAAAATTTTTTAACATTTTTGCGCAAATCAGATGACTGTTTAATTCTGTGTACAACACGACTAAAAAATATTCATAAATAAAAAAGTTTTTTGTAAAATTTTAAATTTTCCAAATTTGGCGCCTAATATCTTCGAAGATTTGCGGAAAATCAAAAATCGAAAGTAGCGTAGCTATGTGCCATGTCTCCGGCTATGCCAAAATGTATCGAAAATTAAAATCCCATGATTATTGTTAAAATTACTGCAATATTTTAAAAAACGATAACTTCGGTGATTTCGGACATTTCGCATTGTCACAGAACGTTCAAAATAGCTTTATCCTCTAAGTCACACCCACTTTCCCAGTAAAACCGAAGAAATCGTAACGATGCGACAAGCAGTTGCTGAGATCTACTCAAAACAAAAGAAGAATAATAATAATAAGAACTAGACCTGCATGCAGGAATGGCGGGTTTCACTGGTGCCACGTCACTTTCGGTGCCACGTTACCCTTAAACATATGTCACTTCCGATACCAATGAAACCATCAAACAGGTTTCCACATAAGCATTGTAAACATCAAATAAAATGGACGAAGAATCAACCAAATCCAGCAATATCAATTCATTTTATATATATGTTACTTGTAAGTGATCCTGGCAAAATTTCATTACTTCCGGTGATAATGAAAATGTTCAATTAGTTTTATGAAATCAGAAATGGCATAAGGCATCATAATGGCGAAAATTGTATGTAAATCGAATGAGAATTGCCACTTTTATAGACCAAAAACCTTGAAAAGTGACTTGTAGAAAACCGTCTATTTCTCGGCAACCGTACACGATAAAAACTATCTTTTGGTATCTATATGATCGTATGGGTTCAATCCATTTGTTGATTGGAATCAAATATCATAATTTGAAATATATTACAAATCAGACTCATTTGAAAAAAATGTCTGTTTTGAAGGTTAAAAATACAGTTTTTGCCAAAATGACATTACTTCCGGTGATACTGAAAATGTTAAATTAGTTCTATGAAATCATAAATGACACAAGATATCATATGGTGAAAATTTTATGAAAATCGAATAATAACTGACACTTTTATAGACCAAAAACCTTGAAAAGTGACTTAAGGAAAATCGCCCATTTCTCTGCAACCGTACAAGTTAGAAACCATTTTGTGGTATCTGTATGATCGTATGGGTTCAATCTATTTGATCAATAGAATCAAATATCACAATTTGAAAAAAATAACAAATACGACTCATTTGAATAAAATATTGTTTTTTGAAGGCTAAAATTCAAGTTTTGAGCAAATGACGTCATTTCCGGTGGCAGCGCAAGGAGTAAAATGGTTTGACATAGTCCACTATGGTATTAGGCATCCAATGGCGAAAGAAAATTGAAAATCGAATAATAATTGATTCTTTTACAGCCAAAATTACGTGAAAAGTGACTCATGCAAAATTGCCTATTTCTCGGCAACTGCTTATATTACAAACTAATTTTCACATACATTCTCTTCGTATGGATTATAGCTACAAGTTTATAAAAGTTACGTAAAAATATTTTAAAATCTGAAAAGCCTGAATGAGTTGTAAGTAGGTCAATTTTACGCCTTTTTTCACCTCTTAATCCAATTTGCTAGAAAATGAAAAAGAAATTAAAAAAACTGCTTCCGACATTTTTTGCGCCTTTAAAGGACACACTCTTTGAGTCATATAATTTTTCAAAAAAATAATATTTGTTTTCAAAAAATGTACCTAACTGTCAAAATTGTAGTTTTTGGTAAAATTATGCCACTTCCGGTGCCGACAGATAATACTTTTGGTAATAAAAAAAATGACAATTGAGACAACGAAGCATATGAACTTTGTTTTATACAAATCGAACAATAAAAAATTAATCTAGGACTGAAAAACTGAATTAGCCAATGGAGGCCAAGGAAAACTACTGAGACAAAATTTTTTAACATTTTTGCGCAAGTCAGATGACTCTTTAATTCTGTGCACAACACGACTAAAAAATATTCATAAATAAAAAAGTTTTTTGTAAAATTTTAAATTTCCGAAATTTGGCGCCTAATATCTTCGAAGATTTGCCGAAAATCAAAAATCGAAAGTAGCGCAGCTATGTGCCCTGTCTCCAGCCAGGGCTGGGGTAATGGTAATGGGTAATGGTAATGGAATGTAATCATTACATTTTTTAAGTAATGGTGAAGTAATGAGTAATGGAAGATTTCAAAAGTAATGAGTAATGGAAATGTAATTAATTACATGCCACAAATCATGTAATGGTCAATTACTCTTCAATTACATTTAAGGCACATATAAATATTTACATATGACAAATTTTATAGCACCAAAGAAGTAAATTAAGTGTATCTGACACAAACCCAATTCATTATTTTATTTATAAAAAAGGGTTTAAATCAGTTCTAACTAATTATAAGAAGGCATTCAACATTTTCTTTTATTACTTTTTATGTAGGACCCTTCTTTAGACATGTAACCTAAAAGGGTTCCCCCTAAAAAGTAGATCTTTGAAAATAAGTATATTTTAATCAATGATTAGTGTTAATTTACAGTCAATCATTCAGTCAATCAATCAATCAGTTAGATTAAAAGACAATAGTCTTACTACACTTTAATCTTAATCTCAAGTTAACAAGTGTCAAACCAAACAATGGCTTTCCAGTATGTCAACATTTTATGGTTACTTATAAACCAATCATATGTTTTGTTTTAGAATCATGCTGAATAATTTACCAGTTATACAATATATTAGAGACAAACTATTTGGATTGATTAAGAATCTTAAAAAATACTTTCAATTCATTTTTCAAGACATGAAGCGAAAGCATCAGCGTTTGTCACCATTCCCCTCACTTGAAAATTTGCCTTGATGTTATAATTTATAGAAATAACAATTCATACACAAATATCTGTTAAAGGGAATCAAGGATTATTTTGAGTTTGGTTTTATAGGCCCTTCATGGCGGAAAATAACATTGTCTTTTTAATTTCTATGTGAAAAATTGTTTTTTATTTATATAGTCATAAAGTAATGGGTAATGGTAATTAATTACTTTCAATGTAATGGGTAATGGTAATTAATTACATTGCTAAAAATGAGAAAGTAATTGTAATGATTACATTTAAAAAGTAATGGTAATGGTAATGTAATTAATTACATTGGCAATGTAATGGCCCCAGCCCTGTCTCCAGCTATGCCAAAATGTATCGAAAGTTAAAATCCCATGATTATTGTTAAAATTACCGCAATATTTGTAAAAACGATAACTTCGGTGATTTCGGACATTTCGCATTGTCGCAGAACGTTCAAAATAGCTTTATCCTCTAAGTCACACCCACTTTCCCAGTAAAACCGAAGAAATCGTAACGATGCGACACGTAGTTGCTGAGATCTACTCAAAACAAAAGAAGAATAATAATAATAATAATAAGAATAATAATTTTAACAAAAACAATAGTGTTTCACACAAGCTTCGCAGTGTGAAACCCTAACTAGACCTGCATGCAGGAATGACGGGTTTCACTAGTGCCACGTTACCCTTAAACATGTCACTTCCGGTGCCAAGTTACCCTTGAACATATGTCACTTCCGGTACCAGCGAAACCACTAAACAGGTTTCCAAATTAACATTGCACACAAATAAAATGGACGCAGAATCAACAAAATCCAGCAATATCAATTCATTTTATACATTTGTTACTTGTAAATGATCTTGACAAAATTAAATTACTCCCGGTGTTAATGCAAATGTTCAATTAGTCTTATGAAATCAGAAATGGCATACGATATCATGTAGTGAAAATTTTATGTAAATCGAATAATAATTGCCACTTTTAAAGACCAAAAAACTTGAAAAGTGACTTGTAGAAAATCGGCTATTTCTCTGCAACCGTACAAGTTAGAAACCATTTTGTGGTATCTGTATGATCGTATGGGTTCATTCAATTTGTTGATTGGCATCAAATACCATAATTTGAAAAAGATTTCAAAACAGACTCATTTGAATAAAATATCCGTTTTGAAGGCTAAAAATACAGTTTTTGCCAAAATGACGTTACTTCCGGTGATAATAAAAATCTTAAATTACTTGTATGAAATCCCAAATGGCATTAGGTATAACATGGTGTAACGTTTATGAAAATCGAATAATAATTGACACTTTTATGGCCCCAAAACCTTCAAAAGTGACCTGTAGAAAACCGTCTATTTCTCGGCAACCGAAAAAGTTAGAAACAATTTTATGATATCTATATGACCATATGAGTTGTGTTTATATGTGAATTTAAACCAAAAGTTAAAATTATTAATACATATTAAGTAATTCTTGGTTGAATAAAACATTGAAAAAGATTTCAAAACAGACTCATTTGAATAAAATATCTGTTTTAGAGGCTAAAAATACCGTTTTTGCCAAAATGACGTTACTTCCGGTGATAATGAAAATCTTAAATTACTTGTATGAAATCCCAAATGGCATTAGGTATAACATGGTGTGACGTTTATGAAAATCGAATAATAATTGACCCTTTTATGGCCCCGAAACCTTCAAAAGTGACCCGTAGAAAACCGTCTATTTCTCGGCAACCGAACAAGTTAGAAACCATTTTATGATATCTATATGACCATATGAGTTTTGTTTATATGTGAATTTAAACCAAAAGTTAAAATTATTAATACATATTAAGTTATTCTTGGTTGAATAAAACATTGATTTAAAAAGTTTAAAATGCATTTTTTGACCAAATGATGTCACTTCCGGTGTCAATTTTAAATTGTAATCAACTTGATATGACGCTACGTGCTTTTTGAATCAAATGATGTCACTTTTATAAAAATCCAATCATAATTGACTATTTTACAGGCAAAATAACGAAAACAGTGACTTGTACAGAACTGCCCATTTCTTGGTAACTGCTTATAGTACAAACGAATTTTAACATACATTTTCTTCGTATGGATTATAGCTACAAGTTTATAAAAGTTACGAAGAAATATTTTAAAATCTGAAAAGCCTGAATAGGTTGTAAATAGGCCAATTTTACACCATTTTTAGCCTCTTAATCGAATTTGCTCGAAAATGAAATCGAAATTAAAAAAACTGCTTCCTACATTTTTTCGCCTTGAAAGGGCACACACTTTGAGTCAAATAATTTTTCCAAAAAATAATATTTGTTTTCGAAGAAGGAAAATAACTGTCAAAATTGTAGTTTTTGGTAAAATTATGCCACTTCCGGTGCCGACAGATAAAACTTTTGGTAATAAAAAAAATGACAATTGATACAACGAAGCATATGAACTTTGTTTTATACAAATCGAACAATAAAAAATTAATCTAGGACTTAAAAACTGAATTAGCCAATGGCGGCCAAGGTAAATTACTGAGACAAAATTCTTTAACATTTTTGCACTAGTCAGATGACCCTTTAATTCTGTGCATAATACGACTAAAAAATATTCATAAATAAAAAAGTTTTTTGTAAAATTTTAAATTTTCAAAATTTGGCGCCTAATATCTTTGAAGATTTACCGAAAATCAAAAATTGAAAGTAGTGTAGCTATGTGCCCTGTCTCCGGCTATGCCAAAATGTATCGAAAGTTAAAATTCAATGATTATTGTTAAAATTACGGCAATATTTTAAAAAACGATAATTTAGTGATTTCGGACATTTCGCATTGTCGCAGAACGTTCAAAATAGCTTTATCCTCTAAGTCACACCCACTTTCCCAGTAAAACCGAAGAAATCGTAACGATGCGACAAGCAGTTGCTGAGATCTACTCAAAACAAAAGAAGAATAATAATAATAAGAACTAGACCTGCATGCAGGAATGACGGGTTTCATTTTTGCCATGTTACCTTTGAACTTGAACTTGTGTCACTTTTGGTGCTACGTTACCCTTGAACATATGTCCTTTCCGGTACCAATGAAACCAATATACAGGTTTCCACATAAGCATTGCACACATCAAATAAAATGGAAACAGAATCAAACAAATCCAGCAATTTTATTTTATACATTTGTTACATGTAATTGATCCTGACAAAATAACAGTACTTCCGGTGATAATGTAAATGTTCCCTTAGTCTTATGAAATCAGAAATGGCATAAGGCATCATATGGTGAAAATTTTATGTAAATCGAATAATAATTTCCACTTTTATAGACCAAAAACCTTGAAAAGTGACGTGTAGAAAATCGTCTATTTCTCGGCAACCGTACAAGTTAGAAACCATTTTTTGGTATTTATATGACCGTATGGGTTTAATCTATTTGTTGATTGGAATCAAATATCATAATTGTATAAACATTACAAATCAGACTCATTTGAATAAAATATCGGTTTTGAAGGCTTAAAATACAGTTTTTGCCAAAATGACGCTACTTCCGGTGATAATGAAAACGTTAAATTAGTTTTATAACATCGTCTATGACATTAGGCTTCAAAGGGTGAAAATTTTATGAAAATCAAATAATAATTGACACTTTTATGGGCCAAAAACCTTCAAAAGTGACTTTCAGAAAATCGCCTATATCTCGACAACCGAACAAGTTAGAAACAATTTTATGATATCTATTTGACCGTATGAGTTTTGTTAATATGTGAATTTAAACCAAAAGTTAATTTTATTATTACATGTGACATAATTCTTGGTTGAAAAAAAGATCGATTTTAAAAGTTAAAAATTGAGTTTTTGACTAAATGACGTCACTTCCGGTGTCAATTTTAAATAGTAATCAACATGATATGACGCACACTTGCTTTTTGAATCAAATGATGTCACTTTTGTGAATATCCATTAATAATTGACTATTTTACAGGCAACATTACGAAAACAGTGACTTATGCAAAACTACTGCCCATTTCTCGGCAACTGCTTATATTAGAAACTAATTTTAACATACATTCTCTTCGTATGGATTATAGTGACAGGTTTATAAAAGTTAAGTAAAAAAAAATTAAAATCTGAAAAGCCTGAATGGGTTGTAAATAGGCCAATTTTACACCATTTTTAGCCTCTTAATCGAATTTGCTCGAAAATGAAATCGAAATTAAAAAAACTGCTTCCTACATTTTTTGCGCCTTGAAAGGGCACACTCTTTGAGTCAAATAATTTTTCCAAAAAATAATATTTGTTTTCGAAGAAGGAAAATAACTGTCAAAATTGTAGTTTTTGGTAAAATTATGCCACTTCCGGTGCCGACAAATAACACTTTCGGTAATAAAAAAAACGACAATTGATACAACGAAGCATATGAACTTTGTTTTATACAAATCGAACAATAAAAAATTAATCTAGGACTGAAAAACTGAATTAGCCAATGGCGGCCAAGGTAAATTACTGAGACAAAATTTTGTAACATTTTTGCACTAGTCAGATGACCCTTTAATTCTGTGCACAATACGACTAAAAAATATTCATAAATAAAAAAGTTTTTTGTAAAATTTTAAATTTTCGAAATTTGGCGCCTAATATCTTCGAAGATTTGCCGAAAATCAAAAATCGAAAGTAGCGTAGCTATGTGCCCTGTCTCAGGCTATGCCAAAATGTATCGAAAGTTAAAATCCAATGATTATTGTTAAAATTACTGCAATATTTTCAAAAACGATAACTTCGGTGATTTCGGACATTTCGCATTGTCGCAGAACGTTCAAAATAGCTTTATCCTCTAAGTCACACCCACTTTACCAGTAAAACCGAAGAAATCGTAACGATGCGACAAGTAGTTGCTGAGATATAGTCAAAGTGGAATTGGAATAATAATAAGAATAATAATAAGAATAACTAGACCTGCATGCAGGAATGACGGGTTTCACTGTTGCCAAGTTACTCTTAAGCATGTCACTTCCGGTGCCAAGTTACCCTTGAACATATGTCACTTCCGGTACCAGCGAAACCACTAAACAGGTTTCCAAATTAACATTGCACACAAATAAAATGGACGCAGAATCAACAAAATCCAGCAATATCAATTCATTTTATACATTTGTTACTTGTAAATGATCTTGACAAAATTAAATTACTCCCGGTGTTAATGCAAATGTTCAATTAGTTTTATGAAATCAGAAATGGCATACGATATCATGTAGTGAAAATTTTATGTAAATCGAATAATAATTGCCACTTTTAAAGACCAAAAAACTTGAAAAGTGACTTGTAGAAAATCGGCTATTTCTCGGCAACCGTACAAGTTAGAAACGATTTTGTGGTATCTGTATGATCGTATGGGTTCATTCTATTTGTTGATTGGCATCAAATACCATAATTTGAAAAAGATTTCAAAACAGGCTCATTTGAATAAAATATCTGTTTTGGAGGCTAAAAATACAGTTTTTGCCAAAATGACGTTACTTCCGGTGATAATGAAAATCTTAAATTACTTGTATGAAATCCCAAATGGCATTAGGTATAACATGGTGTGACGTTTATGAAAATCGAATAATAATTGACACTTTTATGGCCCCGAAACCTTCAAAAGTGACCTGTAGAAAACCGTCTATTTCTCGGCAACCGAACAAGTTAGAAACCATTTTAAGATATCTATATGACCATATGAGTTTTGTTTATATGTGAATTTAAACCAAAAGTTAAAATTATAAATACATATTAAGTTATTCTTGGTTGAATAAAACATTGATTTAAAAAAGTTTAAAATGCATTTTTTGACCAAATGATGTCACTTCCGGTGTCAATTTTAAATTGTAATCAACTTGATATGACGCTACGTGCTTTTTGAATCAAATGATGTCACTTTTATAAAAATCCAATCATAATTGACTATTTTACAGGCAAAATAACGAAAACAGTGACTTGTACAGAACTGCCCATTTCTTGGTAACTGCTTATATTACAAACGAATTTTAACATACATTTTCTTCGTATGGATTATAGCTACAAGTTTATAAAAGTTACGAAGAAATATTTTAAAATCTGAAAAGCCTGAATAGGTTGTAAATAGGCCAATTTTACACCATTTTTAGCCTCTTAATCGAATTTGCTCGAAAATGAAATCAAAATTAAAAAAACTGCTTCCTACATTTTTTGCGCCTTGAAAGGGCACACTCTTTGAGTCAAATAATTTTTCCAAAAAATAATATTTGTTTTCGAAGAAGGAAAATAACTGTCAAAATTGTAGTTTTTGGTAAAATTATGCCACTTCCGGTGCCGACAGATAACACTTTCGGTAATAAAAAAAATGACAATTGATACAACGAAGCATATGAACTTTGTTTTATACAAATCGAACAATAAAAAATTAATCTAGGACTGAAAAACTGAATTAGCCAATGGCGGCCAAGGTAAATTACTGAGACAAAATTTTTTAATATTTTTGCACTAGTCAGATGACTCTTTAATTCTGTGCATAATACGACTAAAAAATATTCATAAATAAAAAAGTTTTTTGTAAAATTTTAAATTTTCGAAATTTGGCGCCTAATATCTTCGAAGATTTGCCGAAAATCAAAAATCGAAAGTAGCGTAGCTATGTGCCCTGTCTCAGGCTATGCCAAAATGTATCGAAAGTTAAAATCCAATGATTATTGTTAAAATTACTGCAATATTTTCAAAAACGATAACTTCGGTGATTTCGGACTTTTCGCATTGTCGCAGAACGTTCAAAATAGCTTTATCCTCTAAGTCACACCCACTTTCCCAGTAAAACTGAAGAAATCGTAACGATGCGACACGTAGTTGCTGAGATCTATTCAAATTGGAATCTGAATAATAATAATAATAATAATAATAATAATAACTAGACCTGCATGCAGGAATGACGGGTTTCACTGGTGCCATGTTACCCTTAAACATGTCACTTCCGGTGCCAAGTTACCCTTGAACATATGTCACTTCCGGTACCAGCGAAACCACTAAACAGGTTTCCAAATTAACATTGCACACAAATAAAATGGACGCAGAATCAACAAAATCCAGCAATATCAATTCATTTTATACATTTGTTACTTGTAAATGATCTTGACAAAATTAAATTACTCCCGGTGTTAATGCAAATGTTCAATTAGTCTTATGAAATCAGAAATGGCATACGATATCATATAGTGAAAATTTTATGTAAATCGAATAATAATTGCCACTTTTAAAGACCAAAAATCTTGAAAAGTGACTTGTAGAAAATCGGCTATTTCTCTGCAACCGTACAAGTTAGAAACCATTTTGTGGTATCTGTATGATCGTATGGGTTCATTCTATTTGTTGATTGGCATCAAATACCATAATTTGAAAAAGATTTCAAAACAGACTCATTTGAATAAAATATCTGTTTTGGAGGCTAAAAATACAGTTTTTGCCAAAATGACGTTACTTCCGGTGATAATGAAAATCTTAAATTACTTGTATGAAATCCCAAATGGCATTAGGTATAACATGGTGTGACGTTTATGAAAATCGAATAATAATTGACCCTTTTATGGCCCCAAATCCTTCAAAAGTGACCTGTAGAAAACCGTCTATTTCTCGGCAACCGAACAAGTTAGAAACAATTTTATGATATCTATATGACCATATGAGTTGTGTTTATATGTGAATTTAAACCAAAAGTTAAAATTATTAATACATATTAAGTTATTCTTGGTTGAATAAAACATTGATTTAAAAAGTTTAAAATGCACTTTTTGTCCAAATGATGTCACTTCCGGTGTCAATTTTAAATTGTAATCAACTTGATATGACGCTACATGCTTTTTGAATCAAATGATGTCACTTTTATAAAAATCCAATAATAATTGACTATTTTACAGGCAAAATAACGAAAACAGTGACTTGTACAGAACTGCCCATTTCTTGGTAACTGCTTATATCACAAACGAATTTTAACATACATTTTCTTCGTATGGATTATAGCTAGAAGTTTATAAAAGTTACGAAGAAATATTTTAAAATCTGAAAAGCCTGAATAGGTTGTAAATAGGTCAATTTTACACCATTTTTAGCCTCTTAATCGAATTTGCTCGAAATTGAAATCGAAATTAAAAAAACTGCTTCCTACATTTTTTGCGCATTGAAAGGGCACACTCTTTGAGTCATATAATTTTTCCAAAAAATAATATTTGTTTTCGAAATAAAAAAATAACTGTCAAAATTGTAGTTTTTGGTAAAATTATGCCACTTCCGGTGCCGACAGATAACATTATCGGTAATAAAAAAAATGACAATTGATACAACGAAGCATATGCACTTTGTTTTATACAAATCGAACAATAAAAAATTAATCTAGGACTGAAAAACTGAATTAGTCAATGGCGGCCAAGGTAAATTACTGAGACAAAAATTTTTAACATTTTTGCACTAGTCAGATGACTCTTCAATTCTGTGCACAATACGACTAAAAAATATTCATAAATAAAAAAGTTTTTTGTAAAATTTTAAATTTTCGAAATTTGACGCCTAATATCTTCGATGATTTGCCGAAAATCAAAAATCGAAAGTAGTGTAGCTATGTGCCCTGTCTCAGGCTATGCCAAAATGTATCGAAAGTTAAAATCCAATGATTATTGTTAAAATTACTGCAATATTTTCAAAAACGATAACTTCGGTGATTTCGGACATTTCGCATTGTCGCAGAACGTTCAAAATAGCTTTATCCTCTAAGTCACACCCACTTTCCCAGTAAAACCGAAGAAATCGTAACGATGCGACACGTAGTTGCTGAGATCTATTCAAATTGGAATCTGAATAATAATAATAATAATAATAAGAATAACTAGACCTGCATGCAGGAATGACGGGTTTCACTGGTGCCACGTCACTTTCGGTGCCACGTTACCCTTAAACATATGTCACTTCCGATACCAATGAAACCATCAAACAGGTTTCCACATAAGCATTGTAAACATCAAATAAAATGGATGAAGAATCAACCAAATCCAGCAATATCAATTCATTTTATATATATGTTACTTGTAAGTGATCCTGGCAAAATTTCATTACTTCCGGTGATAATGAAAATGTTCAATTAGTTTTATGAAATCAGAAATGGCATAAGGCAGCATAATGGCGAAAATTGTATGTAAATCGAATGAGAATTGCCACTTTTATAGACCAAAAACCTTGAAAAGTGACTTGTAGAAAATCGTCTATTTCTCGGCAACCGTACACGATAAAAACTATCTTTTGGTATCTATATGATCGTATGGGTTCAATCCATTTGTTGATTGGAATCAAATATCATAATTTGAAATATATTACAAATCAGACTCATTTGAAAAAAATGTCTGTTTTGAAGGCTAAAAATACAGTTTTTGCCAAAATGACATTACTTCCGGTGATACTGAAAATGTTAAATTAGTTCTATGAAATCATAAATGACACAAGATATCATATGGTGAAAATTTTATGAAAATCGAATAATAACTGACACTTTTATAGACCAAAAACCTTGAAAAGTGACTTAAGGAAAATCGCCCATTTCTCTGCAATCGTACAAGTTAGAAACCATTTTGTGGTATCTGTATGATCGTATGGGTTCAATCTATTTGATCAATAGAATCAAATATCACAATTTGAAAAAAATAACAGATACGACTCATTTGAATAAAATATTGTTTTTTGAAGGCTAAAATTTAAGTTTTGAGCAAATGACGTCATTTCCGGTGGCAGCGCAAGGGGTAAAATGGTTTGACATAGTCCACTATGGCATTAGGCATCCAATGGCGAAAGAAAATTGAAAATCGAATAATAATTGATTCTTTTACAGCCAAAATTACGTGAAAAGTGACTCATGCAAAATTGCCTATTTCTCGGCAACTGCTTATATTACAAACTAATTTTCACATACATTCTCTTCGTATGGATTATAGCTACAAGTTTATAAAAGTTACGTAAAAATATTTTAAAATCTGAAAAGCCTGAATGAGTTGTAAATAGGTCAATTTTACGCCTTTTTTCACCTCTTAATCCAATTTGCTAGAAAATGAAAAAGAAATTAAAAAAACTGCTTCCGACATTTTTTGCGCCTTTAAAGGACACACTCTTTGAGTCATATAATTTTTCAAAAAAATAATATTTGTTTTCAAAAAATGTACCTAACTGTCAAAATTGTAGTTTTTGGTAAAATTATGCCACTTCCGGTGCCGACAGATAACACTTTTGGTAATAAAAAAAATGACAATTGAGACAACGAAGCATATGAACTTTGTTTTATACAAATCGAACAATAAAAAATTAATCTAGGACTGAAAAACTGAATTAGCCAATGGAGGCCAAGGAAAATTACTGAGACAAAATTTTTTAACATTTTTGCGCAAGTCAGATGACTCTTTAATTCTGTGCACAACACGACTAAAAAATATTCATAAATAAAAAAGTTTTTTGTAAAATTTTAAATTTCCGAAATTTGGCGCCTAATATCTTCGAAGATTTGCCGAAAATCAAAAATCGAAAGTAGCGCAGCTATGTGCCCTGTCTCCAGCTATGCCAAAATGTATCGAAAGTTAAAATCCCATGATTATTGTTAAAATTACCGCAATATTTGTAAAAACGATAACTTCGGTGATTTCGGACATTTCGCATTGTCGCAGAACGTTCAAAATAGCTTTATCCTCTAAGTCACACCCACTTTCCCAGTAAAACCGAAGAAATCGTAACGATGCGACACGTAGTTGCTGAGATCTACTCAAAACAAAAGAAGAATAATAATAATAATAATAAGAATAATAATTTTAACAAAAACAATAGTGTTTCACACAAGCTTCGCAGTGTGAAACCCTAATAATTTTAACAAAAACAATAGTGTTTCACACAAGCTACGCAGTGTGAAACCCTAACTAGACCTGCATGCAGGAATGACGGGTTTCACTGGTGCCACGTTAACTTTAAACTTATGTCACTTTCGCTCCCATGTTGCCCTTGAACCAATGGCAACGATAAACAGATTTCCACATAAACATTGCACACATCAAATAAAAGGGAAACAGAATCAACAAAAATCCAGCAATATCAATTCATTTTATACATTTGTAACATGTAAGTGATCCTGACCATATCACAGTTCTCCGTGATAATGAAAATATTAAATTAGTTTCTTAAAATCAGAAATAATAATCACATGGTGAAAATTTTATGTAAATCGAAAAATAATTGCCACTTTTATTGACCAAAAAACTTGAAAATTGACTTGTAGAAAATCGGCTATTTCTCTGCAACCGTACAAGTTAGAAACCATTTTGTGGTATCTGTATGAACGTATGGGTTCATTCTATTTGTTGATTGGCATCAAATATCATAATTTGAAAAAGATTTCAAAACAGACTCATTTGAATAAAATATCTGTTTTGAAGGCTAAAAATACAGTTTTTGCCAAAATGACATTACTTCCGGTGTTACTAAAATGTTAAATTAAGTTTATAATATCGTCTATGACATTAGGCATCAAATGATGAATCTTTTATGAAAATCGAATAATAATTGACACATTTACGGGCCAAAAACCTTTAAAAGTGACTCGTAGAAAACCGCCTATATCTCGGCAACCGAACAAGTTAGAAACAATTTTATGATATCTGTATGACCATATGAGTTTTGTTAATATGTGAATTTAAACCAAAAGTTAATTTTATTATTACATATGACATAATTCTTGGTTGAAAAAAATATCGATTTTAGAAGTTAAAAATGGAGTTTTTGACTAAATGACTTCAATTCAGGTGTCAATTTTAAATAGTAATCAACATGATATGACGCACACTTGCTTTTTGAATCAAATGATGTCACTTTTGTGAATATCCATTAATAATTGACTATTTTACAGGCTAAATTACGAAAACAGTGACTTATGCAAAACTGCCCATTTCTTGTCAACTGCTTATATTACAAACTAATTTTAACATACAATTTCTGCGTATGGATCAAAGCTACAAGTTTATAAAAGTTACGTAGAAATATTTTAAAATCTGAAAAGCCTGAATGGGTTGCAAAAGGTCAATTTTACACCTTTTTTCAACTCTTAATCGAATTTGCTCGAAAATGTAGTTGAAATTAAAAACTCTGAGCTCACCCTTTTTTGCGCCTTTAAAGGGCACACTCTTTTTGTTATATCAAGTTTTTAAAAAAATAATATTTTCTCTTAAAAAATGGTACCTAACTGTCAAAATTGTAGATTTTGGTAGTTTTTGGTAAACTTATGCCATTTCCGGTGCCGACAGATAAAACTATTGGTAACAAAAAAAAAATGACAATTGAGACAAGGTGTAAACTGCAAGCGAAGACAACCTTGCTTGGGAGATCGATGCACAAGACCAAAACGCACCGTGTCCATAATATTGTGGACTCGGCATCAACAAACTACGCTCACCATTTGAATAAAGACAAACACGTTAATCTGACCCTCGAAAGTCTGCATTGATTAATACACGAAACAAATATAATATCCCTTCTTTCATTGTTTCCCCCATTTTGGTCAAATGTGAAAAACGTACTAAGGGATACACGACATGTACATAATCACTGACGCCGACGGGTAATAAATAACATTAAGATACTAGATCATAGCCCACAAATGGTTCTGAGTTTTTTTTATAAATCTTTCCAACAAATTAACAAACACAATTTGCAAGCGATGGATAGTGAACAAGCTAAACAAAAAGCGATTTTTCATACAATCATATTTAATTCAGGAAGTTACAATCCGATATGCGCTAATTACCACAGGAACCAATCCATTTTATACATGTGTTACATGTAAGTGATCCTGACCATACACAGTACTTCCAGCGATAATGAAAATATTAAATTAGTTTCTTAAAATCAGAAATAATAATCACATGGTGAGAATTTTATGTAAATCGAATAAGAATTGCCACGTTTATAGACCCCAAACCTTGAAAAGTGACTTGTAGGAAATCGTCTATTTCTCTGCAACCATACAAGTGAGAAACCATTTTGTGGTATCTGAATGATCGCATGGGTTCATTCTATTAGTTGATGCGAACTAAATATCATAATTTTAAATATATTACAAATCAGACTCATTTGAAAAAAATATCTGTTTTGAAGGCTAAAAATACAGTTTTTGCCAAAATATAATTACTTCCGGTGATACTGAAAATGTTAAATTAGTTCTATGAAATCATAAATGACGTAAGATATCATATGGTGAAAATTTTATGAAAATCGAATAATAACTGACACTTTTATAGACCAAAATCCTCGAAAAGTGACTTGTGGACAATCGCCCATTTCTCTGCAATCGTACAAGTTAGAAACCGTTTTGTGATATCTGTATGATCGCATGGGTTCGTTCTATTTGATGAATATAATCAAATATCATAATTTGAAAAAAATAACAAGTACGACCCATTTGAATAAAATATTGTTTTTAATGCTAAAAATTAAGTTTTGAGCAAATGACGTCATTTCCGGTGGCAGCGTATGAGTTAGAATGGTTTGACCCTGTCCACTATGGCATTAGGCATCCAACGGTGAAAGAAAATTGACAATAGCATAATAATTGATTCTTATACAGCCAAAATAACGTGAAAAGTGGCTCATGCAAAATTGACTTTTTCTCGGCAACTGCGCATATTACAAATTAATTTTCACATACATTCTCTTCGTATCGGTTATTGCTACGAGATTATGAATGTTACAAAGATATATTTTTTAATATGAAGACGCTGGATGGGTTGTAAATAGCTCATTTTGACACATTTTTTCACCCTTTAATCCAAATTGCCCGAAAACGAAATCGAAATTAAAAAAACTGAGCGCGATGTTTTGTGCGCCTTTATATGGCACATCTTTTCAGTCATATTAGATTTGAAAAAAATAATTTTTGCTTTCAAAAAGTGGTACCGAACTGTTAAAATTGTAGTTTTTGCTAAATTTACGTCACTTACGGTGCCGACAGGAAACTTTGCCGGTAACAAAAAAAATGACATTTTGGACCATGGAGCATATAAACTTTGTTTTATACAAATCGGACAATAAATAATTTATATAGAACCTATAAACTGAATTAGCCAATAGCGACCAAGAAAAATTATCCAGAAAAAAATGTTCACATTTTTGCCCAAATCCGACGACCCTTTAACCCTTGGTAAATGGTCATTAAAAAATATTCATTAATAAAAAAGTTTTTTGTCAAAATTTAAATTTTCAAAATTTGGCGCCTTATTTTTCCGAAGATTCGGCGAAATTTAAAACTCTAAAGACCCGTAGCTATGTGCCATGTCTCTGGCTATGTCAAAAACTGTCAAACGATAAAATCCAACAATTGTTGTTAATATTACGGCAATATTTCAAAAAACGACAACTTCGGTGATTTCGGACATTTCGCATTGTCGCAGAATGCCGGAAATAGCTTTAATCTCTAAGTCACACCCACTTTCGCAGTAAAACTCAAGACATTGCATCGATCCGACAAGTAGATCCTGAGATATAAGCAAATTGGAAAAAAAAAATAATAATAATAAGAATAATAATAAGAAGAATTTTAACAAAAACAATAGTGTTTCACACAAGCTACGCAGTGTGAAACCCTAATAAGAATAACTAGACCTGCATGCAGGAATGACGGGTTTCACTGGTGCCATGTTACCTTTGAACTTGAACTTGTGTCACTTTCGGTGGTACGTCACCCTTTAACATATGTCACTTCCGGTACCAATGAAACCAATATACAGGTTTCCACATAAGCATTGCACACATCAAATAAAATGGAAACAGAATCAAACAAATCCAGCAATATCATTTCATTTTATACATTTGTTACATGTAATTGATCCTGACAAAGTTACAGTACTTCCGGTGATAATGTAAATGTTCCATTAGTTTTATGAAATCAGAAATGGCATAAGGCATCACATGGTGAAAATTTTATGTAAATCGAATAATAATTGCCACTTTTATAGACCAAAAAACTTGAAAAGTGACATGTAGAAAATCGTCTATTTCTCGGCAACCGTACAAGTTAGAAACCATATTTTGGTATTTATATGACCGTATGGGTTTATTCTATTTGTTGATTGGAATCAAATATCATAATTGTATAAACATTACAATTCAGACTCATTTGAATAAAATATCGGTTTTGAAGGCTTAAAATACAGTTTTGCCAAAATGACGTTACTTCCGGTGATAATGAAAACGTTAAATTAGTTTTATAACATCGCCTATGACATTAGGCTTCAAAGGGTGAAAATTTTATGAAAATCGAATAATAATTGACACTTTTATGGGCCAAAAACCTTCAAAAGTGACTTTTAGAAAATCGCCTATATCTCGGCAACCAAACAAGTTAGAAACAATTTTATGATATCTTTTTGACCGTATGAGTTTTGTTAATATGTGAATTTAAACCAAAAGTTAATTTTATTATTATATGTGACGTAATTCTTGGTTGAAAAAAAAATCGATTTTAAAAATTAAAAATTGAGTTTTTGACTAAATGACGTCACATCCGGTGTCAATTTTAAATAGTAATCAACATGATATGACGCAGACTTGCTTTTTGAATCAAATGATGTCACTTTTGTGAACATCCATTAATAATTGACTATTTTACAGGCAACATTACGAAAACAGTGACTTATGCAAAACTGCCCATTTCTCGGCATTTGCTTATTTTAGAAACTAATTTTAACATACATTCTCTTCGTATGGATTATAGCTACAAGTTTATAAAAGTTACGAAGAAATATTTTAAAATCTGAAAAGCCTGAATAGGTTGTAAATAGGTCAATTTTACACCATTTTTAGCCTCTTAATCGAATTTGCTCGAAAATGAAATCGAAATTAAAAAAACTGCTTTCTACATTTTTTGCGCCTTGAAAGGGCACACTCTTTGACTCAAATAATTTTTCCAAAAAATAACATTTGTTTTCGAAGAAGGAAAATAACTGTCAAAATTGTAGTTTTCGGTAAAATTATGCCACTTCCGGTGCCGACAGGTAACACTTTTGGTAATAAAAAAAATGACAATTGATACAGCGAAGCATATGAACTTTGTTTTATACAAATCGAACAATAAAAAATTAATCTAGGACTGAAAAACTGAATTAGTCAATGGCGGCCAAGGAAAATTACTGAGACCAAAATTTTTAACATTTTTGCACTAGTCAGATGACTCTTTAATTCTGTGCACAATACGACTAAAAAATATTCATAAATAAAAAAGTTTTTTGTAAAATTTTAAATTTTCGAAATTTGGCGCCTAATATCTTCGAAGATTTGCCGAAAATCAAAAATCGAAAGTAGCGTAGCTATGTGCCCTGTCTCAGGTTATGCCAAAATGTATCGAAAGTTAAAATCCAATGATTATTGTTAAAATTACTGCAATATTTTCATAAACGATAACTTCGGTGATTTCGGACATTTCGCATTGTCGCAGAACGTTCAAAATAGCTTTATCCTCTAAGTCACACCCACTTTCCCAGTAAAACCGAAGAAATCGTAACGATGCGACACGTAGTTGCTGAGATCTATTCAAATTGGAATCTGAATAATAATAATAATAACTAGACCTGCATGCAGGAATGACGGGTTTCACTGGTGCCACGTTACCCTTAAACATGTCACTTCCGGTGCCAAGTTACCCTTGAACATATGTCACTTCTGGTACCAACGAAACCACTAAACAGGTTTCCAAATTAACATTGCACACAAATAAAATGGACGCAGAATCAACCAAATCCAGCAATATCAATTCATTTTATACATTTGTTACTTGTAAATGATCTTGACAAAATTAAATTACTCCCGTTGTTATGAAAATGTTCAATTAGTTTTATGAAATCAGAAATGGCATACGATATCATATAGTGAAAATTTTATGTAAATCGAATAATAATTGCCACTTTTAAAGACCAAAAAACTTGAAAAGTGACTTGTAGAAAATCGGCTATTTCTCGGCAACCGTACAAGTTAGAAACCATTTTGTGGTATCTGTATGATCGTATGGCTTCATTCTATTTGTTGATTGACATCAAATACCATAATTTGAAAAAGATTTCAAAACAGACTCATTTGAATAAAATATCTGTTTTGAAGGCTAAAAATACAGTTTTTGCCAAAATGACATTACTTCCGGTGATAATGAAAATCTTAAATTACTTGTATGAAATCCCAAATGGCATTAGGTATAACATGGTGTAACGTTTATGAAAATCGAATAATAATTGACACTTTTATGGCCCCGAAACCTTCAAAAGTGACCTGTAGAAAACCGTCTATTTCTCGGCAACCAAACAAGTTAGAAACAATTTTATGATATCTATATGACCATATGAGTTTTGTCTATATGTGAATTTAAACCAAAAGTTAAAATTATTAATACATATTAAGTTATTCTTGGTTGAATAAAACATTGATTTAAAAAGTTTAAAATGCAGTTTTTGACCAAATGATGTCACTTCCGGTGTCAATTTTAAATTGTAATCAACTTGATATGACGCTACATGCTTTTTGAATCAAATGATGTCACTTTTATAAAAATCCAATAATAATTGACTATTTTACAGGCAAAATAACGAAAACAGTGACTTGTACAGAACTGCCCATTTCTTGGTAACTGCTTATATTACAAACGAATTTTAACATACATTTTCTTCGTATGGATTATAGCTACAAGTTTATAAAAGTTACGAAGAAATATTTTAAAATCTGAAAAGCCTGAATAGGTTCTAAATAGGTCAATTTTACACCATTTTTAGCCTCTTAATCGAATTTGCTCGAAAATGAAATCGAAATTAAAAAAACTGCTTCCTACATTTTTTGCGCCTTGAAAGGGCACACTCTTTGAGTCAAATAATTTTTCCAAAAAATAATATTTGTTTTCGAAATAGGAAAATAACTGTCAAAATTGTAGTTTTTGGTAAAATTATGCCACTTCTGGTGCCGACAGATAACACTTTTGGTAATAAAAAAAATGACAATTGATACAACGAAGCATATGAACTTTGTTTTATACAAATCGAACAATAAAAAATTAATCTAGGACTGAAAAACTGAATTAGCCAATGGCGGCCAAGGAAAATTACTGAGACAAAATTTTTTAACATTTTTGCACTAGTCAGATGATTCTTTATATCTGTGCACAATACGACTAAAAAATATTCATAAATAAAAAAGTTTTTTGTAAAATTTTAAATTTTCGAAATTTGGCGCCTAATATCTTCGAAGATTTGCCGAAAATCAAAAATCGAAAGTAGCGTAGCTATGTGCCCTGTCTCAGGCTATGCCAAAATGTATCGAAAGTTAAAATCCAATGATTATTGTTAAAATTACTGCAATATTTTCAAAAACGACAACTTCGGTGATTTCGGACATTTCGCATTGTCGCAGAACGTTCAAAATAGCTTTATCCTCTAAGTCACACCCACTTTCCCAGTAAAACCGAAGAAATCGTAACGATGCGACACGTAGTTGCTGAGATCTATTCAAATTGGAATCTGAATAATAATAATAATAATAAGAATAATAATTTTAACAAAAACAATAGTGTTTCACACAAGCTACGCAGTGTGAAACCCTAATAATTTTAACAAAAACAATAGTGTTTCACACAAGCTACGCAGTGTGAAACCCTAATAATTTTAACAAAAACAATAGTGTTTCACACAAGCTACGCAGTGTGAAACCCTAATAATTTTAACAAAAACAATAGTGTTTCACACAAGCTACGCAGTGTGAAACCCTAATAATAATTTTAACAAAAACAATAGTGTTTCACACAAGCTTCGCAGTGTGAAACCCTAATAATTTTAACAAAAACAATAGTGTTTCACACAAGCTTCGCAGTGTGAAACCCTAATAATTTTAGTAATCTCAATAGGCTTTCAGACGAAAGTCTGAAAGCCTAATAATAAGAATAATAATTTTAACAAAAACAATAGTGTTTCATACAAGCTTCGCAGTGTGAAACCCTAATAATAATTTTAACAAAAACAATAGTGTTTCACAAAAGCCTCGCAGTGTGAAACCCTAACTAGACCTGCAAGCAGCACTGAACCGGCTTTCAGGAATCATACAGGAAGTTTATTATACCATAGCCGATCCATTGAGCTACCAAACTGTAATTGTTTTACTTCAGTGACACCGTCTATCATATGTAAAAGTAATAATTGCTGGCGAAAAGACCGGTCAAAATTGTAAATTATGGCAAAATTACGTCACTTCCGGTGTTGAAAGAAATTTTTATAGGTGAAAAGTAAGTCGAAAATTCGCAACATACAAAATACAAACTTTGTTTTATACATATCGGGCAATAAATAATTAACCTATAACCAATAAACTGAAATTAAGAAGGTAAAAAACTTAAAAGTGACCCTGGGACAATTGGCTATTTTTCGACAAGGGAACATGCTAGAATCCTTTTCTTGATATCAATATGATGGTATTGATTCAATCTTACTGCCCATTAGAGTCAGACATTATAAAGTTAAACGAATAATAAACATAAATCACTTCAAAAAAATGTTTGTTTTGAAGGCCAAAAATACGTTTTTTGAAAAAATTACATTACTTCCGGTGACATTGAAAGTGTTAATTTAGTTCATAGAAGTCATAAATGGCATAAGGCATCAAATGGTAAAAATAAATATAAAAATCGAATAATAATTGACACTTTTATAGACCAAAAACCTTGAAAAGTGACTTATCGAAGATCGCCTATTTCTCTGTAACCGTACAAGTTAGAAACCATTTTGTGGTATCTGTATGGTCGTATGGCTTCATTCTATTCGTTGATGGGAATCAAATATCATAATTTTAAAATTATTATAAGGCAGACTCATTTGAATAATATATTTGTTTTTTAGGTTTAAAATACAGTTTTTGCCCAAATGACGTCATTTCCGGTCACAGTGAAATTGTAAAATTGGCTTGACCTAGTCCAAATTTACATTAAGCATCAAATGGAAAAAAATATTGCAAATCGAATAATAATTCACTCTTTTATAGGCAAAATAACGTGAAAAGTGATGCATGCAAAATTGCATATTCCTCGGCAACTGCTCATATTGCAAACTAATTTTTGCATACAATCTCTTCTTCTGGATTATTGCTACGAGTTTATTAAAATTACAAATAAATATTTCAAAATATGAAGACGCTGAATGAATTGTAAACAACTGAATTTTACACTTTATTTTACATTTTATTCGAAATTGCCCGAAAATGAAATTGAAATTAAAAAATCTGAGCTAAGGATATTGTGCACCTTTGCAGGGTGCATAATTTTAGTTATATCAGTTTTGAAAAAAAAATAATATTTGCTTTCAAAAAGTAGTACCGAACTGTCAAAATTATAGTTTTTGTTAATATTACGCCACTTCCGTTGCCGACAGAAAAATTTCACCATAACAAAAAAAATTACAATTGGGACCACGGAGCATATGAACTTTGTTTTCTACAAATCGAACAATAAATAATTTTTCTGGGTACGAAAAACTAAATTAGCCGTTGGCGGCCAACGCAAATAACCGAGACAATTTTCTTTCCCATTTCTGCTCAAGTAGGATGATATTTTAACCCTGTGTAAAATACCATCAAAAAATATTCATAAATAAAAAAGGTTTTCGTAAAAAAAAAAATTTTTTTCAAAATATCGGACATTTTTTCGACTACTTCCGGTTTTACGATCGTTGTTGTGATAGCTTTACGAAGTTCTTTGGATACTTAACTTTCTGTACCAGAAGTGTCAGAAACATCCATTGAGTAGTTTTGGAAAAAAAGATAAATTAAAGAGCGTTTACAAAAATTTAACGATTTTTCAATTTTTTTCAAAGTTTGATGTCATTTTTGGACCACCTATATTATATCAATGCTTTTCATTTTGGATTCACTATATAGACAACCGATAGGACTATGAGTAAGAAAAGTTTCAGAAAAATCGTAGGCGTCGTTTTCGAGAAAAGGGCGTCTCAGAATGTTAAAAAATCGGAAAATACTAGATTTTTGGCATACAATAATTTATTTTCTTACCATCGAAATCGTATTATTTAGATACCATATGATGGTCCATTAATAGGGCTATCTAACGACACTTTAGTTCTTTTGGTCCGCTATTACCTAAGTGAGCAATCAAGTTTTTCGCAAGTGCGACAATATTTTTAAACTTTTTTTTTTTTTTTCATTTTTTGAATACTTCCGGTATGATTATTATTGTCGGAATAGTTTTAATAGCCGGTTTGGGCGCTAAAATAGCCACAGGGCTCTGTAATGACATATTACATTATCTGATCAGATAAAATGCCCCTGAGAAATCCTATGTTCAAAAGTGCCAAAAATGCAAAAAATTTAAAATATCGAAAATTAAATTTCAATAATTACATACATATTATACATCGTTAGAATCGTAATTAGGTCAGCTATCTGAATATACAACCTTTTTAAAAATCTCTTTAAATAAAAAAATAGTAGAGCATTTTTCAAAATTTCACGATTTTTCGACTTTTTTCGATTTTCAGTCCCTTTTTTATTCTATTCCAGACATTTCAAAGTCTTATTGGTTGGCTTCATGCAAAGTACCCCCAAAAGGACTCTCGATAGAAAAAATTAAAAAAAAATTGTAAAATCAGAAAATTCTTGATTTTCAGCGTGCCATATTTTGCTTCCTGATCATAGTATCCGTATGAATTGGGTATCATACGATAGTACAATCCTAGTGCAGTCCAATGGTACCATAATTTCTTTAATCCATTGATATCGGGCGGAGAAATCGCATTTTTCCCAAAAATATCCGGTTTTTTGCATTTTTTTTCAAAATATTGCACATTATTTCGACCACTTCCGGTTGAAGGATTCTTGTCGAAATTGCTTTATAAGTTGGTATTGGACTATAACTTCATGTTCCAGAAGTTTCAGAAACGTCAATTCTGCCATAAAACGAAACCCAAGCTCACAAAATGGGAAGAAAATTCGAAAAAAATCGAAAAATAAAGGGCGATAACTCTGAATGAAACTTATATTACTGGAATCGGATGGACTTCAGGTATCCAAAAATGTAGGTCAAATTTGAAAATTTTGAAAAATAACAAAAATTGTCTCGTAAACAACATGTTTTCAATTTTCGAACGATAAAAGTAATAGACGAATGTTCGAAATTGAAAAATGTGAGATTCAGGGATTCCGAAAATGTAATTTGTTTGAAAATGGATAAAGAATTGACGAAACTATGGCCGATTTTCAATTTTCAGACAACGTACAAAGTTCGGTCACTTCCGGTATGCGCAGAAATTTCAAAAATATTTTATCAAGTAGCCACCACATGGTTTCCCGATAGAAAATCTAATTCCAGATCGATATATGTTTCCATCATGGAGATCTAGGCTCCCGCGGTAAATAATAATAATAATAACTAGACCTGCATAGCAGTGCTGAATCGGCTTTCAGGGTCCTTTATATCATTGCCATGCCTTTAAATGTACATTTATACTCTAAACGACCGATAGAACTCGGGCTAACAGAAGTTTAAGAAGTGAAATAGAAGTAGTTTTCGAGATAAACGAGTCTGAATAGGCTCCAAAAATAGAAGAAAATGCTACATTTTCGGCATCTCATAATATATTGCCTACCATTGCATTTGTATCATTCTGATATCATATAAAATTAAATTATCCGCGCTATTTAACGACACTCTATTTGTTTCGATTGGGTGAAATCTGCCGTAGAATTCACGTTTTTTTGCAAAGTCTACATTTATTTTACTTATTTATAGGTTTATTCAAAATATCGGATCATTTTTGGACTATTCCCGGTTTACAGATCATTGTTGAGATAATTTTAGCAAGTTGTCTGGATACTTTACTTCAAGTACTAGAATTTTCAGAAACATCCATTATGTAATATAAATCAAAAGGAAAATTAGTAAATAATTAATGGCCTGATTCCATCCCACTTAGCACTAGTTATCTCCCTTACATCAATATTATAACTGTAGTTTAAAATACAACAATTTTTCTAATTTGTGGACCTTTTTGGATCAATTATACTATATAGAGGCTTTTTAATTTCGATTCACGCACTAGACCACAATTAGGATTCTAAGTAACAGAAGTGTAAGAAAAGAAATAAGACTACTTTTCGAGATAAAATCGTCTGAATAGCCTGAGAAATCGCAAATTTTGCAAGAGTACCAATTCTTCACTGTATTTTCTCAAAATATCAAATATTTTTTCGACTACTTCCGGTTTTTGGATCTTTGTCGGTATTTTTTTAACAAGTTGTTTACATACTTAACTTTCTTTCCCATGAGTGTCAGAGATATCTATTCAGTAGTTTTTGTAAAAAAGATAAATAAAAGAACATTTTCAATAATTTAACGATTTTTCAACTTTTTTCAAAGATTGAGGCCATTTTTGGATCACTTATATTATTTCAAACCTTTTAATGTTAGATTCACGCAACAGACCACCGATAGGACTCTGCGTTAAAAAAGATTCAGAAGAATCGTAGGGGTCGTTTTCGAGAAAATAGCGTCTAAAAAGGCTCCAAAAAGGGAAAATACTAGATTTTCGACGTACCGTTATTTATTTTCTAACCATCGAAATCGTACCATTGAGATGTCATACAATAGTCCTTTAATGGGGCTATCCAAAGACACTTTACTTCTTTTGGTCCGGTAATATCTGTCGGCGAAATCAAGCTTTTCGGAAGAGCGCCTATTTTTAAACTTTTTTTTATTCATTTTTTTAATACTTCCGGTATGGAGATTATTTTCAGGATAGTTTTAATAACCGGGTTCGGCAATTATATAGCCGCAAGGCTCTGTAATAATATATTACATTATCTGATCAGATAAAATGCCCCTGAGAAATCCTATGTTTAAAAGTGCCAAAAATGCAAAAATGTCAATATATTGAAAATTAAATTACAATAACTCTATACATATTATACATTATTGGAATCGGCATTAGATGAGCTATCTAAGTATATAAACATTTTTTGAAAATCTGTAAAAAAAATAAATTTATAGAGCTTTTTTCAAAATTTCACGATTTTTCGACTTTTTTCGATTTTCAGTTCGGTATTTGACCTATTACAAATATTTCAAAGTCTTAACGGAATGTTTGATACACAAGACTACCGAAAGGTCTCTAGATATAGACAGTTTAAGAAAAATCGCTTGAGCAGTTTTCGAGATAAAGGCGCCCAAAAACGCTCCAAATCAGAAAATACTTGATTTCCAGAGTGTCATATTTTGCTGCTTGGTCATAGTATCCGTATAAATTGGGCATCATACGACAGTCCATTCCCCGAGCCACTCAACGAAAGCTTAATTTGTTTAATCCATTGATATTGGACGGAGAAATAGGGTTTTTCCCCCAAACACCCATTTTTTGCGTTTTTTTCGAAATATCGGGCATTATTTCCACTACTTCCGGTTTACGGATTCTTGTCGAAATTGCTTTATAAGTTGGTATTGGACTATAACTTCATGTTCCAGAAGTTTCAGAAACGTCAATTCTGCCATAAACCGAAACCCGAGCTCACAAAATGGGAAGAAAATTCGAAAAAAATCGAAAAATAAAGGGCGATAACTCTGAATGAAACTTATATTACTGGAATCGGATGGACTTCAGGTATCCAAAAATGTAGGTCAAATTTGAAATTTTGAAAAATGACAAAAATTGTCTCGTAAAGTTTCAGAAACGTCAATTCTGCCATAAACCGAAACCCGAGCTCACAAAATGGGAAGAAAATTCGAAAAAATTCGAAAAATAAAGGGCGATAACTCTGAATGAAACTTATATTACTGGAATCGGATGGACTTCAGGTATCCAAAAATGTAGGTCAAATTTGAAAATTTTGAAAAATAACAAAAATTGTCTCGTAAACAACATCTTTTCAATCTTCAAACGATAAAAGTCATAGACGAATGTTCGAAATTGAAAAATGTGAGATAGCCATTGTCTCAGAAAAGATTCACGGATTCCAAAAATGTAATTTGTTTGAAAATGGATAAAGAATTGGCGAAACTATGGCCAATTTTCAATTTTTAGACAACGTACAAAGTTTGGTCACTTCCGGTATGCGCAGAAATTTCGAAAATATTTTATCAAGTAGCCACCACATGGTTTCCCAATAGAAAATCTAATTCCAGATCGATATCTGTTTCGATCATAGAGATCTAGGCCCTCGCGGTAAATAATAATAATAATAACTAGACCTGCATGCAGGAATGACGGGTTTCACTGGTGCCACGTTACCCTTAAACATGTCACTTCCGGTGCCAAGTTACCCTTGAACATATGTCACTTCCGGTACCAGCGAAACCACTAAACAGGTTTCCAAATTAACATTGCACACAAATAAAATGGACGCAGAATCAACCAAATCCAGCAATATCAATTCATTTTATACATTTGTTACTTGTAAATGATCTTGACAAAATTAAATTACTCCCGGTGTTAATGCAAATGTTCAATTAGTCTTATGAAATCAGAAATGGCATACGATATCATATAGTGAAAATTTTATGTAAATCGAATAATAATTGGCACTTTTAAAGACCAAAAAACTTGAAAAGTGACTTGTAGGAAATCGGCTATTTCTCTGCAACCGTACAAGTTAGAAACCATTTTGTGGTATCTGTATGATCGTATGGGTTCATTCTATTTGTTGATTGGCATCAAATACCATACTTTGAAAAAGATTTCAAAACAGACTCATTTGAATAAAATATCTGTTATAGAGGCGAAAAATACAGTTTTTGCCAAAATGACGTTACTTCCGGTGATAATGAAAATCTTAAATTACTTGTATGAAATCCCAAATGGCATTAGGTATAACATGGTGTGACGTTTATGAAAATCGAATAATAATTGACCCTTTTATGGCCCCGAAACCTTCAAAAGTGACCTGTAGAAAACCGTCTATTTCTCGGCAACCGAACAAGTTAGAAACCATTTTATGATATCTATATGACCATATGAGTTTTGTTTATATGTGAATTTAAACCAAAAGTTAAAATTATTAATACATATTAAGTTATTCTTGGTTGAATAAAACATTGATTTAAAAAGTTTAAAATGCAGTTTTTGACCAAATGATGTCACTTCCGGTGTCAATTTTAAATTGTAATCAACTTGATATGACGCTACGTGCTTTTTGAATCAAATGATGTCACTTTTATAAAAATCCAATCATAATTGACTATTTTACAGGCAAAATAACGAAAACAGTGACTTGTACAGAACTGCCCATTTCTTGGTAATTGCTTATAGTACAAACGAATTTTAACATACATTTTCTTCGTATGGATTATAGCTACAAGTTTATAAAAGTTACGAAGAAATATTTTAAAATCTGAAAAGCCTGAATAGGTTGTAAATAGGCCAATTTTACACCATTTTTAGCCTCTTAATCGAATTTGCTCGAAAATGAAATCGAAATTAAAAAAACTGCTTCCTACATTTTTTGCGCCTTGAAAGGGCACACTCTTTGAGTCAAATAATTTTTCCAAAAAATAATATTTGTTTTCGAAGAAGGAAAATAACTGTCAAAATTGTAGTTTTTGGTGAAATTATGCCACTTCCGGTGCCGACAGATAAAACTTTTGGTAATAAAAAAAATGACATTTGATACAACGAAGCATATGAACTTTGTTTTATACAAATCGAACAATAAAAAATTAATCTAGGACTTAAAAACTGAATTAGCCAATGGCGGCCAAGGTAAATTACTGAGACAAAATTCTTTAACATTTTTGCACTAGTCAGATGACCCTTTAATTCTGTGCATAATACGACTAAAAAATATTCATAAATAAAAAAATTTTTTGTAAAATTTTAAATTTTCAAAATTTGGCGCCTAATATCTTTGAAGATTTACCGAAAATCAAATATCGAAAGTAGTGTAGCTATGTGCCCTGTCTCCGGCTATGCCAAAATGTATCGAAAGTTAAAATTCAATGATTATTGTTAAAATTACTGCAATATTTTAAAAAACGATAATTTGGTGATTTCGGACATTTCGCATTGTCGCAGAACGTTCAAAATAGCTTTATCCTCTAAGTCACACCCACTTTCCCAGTAAAACCGAAGAAATCGTACCGATGCGACAAGCAGTTGCTGAGATCTACTCAAAACAAAAGAATAATAATAATAATAAGAACTAGACCTGCAAGCAGCACTGAACCGGCTTTCAGGAATGATACAGGAAGTTTATTATACCATAGCCAACCCATTGAGCTACCGAACTAAACTTTAGTTGTTTTGCTTCAAAATTGTAAATTATGGCAAAATTACGTCACTTCCGGTGCCGAAAGAAATTTTTATAGGTGAAAAATAAGTCGAAAATTTGCAACATACAAAATTTGTTTAATACATATCGGGCAATGGAAAATTAACCTATAACCCATAAACTGAAATTAAGAAGGTAAAATAATTAAAAGTGACCCTTTTAGAAGCCTTTTCTTGATATCAATATGATGGTATTGATTCAATCTTACTGCCCATTAGAGTCAGACGTTATAAAGTTAAACAAATAATAAATATAAATCCCTTCAAAAAAATGTTTGTTTTGAAGGCTAAAAATACGTTTTTTGCAAAAATTACATTACTTCCGATGATATTGAAAATGTTAACTTAGTTGATAGGCATCAAATGGTAAAAAAATGATAAAAATCGAATAATAATATTGACACTTTTATAGAGAAAGAGAGAGAAATGGGGTTTAACGTCCACTCGACACAAACTAGGTCATTTTGGGACTAACATATGGTTTCAGTTTTATTTCAATAATTCGCTTGCGCGTAGGGGTCTTTAGCAGTGGGAGGAAACCGGAGTGCCCGGAGGAAACCCACGAGGTTGAGAAGGCGCCCCCATCTCCATGCCACATACGCTCGCACCAGGGCTCGAAACCACAGCCGCAAGCCAGAGGTGACCGGCCAGCTAGAGGGCGAAGCGCGGCACTCTAGACCACTAGGCCATCCCAACCCCCCGACACTTTTATAGACCAAAAACCTTGAAATGTGACTTATAGAAGATCGCCTATTTATCTGTAACCGTACAAGTTAGAAACCATTTTGTGGTGGTCGTATGGTTTCATTCTATTCGTTGATGGTAATCAAATATCATAATTTTAAAAATATTATAAGGCAGACTCATTTGAATAAAATATTTGTTTTTTAGGTTAAAAATACAGTTTTTGCAGAAATGACGTCATTTCCGGTCACAGTGAAAATGTAAAATTGGCTTGAACTAGTCCACATTGACATTAGGCATCAAATGGAAAAAAAATATTGCAAATCGAATAATAATTCACTCTTTTATAGGCAAAATAACGTGAATAGTGATGCATGCAAAATTGCATATTTCTCGGCAACTGCTCATATTTCAAACTAATTTTCGCATACATTCTCTTCGTCTAGATTATTGCTACCAGTTTATGAAAATCACAAATAAATATTTCAAAATATGAAGACGCTGAATGAATTGTAAATAATTGAATTTTACACTTTATTTTACATTTTATTCGAAATTGCCCGAAAATGAAATTTAAAAAATCTGAGCTAAAAATTTTATACACCTTTGCAGGGTGTATCCTTTTAGTTATATCAGTTTAAAAAAAAAAATATTTGCTTTCAAAAAGTGGTACCGAACTGTCAAAATTGTAGTTTTTGTTAATATTACGTCACTTCCGTTGCCGACAGAAAAATTTCACCGGAACAAAAAAAATTGCAATTGGGACCACGGAGCATATGAACTTTGTATTATACAAATCGAACAATAAATAGTTTTTCTGGTTACGAAAAACTAAATGAGCCGATGGCGGCTAACGCAAATTACCGAGACATTTTTTTTATCATTTCTGCTCAAGTAGGATGATATTTTAACCCTGTGTAAAATACCATCAAAAAATATTCATAAATAAAAAAGGTTTTCGCAAAAAAAAAAAAACAATTTTCAAAATATCGGACATTTTTTCGACTACTTCCGGTTTTACGATCATTGTCGTGACAGCTTTACGAAGTTCTTTGGATACTTAACTTTCTGTACCAGAAGTGTCAGAAACATCCATTGAGTAGTTTTGGAAAAAAAGATAAATTAAAGAGCGTTTCCAAAAATTTAACGATTTTTCAATTTTTTTCAAAGTTTGAGGCCATTTTTGGACCTCTTATATTATTTCAATGCTTTTCATTTTGGATTCACTATATAGACAACCGATAGGACTTTGAGTAAGAAAAGTTTAAGAAAAATCTGCGGCGTTATTTTCGAGAAAAGGGCGTCTCAGAATGTTAAAAAATCGGAAAATACTAGATTTTTGGCATACAATAATTTATTTACTAATCATCGAAATCGTATTATTTAGACACCATATGATGGTCCATTAATAGGGCTATCCAGCGACACTTTAGTTCTTTTGGTCCGCTATTACCTAAGGGAGAAATCAAGTTTTTCGCAAGTGCGACAATGTTTTTAACATTATTTTTTCATTTTTTGAATACTTCCGGTATGGCTATTATTGTCGGAATAGTTTTAATAGGCGGTTTGGGCACTAAAATAGCCACAGGGCTCTGTAATGACATATTACATTATCTGATCAGATAAAATGCCCCTGAGAAATCCTATTTTCAAAAGTGCCAAAAATGCAAAAAAATTAAAATATCGAAAATTAAATTTCAAAAACTACATACATATTATACATCGTTAGAATCGTAATTAGGTCAGCTATCTGAATATACAATCTTTTTTTGAAAATCTCTTAAAATAAAAAAAAAGTAGAGCATTTTCCAAAATTTCACGATTTTTCGACATTTTTCGATTTTCAGTCCGTTATTTCACCTATTCCAGATATTTCAAAGTCTTATTGGATGGCTTCATGCAAAAAACCTCCGAAAGGACTCTCGATAGAAAAAATTTAAAAAAAAGTTGCGGTTAAGTTTTCGAGATACAGGCGTCCAAAAATGCTAAAAATCAGAAAATACTTGATTTTCAGCGTGCCATATTTTGCTTCCTGCTAATCGTATCCTTACGAATTGGGTATCATTCAGCGGTCCAATCAGCGCCCGACCAAATGATACCTTAATTCGTTTAATCCGTTGATATCGGACGGAGAAATCGTGTTTTTACCCAAAACACCCATTTTTCACTTTTTTTTCAAAATATCGCATATTATTTCGACTACTTCCGGTTTACGGATTGTTGTTGAAATTGCTTTAAACGGTGGTTTGACCATATTACTTCATGTTCCAGGAATTTCAGAAGCGTCGATCTGGCCGTAAAACGAAACTTAAGCTCACAAAATGTGAAGAAAATTCGAAAAAAATCGAAAAATAAAGGGCGATAACTCTGAATGAAACTTATATTACTGGAACCGGATTGCTTTCAGGTATCCAAAAATATAGGTCAAATTTTAAAATTTTGAAAAATAACAAAAAATGTGTCTTAAACAACATATTTTCATTTTTCGAACGCTAGAAGTCAGCGGCGAAGTTTCGAAATTGCAAAATTTTCAACTGCTATCGTCCGAGAAAAGACTCAGGGTTTCCAAAAATGTAATTTGTATGAAAATAGATACAGAATTGACGAATCTACGGCCGTTTTTTAAATATTTGGCACCGCACGAAATTCGGCCACTTCCGGTCTGCGCAGAAGTTTCAAATACAGTGGAAGGGATAGCCACCATATGGTTTCCTGATAGAAAATTATGTCCCAGATCTGTATCTGTTACAGACACTGAGAAATAGGCTCCCCCGAAAAATAAAATAATAATAATAAATAACTAGACCTGCATGCAGGAATGACGGGTTTCACTGGTGCCACGTTACCCTTAATCATGTCACTTCCGGTGCCAAGTTACCCTTGAACATATGTCACTTCCGGTACCAGCGAAACCACTAAACAGGTTTCCAAATTAACATTGCACACAAATAAAATGGACGCAGAATCAACAAAATCCAGCAATATCAATTCATTTTATACATTTGTTACTTGTAAATGATCTTGACAAAATTAAATTACTCCCGGTGTTAATGCAAATGTTCAATTAGTCTTATGAAATCAGAAATGGCATACGATATCATATAGTGAAAATTTTATGTAAATCGAATAATAATTGCCACTTTTAAAGACCAAAAAACTTGAAAAGTGACTTGTAGAAAATCGGCTATTTCTCTGCAACCGTACAAGTTAGAAACCATTTTGTGGTATCTGTATGATCGTATGGGTTCATTCTATTTGTTGATTGGCATCAAATACCATACTTTGAAAAAGATTTCAAAACAGACTCATTTGAATAAAATATATGTTTTAGAGGCTAAAAATACAGTTTTTGCCAAAATGACGTTACTTCCGGTGATAATGAAAATCTTAAATTACTTGAATGAAATCCCAAATGGCATTAGGTATAACATGGTGTGACGTTTATGAAAATCGAATAATAATTGACCCTTTTATGGCCCCGAAACCTTCAAAAGTGACCTGTAGAAAACCGTCTATTTCTCGGCAACCGAACAAGTTAGAAACCATTTTATGATATCTATATGACCATATGAGTTTTGTTTATATGTGAATTTAAACCAAAAGTTAAAATTATTAATACATATTAAGTTATTCTTGGTTGAATAACATTTGATTTAAAAAGTTTAAAATGCATTTTTTGACCAAATAATGTCACTTCCGGTGTCAATTTTAAATTGTAATCAACTTGATATGACGCTACGTGCTTTTTGAATCAAATAATGTCACTTTTATAAAAATCCAATCATAATTGACTATTTTACAGGCAAAATAACGAAAACAGTGACTTGTACAGAACTGCCCATTTCTTGGTAACTGCTTATAGTACAAACGAATTTTAACATACATTTTCTTCGTATGGATTATAGCTACAAGTTTATAAAAGTTACGAAGAAATATTTTAAAATCTGAAAAGCCTGAATAGGTTGTAAATAGGCCAATTTTACACCATTTTTAGCCTCTTAATCGAATTTGCTCGAAAATGAAATCGAAATTAAAAAAACTGCTTCCTACATTTTTTGCGCCTTGAAAGGGCACACTCTTTGAGTCAAATAATTTTTCCAAAAAATAATATTTGTTTTCGAAGAAGGAAAATAACTGTCAAAATTGTAGTTTTTGGTAAAATTATGCCACTTCAGGTGCCGACCGATAAAACTTTTGGTAATAAAAAAAATGACAATTGATACAACGAAGCATATGAACTTTGTTTTATACAAATCGAACAATAAAAAATTAATCTAGGACTTAAAAACTGAATTAGCCAATGGCGGCCAAGGTAAATTACTGAGACAAAATTCTTTAACATTTTTGCACTAGTCAGATGACCCTTTAATTCTGTGCATAAAACGACTAAAAAATATTCATAAATAAAAAAGTTTTTTGTAAAATTTTAAATTTTCAAAATTTGGCGCCTAATATCTTTGAAGATTTACCGAAAATCAAAAATCGAAAGTAGTGTAGCTATGTGCCCTGTCTCCGGCTATGCCAAAATGTATCGAAAGTTAAAATTCAATGATTATTGTTAAAATTACTGCAATATTTTAAAAAACGATAATTTGGTGATTTCGGACATTTCGCATTGTCGCAGAACGTTCAAAATAGCTTTATCCTCTAAGTCACACCCACTTTCCCAGTAAAACCGAAGAAATCGTAACGATGCGACAAGCAGTTGCTGAGATCTACTCAAAACAAAAGAAGAATAATAATAATAAGAATAATAATTTTAACAAAAACAATAGTGTTTCACACAAGCTTCGCAGTGTGAAACCCTAATAATTTTAGTAATCACAATAGGCTTTCAGACGAAAGTCTGAAAGCCTAATAATAATTTTAACAAAAACAATAGTGTTTCACACAAGCTTCGCAGTGTGAAACCCTAATAATTTTAGTAATCTCAATAGGCTTTCAGACGAAAGTCTGAAAGCCTAATAATAATTTTAGTAATCTCAATAGGCTTTCAGACGAAAGTCTGAAAGCCTAACTAGACCTGCATGCAGGAATGACGGGTTTCACTGGTGCCACGTTACCCTTAAACATGTCACTTCCGGTGCCAAGTTACCCTTGAACATAGGTCACTTCCGGTACCAGCGAAACCACTAAACAGGTTTCCAAATTAACATTGCACACAAATAAAATGGACGCAGAATCAACAAAATCCAGCTTTATGTACCAGAGCCTACAGAAATATCGGATCATCTTTCCAAAAAATATAAGGGTTCGAAAAATGGCAGAAAATTCGAAAAAAATCGAAAAATAAAGGGCAATAACTCGGAATGAAACTTGTATTTCTGGAATCGGATGGTATTTCAGGTATCCAAAAATGTAGGTGAAATTTGAAAATTTTGAAAAATAACAAAAATGTCTCTTTTGTCTCTTTTTTTCAGTTTTCGAACGCTAGAAGTCAGCGACGAAGTTTCAAAATTTCAAGATTTTCAACTGCTATCGTCCGAGAAAAGACTCAGGGTTTCCGAAAATGTCATTTGTATGAAAATAGGTACAGAATTGACGAATCTACGGCCGTTTTTTAATTTTTTGGTACCGCACGAAATTCTGTCACTTCCGGTCTGCGCAGAAGTTTCAAAAGTGATTTAATGAGTAGCCACCACCTAGTTTCCCGATAGAATATTTGGTTCCAGATCGATATCTGTTTTCGATCATGGAGAAATAGGCTCCGGGGATAAATAATAATAATAACTAGACCTGCATAGCAGTGCTGAATCGGCTTTCAGGGTCCTTTATATCATTGCCATGCCTTTAAATGTACATTTGTACTCTAAACGACCGATAGAACTCGGGCTAACAGAAGTTTAAGAAGAGAAATAGAAGTAGTTTTCGAGATAAACGAGTCTGAATAGGCTCCAAAAATAGAAGAAAATGCTACATTTTCGGCATCTCATAATCTATTGCCTACCATTGCATTTGTATCATTCTGATATCATATAAAAGTAAATTATCCGCGCTATTTAACAACACTCTATTTGTTTTGATTTGGTGAAATCTGCCGTAGAATTCACGTTTTTTTGCAAAGTCTACATTTATTTTACTTATTTATAGGTTTATTCAAAATATCGGATCATTTTTGGACTATTCCCGGTTTACAGATCATTGTTGAGATAATTTTAGCAAGTTGTCTGGATACTTAACTTCAAGTACTAGAATTTTCAGAAACATCCATTATGTAATATAAATCAAAAGGAAAATTAGTAAATAATTAGTGGCCTGATTCCATCCCACTTAGTACTAGTTATCTCCCTTACATCAATATTATAACTGTAGTTTAAAATACAACAATTTTTCTAATTTGTTCAAAGATTGTGGACCTTTTTGGATCAATTATACTATATAGAGGCTTTTTAATTTCGATTCACGCAAGTGTAAGAAAGGAAATAAGACTACTTTTCGAGATAAAATCGTCTGAATAGCCTGAGAAATCGCAAATTTTGCAAGAGTACCAATTCTTCACTGTATTTTCTCAAAATATCAAATATTTTTTCGACTACTTCCGGTTTTTGGATCTTTGTCGGTATTTTTTTAACAAGTTGTTTACATACTTAACTTTCTTTCCCATAAGTGTCAGAAATATCTATTCAGTAGTTTTTGTAAAAAAGATAAATAAAAGAACATTTTCAATAATTTAACGATTTTTCAACTTTTTTCAAAGATTGAGGCCATTTTTGGATCACTTATATTATTTCAAACCTTTTCATGTTGGATTCACGCAACATACCACCGATAGGACTCTGCGTTAAAAAAGATTCAGAAGAATCGTAGCGTCTAAAAAGGCTCCAAAAAGGGAAAATACTAGATTTTCGACGTACCGTTATTTATTTTCTAACCATCGAAATCGTACCATTGAGATGTCATACAATAGTCCTTTAATGGGGCTATCCAAAGACACTTTACTTCTTTTGGTCCGGTAATATCTGTCGGCGAAATCAAGCTTTTCGGAAGAGCGCCTATTTTTAAACCTTTTTTTATTCATTTTTTTAATACTTCCGGTATGGAGATTATTTTCAGGATAGTTTTAATAACCGGGTTCGGCAATTATATAGCCGCAAGGCTCTGTAATAATATATTACATTATCTGATCAGATAAAATGCCCCTGAGAAATCCTATGTTTAAAAGTGCCAAAAATGCAAAAATGTCAATATATTGAAAATTAAATTACAATAACTCTATACATATTATACATTATTGGAATCGGCATTAGATGAGCTATCTAAGTATATAAACATTTTTTGAAAATCTGTAAAAAAAATAAATTTATAGAGCTTTTTTCAAAATTTCACGATTTTTCGACTTTTTTCGATTTTCAGTTCGGTATTTGACCTATTACAAATATTTCAAAGTCTTAACGGAATGTTTGATACACAAGACTACCGGAAGGTCTCTAGATAGAGACAGTTTAAGAAAAATCGCTGGAGCAGTTTTCGAGATAAAGGCGCCCAAAAACGCTCCAAATCAGAAAATACTTGATTTCCAGAGTGTCATATTTTGCTGCTTGGTCATAGTATCCGTATAAATTGGGCATCATACGACAGTCCATTCCCCGAGCCACTCAACGAAAGCTTAATTTGTTTAATCCATTGATATTGGACGGAGAAATCGGGGTTTTCCCCCAAACACCCATTTTTTGCGTTTTTTTCGAAATATCGGGCATTATTTCCACTACTTCCGGTTTACGGATCGTTGTTGAAATTGCTTTATAAAAAGGTCTGACTATATAGCTTTATGTACCAGAGCCTACAGAAATATCGGATTATTCTTTCCAAAAAATATAAGGGTTCGAAAAATGGCAGAAAATTCGAAAAAAATCGAAAAAGAAAGGGCAATAACTCGGAATGAAACTTGTATTTCTGGAATCGGATGGTCTTTAGATATCCAAAAATGTAGGTGAAATTTGAAAATTTTGAAAAATAACAAAAATGTCTCTTTTGTCTCTTTTTTTCAGTTTTCGAACGCTAGAAGTCAGCGACGAAGTTTCAAAATTTCAAAATTTTCAACTGCTATCGTCCGAGAAAAGACTCAGGGTTTCCGAAAATGTCATTTGTATGAAAATAGGTACAGAATTGACGAATCTACGGCCGTTTTTTAATTTTTTGGTACCGCACGAAATTCTGTCACTTCCGGTCTGCGCAGAAGTTTCAAAAGTGATTTAATGAGTAGCCACCACCTAGTTTCCCTAGAGAATATTTGGTTCCAGATCGATATCTGTTTTCGATCATGGAGAAATAGGCTCCGGGGATAAATAATAATAATAATAACTAGACCTGCAAGCAGCACTGAACCGGCTTTCAGGAATCATACAGGAAGTTTATTATACCATAGCCAACCCATTGAGCTACCGAACTATACTTTAGTTGTTTTGCTTCAGTGACACCCTCTATGATATGTAAAAGTAATATTTGCTGGCGAAAAGACCGGTCAAAGTTGTAAATTATGGCAAAATTACGTCACTTCCGGTGCCGAAAGAAATTTTTATAGGTGAAAAATAAGTCGAAAATTTGCAACATACAAAATTTGTGTAATACATATCGGGCAATGAAAAAATTAACCTATAACGGTTATAGGTTAATTTTATAGTATAACCCATAAACTGAAATTAAGAAGGTAAAATAATTAAAAGTGACCCTTGAAAAATTATTCGACAAGGGAACATGCTAGAAGCCTTTTCTTGATATCAATATGATGGTATTGATTCAATCTTACTGCCCATTAGAGTCAGACGTTATAAAGTTAAACAAATAATAAATATAAATCCCTTCAAAAAAATGTTTGTTTTGAAGGCTAAAAATACGTTTTTTGCAAAAATTACTTTACTTCCGGTGATATTGAAAATGTTAACTTAGTTGATAGAAGTCATAAATGGCATAAGGCATCAAATGGTAAAATTATAAAAATCGAATAATAATTGACACTTTTATAGACCAAAAACCTTGAAAAGCGACTTATAGAAGATCGCCTATTTCTCTGTAACCGTACAAGTTAGAAACCATTTTGTGGTATCTGTATGGGCGTATGGTTTCATTCTATTCGTTGATGGGAATCAAATATCATAATTTTAAAAATATTATAAGACAGACTCATTTGAATAAAATATTTGTTTTTTAGGTTAAAAATACAGTTTTTGCATAAATGACGTCATTTCCGGTCACAGTGAAAATGTAAAATTGGCTTGACCTAGTCCACATTGACATTAGGCATCAAATGAAAAAAAAATATTGCAAATCGAATAATAATTCACTCTTTTATAGGCAAAATAACGTGAAAAGTGATGCATGCAAAATTGCATATTTCTCGGCAACTGCTCATATTACAAACTAATTTTCGCATACATTCTCTTCGTCTGGATTATTGCTACGAGTTTATGAAAATCACAAATAAATATTTCAAAATATGAAGACGCTGAATGAATTGTAAATAATTGAATTTTACACTTTATTTTACATTTTATTCGAAATTGCCCGAAAATGAAATTGAAATTTAAAAAATCTGAGCTAAAGATTTTATACACCTTTGCAGGGTGCATCCTTTTAGTTATATCACTTTTGAAAAAAAAAATATTTGCTTTCAAAAAGTGGTACCGAACTGTCAAAATTGTAGTTTTTGTTAATATTACGTCACTTCCGTTGCCGACAGATAAATTTCACCGTCACAAAAAAAATTGCAATTGGGACCACGGAGCATATTAACTTTGTTTTATACAAATCGAACAATAAATAGTTTTTCTGGTTACGAAAAACTCAATTAGCCGATGGCGGCTAACGCAAATTACCGAGACATTTTTTTTTTATCATTTCTGCTCAAGCAAGATGATATTTTAACCCTGTGTAAAATACCATCAAAAAATATTCATAAATAAAAAAGGTTTTCGTAAAAAAAAATTTTTTTTCAAAATATCGGACATTTTTTCGACTACTTCCGGTTTTACGATCTATGTCGTGACAGCTTTACGAAGTTCTTTGGATACTTAACTTTCTGTACCAGAAGTGTCAGAAACATCCATTGAGTAGTTTTGGAAAAAAAGATAAATTAAAGAGCGTTTCCAAAAATTTAACGATTTTTCAATTTTTTTCAAAGTTTGAGGCCATTTTTGGACCTCTTATATTATTTCAATGCTTTTCATTTTGGATTCACTATATAGACAACCGATAGCACTTTGAGTAAGAAAAGTTTAAGAAAAATCTGCGGCGTTGTTTTCGAGAAAAGGGCGTCTCAGAATGTTAAAAAATCGGAAAATACTAGATTTTTGGCATACAATAATTTATTTCCTTATCATCGAAATCGTATTATTTAGACACCATATGATGGTCCATTAATAGGGCTATCCAGCGACACTTTAGTTCTTTTGGTCCGCTATTACCTAAGGGAGAAATCAAGTTTTTGGCAAGTGCGACAATGTTTTTAACATTTTTTTCATTTTTTGAATACTTCCGGTATGGCTATTATTGTCGGAATAGTTTTAATAGCCGGTTTGGGCACTAAAATAGCCACAGGGCTCTGTAATGACATATTACATTGTCTGATCAGATAAAATGCCCCTGAGAAATCCTATGTTCAAAAGTGCCAAAAATGCAAAAAAATTAAAATATCGAAAATTAAATTTCAATAACTACATACATATTATACATCGTTAGAATCGTAATTACGTCAGCTATCTGAATATACAATCATTTTGTGGTATCTGTATGATCGTATGGGTTCAATCTATTTGATCAATAGAATCAAATATCATAATTTGAAAAAAATAACAAGTACGACTCATTTGAATAAAATATTGTTTTTAAAGGCTAAAATTTAAGTTTTGAGCAAATGACGTCATTTCCGGTGGCGGCGTAAGAGGTAAAATGGTTTTAAATAGTCCACTATGGCATTAGGCATCCAATGGCGAAAGAAAATTGAAAATCGAATAATAATTGATTCTTTTACAGCCAAAATTACGTGAAAAGTGACTCATGCAAAATTGCCTATTTCTCGGCAACTGCTTATATTACAAACTAGTTTTCACGCATATTCTCTTCGTATGGATGATAGCTACAAGTTTATAAAAGTTACAAAGAAATATTTTAAAATTTGAAAAGCCTGAATAGGTTGTAAATAGGTCAATTTTACACCATTTTAGCCTCTTAATCGAATTTGCTCGAAAATGAAATCGAAATTAAAAAAACTGCTTCCTACATTTTTTGCGCCTTGAAAGGGCACACTCTTTGAGTCAAATAATTTTTCCAAAAAATAATATTTGTTTTCGATATAAGAAAATAAATGTCAAAATTGTAGTTTTTGGTAAAATTATGCCACTTCCGGTGCCGACAGATAACACTTTCGGTTATAAAAAAAATGGCAATTGAGACAACGAAGCATATGAACTTTGTTTTATACAAATCGAACAATAAAAAATTAATCTGGGACTGAAAAACTGAATTAGCCAATGGCGGCCAAGGAAAATTACTGAGACAATTTTTTTTACTATTTTTGCGCTAGTCAGATGACTCTTTAATTCTGTGCACAACACGACTAAAAAATATTCATAAATAAAAAAAATTTTTGTAAAATTTTAAATTTTCGAAATTTGGCGCCTAATATCTTCGAAGATATGCCGAAAATCAAAAATCGAAAGTAGCGTAGCTATGTGCCCTCTCTCCGACTATGCCAAAATATATCGAAAGTTAAAATCCAATGATTATTGTTAAAATTACTGCAATATTTTCAAAAACGATAACTTCGGTGATTTCGGACATTTCGCATTGTCGCAGAACGTTCAAAATAGCTTTATCCCCTAAGTCACACCCACTTTCCCAGTAAAACCGAAGAAATCGTAACGATGCGACAAGTAGTTGCTGAGATATAGTCAAAGTGGAATTGGAATAATAATAAGAATAACTAGACCTGCATGCAGGAATGACGGGTTTCACTGGTGCCACGTCACTTTCGGTGCCACGTTACCCTTGAACATATGTCACTTCCGATACCAATGAAACCATCGACCAGGTTTCCACATAAGCATCGTAAACATCAAATAAAATTGACGAAGAATCAACCAAATCCAGCAATATCAATTCATTTTATATATATATATATATATATATGTTACTTGTAAGTGATCCTGGAAAAATTTCATTACTTCCGGTGATAATGAAAATGTTCAATTAGTTTTATGAAATCAGAAATGGCATAAGGCATCATATAGCGAAAATAGTATGTAGATCGAATAAGAATTGCCACTTTTATAGACCAAAAACCTTGAAAAGTGACTTGTAGAAAATCGTCTATTTCTCGGCAACCGTACATGATAAAAACTATTTTTTGGTATCTATATGATCGTATGGGTTCAATCGATTTGTTGATTAGGATCAAATATCATAATTTGAAATATATTACAAATCAGACTCATTTAAAAAAAATATCTGTTTTGAAGGCTAAAAATACAGTTTTTGCCAAAATGACATTACTTCTGGTGATACTGAAAATGTTAAATTAGTTCTATGAAATCATCAATGACATAAGATATCATACAGTGAAAATTTTATGAAAATCGAATAATAACTGACACTTTTATAGACCAAAAACCTTGAAAAGTGACTTAGGGAAAATTGTCCATTTCTCTGCAACCGTACAAGTTAGAAACCATTTTGTGGTATCTGTATGATCGTATGGGTTCAATCTATTTGATCAATAGAATCAAATATCATAATTTGAAAAAATAACAAGTACGACTCATTTGAATAAAATATTGTTTTTAAAGGCTAAAATTTAAGTTTTGAGCAAATGACGTCATTTCCGGTGGCGGCGTAAGAGGTAAAATGGTTTGAAATAGTCCACTATGGCATTAGGCATCCAATGGCGAAAGAAAATTGAAAATCGAATAATAATTGATTCTTTTACAGCCAAAATTACGTGAAAAGTGACTCATGCAAAATTGCCTATTTCTCGGCAACTGCTTATATTACAAACTAATTTTCACGCATATTCTCTTCGTATGGATGATAGCTACAAGTTTATAAAAGTTACAAAGAAATATTTTAAAATTTGAAAAGCCTGAATAGGTTGTAAATAGGTCAATTTTACACCATTTTAGCCTCTTAATCGAATTTGCTCGAAAATGAAATCGAAATTAAAAAACTGCTTCCTACATTTTTTGCGCCTTGAAAGGGCACACTCTTTGAGTCAAATAATTTTTCCAAAAAATAATATTTGTTTTCGATATAAGAAAATAAATGTCAAAATTGTAGTTTTTGGTAAAATTATGCCACTTCCGGTGCCGACAGATAACACTTTCGGTAATAAAAAAAATGGCAATTGAGACAACGAAGCATATGAACTTTGTTTTATACAAATCGAACAATAAAAAATTAATCTGGGACTGAAAAACTGAATTAGCCAATGGCGGCCAAGGAAAATTACTGAGACAATTTTTTTTACTATTTTTGCGCTAGTCAGATGACTCTTTAATTCTGTGCACAACACGACTAAAAAATATTCATAAATAAAAAAAATTTTTGTAAAATTTTAAATTTTCGAAATTTGGCGCCTAATATCTTCGAAGATATGCCGAAAATCAAAAATCGAAAGTAGCGTAGCTATGTGCCCTGTCTCCGACTATGCCAAAATGTATCGAAAGTTAAAATCCAATGATTATTGTTAAAATTACTGCAATATTTTCAAAAACGATAACTTCGGTGATTTCGGACATTTCGCATTGTCGCAGAACGTTCAAAATAGCTTTATCCTCTAAGCCACACCCACTTTCCCAGTAAAACCGAAGACATCGTAACGATGTGACAAGTAGTTGCTGAGATATAGTCAAAGTGGAATTGGAATAATAATAAGAATAATAATAAGAATAACTAGACCTGCATGCAGGAATGACGGGTTTCACTGGTGCCATGTTACCCTTAAACATGTCACTTCCGGTGCCAAGTTACCCTTGAACATATGTCACTTCCGGTACCAGCGAAACCACTAAACAGGTTTCCAAATTAACATTGCACACAAATAAAATGGACGCAGAATCAACAAAATCCAGCAATATCAATTCATTTTATACATTTGTTACTTGTAAATGATCTTGACAAAATTAAATTACTCCCGGTGTTAATGCAAATGTTCAATTAGTCTTATGAAATCAGAAATGGCATACGATATCATATAGTGAAAATTTTATGTAAATCGAATAATAATTGCCACTTTTAAAGACCAAAAAACTTGAAAAGTGACTTGTAGACAATCGGCTATTTCTCTTCAACCGTACAAGTTAGAAACCATTTTGTGGTATCTGTATGATCGTATGGGTTCATTCTATTTGTTGATTGGCATCAAATACCATAATTTGAAAAAGATTTCAAAACAGACTCATTTGGAGGCTAAAAATACAGTTTTTGCCAAAATGACGTTACTTCCGGTGATAATGAAAATCTTAAATTACTTGTATGAAATCCCAAATGGCATTAGGTATAACATGATGTGACGTTTATGAAAATCGAATAATAATTGACCCTTTTATGGCCCCGAAACCTTCAAAAGTGACCTGTAGAAAACCGTCTATTTCTCGGCAACCGAATAAGTTAGAAACCATTTTATGATATCTATATGACCATATGAGTTGTATTTATATGTGAATTTAAACCAAAAGTTAAAATTATTAATACATATTAAGTTATTCTTGGTTGAATAAAACATTGATTTAAAAAGTTTAAAATGTATTTTTTGACCAAATGATGTCACTTCCGGTGTCAATTTTAAATTGTAATCAACTTGATATGACGCTACGTGCTTTTTGAATCAAATGATGTCACTTTTATAAAAATCCAATCATAATTGACTATTTTACAGGCAAAATAACGAAAACAGTGACTTGTACAGAACTGCCCATTTCTTGGTAACTGCTTATATTACAAACGAATTTTAACATACATTTTCTTCGTATGGATTATAGCTACAAGTTTATAAAAGTTACGAAGAAATATTTTAAAATCTGAAAAGCCTGAATAGGTTGTAAATAGGCCAATTTTACACCATTTTTAGCCTCTTAATCGAATTTGCTCGAAAATGAAATCGAAATTAAAAAAACTGCTTCCTACAATTTTTGCGCCTTGAAAGGACACACTCTTTGTGTCATATAATTTTTCAAAAAAATAATATTTGTTTTCGAAATAAGAAAATAACTGTCAAAATTGTAGTTTTTGGTAAAATTATGCCACTTCCAGTGCCGACAGATAACATTATTGGTAACAAAAAAAATGACAATTGAGACAACGAAGCATATGAACTTTGTTTTATACAAATCGAAAAATAAAAAATTAATCTAGGACTGAAAAACTGAATTAGCCAATGGCGGCCAAGGAAAATTACTGAGACAAAAATTTTTAACATTTTTGCACTAGTCAGATGACTCTTTAATTCTGTGCACAATACGACTAAAAAATATTCATAAATAAAAAATTTTTTAGTAAAATTTTAAATTTTCGAAATTTGGCGCCTAATATCTTCGAAGATTTGCCGAAAATCAAAAATCGAAAGTAGCGTAGCTATGTGCCCTGTCTCAGGCTATGCCAAAATGTATCGAAAGTTAAAATCCAATGATTATTGTTAAAATCACTGCAATATTTTCAAAAACGATAACTTGGGTGATTTCGGACATTTCGCATTGGCGCAGAACGTTCAAAATAGCTTTATCCTCTAAGTCACACCCACTTTCCCAGTAAAACCGAAGAAATCGTAACGATGCGACACGTAGTTGCTGAGATCTATTCAAATTGGAATCTGAATAATAATAATAATAATAAGAATAATAATTTTAACAAAAACAATAGTGTTTCACACAAGCTACGCAGTGTGAAACCCTAACTAGACCTGCATGCAGGAATGACGGGTTTCACCGGTGCCATGTTACCCTTAAACATGTCACTTCCGGTGCCAAGTTACCCTTGAACATATGTCACTTCCGGTACCAGCGAAACCACTAAACAGGTTTCCAAATTAACATTGCACACAAATAAAATGGACGGAGAATCAACAAAATCCAGCAATATCAATTCATTTTATACATTTGTTACTTGTAAATGATCTTGAAATTACTCCCGGTGTTAATGCAAATGTTCAATTAGTCTTATGAAATCAGAAATGGCATACGATATCATATAGTGAAAATTTTATGTAAATCGAATAATAATTGCCACTTTTAAAGACCAAAAAACTTGAAAAGTGACTTGTAGAAAATCGGCTATTTCTCTGCAACCGTACAAGTTAGAAACCATTTTGTGGTATCTGTATGATCGTATGGGTTTATTCTATTTGTTGATTGGCATCAAATACCATAATTTGAAAAAGATTTCAAAACAGACTCATTTGAATAAAATATCTGTTTTGGAGGCTAAAAATACAGTTTTTGCCAAAATGACGTTACTTCCGGTGATAATGAAAATCTTAAATTACTTGTATGAAATCCTAAATGGCATTACGTATAACATGGTGTGACGTTTATGAAAATCGAATAATAATTGACTCTTTTATGGCCCCGAAACCTTCAAAAGTGACCTGTAGAAAACCGTCTATTTCTCGGCAACCGAATAAGTTAGAAACCATTTTATGATATCTATATGACCATATGAGTTTTGTTTATATGTGAATTTAAACCAAAAGTTAAAATTATTAATACATATTAAGTTATTCTTGGTTGAATAAAACATTGATTTAAAAAGTTTAAAATGCATTTTTTGACCAAATGATGTCACTTCCGGTGTCAATTTTAAATTGTAATCAACTTGATATGACGCTACGTGCTTTTTGAATCAAATGATGTCACTTTTATAAAAATCCAATCATAATTGACTATTTTACAGGCAAAATAACGAAAACAGTGACTTTTACAGAACTGCCCATTTCTTGGTAACTGCTTATATAACAAACGAATTTTAACATACATTTTCTTCGTATGGATTATAGCTACAAGTTTATAAAAGTTACGAAGAAATATCTTAAAATCTGAAAAGCCTGAATAGGTTGTAAATAGGCCAATTTTACACCATTTTTAGCCTTTTAATCGAATTTGCTCGAAAATGAAATCGAAATTAAAAAAACTGCTTCCTACATTTTTTGCGCCATGAAAAGACACACTCTTTGAGTCATATAATTTTTCAAAAAAATAATATTTGTTTTCGAAATAAGAAAACAACTGTCAAAATTGTAGTTTTTGGTAAAATTATGCCACTTCCGGTGCCGACAGATAACATTATTGGTAACAAAAAAAATGACAATTGAGACAACGAAGCATATGAACTTTGTTTTATACAAATCGAACAATAAAAAATTAATCTAGGACTGAAAAACTGAATTAGCCAATGGCGGCCAAGGAAAATTACTGAGACAAAAATTTTGAACATTTTTGCACTAGTCAGATGACTCTTTAATTCTGTGCACAATACAACTAAAAAATATTCATAAATAAAAAAGTTTTTTGTAAAATTTTAAATTTTCGAAATTTGGCGCCTAATATCTTCGAAGATTTGCCGAAAATCAAAAATCGAAAGTAGCGTAGCTATGTGCCCTGTCTCAGGCTATGCCAAAATTTATCGAAAGTTAAAATCCAATGATTATTGTTAAAATTACTGCAATATTTTCAAAAACGATAACTTCGGTGATTTCGGATATTTCGCATTGTCGCAGAACGTTCAAAATAGCTTTATCCTCTAAGTCACACCCACTTTCCCAGTAAAACCGAAGAAATCGTAACGATGCGACACGTAGTTGCTGAGATCTATTCAAATTGGAATCTGAATAATAATAATAATAATAACTAGACCTGCATAGCAGTGCTGAATCGGCTTTCAGGGTCCTTTAGATCATTGCCATGCTTTTAAATTTACCTTTATACCCTAAACGACCGATAGGACTCGGGGTAACAGAAGTTTAAGAAGTGAGATAGAAGTAGTTTTCGAGATAAACGAGTTTGAAAAGGCTCCAAAAAAAGAGGAAAATACTATATTTTCGGCATCTCATAATCTATTGCCTAACCATCGAATTTGTATCATTCTGATATCATATAAAAGTCCAAAAAGGAAAATACTAGATCTTCAGCGTCCCGTAATATTTGTCATTGAACACGCCATCTTGAGTCGGATCGCGCAAAATCTAATTTTGGAGTAAAATTTTATTTTGAAGTCTAAAAATACGTTTTTTGCAAATATGACATTACTTCCGGTGATAATGGAAATGTTAAATCAGATCATTGCAATCATAAATGGCATAAGGCATCACATGGTGAAAATTGTATGAAAATTGAATAATAATTGACACTTTTATAGACCAAAAAGATTGGAAAGTGACTTGTAGAAAATCGTCTATTTCTCGGCAACCGTACAAGTTAGAAACTTTTTTGTGGTATCTGTATGATGGTATGATTTCATGCTATTCGGTGATGGGATTCAAATATCATAATTTTAAAAATATTATAAACAAGACTCATTTGAATAAAATATTTGTTTTCTAGGTTAAAAATACAGTTTTTGGCAAAATGACGTCATTTTCGGTCACAGTGAAACAGTAAAATTGGCTTAACCTAGTCCAAATTGGCAATAGGCATCGAATGAAAAAAAATTATTGAAAATTGGATAATAATTTACTATTTTATAGGCAAAATAACGTGAAAAGTGATGCATGCAAAATTGCATATTTCTCGGCAACTGCTCATATTACAAACTATTTTTCGCATACATTCTCTTCGTCTGGATTATGGCTACGAGTTTATGAAAGTTACGAATAAATAGTTCAAAATATAAAGACGTTGAATGGGTTGTAATAACTGAATTTTACCCTTTTTTTTACATTTTATTCGAAATTGCCCGAAAATGAAATTGAAATTTAAGAATCTCAGCCAAACATTTTATGCGCCTTTACAGGGCGCATACTTTTTGTTATATCAGTTTTCGAAAAACATAATATTTGCTGTCAAAAAGTGGTACTTAACTCTCAAAATTGTAGTTTTTGTTAATATTACGCCACTTCCGTTGCGTGCAGAAAAATGTCACCGTAACAAAAAATATTACAATTGACATCACGAATCATACGCACTTTGTTTTATACAAATCGAACAATAAATAATTAATCTAGGTACGAAAAACTAAATTAGCCAATGGCGACTAAAGAAAATTACTGAGACAAAATTCTTTCTCACTTATGCTCAAGTAGGGTGATACTTTAACTCTGTGTAAACTACCATCAAAAAATATTCATAAATAAAAAAGTTTTCTGTAAAAATGTAAAAAAAAATCAATATATCGGATATTTTTTCGACTACTTCCGGTTTTTCGATCATTGTCGGAATTGCTTTAACAAGTTGACTAGATACTTAACTTCCTGTACCAGAAATATCAGAAACATTCATTAAGTAATTTTTGAAAAAAAGATAAATAAAAGAGCATTTTCAATAATTTAATGATTTTTCAACTTTTTTCAAAGATTGAGGTCATTTTTGGACCGCCTATAATATTGCAACGCTTTTATTATTAAATGCACACGCTAGGCCACCGATAGGACTCTGAGTAAAAAATGTTTAAGAAAAATCGTAGGCGTCGTTTTCGAGAAAAAGGCGTCTCAGAATGCTCCAAAACGGAAAATACTTAATTTTCGGCGTACCATAATTCATTTCCTAAGAATCAAATTCGTGTTATTTAGATGTTATACGATCGTCTATTAATGGAACTATCCAAAGACACTTTAATTGTTTTGGTCCGCTAATATGTGACGGAGAATTCGAACTTTTGGCAAGAGCTCCAATTTTTTTTCATCTTTTTTACATTTTTCTTTGTTTTTTTAACTACTTCCGGTATACGAATCATTGTCGAGTAGTTTTCACATCCAGTTTTGGAGTTTGCATGGGACCAGGGCTCTCTAATGATATACGACACTATACGATCAAATAAAATACTTCTGAGAAATCCTATGTTCAAAAGTGTTAAAAATGTCAAAATATTGAAAATTAAATTTCAATAACTGCATACATATTATACATCATTAGAATCGTAATTAGGTCAGCTTTTTAAATATATATCTTTTTTTTGAAAATCTCTTAAAATAAAAAAATAGTGGAGCATTTTCCCAAATTTCACGATTTTTCGACTTTTTTCGATTTTCAGTCCCTTTTTTGTCTTATTCCAATTATATAATAGCCTTAATGGATGGATCCATGCTAAAGACTACCGGAAGGACCATCGATAGATAAAGTTTAGGAAAAATCGCTGGAGCAGTTTTCGAAATACAGGCGTCCAAAAACGCTCCAAATCAGAAAATACTTGATTTTCAGCGTGCCATATTTTGCTTCCAGCTCATCGTATCCGTACGAATTGGGTATCATCCAGTGGTCCAATCACCGCTAGGCCAAATGATACCTTAATTTGTTTAATCCGTTGATATCGGACGGAGAAATCGTGTTTTTACCCAAGACACCAATTTTTCACGTTTTTTTCAATATATCGCATATTATTTCGACTACTTCCGGTTTACGGATTGTTGTTGAAATTGCTTTAAACGGTGGTTTGACAATATTGCTTCATGTATCAGGAATTTGAGAAACGTTGATCCGGCCGTAAAACGAAACTTAAGCTCACAAAATGTGAAGAAAATTCGAAAAAAATCGAAAAATAAAGGGCGATAACTCGGAATGAAACTTATATTACTGGAACCGGATTGCCTTCAGGTATCCAAAAATGTAGGTCAAATTTGAAAATTTTGCAAAATAACAAAAATTGTCTCTCAAATAAAATTTTTCATTTTTCGATCGCAAGAAGTCAGCGGTGAAGTTTCGAAATATCGAAATTTTCAACTGCTATCGTCCGAGAAAAGACTCAAGGTTTCCGAAAATGTCATTTGTGTGAAAATAGGTACAGAATTGACGAATCTACGGCCGTTTTTTAATTTTTTGACACAGCACGAAATTCGACCACTTCCGGTCTGCGCAGAAGTTTCAAAAATAGTTTATCAAGTAGCCAACACATGGTTTCCCTATAGAGAATTAGGTCCGAGATCGGTATCTGTTACAGGCGCTGAGAAATAGGCTCCCCCGAAAAATAAAATAATAATAATAAATAATAATAATTTTAGTAAAAACAATAGTCTTTCAGACGAAAGTCTGAAAGCCTAATAAGAATAATAATTTTAACAAAAACAATAGTGTTTCACACAAGCTACGCAGTGTGAAACCCTAATAATAAGAATAATAATTTTAACAAAAACAATAGTGTTTCACACAAGCTACGCAGTGTGAAACCCTAATAATTTTAGTAATCACAAAAGGCTTTCAGACGAAAGTCTGAAAGCCTAATAATTTTAGTAAAAACAATAGTCTTTCAGACGAAAGTCTGAAAGCCTAACTAGATCTGCTACTGTCCCATGCAGATATGAAAGCTTTCATATTCATCGTCACGTGTCATCGATTATATCAAGTATCTCAAATAAAAGGATAAGAATAACAAACTATCAAAATTGGTCAAAAACTCGCGAAGTCTAAATATAGTATGAAACATTGAGTAATCTGAAAACTAAAGGGAAATAACTGATGCTTGTGTTGCTGTAATCGGGATGACTCCCGACTTCAAAACTTTCAGAAAAATGAAATGAAAATGGTAAGAAAACATCGAAAAATTAAATGAGATAACTTTGAACAAAACTAAAACTTTTTGAATCAGGTTGAACTCAACTGTTTGAATATGTACGTTAAATATGCAGATTTGGAAAATTATAAAGACATAATATCAAAATCGGTGAAAAACTCACAAAGTTACAAATTTAAATGTAGTGAGAAACATTGCACCCGGGCAAAAAAATAATCTTTAAACTAAAGGGAAATAACTGAAACTTGTATAGCTGTAATCGGGCTTCCAAGATATGTTATATGTAAACGATATTATTATGACTGTCTGTTCAACGAACTTAATTTCGGGAAACCAATTGACAGTGCTACTTATAAACGTTCTACTCTTAGTAAGGATGAAATTATATCCAATCACAGATCTGTACTCACTTCATTTGGTACTCCATGTGGAGATACCTATACAGATTTGCCCTTGTTATATTGGATACCTAAACTACATAAAAATCCCTACAAGCAACGTTTTATAGCAGGTTCATCCCGTTGTTCCACAAAACCACTTTCTAAAGTATTGACATCTATACTTACAGCTGTTAAAGAGGGTATTCAAAAATACTGTGACAAAATATACTCTCGTAGTGGTATAAATCAAATGTGGATATTAAAAAATTCCAAAGAATTACTTGATGGTTTGCAATCTAGATCCCTTGCTTCAGTCTCATCTATTCAAACGTTTGACTTTTCTACTTTGTACACTAAAATTCCGCATAGTAAATTAAAATCCCGGTTGAAAGACATTATTCACAGTGTTTTTTCGTCTAAATCGGGAACAGCTAGATATCAATATTTAGTTGTTAATTACAAATCCACATATTTCGTTAAGAATCACAGTGATTCTAAAAACAAATTCACCGCCATCAAAATAATTCAGATGTTGGATTTTTTAATTGATAACATCTTTGTTGAATTTGGAGGAGAAATATATCAGCAAGTGGTGGGTATCCCCATGGGCACCAACTGTGCACCTTTGCTTGCTGATTTATTTCTCTATTCGTACGAAGCCGATTACATACAAGCGCTCGTAAAAACAAATAAACGATTGGTCAGACATTTTAATTTCACTTATCGATATATCGATGACGTTTTATCACTGAATAATTCTAAATTTAGTGATTATGTCGATTTCATATATCCTGATGAGCTCGAAATCAAAAACACCACTGACAGTGACAATTACGCTTCCTACTTGGATCTGCGTCTCGAATTTGACAATTGCCATAAACTAAGTGTTAAATTGTATGATAAACGTGATGACTTTGACTTTCCGATTGTTAACTTTCCATTTATTAGTAGTAACATTCCAATATCACCAGCTTATGGAGTGTTTGTGTCTCAGCTAATTCGTTACGCGAGAGCTTGTTCCTTTTATTCTGATTTTTTAATTAGATCGAGGCATTTGTCGTCTAAACTTCAACTACAAGGATACGTGCGCACTAAACTTATAAAAACCTTTAAAAAGTTTTATGGCCGTCACATTGACTTGATTAGTAAATATAATGTGTCTCTCTCAGCTATTATTCTAGATATATTTAATTGACACGTTTACTATTACTATCTCCCTAATTATGTTACTACATCGTTAAGACAGTTCATCACGTGCATTTTGCATACCGATAGTTCATTGGCCAAACATGCTATTATATTGAGATTTCGTCCAATAGTTTGGATGCAGCTATGGCGGGTGTGGCGCCAGGCAGGGTAAGCTTACTCTTCCAGACACCTGTTACCACTGTTTGTCGTGTATTTTCTACACGGGGAGCAGTCCATTTGCTGATTACACTATTTTGCCTAATAACGTTTTTAGGACTTCGAATTCTGTCTAATGGTTTGGATTGTTCGTACTTGGTTTTATTTTATATATAATTATGGTTTCCAATATGTTCGGTTATAAGTAGGAAGTTGGGTTCCCAGATAAGTATTTATCGGGTGGTCATTGCCTATAAAAGTATGGCAATTTTGGTATATATGGAAAGAAGAGATATCCAATCTTACTAGAAAAATACTGGATTCCCTGAAAAACACTCATGGAGCGTAAACAGGACAAAAATGTAAGGGGTTCCCTTAATAGTCAACCCGACGAATAAGGGTACCTGCACGCTTGGCGTTGAAGGCTGCACGCGAACTTGAGTGATTTGTGTACATTTTGAAAAACTTTATGGTGAGTTAGACATACAACAATTTCTGGGGTAAAAATCACGGAAAAAGACGCATGCAGTGGATAATCCGAGAATTTAATTGGGATTCTATATTTGTAGTAAATAGTCAGCGCTTACAGACAACATCGTCTTGTGTATGCAATGCATTCTCCCCTGTCGTCTGCCACCGTTGCCATTGGTTACGGCGAGGTTTAATCGCCTGACGCAAACATGGTCTCTTTCGATAGATTTTTATAGCAGGCTATTCTCGTCAATAAAAATGTTATGAGAACGATTTGAAGCAAAATTATGATAAGATAATTAGTTTGAATATGTTTTTAATTCTAATATATCATCAAATCACCCAGTTTGTATCCGGGAACCCAACTTTAAGCATATTTTAAACAAAGGGTCATAGACTGCAATATACAAGAATGGCACTCTGCAATATAAAAAATGGCCAAAGCAAGATTTCTATGCAGAAATTAAATAATTGCTAGAACCAAAAAAATATTTATCCACTATAATAAATAAGCAACATAGAGAAAATGAAATGAAATTGAATGGGGTTTAACGTCCTACTGTTCTGCTCCTACAATGGGCTAATGAAGACGGGCATACGCCATAAAGTGTGCAATGAGGGAAATTTTACCCGGGCAGCGGCGTTACGGCCTACGAGGTTGGACAGGCGACCATACTCCTTGTCACGCACAACCAAGAAATCGAAACAACGCCAGTTGACTCAATGACAGACGTTATGATACAGAGCGCACGTGCTAACCATTCAGCCACGCAACCTCCCTAAAATCGGCAAATTGCTGACCTACAGCGAGAAACATTTCAACCGGGCCAAATTTTCTATTTTAACAGTTTAATTTGCACGGTACCTTTAGTTATCAACCGATTATTACAAAACTTTTAAAAATAAGCTCCCCCTGGCCACCTTAATCGTTCGAAATAAACGTTTGCCCCTTAAAATCGACAAATTGCTGACTTTAAAGTGAGAAACATTACAACCGGGCCAAATTTTCTGTTTTATCACTTTTACAGTACCTTTGATTACCAACCGATTATTACAAAACTTTAAAAATAAAAGAGAAAGAGAGAAATGCGGCCTAACGTCCATTCGACACAAACTAGGTCATTTCGGGACTAACATATGTTTTTTTAACTTTATTTAAAAACTCCCCTTGCGCGTACTGGTCTTTAGCCGTTGGGAGGAAATCGAAGAACACGGAGAAAACCCACGAGGTTGGACATCATACACCATGTCACGTGCAACCTGGAGATCGAAACGACGCCCGTTGACTCAATGACAGACGTTACGATACAGCGCGCACATGCTAACCATTCAGCCTCCCTGAATTCGGAAAATTGCTGACTTATAGCAAGAAACATTTCAACCGGGCGAAATTTTCTGTTTTAACAGTTTAATGTGCACGGTACTTTAATTACCAACCGATTATTACAAAACTTTTGAAAATAAGCTCCAACTGACCAGCTTAATCGTATGCAATAAACGTTTTGCGGCCTAACGTCCATTCGACACAAACTAGGTCATTTCGGGACTAACATATGTTTTAAATTTTATTTACTCCCCCCCCCCCTTGCGCGTACTGGTCTTTAGCCGTTGTGAGGAAACCGAAGAACACGGAGAAAACCCACGAGGTTGGACATCATACACCATGTCACGTGCAACCTGGAGATCGAAACGACGCCCGTTGACTCAATGACAGACGTTACGATACAGTGCGCACATGCTAACCATTCAGCCATTCAGCCTCCCTGAATTCAGAAAATTGCTGACTTATAGCAAAAAACATTTCAACCGGGCGAAATTTTCTGTTTTAACAGTTTAATGTGCACGGTACTTTAATTACCAACCGATTATTACAAAACTTTTGAAAATAAGCTCCAACTGACCAGCTTAATCGTATGCAATAAACGTTTTCGCCTGAATTGAAAGTTCTGCACGGAGAAAGGTCATCTCGATTTCCCGGCGTGGTTCCCCTTGTCAGTGAGGCAGAACGGAGGGCCTGACAAGCACAGCTGTCTAGTCATTCGGATGGGACGAAAAACCAAGGTCCCGTGTACACATTGGAATGCACGTAAATATCCCTAAGCAGTTGGAATTCGATACTGTTGAATAAGCTCTATACGATGACTAAATGTGTAGATTGTAGTCACCCACACTGCATGTTTCGCTTAACAATGAAAGGGTGCCGTTTTCAATGTTCGATCCTTTTGTTCTTCTGCTCCTGATATGTTGGACTGTTGATCGATGGTTTCATATAAAAGACTACCAATAAGACTCTTTGTAGAAGAAGTTCCCAAAAAATATTATGTTGACTTTACAAAAAAGCCCTCTAAACATGCTCCAAATTGTAAAAATACGACTTTTTGGATTTTCAATCTCTTTTTTTCGGCTATCCCTGATATTTAGAAAAACTATTACAATGATTTCACACAACAGGCTAGCTATTAGACTCTCTATTGACAAAAGTTTCACCGCCCTCCCTTCATTATAACCGAAGTTATCGTGCCCTAAAGAATCAACAAATTAGCATGCTTATCTCTGCTTACCCTAAGCAGAAAATGCTCATCTTTAAACTCAATCATAACATTGACCTAGTGAACGTCTACACCAAGTTTGAACATTCTAGCTTAATTAGAAGGAGAGTAATTGTGTTCCAAAGTCCCGACCCTTCAAATTGCTTCTATTTTTCATTTTCAATTCAAAATGGTGACCATCACGTGACCGAAATCAAAATTCTATTCGCGACATTTTTTAGGCCTTCCTACAAGGATTCAGAAAATATAACTCCCGAGTCTGTAAGTAAAATAGCAAAAAAGCCTTATTGATTTTTCACTTTTAAATATGGCGGCACTTCCGGTTAAATCGACAAACTCCATATTTTGTGTACAAATCAGTAATTACGTATCTAGTATCCAAAAAAAAAATCAGGTCATTCTGACCTATATTTCGATGATTTCTTTGAAAATTTTGATCCTTAATTTCGTCAAGGGGAGATAATTTAGAAAATTTCTAATTATATTTTTGAAGTCACATCGGTAAGATCTACTTAGATACTAAATTTCATGAAAATCGTACCACTATTAAAGAAGTTGTCAAATTGGTCTAAACTTCCGGTTCCAAATCACAGCGACGAATTTTCGAAATTCGAAAATGTGAAACTGCAGATGAAAATGATTTTTTTAAAGGTATTCAAAGAAAAAAGAATTAGTAAAATCGGTCAAAAAATAAGAAAGTTACGACTATGCATTGTCATTTTTTTCGTTCGTAAAATTCGGTGATTTCGGATTCGTAAAACGTTTCGAAAATATATTTAATCAAGGTTCGCACCCCATTTTTGGGGGGGTAGGTCAAAATTTCAGAAAGATCCTATGGATAGATTCTGAGAAATCCGATTTGCAGAAAATACACACAAAAAAAAAAATAATAACTAGATCTGCTACTGTCCCATGCAGATATGAAAGCTTTCATATTCATCGTCACGTGTCATTGATTGTATCAAGTATCCTAAATAAAAGGATAAGAAGAAAAAATTATTAAAATTGGTCAAAAACTCGCGAAGTTACAAGTCTAAATATAGTATGAAACATTGCACCCAGGCATAACAATAATCTGAAAACTAAAGGGAAATAACTGAAACTTGTATTACTGTAATGAGACGGATGAGAAAATGAAATGAAAATGGCGGGAAAAAAAAAATAAAAATGGCAGGTTGGACAGGCGACCTTCCTCCTTGTCACGTACAACCGGGCATTCGAAAACACGCTAGTTAACTCAATGACAGGCGCGCGTGCTAACCATTCAGCCACCCAACCCCCCTTTGAAATCAGACACGTGCAATATGTCATATAGGAAGAATAAGAAGTCGCTCACAACAAAATGGTAAATTAATGAGTTTAGGTCAAAAGGTTGAGCTACTGTTTTAGAGTACTTAATAGTTTTAAAGAGACACGTTAAAGATTCTTTCCCAGTAAAATATTTATCGAGTGGTTATTTCCAATAAAAGTATGGCAATTTTGGTATGGATGGAAAGAAGAAACATCCAATCATACTAGAAAAATAATGAATCCCCTGAAAAACACCCATGGGCCAAGCACTGGGCGAAAATCTCAGGGTATCCTTAATCGTCAACCCGATCAATAGTGGTTCCCACACGCGTGACGCGAAGGGATGCGCGCGCAGGTTGTATGAGGTCAAGACAAGAGGGAGCACTCAATGTGTAGTGCACTCTTGTTGACAAGCGTAATGGCGAGTGGACGTGGAAGAGGTGAAAGACTAAAACGCACAACAGATACAGAGTTTAAACTGCGGAGAAAGAAATGGGCAGAAGATAATCCATGAATTTACTTAGGCTTCGACATTTATGGTAAATGGACAGCGATTAAAGAGAAATACAATCTTAAACGGGATCGGGAAGTCGCGTCTATATGCTGATTGAATGTTAGTAAGTTTTCATGTTATCTCCTACTTTGGCTTGCTTTCGATTTCTTTTATTGAAGTTCGTTGTAGGTTTCGTTTGGGATATAGACCTAATTATTGAATTATATTAATTTTCATTTTCTAAAGAGCATTTTGTGTGTATAGTTTATGTTGACTGAATATTAATGATGTTGACGATTCTCTTTTTTTGCAAGATGTAGGCCTAAAAAAAAAGTAAACATTGCCAATGCTTTTCGGGCTTTTTGATTCCATGTTGACCATTTCACTTTTACCATACATTTATTACATGTATGCTATTTGTATAGGCCTATCAACTCTATAAAATAATATAAGGCCCGTGGTTGACACTCTTAAAATGCAACTAGTTGTTACAAATATCCCAACTTTCCAGAGCTTCATAAATATAAGATAAGTAAAATATACATTTATTCATTTATATATTTTAGGAACCAACACAAAGAGAAAGAACTGAAAGGTAGATCTGTCCCTGGGTAAAGTTCTACAAAAGCTAAATATGTTCATCAAATGTAAGTGTAAACCATGCTAATTTCGTAAGATATTGCGATCTTTATTTTATGCATTGTAGATCTATGTGTATTTGTTGCAAATGCAGACACAATTCCTGTGTATGGATGTTAATTTTCAAAATTTATTACATACATGTACAGTAGAATGTGTGCTGATGAATATCAATCATTTTTTTTAATTGTAGGCAAATTGGTGTAGGTCTGCAGCCAGTGTACACATTGACATGTAAAAATAAAGGATACTTGACCGTGAAATTTAAAATGAGAGTAGTTCATAGGGCTGCTGTCTGGGCAAAATGTGGCTTTTTGCACTGCCTGTCTTCATTAGCCTGGATGCAATGAAGTTTAAAATGTTTTTACAATGACTCAATGAGACAAATTATGGCTTATAATATAATTAGGATTATTTTATTTCAGACATACAAGGAAATTAGAAAGCTTCCACCAACATATTTTAATGTATGCTGCAAAAAGATTTTCATATACATGTAGGTATGTCATTGTATATTGTTGGAATGAATAAATCCCAAATTGAAAATTTATTTTGATGTTTTTTCATATAGGTATGTAGACTGAATAAATCTCCAAATTTATTTTGATGGTGTTCCATATCTTTAAATTCTGGCTTTGTATTGTTGTAGCTACCCTATGTACAAGGCTAGAAAAACTATTTGGCAGCTATAGACTACCAGCGACACAAAGAGAGAGGGCAAGCCCTTGACAAGGCCGGGAATCCGAGGTGAGTTTGCCTTGTTATGGTGTAGGAGCTTATGTAGTGGTTGAATATACAATTAGACAATCTAACAAGTGCTATTTAGATAAAGTCTGTTTATTGAGTCAAGTTGTGTGGTTTCGATACGAAGCTGACTTTATACGGAGTAGGTTCGATTACCACTCCCCCCATCCCCCAACAAAGTTTCCTTCCACTGCTCCTGACAAAATAGTAACTTATTAAATTTTAGTCAAGAAATGACCTAAATTGTGTCATGTGTGCAACATCCTCCCCCCTCTCACCCCATTCTTGGCATAACAAAATACAAATGTTATTCTCTCTCCCCATTCTTGACATAATAAAATACAAATCTTATTCTCATATATTCATTAATTGCTAATACAATAGATTACAAAATTAAAACAATAATCTACAAAATTTAAAATTTTACAGGTTTCACAGGCTATATTCTAAAAGAAAAAGTACTTGGAGTGCTGTTCCTGTAAAGGTTGAAAAAGAATACAAATACATGATAATATCCTTAGTGGAATTTTGGATAGATAGAATTAGGAATCACCAGGGTCCCATCCCTCAAATATTTCCACTTTCGGATGATGATCCAAGAAAAATAAAAAGAAACATTGCAGTTGTATCACCTCCGCCAACAAAAGAACTTGTTGCAATAAAAAAATCGAGATTTGGTTAGTTAATTCCAAGGGTTATAATTAGAATTTCTGACATTCTAAATCATACAGCTATTACTGATATCTATTACTGTGTCTAAAATGGGTATATCGTCCTGTTGCACTTGGGAACGTTAGTCTGATGAGCATAGTTACACAGCTTGGTACAACTCTTCTGATGCCTGAACCAAGACGTCCATGTCTCCATAACGTGAAGTTTCTGTATGCTGTGTAGCGTGCGGTTTTGTTTTAGTTTACCGTTCTTTTATTATGTCTACCCATCATATCCCTGAAGTAACCATCGGAAATAGCTATAACATTTTGATCCAAAATCAACTGATCCATTTCCTGCAGAAGAGATATTTACAATAATATTTATACATACATTATGCTAGAGCTAAATCTGCCTATTGATATTATTAGATAACTGATCGAGGCCATAATGAACTCTCGATGGCACAGGATTTCTCTGATAGACTAGAATGTTTCAATCATATTTCCATTTAATTTAAAAATGGAGGAGCGAGCATTAGCTTCGATCAACAAAGGCTAATATCTTCAATAGAGTAATTTGAATGAAATTATTCATTTTTTAACATTACATAACTTCGACTATAATAGCAATAAGAGTTTATCTAAATTTTATATAATGTATCTTTAACATGAAATATTTTTGTTTATACATATTTCATATTGTAAGAATTGTTTGATTTCATTGGCGTTACTGTTTTTATTTATTATATTTTAATGCTTTAAACTTACAATTCTTGTGGAAATACAAAAATCTGGTTGGCATCCACAGCAGACGTATTCTATATCCACTTCCATCTCTCCACAGTGGTTAGGTTACAAACACACCAGTCGGGTGAAACTCTATCTTGTGCTGGTTGTGGATCTTCTGGGCTTGCATTAGCACTCTTACTCGGGTCAAATGTAAGAGCTGGTTCTCTATTTGCAACGGCTAAGACAAGTTCTCGAAGTCTTGTTGTATCAACAGTATTTATGGTTGTCTGTAAATAAAATGTTATGTTGTTTAATTACTCTGGAATTTTTTTTTATCACCTTAAAATCTAGATTATTTGTAAAATTAATAGTTAAATAAAATATATAAATCTTACTATAAGTTGTCGTCTTCTATTTTCTATTCGTCCAGCTAATCTTTGTCTGTCTTCCTCCAAAACCGCTGCTCTTTGTGTGCCTCTCCCCCTTCCCCTGGATGTAGAAATACTTCTGCCTCGTCCCCTGCCCCTAGAACGGGGTCTGCCTCTTCCCTTGCCTCTTACTACTGGAGCTACTGTTACAGGAGAATCCCCGCTTGAACCAGAACTCTTAAACGAGACAGTGAATATGATAATATTGTAAGAAACATTTTATTTCATTAGTTTGCCCGCTCATAAGAGTTTTTAGCAGTTGGAGGAGCCAAAGAAAAAGTTAAACAGTCGACTGTATTAGGAGTCGAAGAAAACCCAAAAAGTTGGATAGTCGACTCTCCTTGAGGCATTGAAACCACATCACTGAACTCAATGAGCTAAAGCAATACTAGAAAAAAATCTCTGCCCAGCTGAAGATGAATCTTGGATATAAATGTATCAATATAATCCTATAAATTTTATTGCAACAGGGAATATTGAACATTTAGGAAGTCAACATTACAGCCTTGTGAACATTATAAATAATAAACCAAAGAATGAAAATTGATTTATTATAAGGGAAAGGTGTTAAAAATTGGAATATAAAAAGTTCTCTAAAACAAAAAAATAGAAGCAATTTCCATGTATACATAGGCCTATTGCCACTATTGGATTGCAGAAATTCATATCCGACGGGTCCTTCTAAAGTAATAACATCACTTTATGAAAAGGCGCTATCATGATATTTTTTCCTCGTTATTTTTAAAAAGATAACGTACATATAATCTTTTCTTTTTTTTTTAAGAAATAGCAAAGCTGTCTCGCACGGTGACAATGATATTTTCGGCTAACTCGACAAATCCCGTAGCCACACATTATGTACAAGAAGGAATGCAAATCTTAATAATAAAGCAAAATTTAATTACCATTGAAGTTTCAATATCCATATTACGTTCTCCTTTCGTAAAATCTGCATTGACAGCCACTTAAATTCACCGCTTTTACACATCCAGATAAGTGTACAACGATACATCGTCTTTTATATATTCAACGAATTCTCCCTCGGCTTACCTCGTTTCCGTGACGTTCAATTCACGTCACAAACATGGCTTCTTAAAATAAATATTTTACCGTCTGTGGTGTTTCCCGTGGATAGCAGTGTTGTTAGAGGGATTTGAGGCAAAATTGTGATTGCTTAATTAGTTTGAGTATGTTTTTAGTGTAAATATATCATCAAATCACCCAGTTTGTTCACGGGAAGGCATCTTTAAGGGTTGTTCATAGTTAAATGAAAGTTTAATTTTAAATAAGACCAATAAAATTAGGATTTAATAATGCCAGACTAATATTTCCAATATGTTTGGTTATAAGTAGGAAATCGTGACGACTTCTTAAGCATGTTTTAAACAAAGGATCATGTTTGTTTAAACAAGAATGGCACTCTGCAATAAAAAAACTGGCCAAAGCAAGATTTCTATGCAGAAATTAAATAATTGCTAGAACCAGAAAAATATTTATCCACTATAATAAATAAGCAACATAGAGAAAATGAAATGAAATTGAATGGGGTTTAACGTCCTACTGTTCTGCTCCTACAATGGGCTAATGAAGACGGGCATACGCCATAAAGTGTGCAATGAGGGAAATTTTACCCGGGCAGCGGCGTTACAGCCTACGAGGTTGGACAGGCGACCATACTCCTTCACGTACAACCAAGAAATCGAAACAACGCCAGTTGACTCAATGACTGACGTTATGATACAGAGCGCACGTGCTAACCATTCAGCCACGCAGCCTCCCTAAAATCGGCAAATTGCTGACCTACAGCGAGAAACATTTCAACCGTGCCAAAATTTCCATTTTAACAGTTTAATTTGCACGGTACCTTTAGTTATCAACCGAATATTACAAAACTTTTAAAAATAAGCTCCCCCTGACCAGCTTAATCGTTCGCAATAAACGTTTGCCCCTTAAAATCGACAAATTGCTGACTTTAAAGTGAGAAACATTACAACCGGGCCAAATTTTCTGTTTTATCACTTTAACAGTACCTTTGATTACCAACTGATTATTAAAAAACTTTAAAAAGAGAAAGAGAGAAATGCGGCCTAACGTCCATTCGACACAAACTAGGTCATTTCGGGACTAACATATGTTTTTTAATTTTATTTAAAAACTCCCCTTGCACGTACTGGTCTTTAGCCGTTGGGAGGAAACCGAAGAACACGGAGAAAACCCACGAGGTTGGACATCATACACCATGTCACGTGCAACTTGGAGATCGAAACGACGCCCGTTGACTCAATGACAAACGTTACGATACAGCGAGAACATGCTAACCATTCAGCCATCCAGCCTCCCTGAATTCGGAAAATTGCTGACTTATAGCAAGAAACATTTCAACCGGGCGAAATTTTCTGTTTTAACAGTTTAATGTGCACGGTACTTTAATTACCAACCGATTATTACAAAACTTTTGAAAATAAGCTCCAACTGACCAGCTTAATCGTATGCAATAAACGTTTTGCCTGAATTGAAAGTTCTGCACGGAAAAAGTTCATCTCGATTTCCCGGCGTGGTTCCCCTTGTCAGTGAGGCAGAACGGAGGGCCTGACAAGCACAGCTGTCTAGTCCTTCGGATGGGACGAAAAACCAAGGTCCCGTGTACACATTGGAGTGCACGTAAAATATCCCTAAGCAGTTGGAATTCGATAGTGTTGAATAAACTCTATACGATGACTAAATGCGTAGATTGTAGTCACCCACACTGCATGTTTCGCTTAACAATGAAAGGGTGCCGTTTTCAATGTTCGATCCTTTTGTTCTTCTACTCCTGATATGTTGGACTGTTGATCGATGGTTTCATATAAAAGACTACCAATAAGACTCTTTGTAGAAGAAGTTCCCAAAAAATAGTATGTTGACTTTACAAGAAAGACCTCTAAACATGCTCCAAATTGTAAAAATACGACTTTTTGGATTTTCAATCTCTTTTTTTCGGCTTTCATATTCATCGTCACGTGTCATTGATTGTATCAAGTATCCTAAATAAAAGGATAAGAAGAAAAAATTATCAAAATTAGTCAAAAACTCTCGAAGTTACAAGTCTAAATATAGTATGAAACATTGCACCCAGGCATAACAATAATCTGAAAACTAAAGGGAAATAACTGAAACTTGTATTACTGTAATGAGACGGATGAGAAAATGAAATGAAAATGGCGGGAAAAACAAATTAAAAATGGCAGGTTGGACAGGCGACCTTACTCCTTGTCACGTACAACCGGGCATTTGAAAACACGATAGTTAACTCAATGACAGGCGCGCGTGCTAACCATTCAGCCACCCAACCCCCCTTTGAAATCAGACACGTGCAATATGTCATATAGGAAGAATTAGAAGTCGCTCACAAGAAAATGGTAAATTAATGAGTTTAGGTCAAAAGGTTGAGCTACTGTTTTAGAATATTTAATAGTTTTAAAGAGACACGTTAAGGGTTGTTCATAGTTAAATGAAAGTTTAATTTTAAATAAGATCAATAAAATTAGGATTTAATAATGCCAGACTAATATTTCCAATATGTTTGGTTATAAGTAGGAAATCGTGACGACTTCTTAAGCATGTTTTAAACAAAGGATCGTAGACTGAATTATACAAGAATGGCACTCTGCAATAAAAAAACTGGCCAAAGCAAGATTTCTATGCAGAAATTAAATAATTGCTAGAACCAGAAAAATATTTATCCACTATAATAAATAAGCAACATAGAGAAAATGAAATGAAATTGAATGGGGTTTAACGTCCTACTGTTCTGCTCCTAAAATGGGCTAATGAAGACGGGCATATGCCATAAAGTGTGCAATGAGGGAAATTTTACCCGGGCAGCGGCGTTACGACCTACGAAGTTGGACAGGCGAACATACTCCTTGTCACGTACAACCAAGAAATCGAAACAACGCCAGTTGACTCAAAGACAGACGTTATTCAGCCACGCAACCTCCCTAAAATCGGCAAATTGCTGACCTGCAGCGAGAAACAGTTCAACCGGGCCAAATTTTCTATTTTAACAGTTTAATTTGCACGGTACCTTTAGTTATCAACCGAATATTACAAAACTTTTAAAAATAAGCTCCCCTTGACCAGCTTAATCGTTCGCAATAAACGTTTGCCCCTTAAAATCGGCAAATTGCTGACTTTAAAGTGAGAAACATTACAACCGGGCGAAATTTTCTGTTTTATCACTTTTACAGTACCTTTGATAACCAACCGATTATTACAAAACTTTAAAAATAAAAGAGAAAGAGAGAAATGCGGCCTAATGTCCATTCGACACAAACTAGGTCATTTCGTGACTAACATATGTTTTTTAATTTTATTTAAAAACTCCCCTTGCGCTTACTGGTCTTTAGCCGTTGGGAGGAAACCGAAGGACACGGAGAAAACCCACGAGGTTGGACACCATACTCCATGTCACGTGCAACTTGGAAATCGAAACGACGCCGGTTGACTCAATGACAGACGTTACGATACAGCGCGCGTATGCTAACCATTCAGCCTCCCTAAAATCTGGAAATTGCTGACTTATAGCAAGAAACATTTTAACCGGGCGAAATTTTCTGTTTTAACAGTTTAATTCGCACGGTATTTTAATTATCAACCGATTATTACAAAACTTTTGAAAATAAGCCCCAACTGACTAGCTTAATCGTATGCAATAAACGTTTGGCCTGAATTGAAAGTTCTGCAACGAGAAAGTTCATCTCGATTTTCCGGCGTGGTTCCCCTTGTCAGTGAGCAGAACGGAGGGCCTGACAAGGACAGCTGTGTAGTCGTTCGGATGGGACGAAAAACCAAGGTCCCGTGTACACATTGGAGTGCACGTAAAATATCCCTAAGCAGTTGGAATTCGATACTGTTGAATAAACTCTATACGATGACTAAATGCGTAGATTGTAGTCACCCACACTGCATGTTTCGCTTAACATTGAAAGGGTGCCGTTTTCAATGTTTGATCCTTTTGTTCTTCTACTCCTGATATGTTGGACTATTGATCGATGGTTTCATATAAAAGACTACCAATAAGACTCTTTGTAGAAGAAGTTCCCAAAAAATAGTATGTTGACTTTACGAGAAAGACCTCTAAACATGCTCCATATTGTAAAAATACGACTTTTTGGATTTTCAATCTCTTTTTTTCCCTGATATTTAAAAAAAATGATACAATGATTTCACACAACAGGCTAGCTATTAGACTCTCTATTGACAAAAGTTTCACCACCCTCCCTTCATTATAACCGAAGTTATCGTGCCCTAAAGAATCAACAAATCAGCATGCTTATCTCTGCTTACCCTAAGCAGAAAATGCTCATCTTTGAACTCAATCATAACATTGACCTAGTGAACGCCTACAAAAAGTTCGAACATTCTAGCTTAATTAGAACGAGAGTTATTGTGCTCCAAAGTCTCGGCCCTTCAAATTGCTTCTATTTTTCATTTTCAATTCAAAATGGTGACTCCCGGTTGACCTAAATCAGAATTCTATTCGCGACATTTTTTAGGCCTTCCTACAAGGATTCAGAAAGTAAAATAGCAAAAAAGCCTTATTGATTTTTCACGTTTTAAGATGGTGGCACTTCCGGTTCGATCGACAAACTCCATATTTTGTGTACGAATCAGTAATTCCTTGTCTAATATCGAAAAAAAAACTAGGTCATTCTGACCTATATTTCGACGATTTTTTTGAAAATTTTGATCCTTAATTTCACCAAGGGGAGATAAGTTAGAAAATTTCTAAAGTCATTTTTCAAGTCGCATCATTAAGGTCTACTTACATATTAAATTTCATGAAAATCGTACAACTACTAAAGAAGTTGTCGAGTTGGTGTAAACTTCCGGTTCGAAATCACAGCGACGAATTTTCGAAATTCGAAAATCCGAAATTGCAGATTTGAAGTAAATGTCTTAGGATACTCAAAGAAAAAAGAATTAGTAAAATAGATCAAATAGTCACAAAGTTACAGCATTGTAGGTCAAATGCATTCGTTCGTAAAATTCGGTGATTTCGGATTCGTAAAACGTTTTGAAAATACATTTAATCAAGGTTCGCACCCCATTTTTGGGGGGGTAGGTCAAAATTTCAGAAAGATCCTATGGATAGATTCTGAGAAATCCGATTTGCAGAAAACACACACAAAAAAAAATAATAATAATAACTTTAACAGAAACAATAAGCTTTCATATGTAATACATCATTAAGGTCTACTTACATATTAAATTTCATGAAAATCGTACAACTACTAAAGAAGTTGTCGAGTTGGTGTAAACTTCCGGTTCGAAATCACAGCGACGAATTTTCGAAATTCGAAAATCCGAAATTGCAGATTTGAAGTAAATGTCTTAGGATACTCAAAGAAAAAAGAATTAGTAAAATAGATCAAATAGTCACAAAGTTACAGCATTGTAGGTCAAATGCATTCGTTCGTAAAATTCGGTGATTTCGGATTCGTAAAACGTTTTGAAAATACATTTAATCAAGGTTCGCACCCCATTTTTGGGGGGGTAGGTCAAAATTTCAGAAAGATCCTATGGATAGATTCTGAGAAATCCGATTTGCAGAAAACACACAAAAAAAAAATAATAATAATAACTTTAACAGAAACAATAAGCTTTCATATGTAATACATATGAAAGCTTAATAACTAGATCTGCTACTGTCCCATGCAGATATGAAAGCTTTCATATTCATCGCCACGTGTCATTGATTGTATCAAGTATCCTAAATAAAAGGATAAGAAGAAAAAATTATCAAAATTGGTCAAAAACTCTCGAAGTTACAAGTCTAAATATAGTATGAAACATTGCACCCAGGCATAACAATAATCTGAAAACTAAAGGGAAATAACCGAATCTTGTATTACTGTAATGAGACGGATGAGAAAATGAAATGAAAATTGCCGGAAAAAAAATAAAAATGACAGGCGACCTTACTCCTTGTCACGTACAACCGAGCATTCGAAAACACGCTAGTTAACTCAATGACAGGCGTGCGTGCTAACCAACCCCCCTTTGAAATCAGACACGTACAAGCCACTCACAACAAAATGGTAAATTAATGAGTTTAGGGTAAAAAGGCGTCTACAGCACCCGGTGCTCCCAGGCGGTCACCCATCCTAGTACTAACCGGGCCCGACGTTGCTTAACTTGAGTGATCGGACGAGAACTGGTGTTTTCAACATGGTATGACCGTAGACGAGAGAAGGTGGACAGAACCCGTAGTTATACATACTTGAATTGACCCGCTTATTGATTTTTTTGGGGGGTTTTGTCGGTTTTAAAAAGGCGTCTACAGCACCCGGTGTTCCCAGGCGGTCACCCATCCAAGTACTGACCGGGCCCGACGTTGCTTAACTTCAGTGATCGGACGAGAACTGGTGTTTTCAACGTGGTGTGGCCGTAGACGAGAGAAGGTGGACAGAACCCGTAGTTATACTTACCTGAATTGACCCGCTTATTGATTTTTTTGTTTTTTGTCGGTTTTAAAAAGGCGCCTACAGCACCCGATGTTCCCAGGCGGTCACCCATCCAAGTACTGACCGGGCCCGACGTTGCTTAACTTCAGTGATCGGACGAGAACTGGTGTTTTCAACGTGGTATGGCCGTAGTCGAGAGGGGGTGGACAGAACCCGTAGTTATACTTACCGGAATTGACCCGCTTATTGATTTTTTTTGGGGGGGGAGGTGTCGGTTTTAAAAAGGCGTCTACAGCACCCGGTGTTCCCAGGCGGTCACCCATCCAAGTACTAACCGGGCCCGACGTTGCTCAACTTCAGTGATCGGACAAGAACTGGTGTTTTCAACGTGGTGTGGTCGTAGACGAGAGAAGGTGGACAGAACCCGTAGTTATACTTACCTGAATTGACCCGGTTATTGATTTTTTTTTTTGGGGGGGGGGGAGGTGTCGGTTTTAAAAAGGCGTCTACAGCACCCGGTGTTCCCAGGCGGTCACCCATCCAAGTACTAACCGGGCCCGACGTTGCTCAACTTCAGTGATCGGACAAGAACTGGTGTTTTCAACGTGGTGTGGTCGTAGACGAGAGAAGGTGGACAGAACCCGTAGTTATACTTACCTGAATTGACCCGCTTATTGATTTTATTTGGGGGGGGGGGGGTCGGTTTTAAAAAGGCGTCTACAGCACCCGGTGTTCCCAGGCGGTCACCCATCCAAGTACTGACCGGGCCCGACGTTGCTTAACTTCAGTGATCGGACGAGAACTGGTGTTTTCAACGTGGTGTGGCCGTAGACGAGAGAAGGTGGACAGAACCCATACTTGTGCTTACTCAAATTCTTTTTGTGTCTTATTCCCTGGGGAGACGGGCCGAGCGCAGAGCTGGAGTGGTGCAAAAGAGTGCGCGCTGTGGTCTGATTGGCGGAAAATGGATTTTTTCACGAAGAATCAGGGCAAAAAGGCGTCTACAGCACCCGGTGTTCCCAGGCGGTCACCCATCCAAGTACTAACCGGGCCCGACGTTGCTTAACTTCCGTGATCGGACGAGAACTGGTGTTTTCAACGTGGTATGGCCGTAGACGAGAGAAGCTGGACAGAACCCGTAGTTATACTTACCTGAATTGACCCGCTTATTGATTTTTTGTTTTGTTTTTTGTTTTAGAGTATTTAATTGTTTTAAAGAGACACGTTAAGGGTTGTTCATAGTTAAATTAAAGTTTAATTTTAAATAAGACCAATAAAATTAGGATTTAATAATGCCAGACTAATATTAAATAAAGTTTTAAATTAAGAATAATTAATTATTGGTCTAATGCAATGAAATGCTTTGATTTGACGGATGAAATGTACGATGGGTGTCCACACTATGTGGCTAAGGCGTTGGCCTGCTAGCCAGGAGGTCGGGTGTTCGATCCCTGCATTGGCCGAGAAAGTTCATCTCGATATTCTGGCGTGTCCCCCGATATGCCGTGTACACATTGGAGTGCACGTAAAAGATCCCTTAGCAGTTGGAATTCTATATTGTTGAATAAGCTCTATACGATGACTAAATGTGCAGATTGTAGCCACCCACACTGCATGTTTCGCTTAACAATGAAAGGGTGCGGTTTTCAATTTTCGATCCTTTTATTCTACTACTCCTGATATTTTGGACTGTTGATCTATGGTTTCATATAAAAGACTACCGATAAGACTCTTTGTAGAAGAAGTTCCCCCAAAATATTATGTTGACTTTAAGAGAAAAGGACCTTTAAAAATGCTCCAAATCGTAAAAATACGACTTTTTGGATTTTCGATCTCTTTTTTCTGCTACCCCTGATATTTAAAAAAAATGATACAATGATTTCACACAACGGGCTAGCTATTAGACTCTCGATTGACAAGAATTTCATCACCCTCCCTTCATTATAACCGAATCAACAAATCAGCATAATTATCTCTGCTTACCCTAGGCAGAAAATGTTCATCTTTGCACTCAATCATGACATTGACCTAGTGAACATCTACACCAAGATTGAACATTCTAACTCAATTAGAATGAGAGTTATTGTGTTTCAAAGTCTCGGCCCTTCAAATTGCTACTACTTTTCATATTCACTTCAAAATGGCAACCATCAGTTGACCTAAATCAAAATTCTGCTCCCTACGATTTTTGGGCCATCCTTCAAGGATTCAGAAAATATAACTCCCGTGTCTGTAAGTAAGATAGCAAAAAAGCCCTAGGGATTTTTCATGTTTCAAGATGGTGGCATTTCCGGTTTGATCGACAAACTCCATATTTTGTGTAGGAATCAGTAATTACCTGTCGAGTATTGAAAAAAATTTTCAGGTCATTCTGACCTATATTTCGACTATTTTTTTTAAAACTTTGATCCTTAATTTCACCAAGGGGAGATAATTTAGAAAATTTCTCATTGTAATTTTCAAGTCACATTGGTAAGATCTACTTAAATACTAAATTTCATGAAAATCGTACAACTATTAAAGAAGTTGTCAAATTGGTCTAAACTTCCGGTTCGAAATCACAGCGACGAATTTTCGAAATTCGAAAATGTGAAACTGCAGATGAAAATGATTTTTTTCAAGGTATTCAAAGAAAAAGGAATTAGTAAAATCGGTCAAAAAATAACAAAGTTACGACTATGCATTGTCAGTTTTTTCGTGCGTAAAATTCGGTGATTTCGGATTCGTAAAACATTTTGAAAATATATTTAAACAACGTTCGCACCCCATTTTTGGGGAGGTAGGTCAAAGTTTCAGAAAGATCCCATGGTTAGATTCTGAGAAATCCGATTTGCAGAAAATACACAAAAAAAAAAAATAATAACTAGATCTGCTACTGTCCCATGCAGATATGAAAGCTTTCATATTCATCGTCACGTGTCATTGATTGTATCATTACCTAAATAAAAGGATAAGAAGAAAAAATTATTAAAATTGGTCAAAAACTCGCGAAGTTACAAGTCTAAATATAGTATGAAACATTGCACCCAGGCATAACAATAATCTGAAAACTAAAGGCAAATAACTGAAACTTGTATTACTGTAATGAGACGGATGAGAAAATGAAATGAAAATGGCGGGAAAAAAAAATTAAAAATGGCAGGTTGGACAGGCGACCTTCCTCCTTGTCACGTACAACCGGGCATTCGAAAACACGCTAGTTAACTCAATGACAGGCGCGCGTGCTAACCATTCAGCCACCCAACCCCCCTTTGAAATCAGACACGTGCAATATGTCATATAGGAAGAATAAGAAGTCGCTCACAACAAAATGGTAAATTAATGAGTTTAGGTCAAAAGGTTGAGCTACTGTTTTAGAGTACTTAATAGTTTTAAAGAGACAAGTTAAGGGTTGTTCATAGTTAAATGAAAGTTTAATTTTAAATAAGACCAATAAAATTAGGATTTAATAATGCCAGACTAATATTTCCAATATGTTTGGTTATAAGTAGGAAATCGTGACGACTTCTTAAGCATGTTTTAAGCAAAGGATCATGTTTGTTTAAACAAGAATGGCACTCTGCAATAAAAAAACTGGCCAAAGCAAGATTTCTATGCAGAAATTAAATAATTGCTAGAACCAGAAAAATATTTATCCACTATAATAAATAAGCAACATAGAGAAAATGAAATGAAATTGAATGGGGTTTAACGTCCGACTGTTCTGCTCCTAAAATGGGCTAATGAAGACGGGCATATGCCATAAAGTGTGCAATGAGGGAAATCTTACCCGGGCAGCGGCGGTTACGGCCTACGAGGTTGGACAGGCGACCATACTCCTTGTCACGTACAACCAAGAAATCGAAACAACGCCAGTTGACTCAATGACAGACGTTATGATACAGAGCGCACGTGCTAACCATTCAGCCACGCAACCTCCCTAAAATCGGCAAATTGCTGACCTACAGCGAGAAACATTTCAACCGGGCCAAATTTTCTATTGTAACAGTTTAATTTGCACGGTACCTTTAGTTATCAACCGAATATTACAAAACTTTTAAAAATAAGCTCCCCCTGACCAGCTTAAGCGTTCGCAATAAACGTTTGCCCCTTAAAATCGGCAAATTGCTGACTTTAAAGTGAGAAACATTACAACCGGGCGAAATTTTCTGTTTTATCACTTTTACAGTACCTTTGATTACCAACCGATTATTACAAAACTTTAAAAATAAAAGAGAAAGAGAGAAATGCGGCCTAATGTCCATTCGACACAAACTAGGTCATTTCGGGACTAACATGTTTTTTAATTTTATTTAAAAACTCCCCTTGCGCTTACAGGTCTTTAGCCGTTGGGAGGAAACCGAAGGACACGGAGAAAACCCACGAGGTTGGACATCATACTTCATGTCACGTGCAACCTGGAGATCGAAACGACGCCCGTTGACTCAATGACAGACGTTACGATACAGTGCGCACATGCTAACCATTCAGCCATTCAGCCTCCCTGAATTCAGAAAATTGCTGACTTATAGCAAGAAACATTTCAACCGGGCGAAATTTTCTGTTTTAACAGTTTAATGTGCACGGTACTTTAATTACCAACCGATTATTACAAAACTTTTGAAAATAAGCTCCAACTGACCAGCTTAATCGTATGCAATAAACGTTTTCGCCTGAATTGAAAGTTCTGCACGGAGAAAGTTCATCTCGATTTCCCGGCGTGGTTCCCCTTTTCAGTGAGGCAGAACGGAGGGCCTGACAAGCACAGCTGTCTAGTCATTCGGATGGGACGAAAAACCAAGGTCCCGTGTACACATTGGAGTGCACGTAAAATATCCCTAAGCAGTTGGAATTCGATACTGTTGAATAAGCTCTATACGATGACTAAATGTGTAAATTGTAGTCACCCACACTGCATGTTTCGCTTAACAATGAAAGGGTGCCGTTTTCAATGTTCGATCCTTTTGTTCTTCTACTCCCGATATGTTGGACTGTTGATCGATGGTTTCATATAAAAGACTACCAATAAGACTCTTTGTAGAAGAAGTTCCCAAAAAATATTATGTTGACTTTACGAGAAAGACCTCTAAACATGCTCCAAATTGTAAAAATACGACTTTTTGGATTTTCAATCTCTTTTTTTCGGCTATCCCTGATATTTAGAAAAAATAATACAATGATTTCACACAACAGGCTAGCTATTAGACTCTCTATTGACAAAAGTTTCACCGCCCTCCCTTCATTATAACCGAAGTTATTGTGCCCTAAAGAATCAACAAATTAGCATGCTTATCTCTGCTTACCCTAAGCAGAAAATGCTCATCTTTAAACTCAATCATAACATTGACGTAGTGAAAGTCTACACCAAGTTTGAACATTCTAGCTTAATTAGAAGGAGAGTAATTGTGTTCCAAAGTCCCGACCCTTCAAATTGCTTCTATTTTTCATTTTCAATTCAAAATGGTGACCATCACGTGACCGAAATCAAAATTCTATTCGCGACATTTTTTAGGCCTTCCTACAAGGATTCAGAAAATATAACTCCCGAGTCTGTAAGTAAAATAGCAAAAAAGCCTTATTGATTTTTCACTTTTAAATATGGCGGCACTTCCGGTTCGATCGACAAACTCCATATTTTGTGTACAAATCAGTAATTACTTATCTAGTATCCAAAAAAAAATCAGGTCATTCTGACCTATATTTCGATGATTTTTTTGAAAATTTTGATCCTTAATTTCGTCAAGGGGAGATAATTTAGAAAATTTCTAATTATATTTTTGAAGTCACGTCGGTAAGATCTACTTAGATACTAAATTTCATGAAAATCGTACAACTATTAAAGAAGTTGTCAAATTGGTCTAAACTTCCGGTTCGAAATCACAGCGACGAATTTTCGAAATTCGAAAATGTGAAACTGCAGATGAAAATGATTTTTTAAAAGGTATTCAAAGAAAAAAGAATTAGTAAAATCGGTCAAAAAATAACAAAGTTACGACTATGCATTGTCATTTTTTTCGTTCGTAAAATTCGGTGATTTCGGATTCGTAAAACGTTTCGAAAATATATTTAATCAAGGTTCGCACCCCATTTTTTGGGGGGGTAGGTCAAAATTTCAGAAAGATCCTATGGATAGATTCTGAGAAATCCGATTTGCAGAAAACACACACAAAAAAAAAATAACTAGATCTGCTACTGTCCCATGCAGATATGAAAGCTTTCATATTCATCGTCACGTGTCATCGATTATATCAAGTATCTCAAATAAAAGGATACGAATAACAAACTATCAAAATTGGTCAAAAACTCGCAAAGTTACAAGTCTAAATATAGTATGAAACATTGAGTAATCTGAAAACTAAAGGGAAATAACTGATACTTGTGTTGCTGTAATCGGGATGACTTCCGATTTCAAAACTTTCAGAAAAATGAAATGAAAATGGTAAGAAAACATCGAAAAATTAAATGAGATAACTTTGAACAAAACTAAAACTTTTTGAATCAGGTTGAACTCAACTGTTTGAATATGTACGTTAAATATGTAGATTTGGAAAATTATAAAGACATAATATCAAAATCGGTCAAAAACTCACAAAGTTACAAATTTAAATGTAGTGAGAAACATTGCACCCGGGCAAAAAAATAATCTTTAAACTAAAGGGAAATAACTGAAACTTGTATAGCTGTAATCGGGCTTCCAAGATATGTTATATAATTATGGTTTCCAATATGTTTGGTTATAAGTAGGAAATCGTGACGACTTCTTAATCATGTTTTAAACAAAGGGTCATAGACTGCAATATACAAGAATGGCACTCTGCAATAAAAAAAACTGGCCAGAGATTTCTATGCAGAAATTAAATAATTGCTAGAACCAGAAAAATATTTATCCACTATAATAAATAAGCAACATAGAGAAAATGAAATGAAAATGAATGGGGTTTAACGTCCTACTGTTCTGCTCCTACAATGGGCTAAAAAAGAAGGGCATACGCCATAAAGTGTGCAATGAGGGAAATTTTACCCGGGCAGCGGCGTTACGGCCTACGAGGTTGGTAAGGCGACCATACTCCTTGTCACGTACAACCAAGAAATCGAAACAAGGCCAGTTGACTCAATGACAGACGTTATGATACAGGGCGCACGTGCTAACCATTCAGCCACGCAACCTCCCTAAAATCGGCAAATTGCTGATACCTACAGCGAGAAACATTTCAACCGGGCCAAATTTTCTATTTTAACAGTTTAATTTGCACGGTACCTTTAGTTATCAACCGAATATTACAAAACTTTTAAAAATGAGCTCCCCCTGACCAGCTTAATCGTTCGCAATAAACGTTTGCCCCTTAATATCGACAAATTGCTGACTTTAAAGTGAGAAACATTACAACCGGGCGAAATTTTCTGTTTTATCACTTTAACAGTGCCTTTGATTACCAACCGATTATTACAAAACTTTAAAAAGAGAAAGAGAGAAATGCGGCCTAACGTCCATTCGACACAAACTAGGTCATTTCGGGACTAACATATGTTTTTTAATTTTATTTAAAAACTCCCCTTGCACGTACTGGTCTTTAGCCGTTGGGAGGAAACCGAAGAACACGGAGAAAACCCACGAGGTTGGACATCATACACCATGTCACGTGCAACCTGGAGATCGAAACGACGCCCGTTGACTCAATGACAAACGTTACGATACAGCGAGCACATGCTAACCATTCAGCCATCCAGCCTCCCTGAATTCGGAAAATTGCTGACTTATAGCAAGAAACATTTCAACCGGGCGAAATTTTCTGTTTTAACAGTTTAATGTGCACGGTACTTTAATTACCAACCGATTATTACAAAACTTTTGAAAATAAGCTCCAACTGACAAGCTTAATCGTATGCAATAAACGTTTTGCCTGAATTGAAAGTTCTGCACGGAAAAAGTTCATCTCGATTTCCCGGCGTGGTTCCCCTTGTCAGTGAGGCAGAACGGAGGGCCTGATAAGCACAGCTGTCTAGTCCTTCGGATGGGACGAAAAACCAAGGTCCCGTGTACACATTGGAGTGCACGTAAAATATCCCTAAGCAGTTGGAATTCGATAATGTTGAATAAATTCTATACGATGACTAAATGCGTAGATTGCAGTCACCAACACTGCATGTTTCGCTTAACAATGAAAGGGTGCCCTTTTCAATTTTCGAACCTTTTATTCTTCTACTCCTGATATTTTGGACTGTTGATCGATGGTTTCATATAAAAGACTACCGATAAGACTCTTTGTAGAAGAAGTTCCCCAAAAATATTATGTTGACTTTACGAGAAAGACCACTAAACATGCTCCAAATTGTAAAAATACGACTTTTTGGATTTTCAAACTCTTTTTTGCGGCTATCCCTGATATTTAAAAAAAATGATACAATGATTTCACACAACAGGCTAGCTATTAGACTCTCTATTGACAAAAGTTTCACCGCCCTCCCTTCATTATAACCGAAGTTATCGTGCCCTAAAGAATCAACAAATCAGCATGCTTATCTCTGCTTGCCCTAAGCAGAAAATGCTCATCTTTGAACTCAATCATAACATTGACCTAGTGAACGTCTACAACAAGTTTGAACATTCTAGCTTAATTAGTATGAGAGTTATTGAGCTCCAAAGTCTCGGCCCTTCAAATTGCTTCTATTTTTCATTTTCAATTCAAAATGGTGACTCCCGGTTGACCTAAATCAGAATTCTATTCGCGACATTTTTTAGGCCTTCCTACAAGGATTCAGAAAATATAACTCCCGAGTCTGTAAGTAAAATAGCAAAAAAGCCTTATTGATTTTTCACGTTTAAAGATGGTGGCACTTCCGGTTCGATCGACAAACTCTATATTTAGTGTACGAATCAGTAATTCCTTGTCTAGTATCGAAAAAAAAAACTAGGTCATTCTGACCTATATTTCGACGATTTTTTTGAAAACTTTGATCCTTAATTTCACCAAGGGGAGATAAGTTAGAAAATTTCTAAAGTCATTTTTCAAGTCGCATCATTAAGGTCTACTTACATATTAAATTTCATGAAAATCGTACAACTACTAAAGAAGTTGTCGAGTTGGTGTAAACTTCCGGTTCGAAATCACAGCGACGAATTTTCGAAATTCGAAAATCCGAAATTGCAGATTTGAAGTAAATGTCTTAAGATACTCAAAGAAAAAAGAATTAGTAAAATAGATCAAATAGTCACAAAGTTACAGCATTGTAGGTCAAATGCATTCGTTCGTAAAATTCGGTGATTTCGGATTCGTAAAACGTTTTGAAAATACATTTAATCAAGGTTCGCACCCCATTTTGGGGGGGGGGTAGGTCAAAATTTCAGAAAGATCTTATGGATAGATTCTGAGAAATCCGATTTGCAGAAAACACACACAAAAAAAAAATAATAATAATAACTTTAACAGAAACAATAAGCTTTCATATGTAATACATATGAAAGCTTAATAATAATAACTTTAACAGAAACAATAAGCTTTCATATGTAATATGAAAGCTTAATAATCTTAACAGAAACAATAAGCTTTCATATGTAATATGAAAGCTTAATAACTTTAACAGAAACAATAAGCTTTCATATGTAATACATATGAAAGCTTAAAAATTTTAGTAAAAACAATAGTCTTTCAGACGAAAGTCTGAAAGCCTAATAATTTTAGTAATCTCAATAGGCTTTCAGACGAAAGTCTGAAAGCCTAATAAGAATAATAATTTTAACAAAAACAATAGTGTTTCACACAAGCTTCGCAGTGTGAAACCCTAATAATAATTTTAACAAAAACAATAGTGTTTCACGCAAGCTTCGCAGTGTGAAACCCTAATAATTTTAACAAAAACAATAGTGTTTCACACAAGCTTCGCAGTGTGAAACCCTAATAATAATTTTAACAAAAACAATAGTGTTTCACACAAGCTTCGCAGTGTGAAACCCTAATAATAATTTTAACAAAAACAATAGTGTTTCACACAAGCTTCGCAGTGTGAAACCCTAATAATAATTTTAACAAAAACAATAGTGTTTCACACAAGCTTCGCAGTGTGAAACCCTAAAAAAAAATAATAATAATTTTAGTAATCACAATAGGCTTTCAGAATAAGAATAATAATTTTAACAAAAACAATAGTGTTTCACACAAGCTTCGCAGTGTGAAACCCTAAAAAAAAAAAATTTTTTAGTAATCTCAATAGGCTTTCAGACGAAAGTCTGAAAGCCTAACTAGACCTGCAAGCAGCACTGAACCGGCTTTCAGGAATCATACAGGAAATTTATTATACCATAGCCGATCCATTGAGCTACCAAACTATACTTTAGTTGTTTTGCTTCAGTGACACCCTCTATCATATGTAAAAGTAATATTTGCTGGTAATTTGTTTAAAAATGGATAAAGAATTGACGAAACTATGGCCAATTTTCAATTTTTAGAAAAAATACAAAGTTCGGTCATTTCCGGTATGCGCAGAAATTTCAAAAATATTTTATCAAGTAGCCACCACATGGTTTCCCGACAGAAAATCTAATTCCAGATCGATATCTGTTTTCGATCATGGTGATCTAGGCTCCCGCGGTAAATATTAATAATAACTAGACCTGCAAGCAGCACTGAACCGGCTTTCAGGAATCATACAGGAAGTTTATTATGCCATAGCCGATCCATTGAGCTACCAAACTATACTTTAATTGTTTTGCTTTAGTGACACCCTCTATCATATGTAAAAGTAATATTTGCTGGTGAAAAGACCAGTCAAAATTGTTAATTATGGCAAAATTACGTCACTTCGCAACATACGAAATACAAACTTTGTTTTATACATATCGGGCAATAAATAATTAAACTATAACCCATAAACTGAAATTAAGAAGGTAAAAACTTAAAAGTGACCCTGGGAAAATTGGCTATTATTCGACAAGGGAACATGCTAGAAGCCTTTTCTTGATATCAATATGATGGTATTGATTCAATCTTACTGCCCATTAGAGTCAGACGTTATAAAGTTAAACGAATAATAAACATAAATCACTTCAAAAAATGTTTGTTTTGGAGGCCAAAAATACGTTTTTTGGAAAAATACATTACTTCCGGTGATATTGAAAATGTGGGTTTAGTTCATAGAAGTCATAAATGGCATAAGGTATCAAATGGTAAAAATATTATAAAAATCGAATAATAATTGACACTTTTATAGACCAAAAACCTTGCAAAGTGACTTATCGAAGATCGCCTATTTCTCTGTAACCGTACAAGTTAGAAACCATTTTGTGGTATCTGTATGGTCGTATGGCTTCATTCTATTCGTTGATGGGAATCAAATATCATAATTTTAAAAATATGATAAGGCAGACTCATTTGAATAAAATATTTGTTTTTTAGGTTAAAAATACAGTTTTTGCCCAAATGACGTCATTTCCGGTCACAGTGAAATTGTAAAATTGGCTTGACCTAGTCCAAATTGGCATTAAGCATCAAATGGAAAAAAAATTGCAAATCGAATAATAATTCATTCTTTTATAGGCAAAATAACGTGAAAAGTGATGCATGCAAAATTGCATATTTCTCGGCAACTGTTCACATTACAAACTAATTTTCGCATACATTCTCTTCGTCTGGATTATTGCTACGAGTTTATGAAAATTACAAATAAATATTTCAAAATATGAAGACGCTGAATGAATTGCAAACAACTGAATTTTACACTTTATTTTACATTTTATTCGAAATTGCCCGAAAATGAAATTGAAATTAAAAAGTCTGAGCTAAATATATTGTGCACCTTTGCAGGGTGCATCCTTTTAGTTATATCAGTTTTGAAAAAAATTAATATTGGCTTTCAAAAAGTGGTACCGAACTGTCAAAATTGTAGTTTTTATTAATATTACGTCACTTCCGTTGCCGACAGAAAAATTTCACCGTAACAAAAAAAAATTACCCTTGAACATGTCACTTCCGATACCAAGTTACCCTTGAACATATGTCTCTTCCGGTACCAACGAAACCACTAAACAGGTTTCCAAATAAACATTGTTCACATCAAATAAAATGGACGCAGAATCAATCAAATCCAGCAATATCAATTCATTTTATACATTTGTTACTTGTAAATGATCTTGACAAAATTACATTACTTCCGGTGTTAATGAAAATGTTCAATAAGTTTTATGAAATCAGAAATGGCATAGATATCACATAGTGAAAATTTTTTTGTAAATTGAATAATAATTGCCACTTTTAAAGACAAAAAAAACTTGAAAAGTGACTTGTAGAAAATCGGCTATTTCTCTGCAACCGTACAAGTTAGGAACCATTTTGTGGTATCTGTATGATCGTATGGGTTCATTCTATTTGTTGATTGGCATCAAATATCATAATTTGAAAAAGATTTCAAAACAGACTCATTTGAATAAAATATCTGTTTTTAAGGCTAAAAATACAGTTTTTGCCAAAATGACGTTACTTCCGGTGATATTGAAAATCTTAAATTACTTGTATGAAATCCTAAATGGCATTAGGTATAACATGGTGTAACGTTTATGAAAATCGAATAATGGCCCCAAAACCTTCAAAAGTGACCTGTAGAAAACCGTCTATTTCTCGGCAACCAAACAAATTAGAAACAATTTTATGATATCTATATGAACATATGAGTTGTGTTTATATGTGAATTTAAACCAAAAGTTAAAATTATTAATACATATTAAATAATTCTTGGTTGAATATAACATTGATTTAAAAAGTTTAAAATGCAGTTTTAGACAAAATGACGTCACTTCCGATGTCATTTTTAAATTGTAATCAACTTGATATGACGCTACATGCTTTTTGAATCAAATGATGTCACTTTTATAAAAATCCAATAATAATTGACTATTTTACAGGCAAAATAACGAAAACAGTGACTTGTGCAGAACTGCCCATTTCTTGGCAACTGCTTATATTACAAACTAATTTTAACATACATTTTCTTCGTATGGATTATAGCTACAAGTTTATAAAAGTTACGAAGAAATATTTTAAAATCTGAAAAGCCTGAATAGGTTGTAAATAGGTCAATTTTACACCATTTTTAGCCTCTTAATCGAATTTGCTCGAAAATGAAATCGAAATTTAAAAAACTGCTTCCGACATTTTTTGCGCCTTGAGAGGACACACTCTTTGAGTCATATAATTTTTCAAAAAAATAATATTTGTTTTCAAAAAATGGTACCTAACTGTCAAAATTGTAGTTTTTGGTAAAATTTTGCCACTTCCGGTGCCGACAGATAACACTTTTGGTAATAAAAAAAATGACAATTGAGACAACGAAGCATATGAACTTTGTTTTATACAAATCGAACAATAAAATTTTTTATCTAGGACTGAAAAACTGAATTAGCCAATGGCGGCCAAGGAAAATTACTGAGACAAATTTTTTTAACATTTTTGCGCTAGTCAGATGACTCTTTACTTTTGTGCACAACACGACTAAAAAATATTTATAAATAAAAAAGTTTTTTGTAAAATTTTAAATTTTCGAAATTTGGCGCCTAATATCTTCGAAGATTTGCCGAAAATCAAAAATCGAAAGTAGGGTAGCTATGTGCCCTGTCTCCGGCTATGCCAAAATGTATCGAAAGTTAAAATCCAATGATTATTGTTAAAATTACTGCAATATTTTCAAAAACGACAACTTCGGTGATTTCGAACATTTCGCATTGTCGCAGAACGTTCAAAATAGCTTTATCCTCTAAGTCACACCCACTTTCCCAGTAAAACCGAAGAAATCGTAATGATGCGACATGTAGTTGCTGAGATCTATTCAAATTGGAATCTGAATAATAATAATAACTAGACCTGCAAGCAGCACTGAACCGGCTTTTAGGAATCATACAGGAAGTTTATTATACCATAGCCGATCCATTGAGCTACCAAACTTTAATTGTTTTGCTTCAGTGACACCCTCTGTCATATTTAAAAGTAATATTTGCTGGCGAAAAGACCGGTCAAAATTGTAAATTATGGCAAAATTACGTCACTTCCGGTGCCGAAAGAAATTATTATAGGTGAAAAATAAGTCGAAAATTCGCAACATACAAAATACAAACTTTGTTTTATACATATCGGGCAATAAATAATTAACCTATAACCAATAAACTGAAATTAAGAAGGTAAAAAACTTAAAGAGCACATAAAATGAGGAAACTAAATTCATTGAGCTTATAAATATTGGTTACTATATGCATTTTACGGCAGTTTAACGTCGATCTGATGAAAATTAATTCAGATATCGTCACTCAAAGTCGCAAATATAGACCTCCCGTAAAAACGACTTGGCCAATTATTGAAAACACTCTTAATCCCCTCAGACGCCAGTGACGTCACAGTGACCGAATGCATATTCGGGATGTTTATTCCTTAATTACCTATATACACCCGGCGTGTGTATTCGTTAACGCCTGACTGATTCCTTAATCCCCCTAATTAAATAACAATTGACTACGGAAGAATTTGTTTTATAAAGACAGTTGTTGTAGCCATATTCCCCATGTGTTTTTTTTTATCAGAATAAGCCGACCGTAATAATTGGCTTCTGATTGAAACAAGATTGGTGTGAAATTCTTATAGCCGGCGCTACGGACATCTTTTAAGCCGATAGAAATAATCAATTGTCGGCTTTTAAGAAACGAAATGGTTTCAAATAATAATCATTAGGGGTGTAACGATACATCGAACAATCGATGCATCGCGATAGTTTGACTGTCGATAGTGTATATCGATATTAAAAAGAAACTATCGATAAAAATTGCGATAGTCAAGCAAACTATCGATAGCTTCGATAGTTTGTAATAGCGAAAGTAACATGGCTCAAATTCACTTGTATTTGTCGAATAATTACTCTGTATTTATAACAAAAAGCTCCGTTATCACTAAAATAGCGTTACACGATCTCAATGTCACATGGAAATCTTCGTCTACCATATAAGGCATGGCTTACTAAGAAATGTGTAAAATGGTTGATTTTGGCGCGAAAAAGCTGAAAATGGTCACGTACGCCAATAACAGACATGCTGAAAGCATGTCGCATATGGCAGGAAAGTTGGCTATGCCTTTTTAAACAAATTACTAAACTACCAATGTAATATTAATAATATACAATTTTATATAATATAAAGAAAAAAAAAAATGTTTATTATTTAATTCACAATCAGAATGCGACGTTACCGTGTACCTGAGATACCAGCTTAGGAGGCTCTTCTATTCGCCCCCCTCCCCTTTTGCCGCACCTTTAGAAGACATGTTTTTATCTGCACCGTCTTGTGTCGTTTCATTCTGTCGGTTTATTTGTCGACATGACTACCGATAACCCAATCTGTTTCACAGAGAATTACTTACGAAATATCTCTGTAACAGACGACAGTTCACAACAGGTGCGTTGACTGCACGCGCCGTTAGTCATTGGCTCAACGGCTCGTGCAATGTTTACTTAACACCTAACTGCTTCGGGCAAAATGATGCATTTTACTCGTTTTAATACCCATTTACACTAAATAGGAAATATTTTTACACTCCAAATACTTCAAACGTCATTATTTATTTTTCTTTTACCTCAAAAAAATGTTTGAGAATTTAATTTGTCGGAGTTAAAAAGTTAATATGCCGTACTCATTAAGCCTCGTCGATGTCATGCTTATCAGTGATTGTAGCGGCCAAGCGAATATTCACTGCGGGATCAGTTTGCCGATAACCGTGTTAAAATATTACGTACTGATTTACGGGCTGGAGATGTTGATCAACTAGTGAATTATAATCTATTCTAGTCACAAATATATAATCTATTACAACTTAAGACGAGAAAGGTCGGCTTTTGAAAATGCTTTGACTTATATAGTATAGTGATATGTAGCTTACGTGTAAAATTAATGATTACGCTAGTCAAATGTTAATTGGACCGACAAATACACACGTGTTAACTGGCGGTGTGTATACAGTGATATATCGTACAGATAGTGCTATATTGTATAGATAATGTGTATAGATTATGTGTAGTGCCTGTGACGTCACTAGCCAATCAACCGGATAAAGCTTGTAATTGAAAATTTGAAAACCGTTTTTGGCTGTCTGATGTTTAAACGTTAATATCTCAATTAATTTTAATCAGATTGGAGTGAACTTGACATAAAATGCATATAGTAACCAATGTCTATAGGCTCAATGAATCTAGTTTTCTCATTTTATGTGCTCTTTAAAAGTGACCCTGGGACAATTGGCTATTTTTCGACAAGGGAACATGCTAGAAGCCTTTTCTTGATATCAATATGATGGTATTGATTCAATCTTACTGCCCATTAGAGTCAGACGTTATAAAGTTAAACGAATAATAAACATAAATGACTTCACAAAAATGTTTGTTTTGAAGGCCAAAAATACGTTTTTTGCAAAAATTAAATTACTTCCGATGATATTTAAAATGTCAATTTAGTTCATAGAAGTCATAAATGGCATAAGGCATCAAATGGTAAAAAATATAAAAATCGAATAATAATTGACACTTTTATAGACTAAAAACCTTGAAAAGTGACTTATCGAAGATCGCCTATTTCTCTGTAACCGTACAAGTTAGAAACCATTTTGTGGTATCTGTATGGTCGTATGGCTTCATTCTATTCGTTGATGGGAATCAAATATCATAATTTTAAAAATATTATAAGGCAGACTCATTTGAATAAAATATTTATTTTTTAGGTTTAAAATACAGTTTTTGCCCAAATGACGTCATTTCTGGTCACACTGAAATTGTAAAATTGGCTTGACCTAGTCCAAATTGACATTAAGCATCAAATGGAAAAAACAATATTGCAAATCGAATAATAATTCAATCTTTTATAGGCAAAATATCGTGAAAAGTGATGCATGCAAAATTGCATATTTCTCGGCAACTGCTCATATTACAAACTAATTTTCGCATACATTCTCTTCGTCTGGATTAATGCTACGAGTTTATGAAAATAACAAATAAATATTTCAAAATATGAAGACGCTGAATGAATTGTAAATAACTGAATTTTACACTTTATTTTACATTTTATTCGAAATTGCCCGAAAATGAAATTGAAATTAAAAAATCTGAGCTAAGGATTTTGTGCACCTTTTCAGGGTGCATCCTTCTAGTTATATCAGTTTTGAAAAAAAATAATATTTGCTTTCAAAAAGTGGTACCGAACTGTCAAAATTGTAGTTTTTGTTAATATTACGTCACTTCCGTTGCCGACAGAAAAATTTCACCGTAACAAAAAAAATTACAATTGGAACCACGGAGCATATACAAATCGAACAATAAATAATTTTTCTGTGTACGAAAAACTATTTTAGCCGATGGCAGCTAACGCAAATTACCGAGACAATTTTTTTTCTCATTTCTGCTCAAGTAGGATGATATTTTAACCCTGTGTAAAATATCATCAAAAAATATTCATAAATAAAAAAGGTTTTCGTAAAAAAATTATTTTCTTTCAAAATATCGGACATTTTTTCGACTACTTCCGGTTTTACGATCGTTGTCGTGATAGCTTTAGGGTATACGGAATAGGTAGCAAAGTTTCAAAGGGATCTGTTAAGAATTGCAGCCTGTAGGCGAAACACAAGACACACAAACATTGGGCGTGGCTCTGTCCCAGAGGGTCAGGCATGCACCTACGATCTTAGAGGTCAGTCTTAGGGTATAAGGAATAAGTATAAAAAAGTTTTCAAGACGATTGATTGACTAAGAATTGTTGCCTCTAGGTGACACACAAGAAGAAAATGGGTGTTGCACTGTCCCTGGGGGGTTGCATATCCATCCCCAAACTCTAGGGTTGTTCCTTTGGGTACAAAGAATAAGTATGCAAAGTTTTAAGACAAGCAAACAGATACAAAAGATAGGTTGCCAGGCAACGAAACATACGCCCACAGCTAAATCGTCCGGGCAGTCAACAAGATTTGTCGCATATCCTTACTGTTTTCGGTAATGAAACATTTATAATACGCTGAAATCTGATTAAGATTAACAACTCATAAAATAATTATCAGAAAATCATTAGAATTTGTTTGGTTCTTATAAATTTCTCCCCCATGGCTAACGCTTAGTATACGAAAACTTTTAAAATCATGGATTTAGCTGTTCAATCATCAAAATTCATTGAAAATCAATATACATGTACAAAAGATTTTACAAAGTGATCAAAGGAGATAACTCTGACAGTAAATATTGGAAATCGCTAAAAAAAAAATCAGTAGGCCTTAAACACTGTGTATAAATTTAAAGTCAATCGGATAGTAACTTTGACCTCTAGAGCGCCCACAAGATTTTTTGAAGTCATCAAAAGCCATAACTCTTGCAGTTATTATCGGAAATCGCTGAAAATCAATAGGCTTCTTTGTCTCACGGCCTTAAACACCGTGTATAAATTTAAAGTCAATCGGATATTAACTTTAGTCTGTATAGCGTCCACAGGCAATTGTTGACGCCGGTCCGACGGACGGGGGCGACGACAATATACGACCACATTTCAATGTGGGCGTATAAAAATGGGCGTAGGCGCGCTGTATCATACGGCCTGCCATTGAGTCAATTGGCGTGGTTTCGAATCCCTAGTTGTATGTGGCAGGGAGTAGGGTCGCCTGTGCAGCCTCGTGGGTTTTCTCCGGGTACTCTACGGTTTCCTCCCACTGCTAAAGACCCCTACGCGCAAGCGATTATTGAAATAAAATTAAACCATATGTTAGTCCCGAAATGGCCTAGTGTGTTTCGAGTGGACGTTAAACCCCATTTCCCTCTCCTCTCTCTCTCTCTTTATACGTTATGGTATCTTATAAGTTTACTTATATACTTTTATTATGTCTATTTTACATGTATGTAAAAGGGCCATTGAGCCGCTTTTTTCCAGTTGGATTTTGGCGCTATATAAGTTTATAAATTATTATTATTATAAGGCATAAGTAAATAAAATAAGATGATCGGTTAATGCAACACACAGACATACAAAAAGAAATGTGCGTGGCTTTTTCCGTGGGGGTTGGTCATGCACCCCAAACAATAGGGGTGTTCCTTAGGGTACACCGAATAAGTACGCACAGTTTCAAGATGATACATTAAGAAATGTGGCCTGTAGACGACAATCAAATACAAGAAATGGGCGTGGCCCTGCCCCTGGGGGTTAGGCATGCACCAAAAGCAATAGTGATCATCATTCTTAGGGTATAAGGAATAAATAGGTAAAGTTTCAAGATGATTGATTGAGAAATGTGGCCTGAAGGCGACACACAGACACGTAAAAAGAAAATGGGCGTGACCTACCCCTTGGGGTTGGGCATGCACCCCACTTACGATATGGATGTTCCTTGGGGTACAACGAATAAGTATTCATAGTTTCAAGATGATACATAAAGAAATGTGGCCTGTAGACGACAATAACCAAATACAAGTAATGGGTGCGACTCTGCCCCTGGGAGTCGAGCATGCACCAAAAACAATCATCTTTCGGGTATAATGAATAATTATACAAAATTTGAAGAAAATCCAGCAAGAATTGCACCCTGTAAGCGACCCACAGACACGCATACATACACACACACAAACACAGACAGACAAGGGACGACGAGACAGAGAGAGAGGGGTAGAGAGAGAGAGAGAGAGAGAGAGAGAGAGAGAGGGGTGTGTTAACGTCCACTCGACACAAACTAGGTCCTTTCGGGACTGACATATGGTTTAATCTTATTTCAATAATTTGCTTGAGCGTAAGGGTCTTTAGCGGTGGGAGGAAACCGGGGCGACGACATAAATGTGGACGTATAAAAATGGCATGTTTAAATTGCATAAAATATTTGCGTATAATACTTCATACTAGATTTATGTGACATCAAAAGATAGGTTGCCAGGCAACGAAACATACGCCCACAGCAGCTAAATCGTCCGGGCAGTCAACAAGGGTTGTCGCATATTTTTACTAATTTCGGTAATGAAACATTTGTAATACACTAAAAACTGATTAAGAGTAACAACTCATTATGTAATTATCAGAAAATCATTAGAATTTGATTGCTTTTTATAAAGTTTTACCCCACGCTAACAATTAGTATATACATGAAACATTTAATATCATGGATTTAGCTGTTCAGTTATCTAAATTCATTGAAAATCAAAATACTTGTTTGTTTCAACACCTTAAACTCTATGTATCAATCTGAAGTCAATCGGATAGTAACTTTGGTCTCTATAGCGTCACAAGAATTTTTGAAGTTATCAGAGATAACTCTGGCAGTAATTATTTGAAATCGCTGAAAATCAATAGGCTTCTTCGTCTCATGACCTTAAACACTGTGTATAAATCTAAAGTCAATCGGATATTAACTTTGGCCTCCAAAGCGTCCACAAGATTTTTTGAGGTGATCAAGGGCCATAACTCTGGCACTAACTATCGGAAATCGCTGAAAATTAATAGGCTTCTTCGTCTCGGATATTAACTTTAGCCTGTAGAGCGTCCACAAGCAATTGTGGACGCCGGACCGACGGACGGACGGACCGACGGACGGACCGACGGACGGACGGACGGACGGACGGACGGACGGGGGCGACGACAATATACGACCACATTTCAATGTGGGCGTATAAAAATGGAATATAAACATAAATTGAAGTACATAAAAGCACACATTCGAAAATTTCATTCAAATTACTCTGTTGTATTTTTAAGCAAGGATATTAGCCTTTGAAGGTTTGACAGATGTGTGCAATATTTTCATGCCATCGAGAGTTGATTAAGGCCTGGATCAATTAATGTCTAATTAATACTTTGGAAAATATTTCAGGCCCAAAGAAAGATCTACAATAGACAGATTTAGCTCTTGCATAATATATGTTTATAGGATTACACGTCATTTGGGACTCAATAAAATATGAGCGCGACATTTGGGACTCGGGTATACGACGTTTGGGTTTTTGGTATACGTCGTTTGGGACTCGGGTATACGACGTTTGGGGAAAAATGCCAATTGAATTATCATAAAAATTTATTATAATAAAAACATACCAACGATTTAAATAACATTAATTTATTTTAACAATACATTTATTTATTTTAACAATACATTCGGTTGATTATATAAGATTCCTGCATGGTTGATTTCAATATTAAAGATCACAGTACCCCACATCGTTACATGGGCGGGCTGCAGTTATTTATACATATTTGTCTTTTTTGTCGGTTTAATGTCTTTACATAATATCGTGCGTACCAATTAACTATAAATGTACGTGACGTATCTTAAAATTGATCAACCTCAATTTGATTGTCTGATATATTCAAATCTCCATTGTCAAATATCAGGGCCTTCTAAGAAAACACGGGTTTCTTTGATTGTGAATCCAGTCTTTGTTTTACAATATTGTCGGTTCATGCACGCTTTTCACAGGGTATTGCTCTTTGATGCTGTCAGGCGACACACAGTTACCTCTGCTCTTTGATGTTGACAGGCGAGGCACAGTTAGCTCGTGCTTTAAAGGGACAATAACATTCTTGCTGGCTTGGTAGCTCCAGAAAATAAATAATACCCTTATTCTAAGTGCTAGATGTTTAAGTGTCCTACCTGTTGTGTAAATTATCCATTACAACCTATTTTACTTGTCCAGAGGGTTCGAAAATATTTTAAAATCCAAGTCACACTTGAAAAGGTTTACGTTAGACTTTTCAAATCAATTGGTTGAATTTTTCCAATTTTTCAAAATAGGTGTGTTAAGATGAAATTTATATCATCATTTAATTGGAATAGTCTAAAATAATACAATTTGTTGACCAGAATGAAGATTGGGACATATTTTTCAGTTACAACAAGAGTGTTATTGGGGCTTTAATGGATTAGCTGATATAATTGGTTGGAACTTGGCAAGTGTTACAGTTCATGGGTTGAAACTTTTGCAAACTTTTAGGAAAGTTATCGGTTGTATAATTTTACATTCCAAATGAACCACAGTAGACAAGAATTAAACAATCGAAATATTTAATTCTGTCTGATAAGAATTGTCGGATATATTTTATTTTATTTCTAAAACAAAACGAAACATCCAATGACAGGCTTTATTTATTACATTATATATAATATATATCCACCACAATTTTATGCATGCCGCCTATTCGCTACGTGGTTGTGATGTGACATTCAAATTTCAAGGTAATTGAATTAGGCCTCAAAAAAGGACATATATCGCCAAAATTAATTTTGATCATATAACTTCCATTATGGTATCGCAAATTCGGCGACCTTCAGCAGCACTCGGCAAACCTCGGAAGATTTCGGGAATCTAAACTCGGCTGTATGATGAATTCCGCCATATTGGAACTACTTTAAAGGTCCCGGATGAAACATGGCTGCGCCCATTCCAAACACAAGTTGGCGACCTATTTGGCTAGCGACCTATTCCACCGATCCAGCTGTAAGATAATGACGAAATTACACTTCTATTCTGAGCTGAAGGAATGGATAAAAAATAATATATTCTACTTTCATTTGATAGACATAACGTTGGATTTTATTGGTTGATAAATAGAGACTGTTGTCTTTACGCTAAATAGGTTTCCAACGAACAGGTTGCAGCTCGATCGGTCGAATAGGTTCCCAATTTGTGTAATAGCGTCAAGTTTTCCTGTTAAAGTAAACCGGTAGCCGTATCGCAAATGTATGGGCGTAGGTACATATCACTTACTGTCATACATCCGAGACTAGATGTAGTTTACGTAGTTTACGGAATCTGTCGAGATTAGCCGAGTGCTTCAGCAGAGCTTGATTGTCAAAGAGTTATGTTTTATTGACTGTGATTGGGTGATTAAAAAGGAATAGCCAATGGCATTACGGCTTTCACAGAATCAGTAGTGTTACTATTTCAATGCAAAGAAACCTTTTCCAGACGTATAGAACGAACAATGTACGTTTATAACAATGTATATTATCAAATAAACTACACAATAAATACAGTTAATCCTTAATCGTCTTAATTGTTTAATTACTTCCCATACAAATCCTATATATTATAATTTACCTGACCCAAGATAGTCTCGAAAAAAACATGCGTAGCGGGTGTTGAACCAGCCCGTTGTTGAAACAACTAGGATTCCGATAAATCAGTCGACCCATAACGGATCGATGTTTGTGGTTTGTGGTCTCAAATATCATTTATATGGAGATATGGAGTCCCAAATGTTGTTTGTGTTGAGTCCCAAATGGCACCACTGAAGTCCCAAATGTCATTTACGTTGAGTGACTCCCATTTGAGTCCCAAATGACGTGATATCGTTTATAAATTTATAGCCTAGATAAAACCCTTTAAATTTAATTTAATATCAAAATCTCAGTTTCAAGTATTTTTTATCGCGTGGTCCGAATCAGTCTCATAGGTCTAAATCAGCTCTCACTTTTGGTCTGAACTAGCCATGGTCCGGATCAGCCATAGTCCGAATCAGCTTGGTTTCATTAGCACTTGCTGTAGTGCTGGCTTCAAAATGTTACATCCTTAGACTCAATCTGTTTCACAGAGAATTACTTACGAATTATCTCTGTAACAGATGACTGTCCACAACACGTGCATTGACTGCACGCGGCGTTAGTCATTGGCTCAACGGCTTGTGCAATGTTTACTTAACACCTAACTGCTTCGGGCAAAATGATGCATTTTACTCATTTTAATACCCATTTACACTAAATAGGAAATATTTTTTAACTACAAATACTTCAATCGTCTTTTTTTATTTTTCTTTTACCTCAAAAAAATGTTTGAAAATTTAATTTGTTGGAGTAAAAAAGTTAATATGCCGTACTCATTAAGCCTCGTCGATGTCATGCTTATCAGTGATTGTAGCGGCCAAGCGAATATTCACTGTGGAATCAGTTTGCCTTAGACTATTATACCAAGATTAGTATAGAGTACAAACAATTTTTGATGAGGTCGGAGGCTAATGAAAAATGTATGTGGCTAATACTTTTGTGATGCATTAGCCACAGTGGCTAATGAATTTTAGAAGTTAGGGCTAACACGTACAGCAGACGCTACCGAATGTCATTTGATTGAAACGTAGGCTTATTTCACTGAACATATCTAATTAGAACTTACAGTAAAAACAAACAATTAAATGTAAATCAGTTTATATATTCATATTACATTATTATATGTGTTGCGACCATTTGTGTCAATTTCTACGTCCCAAATATTAGCAATTATCATTTAGCTCCTTTCAGCAGATTGTTCACAAGGTTACGAAATATGAAAGAGCGCCATAACTGTGGGAGTAATTAAAGGAAAACGGCTGTGTCGCACTAAAATGAAGATTACTTATGAATGTTAACATATTTGATGGTAATTAATTTAGTCATTAGCAGAGCATTTACAAAATTCTACAAAGTAATCAACTGAAGGTTTGAAATCACTTGACAGCTTTGGAATAGTCTGTTGAAGAAAAAAGGTTATATAATTTATGCAACATTTTCAGCATGTAAGATTTTTGCTGGTGGTTCAATTTCCAAATGCTCAAGACTACCAGCTACTGTTTCTATGGAACATTCTATTTCATCAGAATAACTTTTTGGTAATTTTCTTTTCATGGCATAGGCATCTTCACCATCAGCATAATACTTGGGTTCGATTTCGCTTATTTCAAATTTCAGAGTGTTTGTATATAAATGTAATGCAGCTCTGTTACTTTTTCTCACATGAAGTGACACATATTCTGCTTTGAAACTTTCCACCATTGCCCTTGATGCCTGGTCCATAAGTTTTTGAGCTAATCCTAATCGTCGATAGCTTCGCTTGACTGCTAATGAAGTAATGTGTCCATGGGGTATTGCATCCTCTGGATCCTCTTCCATCTTAGCCAATACATAGCCAACAATTTTACCATTGGATGCCTCTCCAACATAGGATAATTGAGGCCAGGATAGTCCGTGGTAAAAATAATATTTCATTTGATAATTTTCTGGCAGGCAAAGTAAATTACAATGCTGCATATTCATTAAATCTTCAGGTCTTGCACATCTGATATTCATTGTGATTTATTTCGGTAGGGTGGTTGTAAAAGCAATCCACCGATTACAGGAACAAGTCACGAAATATGTCTTGCCGTAAACCAAACTTACAGTCGGAAGTAATATATTTTACGACAACATGTTGTGTAAAGTTGATGATGATGACGATGTTAAAGGGACAATAACATTCTTGCTGGCTTGGTAGCTCCAGAAAATAAATAATACCCTTATTCTAAGTACTAGATGTTTAAATGTCCTACCTGCTGTGTAAATTATCCATTACAACCTATTTTACTTGTCCAGAGGGTTCGAAAATATTTTAAAATCCAAGTCACATTTGAAAAGGTTTACGTTAGACTTTACAAATCAATTGATTGAATTTTTCCAATTTTTTAAAATAGGTGTGTTAGGATGAAATTTATATCATCATTTAATTGGAATATTCTAAAATAATACGATTTGTTGACCAGAATGAAGATTGGGACATATTTTTCAGTTACAACAAGAGTGTTATTGGGGCTTTAACATTTGGGGTGCTTGTTGATGTGACTGTTGTTTATCGACATTGACAAATGGGGTGGAAAATACAGTGCAAGTTGATAGTTTATTCTGGCATGATCAATATTTAATAGCTCATGACGCAATCCAAACTGATTCCGCAGTGAATATTCGCTTGGCCTGATAAGCATGACATCGACGAGGCTTAATGAGTACGGCATATTAACTTTTTTACTCCGACAAATTAAATTATCAAACATTTTTTGAGGTAAAAGAAAAATAAATAAAGACGTTTGACGTATTTGTAATTTGTAGTTAAAAAATATTTCCCATACTGAGTTAGGTGTTAAGTAAACATTGCACGAGCCGTTGAGCCAATGACTAACGGCGCGTGCAGTCAATGCACCTGTTGTGGACAGCCGTCTGTTACAGAGATAATTCGTAAGTAATTCTCTGTGGTAATTCTCAATCTGTTTCACAGAGAATTACTTACGAAATATCTCTGTAACAGACGACAGTTCACAACAGGTGCGTTAACTGCACGCGCCGTTAGTCATTGGCTCAACGGCTCGTGCAATGTTTACTTAACACCTAACTGCTTCGGGCAAAATGATGCATTTTACTCGTTTTAATACCCATTTACACTAAATAGGAAATATTTTTTAACTCCAAATACTTCAAACGTCTTTATTTATTTTTCTTTTACCTCAAAAAAATGTTTGAGAATTTAATTTGTCGGAGTTAAAAAGTTAATATGCCGTACTCATTAAGCCTCGTCGATGTCATGCTTATCAGTGATTGTAGCGGCCAAGCGAATCACTGCGGGATCAGTTTGGGTAATTCTCTGTGAAACAGATTGGACGCAATCTACCAAAGACGTTGCCATTCGGCAAATCCCGACAAATTCCGGAACCTACATAGTACCGGTAGGTTCCGAAAACTGTCGAGGATTGCCGAGTGAAGACGTGGCTTGAAGCCACCGTCCGGCATCTTGCTACATCCAAAAGCAATCGTAGTCTTTTATTTCCACTACAAGTACGCGCTTTGTTTACAAGCAAATTCGAAGAAAACATTAAACATTATATTTTGTTTAAAACATTGTTGGTGCTTAATATAAAATAAATTCACAAGGGTACAATATTATGTCATGATGCAGACGCCATAAAATGTTTTAAAACGCGACCATACATTTGCCGTAAATCAGATTATAACATAACGTTGAATTTATCAATTATTTCTATATACAATTGAAAATAATAAATACTAAATGATAGAGTAAGGCATGGGCTTTTATCAGATATTGTTTGGAAAAAATAAAATCATCTGACGAAAAGGAAAATGTAAGATGACACCCCTTGGTTTTTTTTTTAAAAATAATTGATTACATTGCATAAATATATTTTACAAGCCTGTATCCCATATTGTTCTTGTCGTGGAATACTGAATAGGAAAAATCCGTTAAAACAATGTTTTCACAGAATGGAGAGTATAACGGAAGATCACTAATCACCCCAAAGCTTCACACAAAATTGTAAAAGTGAAGCCTGATATAGGCCTATAATAAGTTATTTTTCTTTATTTGGCCTTTATATTAATAAACAACCTATCATTGCATAGGCCTATATCTTTTTGTCTTTAAAAATAAATTACTTTATTATAGGCCTAGTCAATTGTTTTTAAAAATTATAGGGCTATATCATTGTTTTTTAAATACTAAGAGTTTGACCTATATCCTATTTTTTAAAACAACTAACTACTTATATTATAGGCCTATATCACATTCTCTTTACTATTTATAATGTTGTTTTTCAATGGTAATTTCAGAGAGCATAAATGTAAAAATTTAATTGTAATAAAGTATAGGATTACATTATATAACTATATTCTATGGGGCTATATCCCAATATTTTATTCAGTATTTTCACTGTTTATTAAATAAAAAACATTCAAAATTTATTTTGGTCTTCAATATACAGGCCTACATTATATACCATTTTCGTCTTTACTTTTCTGTAATTTCACAGTTAATTAGTTAATTTTAGAGAGGGGGGGGGGGTGTTAAGATTTGATGTTAGTTAGTTATTTCTTTGTTTTTTTGGAAAGAATAATCTGTAATTTTAAAGTCTTTATTTAAAAAACCTATAGGCTATTAATAATCACTGGTCATTGCATAGGCATATATCTTTTTTTCTTTAAAAATAAATTACTTTATTATAGACCTATGTCATTTTTTTTAAAAATTACTCATATTATAGGCATATATCCTATTTTTTAAATACAAAGAGTTTTGACCTATATCCTTATTTTTTTAAAACAACTAACTGCTTATATTATAGGCCTATATCACATACTTTTCTTGCACATTACTAAGAGTTTTGACCTATATCCTATTTTTTATAAAAACTAACTACTTATATAATAGGCCTATATCACATTCTCTTCTTTACTATTTATAATGTTGTCTTTATTTAAAAAGATAGGCTGGCACTGCCAGGCAGGATACGCCCACATTTTCGAGAGATGGATAGAGAAAAAGCAATACCGAAAGTGATTTTTCCTACATCATTAAGTTAGAATTTGATATGTGCAAATATCGAAATAAATTAAGATCTTTGGGTTATAAAGGTTCATTTCAGTAGGCTTCAAATTCGACTGGGGATCATGTTGCTAAGTGGGTAAGATGCTGGCTCGGTAGCCTTGAGGTTGGGTGTTTGATCCCTGCATTGGGTGACAAAGTTCATCTAGATTTTCTGGCATGGTTTCCCCTTGTTAGTGATGAAGGATGGATGGCCTGACAAGAACAGCTGTCAATTTTGGTCCGATTTTCACGAAATTCGACCTCAACCTTCATTACGATATAGCGGTTATATAATCAAACGGTTTTTTTAAATGGGATAATAATTCTGACCTCCAGAGGGACCACAAGCTAAAAGATAGGCTGGCACTGCCAGGCAGGATACGCCCACATTTTTGAGAGATGGATAGAGAACAAGCAATACCGAAAGTGATTTTTCCCACATCATTAAGTCCTGTATTTCATACTGTATTGGGAGCAGCCATTTTGTTGGTCAGTTCCAGTCTGATATTCATGAAATTGGAAACCGACAATGATTATGGTGTGACGGTACACAACCTAGAAATGTTACTTTTCGTCAAAATCGGATAAGAATTGTGACCTGTAGAGAGTCCACAACCATGATATACCATATTTTTACACTATTCGCGCACAAACGGCGACCATTTCGTCCGGCAATTTTGGTACTTTTTTTTTACGAAATTCGAACTCAACCTTCCTTACGGTGCAACAGTAATATAATTAGAGTTTTTTTTTAAATCAGATAATAATTGTTCGAGAGATAGACAGAGAACAAGCAATAGCGAAAGTGATTTTTCCTACAATCAAAGGCCATAATTCATTAAGTTACAATTTGATATGCGCAAATATCGAAAAGAATAAAGATCTTTAGGTTATAAACAAGCATTTCAGGTTTCATCAAAATCAAATTAAAATTGTGACCTCTACTGGGTCCACAACTTTGATATACTATATTTTTACACTGTTCGCGTACAAACGGCGGCCATTTTTTCTGGCAATTATGGTCCGATTTTCTCGAAATTCGAACTCAACCTTCCGTAGGGTGTAGCGGTGATAGAGTCAAACGTTTTTTAAATCGGGTAATAATTGTGACCTCCAGAGGGACCATAGGCGATTTTTCGCGTACAAACGGCGGCCATTTTGTATGGCAATTTTGGTCCAATTTTCCCGAAATTCGAACTCAACCTTCCTTACGGTGTAACAGTAATATAATCAACCGTTTTTTTCAATCGGATAATAATTGTGACCTCCAGAGGGGCCACAAGCTAAAAAAAAGGCGATTTTGCGTATAATCAGGGGCCATAATTCAGGAAGTTACGATCCGATATGCGCAAATATCGAAAGGAACCAAGATCTTTGGATCATAACCATGAATTTCAAGTTTCATCAAAATCGAATTAAAATTGTGACCTCTACAGGGTCCACAACCTTGATATACCTTTTTTTAACAGTATTTGCGTACAAACGGCGGCCATTTTGTATGGCAATTTTGGTCCGATTTTCCCGAAATTCAAACTCAACCTTCCTTAGGGTGTAACGGTGATATAATCAAACGGTTTTGTAAATCAGATAATAATTGTGACATCCAGAGGGACCACAAGCTAAAAAAGGTCATTTTTCGGACAATCAGGGGCCATAATTCAGGAAATTACTTTCCGATAGGCGCAAATATCGAAAGGAACCAAGATCTTTGGGTTATAAACATGCATGTCAAGTTTCATCAAAATCGGTTCAAAATTGTGACCTCTATAGGGTCCACAAGCTAAAAACGTGATTTTTCGTACAATCAGGGGCCATAATCCATGAAGTTTTGATCCGATACATGCCAATATCGAAAGCAGCCGAGATCTTTTGGGGATAAACCTATATTTCAAGTTTCGTCAAAATCAGATAAGAATTGTGACCTGTAGAGAGTCCACAAACAAATTGTGGACGGACGTCCGGACGGACAGGGGCGACGACAGTATACGTCCACATAAAAATGTGGGCGTATAAAAAGGTCATTTTTTGTACAATCAGGGGCCATAATTCAGGAAGTTACGATCCAATGGGCGCAAATATCGAAAAGAACCAAGATCTTTGGGTTATAAACATGCATGTCAAGTTTCATCAAAATCGGTTCAAAATTGTGACCTCTATAGGGTCCACAACCTTGATATAACATATTTTCACACTAATCGCATACAAACTGCGGCCATTTTGTCTATTAATTTTGGTCCGATTTTCACAAATTTTACCTCAATCTACATTACCATGTAACGGTGATATAATCAAACGGTTTTTTTAAATCGGGTAATAATTTTGACCTCCAGTGGGACCACAAGCTAAAAAGGGTGATTTTTCGTACAATCAGGGGCCATAATTCAGGAAGTTACGAATCAATGAGCGCAAATAGCGAAAAGAACCAAGATCTTTGGGTTATAAACATGCATGTCAAGTTTCATCAAAATCGGTTCAAAATTGTGACCTCTATAGGGTTCACAACCTTGATATAACATATTTTCACACTATTCGCGTACAAACGGCGGCCATTTTGTTTGTCAATTTTGATTTGATTTTCACGAAATTCGAACTCAGCCTTCTTTACCATGTAACGGTGATATAATCAAACGGTTTTTTAAATCGGATAATAATTGTGACCTCCAGAGGGACCACAAGCTAAAAAGGGTGATTTTTCGGACAATCAGGGGCCATAATTCAGGAAATTACATTCCGATAGCCGCAAATATCGAAAGAAACCAAGAACTTTGGGTTACAACATGCATGTCAAGTTTCATCAAAATCGGTTCAAAATTGTGACCTCTGTAGGGTCCACAAGCTAAAAACGTGATTTTTCGTACAATCAGGAGCCATAATCCATGAAGTTCTGATCCGATACATGCCAATATCAAAAGGAACCGAGATCTTATGGGGATAAACCTATATTTCAAGTTTCGTCAAAATCGGATAAGAATTGTGACTTGTAGAGAGTCCACAAACAAATTGTGGACGTCCGGACGGACGGAGAGGGGCGACGACATAATACGTCCACATGAAAATGTGGGCGGATACAAACATATAGGATTCACATAATAAAAGAATTATAGGTCTATGTGTATATGATATCTATCTTCTTTTATTACTTCTTTTTTCACTGATGTTTAAACAAACAAAGATGGGCTGGCACTGCCAGGCAGGATACGCCCACATATTCGAGAGATGGATAGAGAACAAGCAATACCGAAAGTGATTTTTCCTACATCATTAAGTCCTGTATTTCATACTGTATTGGGAGCAGCCATTTAGTTGGTCAGTTCCAGTCTGATATTCATGAAATTCGAAGCCGACAATGATTATGGTGTGACAGTACACAACCTAGAAATGTGACTTTTCATCAAAATCGGATAAGAATTGTGACCTCCAGAGGAACCACAAGCTAAAAAAAAAGGCAATTTTGCGTATAATCAGGGGCCATAATTCAGGAAGTTACGATCCGATATGCGCAAATATCGAAAGGAACCAAGATGTTTAGGTTATAACCATGAATTTCAAGTTTCATCAAAATCGAATTAAAATTGTGACCTCTGGAGGGTCCACAACCTTGGTATACCTTTTTTAACAGTATTCGCGTACAAACGGCGGCCATTTTGTATGGCAATTTTGGACCGATTTTCCCAAAATTTGAAATCAACCTTCCTTAGGGTGTAACGGTGATATAATCGAACGTTTTTTTAAATCGGATAATAATTGTGACCTCCAGAGGGACTACAAGCTAAAAGATAGGCTGGCACTGCCAGGCAGGATACGCCCACATTTTCGAGAGATGGATAGAGAACAAGCAATACCAAAAGTGATTTTTCCTACATCATTAAGTTAGAATTTGATATGTGCAAATTTCGAAATGAATTAAGATCTTTGGGTTATAAAAGATTCATTTCAGTAGGCTTCAAATTCGACTGGGGATCATGTTCCTAAGTGAGTAAGATGCTGGCTCGGTAGCCTTGAGGTTGGGTGTTTGATCCCTGCATTGGGTGACAAATTTCATCTAGATTTTCAGGCGTGGTTTCCCTTTGTTAGTGATGAAGGATGGATGGCCTGACAAGAACAGCTGTCAATTTTGGTCTGATTTTCATGAAATTCGACCTCAACCTTCATTACGATGTAACGGTGATATAATCAAACGTTTTTTTTAAATGGGATAATAATTCTGACCCCAGAGGGACCACAAGCTAAAAAAAGGTCATTTTTCGTACAATCAGGGGCCATAATTCAGGAAGTTATAATGCGATATGGCCACAGATCACTAATTATTTCCCCATTGACTTTAATGTTAATTCTCGTCTCTTAGACCGGCTGTAACTTTTTCCCAAATATTCGTTGGGTAGAACGCTTTCTGCCACAGATGGAACAACATGTGGCAAACTCTGGCCCAAAAGCATGTATGAGGTTCACCATGAAAAACTTGAGATACACAGGCTGGAAGTCGAGACAACTAAACAAGCAATTTTCGGCCCTCCCTTTCAACGTAACCAACCCCACAACCCTTGTATCCTTCCGCCTCAAAATCATGAATATTCACCAAAGCCTGGCAGAAAATGTATTTTCAAACCCTTTTCTTCAATTCTACACCAAAAAGTCAACAAAAATCGCCATGCAAAAGGGGGAAAAAGGGAAAGGGAGAGAAGGACTAAAAATAACTTTCGCCCTACATTCGTAGGTGACGGCCCATGAATATTTAGTGATCTGTGTCCATATGCACAAATATCGAACGAAACTAAGATTGTTAAGTTGTAAACATGTGTTTCAAGTTTCATCAAAATTGAATGAAGATTGTGACCTCTACAGGGTTCACAACCTTGATATACCATATTTTTACACTCTTCGCGTACAAGCGGCAGTCATTTTTTCAGTCAATTTAGGTCGGATTTTCACGAAATTCCACCTCAACCTTCATTATGATGTAACGGTGATAAAATCAAACGTTTTTTTAAATGGGATAATAATTCTGACCTCCAGAGGGACCACAAAAGGTCATTTTTCGGACAATCAGGGGCCATAATTCAGGAAGTTACGATCCAATGGGCGCAAATATCGAAATGAACCAAGATATTTGGGTTATAAACATGCATGTCAAGTTTCATCAAAATCAGTTCAAAATTGTGACCTCTATAGGGTCCACAACCTTGATATAACATATTTTCACACTAATTGCGTACAAACGGCGGCCATTTTGTCTGTCAATTTTGGTCCGATTTTCACGAAATTTTACCTCAATCTTAATTACCATGTAACGGTGATATAATCAATCGTTTTTTTAAAATCGGATAATAATTTTGACCTCCAGTGGGACCACAAGCTAAAAAGGGTGATTTTTCGTACAATCAGGGGACATAATTCAGGAAGTTACGAATCAATGAGCGCAAATATCGAAAGGACCCAAGATCTTTGGGTTATAAACATGCATGTCAAGTTTCAACAAAATCGGTTCAAAATTGTGACCTCAGGGTCCACAACCTTGATATAACATATTATTCACACTATTCGCGTACAAACGGCGGCCATTTTGTCCGTCAATTTTGGTTCAATTTTCACGAAATTCAAACTCAACCTTCATTACCATGTAACGGTGATATAATCAAACGGTTTATTAAATCGGATAATAATTTTGACCTCCACAGGGACCACAAGCTAAAAAGGGCAATTTTTCAGGAAGTTACGGTCTGATGGGTGCAAATATGGAAAGAAACCAAGATCTTTGGGTTATAAACATACATGTCAAGTTTCATCAGAATCGGTTTAAAATTGTGACCTCTATAGGGTCCACAACCTTGATATAACATATTTTCACACTATTCGCGTACAAACGGCGGCCATTTTGTATGGCAATTTTGGTCCGATTTTCTCGAAATTCGAACTCAATCTCCCTTAGGGTGTAACGGTGATATAATCAAACGGTTTTTTTAAATCGAATAATAATTGTGACCTCCAGAGGGACCACAAGCTAAAAAGGGTGATTTTTCGGACAATCAGGGGCCATAATTCAGGAAATTACGATCCGATGGGCGCAAATATCGAAAGTAACCAAGATCTTTGGGTTATAAACATGCATGTCAAGTTTCATCAAAATCGGTTCAAAATTGTGACCTCTATAGGGTCCACAAGCTAAAAACGTGATTTTTCGTACAATCAGGGGCCATAATCCATGAAGTTTTGATCCGATACATGCCAATATCGAAAGCAGCCGAGATCTTTTGGGGATAAACCTATATTCCGAGTTTCGTCAAAATCGGATAAGAATTGTGACCTGTAGAGAGTCCACAAACAAATTGTGGACGGACGGACGTCCGGACGGACAGGGGCGACGACATAATACGTCCACATGAAAATGTGGGCGTATAAAAAGGTGATTTTTCGGACAATCAGGGGCCATAATTCAAGAAATTACATTCTGATAGCCGCAAATATCGAAAGGAACCAAGATCTTTGGGTAACAAACATACATGTCAAGTTTCATCAAAATCGGTTCAAAATTGTGACCTCTATAGGGTCCACAAGCTAAAAACGTGATTTTTCGTACAATCAGGGGCCAAAATCCATGAAGTTTTGATCCGATACCTGCCAATATCGAAAGCAGCCGAGATCCTTTGGGGATAAACCTATATTTCAAGTTTCGTCAAAATCGGATAAGAATTGTGACCTGAAGAGAGTCCACAAACAAATTGTGGACGGACGGACAGGGGCGACGACATAATACGTCCACATGAAAATGTGGGCGTATAAAAAAAAGGCGATTTTGCGTATAATCAGGGGCCATAATTCAGGAAGTTACGATCCGATATGCGCAAATATCGAAAGGAACCAAGATCTTTGGGTTATAACCATGAATTTCAAGTTTCATCAAAATCGAATTAAAATTGTGACCTCCACAGGGTCCACAACCTTGATATACCATTTTTTAACAGTATTCGCGTACAAACGGCGGCCATTTTGTATGGCAATTTTGGTCCGATTTTCCCGAAATTCGAATTCAACCTTCCTTAGGGTGTAACGGTGATATAATCAACGCCGGATTAACCATGGTGGGGGCCCTGGGGCCTGGAACATGTGGGGGGCCCCTGGTCACTGACCGCGAGCGCCAAAGGCGGGGGGGGGGGGTCTGGGTGTTTTCTCTCCCCCTCCCAAAGAAATTTTCAGAAATTGGAGGCCAGAAACGTGATTTCCTGGCATTTCAGGCACTTATGCTGGAGCCATTTAGAAGTACTTCCCCCAGAAAAAAATAAAATTATTCCACCAAATTAGCGCATTCTGGCATTCTTTCAGTTGACCAATCCATGCGAGTGCTATGAAATGATGACATTTCTAGAGGAGGGGACTGTAAGTGGGCAGAGCGACATCAAAGCTAATTTTGAAGTCGCTCAGTGATAAATAACGGGGTTACTTGATTCGGAATCGTATTATACCCCCACGATGATTTGATGAATGGAGGCCGTAACGTTACGACCAATCCGGACTCGATGTTTGACAAACAAAATGGTAATACGAGATTTAATCAAGAAATATGAATATTTTGTGTGATCATGGTGTGCATCTCATCAAATTCAGCTTATGCCCACAACAAATATCAACAACAACAACAACTACAGCTTATATACAATCGTACGTCAAACTGAGGCAAAATTCGCGCTACTCGAAATGATGGGGACGTGTAATTTGTTCGAGTTATACGATAATTCGAGTTAGACGATGGTCGGTCCGATAGAAGATCTCACGACAATAAAAAAACGTGTTACACCCACCATCGGATTACACCGAATTCTCGGATGTCGATCGCAACACATGTATTTTGGAGGACCCAGGGACTTACGATGGAGGGCTGTCGAAGCATCGGAGGGGCCCCGTCACCAGGTCACCGGCCGTTGGAGTCCTCGGTCCGACCATGCCCGAGGCGCGCAACTGAGATTTTTGTGGGGGGCCCCCTAATGTGGTGGGCCCTGGGGCCTGTGCCCCATGGTGCCCCATGGTTAATCCGGCGTTGGATATAATCAAACGGTTTTTTAAATCGGATAATAATTGTGACCTCCAGAGGGACCACAAGCTAAAAAGGGTGATTTTTCGGACAATCAGGGGCCATAATTCAGGAAGTTACGATCCGATTGGCGCAAATATCGAAAGGAACCAAGATCTTTGGGTTATAAACATGCATTTCAAGTTTCATCCAAACTGACCAACAAAATGGCTGCTCCCAATACAGTATGAAATACAGGACTTAATGATGTAGGAAAAATCACTTTCGGTATTGCTTGTTCTCTATAATAATTGTTCGAGAGATAGACAGAGAACAAGCAATACCGAAAGTGATTTTTCCTACAATCAAAGGCCATAAAGTTACAATTTGATATGCGCAAATATCGAAAGGAACCAAGATCTTTGGGTTATAAACAAGCATTTCAGGTTTCATCAAAATGGAATTAAAATTGTGACCTCTACAGGGTCCACAACTTTGATATACCATATTTTCACACTGTTCGCGTACAAACGGCGGCCATTTTTTCTGGCAATTATGGTCCGATTTTCTCGAAATTCGAACTCAACCTTCCGTAGTGTGTAAGGGTGATAGAGTCAAATGTTTTTTTTTATATCGGATAATAATTGTGACCTCCAGAGGGGCCATAGGCGATTTTTCGGACAATCAGGGGCCATAATTCAGGAAGTTATGATCCGATATGCGCAAATAACGAAAGGAACCAAGATCTTTGGGTTATAACTATGCATTTCAAGTTTCATCAAAATCGAATTAAAATTGTGACCTCTACAGGGTCCACAACCATGATATACAATTTTTTAACAGTATTCGCGTACAAACGGCGGCCATTTTGTATGGCAATTTTGGTCCGATTTTCCCGAAATTCGAACTCAACCTTCCCTACTGTGGTGTCTGTCAATTCATTATGTCATTAATGTGTTTCCATACCTTGTCATAGCAATAGGTAAAATGTATATAGACATGCGCAGTTGATATTAAAATGTACAGTTCCGCCATGCCGATGAATAAATGTTGTTCAAGCCTTTCCTGATGTTATACTTTCATATACAAACCCACAAATAAAATATGGCGACGAGGATGTGTGTAAATGTTAGAAGAGACATTCATTTATCATAATAAGTAAGACAATGAGTATTCCTGTGCCACAGTTTTTCTTACCAACGCCCGGAAAGCCGACTATTCCGTGGACGCATTGGCGTGATTTGTTCGAGAACTATCTAATCGCGGTAGGTGGTAATGATTATGCAGACGCAAGAAAACGAGCACTTCTACTTCACTGTATTGGTGCATATGGTCTTTCTACATATAATTCTTTAGTTGATGAAGGAAATTCGTACAGAACAGCCATGAATGCACTGGAAAAACATTTCGGTCATAAATATAATGTGAGTGTTGAACGGGTTAGATTTATGTCGAGAGCTCAGCTTCCAGGGGAAAGTATCGACGATTATGTTGCTGTACTTAGAAATCTTAGCGCAAACTGTAATTATGGCGTAATTAAAGATGAACTTATTCGTGATGTCATTGTGGAGAAAGTTTACCATAAAAGTGTTAGAGAACGACTTTTGATGGAGGGCGAATTGACTTTAGACAAAGCTTTAGTTATTGCACGCCGTGTCGAATTAGCAATAGCAGAAACCAAAGATTTGAATCATTCACAATCTGCATGCAAGACGAATAATTTAGAAGTTCAGAAAATTCACAGACAGGCTACAAATAGAGGTCGTGGTTACAGAAATTATTCTACACAATTTCAAAATGAATCATATCGGCCTAGACCGCAGTCACTTCCCAGTTCCAGAGGTAATTTTTCTTTTAGTCATCCTAGACCTCGATATCCGTCAATTCAACCAAATAGATTTCAGTATAGATTACCATTCAAGACACAACAACGAAATCAGAGACAACCTGCCCAGTCTTATTGTTTCCGATGTGGGAGTTCTCAACACAAAGCCCAATATCCACAATGCCCAGCCAGAAACCAACAGTGTCGTAATTGTTCAAAATATGGTCATTTTGCTCGAATTTGTAACGCATCAAGCAGACAAATTAATTTTATGGATTCGTCAGATTATTACGAACCAGTTCAACTTGACAGCAATCTACCAGTTGATCTGATGACTGACGAATTTACAGTGTTGACAGTGACTAATGGTGCCAAGCGGAAATTAGATTGCGAAGTGATTTTGAATTCTATTCCAGTTAAAATGCAAGTAGATACAGGTTCTCCAATCTCAATCATAAATAAGTTTATATATGATAGATATTTCAGTGATGTTATACTTACCCGTCCAGATACTTACCTTAGAAGTTATAACCAGTCATTCATAGATGTTGTTGGTGTTGTTACCTTTCCTGTCAGCTTCAAAGATCGGCATTGCCTTTGTAAATTTTATGTTGTTTCATCTGGAGATCCATTACTTGGTTTAGATTTGATAGCATCCTTACGTATGAATATTTGTGTCCAGCCTGCTACTTACCAGACTACAGAAGACCAAAATGTTATAGTCAATAGAATTTCCTGTTTTGATGACTTAAAACAAGAATTCCCCAAAGTGTTCAATGGTCTTGGCAAAGCTCAAAAGTTTCAGCATCAGTCCATACTTAAAGAAGATTTTATTCCAGTTGTGCACAAACCCAGACCAGTCCCGTTTGCATTAGAAAAAGAATTTAAAGAGGAAATTGAACAGTTGCTTCGAAAAGACATTATTATGGAAGTGGATCATTCCGAATGGGTTAGTCCTGTCGTACTTAGTCGTAGAAAAAACAATAAACTTCGATTGTGTGTTGACTTACGTAGTGTTAATAAAAACATTATTCCTGTGAAGTATCCATTACCGAATATCGAGACGCTTATAGGTTCAATTAAGAAAGCAGATTACATTACAAAGTTGGATATGAATGAAGCCTACCACCAACTTCCATTGAAATCTGAAACTCAAGAACTTACTACATTTGCAACTCCATTTGGTTTGTACAGATACAAGACTTCTCCTTTTGGTTTGGCAGATATTCCTGGTTCTTTCCAGAAGATGATGGACATCATTCTAACCGGTTGCGCTGGAACATTCAATCTTCTCGATGATATCCTGATTGTTGGAGAGACTGAAGACCAACATGATAAACGTCTTGTTGATGTATTGAAACGTCTTGAGAAACATGGTTTAACGTTAAGTTCTTCAAAGTGTTATTTCAAAGTGTCTCATGTCAATTGGCTCGGATTCTCCGTATCATCTTCCGGTGTTCATATGCTTCCAGAAAATATTGATGCAGTCAATAATCTTGTTGCTCCTTCAACGGTGAAAGAAGTTCAAAGTTTGTTAGGTTTTTTCAATCACTATTCCCACTTCATCCCAAATTTTGCTAATGTTACAGAACCACTCCGTAGACTTACTCGACTTAATCAGAAATGGGAATGGACTTCCGAGCAAGATACTGCTTTCAACCAGCTGAAAAAGTTATTCACTTCACCCCCAGTATTAGCTTTTTACAGACCAGATCTTGAAACTTATGTGACCTGTGATGCTTCGAACTACGCATTAGGCGCAGAATTATCTCAGATGCAAGAAGATGGACAGATCCGACCGGTAGCTTTCGCATCAAAAATACTTAACGACTACGAACGGAAGTACAGTATCGGCGAAAAAGAGGCACTAGGCTGCACATGGGCAGTTAAAAAATGGGATAGATATCTTAAAGGCAAACCATTTAAGTTAGTAACTGACCATAGTTCCTTAATAACATTACTACAGTTATCCGAGAACTCTTCTGGTCATAAACCTGCTCGCATTGCCAGATGGGCCGCTATTTTGTTAGAGTATAATTTTTCTATGGTTTACAAAAAGGGATCTTCCAACATCATAGCAGATGCACTATCTAGATTACGCTCTATTCCCGCTATTCCGACTGTTGATAACGAACTAAGTGATATTTCGGTTGATGAAGTAAGTTTGTGTTATTCGCTGACCAGTGAATCTATTAATGTTTCCCCAGACTTAGTTGCTTTAGAAACAACGAAAGATGAAGTATTATCCCAAGTATTACATTTTTTAAATACATCGTGGCCTGATAAGAAGAAAATTCCAGACAATGTACTTCCTTATTATTTTATCAAAGACGAATTGTTTGTGTTTGGTGATTCATGTATTGGCCGTAATGAACGTACGGTAATTCCTGATAGTTTACAACGTCAAGTTCTAGAATTAGCTCATTCTGGTCATCCTGGCATCGTCAAGACTAAACAGAATCTTCGTTCCGTTGCATACTGGATAGGTATCGATAAACATGTTGAAAATTATGTGAATTCATGTTATATGTGCGCGGATAGCGATAAATCGTCTAAACGTTACGTTGCTCCTTTAAAACCACGTAATCCATCTACAGGACCATGGACCGATTTAGCCATAGACATTCAAGGACCTTTTGAAAGTGCACCCCAAGGTTCGCGATATCTCGTAAATCTTATTGACTATTATTCTAAGTGGCCAGAATCCTTAATGACTGAGTCAATAACTTCCGCAGTGATTATTCAGTTTTTAGAACGATTATTTTCTGTATGGGGTATTCCCAAAACTTTGACTACTGATAATGGACCACAATTCGTAAGCCATGAGTTTACTAATTTTTTGCATAGTATGAACATTAAACATATTCGTACACCGAATTACCACCCAGAGGCTAATGGAGCTATTGAGAGACTAAATGGTACTATTAAATCTTTAATTCAGACAAATGTTAAAGATAAATTATCATGGACAAATGCTCTAAGAATTGTATTAGTTACTATTAGATCTTGTAAACACTCAACTACTAATTGTTCTCCTTTTTATTTAATGACGGGGAGAGAGATGCGTACAAAACTCTCAATGTTAAAACCAGGTATGAATAATGTTGAGAAAGAGAATAAGGAACTGACTGAATTTGTACCTAATAAACAGTCTAAAATGAAACAGTATTATGATAATAAGCATAGCGTTAAAAGGGTTAATTATAAAGTAGGAGATAGGATCAGAATTAAGATTAAGAATTTATCTGGTAATAGACATAAATTAAGTTCACATTATTCAAAACCTACAGAAATTATTGATATTAATGGTGATATTGTTACTGTAAGTAATGGTAAGAAATGGCATACAAATGATATTGTAAAGTTCAGATATGATGGTGAAATTGTAGAACCAGATTTTCAGAATGATATTTATTTATGGTTTAATGATAATTTTGAAAATGTGAATGTACAAGATAGAAACAATGATTATAATGTTGTAGAAAATGTACCAAGATATCCTAGAAGAATTCGCCATGCACCTAGTTATTTGAAGGACTATACTCGATAAATGTAATGACAATGATGTACATACAAGATGAATCATACGATATGAAATATTGTTATACTTAATAGTATTAGAATTACTTACATAGTATATTAACGTACAGGATATAACTGAAATGTTTATTTCTAAATTGATGACTATCTTTATTCGAAGAGGGGAAATATGTGGTGTCTGTCAATTCATTATGTCATTAATGTGTTTCCATACCTTGTCATAGCAATAGGTAAAATGTATATAGACATGCGCAGTTGATATTAAAATGTACAGTTCCGCCATGCCGATGAATAAATGTTGTTCAAGCCTTTCCTGATGTTATACTTTCATATACAAACCCACAAATAGAATACCTACGGTGTAACGGTAATATTATCAACCGTTTTATTAAATCAGATAATAATTGTGACCACCAGAGGGACCACAAGCTAAAATAAGGCGATTTTGCGTATAATCAGGGGCCATAATTCAGGAAGTTACGTTCCGATATGCGCAAATATCGAAAGGAGCCAAGATCTTTGGGTTATAACCATAAATTTCAAGTTTCATCAAAATCGAATTAAAAATGTGACTTCTACAGCGCCTACAACATTTTTTAACAGTATTCGCGTACAAACGGTGGCCATTTTGTAAGACAATTTTTGTCCGATTTTCCCGAAATTCGAACTCAACCTACCTTAGGGTGTAACGGTGATATATTCAAACGGTTTTTTTAATCGGATAATAATTGTGACCTCCACAGGGAAGACAAGCTAAAAAGGGTGATTTTTGGGACAATCAGGGGCCATATTCAGGAAATTACATTCCGATAGGCGCAAATATCGAAAGGAACCAAGATCTTTGGGTTATAAACATGCATGTCAAGTTTCATCAAAATCGGTTCAAAATTGTGACCTCTATAGGGTCCACAAGCTAAAAACGTGATTTTTCGTACAATCAGGGGCCATAATCCATGAAGTTTTCATCCGATACATGCTAATATCGAAAGCAGCCAAGATCTTATGGGGATAAACCTATATTTCAAGTTTCGTCAAAATCGGATAAGAATTGCGACCTGTAAAGAGTCCACAAACAAATTGTGGACGGACGGATGTCCGGACGGACAGGGGCGACGACAATATACGTCCACATAAAAATGTGGGCGTATAAAAACGTGATTTTTCGTACAATCAGGGGCCATAACCCAAGAAGTTACTGTCCGATACATGCCAATATCGAAAGGAACCGAGATCTTAAGGTGATAAACCTATATTTTAAGTTTCATTGAAATCGGATAAAAATTGTGACCTGTAGACTGTCCACGTGGAAATGTGGGCGTATAAAAATGAGGGAAATATTGTAACCATGTCTAATGCAAACAAAAGACGAGGTCGTTTAAATCTTTATTATAAAAACCCTGTAAAAATATACATACATAGAATTAACATCAATGACATTTAATTTATAATACATATAATACACTTTAAAATAAATCCAACATTACACTGTATTATATCATAAGACTATATATTTAATTCTATACCGTACTCATATCTTTACAGTAGTGATTTCTATTATATATCTCTCTAATTATTTAAAGATAATACTTATATATAAAATAACATACCCTAAAAGGGGTTTTAAAGATCTCAGTGTTGAAACAACACTACCATATATAATTATCAGCTAGAGGGTATCCTATATAAATAAATGATTCTATGATTATCTAATGCTAAAACTAAACCTAAACTTAATTACTAAATGATATTACTTATTGCTTAAGAGCTGTAGAATATGTATAAATGTATTTTACTGTATTTGTAAAGAATAATATATGAAATAACTAATTTACACATCTTACATTCACCACATCCCCAGACAATACCAATGATACTCAAATACACATACCTTTAATTAGATCAAGGAAGACTTGACCAAAAGTATCTTCAGAAACTGAAACAACTTATTCACTTTGAACGCGCGAAATACAAGTTAAAGATTTAGAAGGTAATCTTAACCATCCGACACACTCAAAATCCTAAGTTAAACTGAATTTGATTGTTACACCTGTAACCCAGGAAGTTGGGTTTGTTAGGAAAAGTATCCAAGGAGATGATGAGATGATAGTCACTAATGTTGTTACAAAGACCTGTCCAGAAGCTGAACATCCAGTGACTATGAATATAAGGGTTCAAAGATCAGATGAAAGTGAAAGTTTGTTATTGTTTATTAAGCTGCTGTCAGTGTAGTGCAGTGTAGACTAAAACCTATTATATAATTAAAACACCAAAATTCCACACTATCACAATATAATCAATATACATGCATGAGAAAAGAAAGAATTTTTTTCTGTTCTGTATTCCATCACTTAGGCAGGCCTACATCCTGTTTTCTTCTTAAAAGACCCTTACTCATTTCATAGTCCTGCCTTATCCCATGTTCTTCTCTACACTTTACAATTCTGTAGTTTAACTGTTTATTCACTGTCCAAATTTATTTTTTAAAAATACATATACGCCTATATAATTATTATAGACTATTCTGTAATTTCGCAGTTAATGCTTGAGGAAAAAAGCCCAGCTCGGATGTAGTGATTATTTTTTTTATACGCCCACATTTTCATGTGGACGTATATTTGTCGTCGCCACTGTCCGTCCGTCCACAATTTGTTTGTGGACTCTCTACAGGTCACAATTCTTATCCGATTTTGACGAAACTTCAAATATAGGTTTATCCCCATAAGATCTCGGCTGCTTTTGATATTGGCATGTATCGGATCGAAAATTCATGGATTATGGCCCCTGATTGTACGAAAAATCATGTTTTTAGCTTGTGGACCCTCTGGAGGTCACAATTATTATCTGATTTAAAAAAAATAGGTTGCCAGGCAACGAAACATACGCCCACCAGCAGATAAATCGTCCGGGCAGTCAACAAGAGTTGTCGCATATTAAGTAATTATCAAAAATCATTACAATTTGTTTGGTTTTTTCTAAAGTTCTGGCCCATGCTAATGTCTTGTATACGAAAAATTTAATATTATGGATTTAGCTGTACAATTATCAAAAATTCATTGAAAATCAATATATTTGTTGGTCTCAAGACCTTAAACTCTGTTTCAAGTTTCATCAAAATAAAATTAAAATTGTGACCTCTACAGGTCCACTTGATATACAATATTGTTACACTATTCGCGTACAAACAGCAGTGTAACAGTGATATAATCAAATGGTTTTTTTTAAATTGGATAATAATTTTGGCCTCAAGAAGTACCACAAGCTAAAAAAAGGCGATTTTTCGTACAATCGGGGGCCATAATTCAGGAAGTTATGATCCGATATGCGCAAAAGATCTTTGACTAATAAAAATGAATTTAAAGTTTCATCAAAATCGGTTCAATATTGTGACCTCTACAGTGTTCACAACCTTGACATACCATATTTTTACACTTTTCGCGTACAAACGGCGGCCATTTTGTCCGTCAATTTTGGTCCGATTTTCACGAAATTCGAACACAACCTTCTTTACGGTGTAACGGTGATATAATCAGACGGTTTTTCAAATCGGATAATAATTTTGGCCTCAAGAAGTACCACAAGCTATAAAGGGCGATTTTTCGTACATTCAGGGGCCATAATTCAGGAAGTTATGATCCGATATGCGCAAATATCAAAAGGAACCAAGATCTTTGAGTTATAAACATGCATTTCAAGTTTCATCAAAATCGGTTCAATATTGTGACCTCTACAGTGTTCACAACCTTGACATACCATATTTTTACACTTTTCGCGTACAAACGGCGGCCATTTTGTCCGTCAATTTTGGTCCGATTTTCACGAAATTCGAACACAACCTTCTTTACGGTGTAACGGTGATATAATCAGACGGTTTTTCAAATCGGATAATAATTTTGGCCTCAAGAAGTACCACAAGCTATAAAAAAAGGGCGATTTTTCGTACAATCAGGGGCCATAATTCAGGAAGTTATGATCCGATATGCGCAAATATCAAAAGGAACCAAGATCTTTGAGTTATAAACATGCATTTCAAGTTTCATCAAAATCGGTTCAATATTGTGACCTCTACAGTGTTCACAACCTTGACATACCATATTTTTACACTTTTCGCGTACAAACGGCGGCCATTTTGTCCGTCAATTTTGGTCCGATTTTCACGAAATTCGAACACGACCTTCTATACGGTGTAACGGTTATATAATCAGACGGTTTTTTAAATCGGATAATAATTTTGGCCTCAAGAAGGACCACAAGCTGAAAAAGGCGATTTTTCGTACAATCAGGGGCCATAATTCAGGAAGTTATGATCCGATATGCGCAAATATCGAAAGGAACCAAGATCGTTGGGTTATAAACAAGCATGTCAGGTTTCATCAAAATCGGTTCAATATTGTGACCTCTACAGTGTTCACAAGCTAAAAACGTGATTTTTCGTACAATCAGGGGGCATAATCCATGAAGTTACAGTCCGATACATGCCAATATCGAAAGGAATCGAGATATTGGGGTGATAAACCTATATTTCAAGTTTCATTGAAATCGGATAAAAATTGTGACCTGTAGACTGTTCACAAACAAATTGTGGACGGACGGACGGACGGACGGACAGGGGCGACGACAATATACGTCCACATAAAAATGCCCAATATCATTTTTGTTCGTTAAATTATAGTTAAAAGCATATAACTAAATATAAAAGAACAAACATATAGGCCTATAACAAAAACAGAGAAAAAACTTGGATATCAGACGCTCATCTTTTTCCGATAAGATCACAGCATCAACGTTGATTTAAATTGACAAATAATTCGTGTTTTCAATGTTTTTGGATGATATTGATTATTGAGTTAGAGATTTATTATAGCTACTTTAATTATTACAATACAATTTCAACAAATTAATATACCAGTATGTATTCTCTGTGGTATATTCAGTAAATAATTCCTTACTACATTATTACGCGAGATGAATTTGTATGAGCTCCGGTGACTTGTTTTCAGATACGAGGTTTCTACATTTTTATGTAGATATTTATTGAATAAATAGTGCTAGAAATAAGAACCCCCTACCCCCAACAATAATGAAGCGGTCTGCTATGCAGTTTAATATAAACCCAAAGGCATGCCGTTTGACTACGTCACAGGAAGCAGGTACGCTTAACATCTTCCTGTTGTGCCCGCCATCTTGGTAGGCTTGTGGGACGTAGACCCGTCTTAAACCAAAATAAACCAACACGAAGACCAAAGAGATCAAAATTCCCCTCTACAGCCCTAAAATGCCTCTAGCGCCATTAGCCGACCCGTGGAGACGGATGGATACTTCCAGTGAAGTGGAGGTAGTGTCTTTTTTTTATTACAAATCTGATAGCTTGACAACAAGTTGAAGTAGTGAGTGTCAGTAGGCCTACACAGTACAGTGACTGTCCATCAGGGATGATAATAAAGCGCTATATTGTACTTTCGGGGATGTGGTCATAACGCCGTAAACCATAACGGCAAAAAATAACTTTGGTCATAACGGCCATAATTTGGTCAAAACTGGCGAAAATATATATTAGATATATTATAAATTACATAGACAATATTTGAATATTTTTCAAAACATTACAATTACAGTTACACTAGATCTATATTATATTAATAATAACTGACTAAGCTTTATTATTCATTTGATAAAGATAGGCTGGCACTGCCAGGCAGGATACGCCCACATTTTTGAGAGATGGATAGAGAACAAGCAATACCGAAAGTGATTTTTCCTCATTAACTTATCAAGTCCTGTATTTCATACATGGGAGCAGCCATTTTGTTGGTCAGTTCCAGTCTGATATTAATGAAATTCGAAGCCGACAATGATTATGGTGTGACGGTACACAACCTAGAAATGTTACTTTTCGTCAAAATTGGATAAGAATTGTGACCTGTAGAGAGTCCACAACCATATTTTTACACTATTCGCATACAAACGGCGACCATTTCGTCCGGCAATTTTGGTACGATTTTCACGAAATTCGAACTCAACCTTCCTTACGGTGCAACAGTAATATAATTAGATTTTTTTTTTAAATCAGATAATAATTGTTCGAGAGATAGACAGCTCAGAACAAGCAATACCGAAAGTGATTTTTCCTACAATCAAAGGCCATAATTCATTAAGTTACAATTTGATATGCGCAAATATTGAAAAGAATAAAGATCTTTAGGTTATAAACAAGCATTTCAGGTTTCATCAAAATCGAATTAAAATTGTGACCTCTACATGGTCCACAACTTTGATATACCATACTTTTACACTGTTCGCGTACAAACGGCGGCCATTTTTTCTGGCAATTATGGTCCGGTTTTCTCGAAATTCGAACTCAACCTTCCGTAGGGTGTAACGGTGATAGAGTCAAATGTTTTTATACGCCCACATTTTCATGTGGACGTATTATGTCGTCGCCCCTGTCCGTCCGGACGTCCGTCCGTCCACAATTTGTTTGTGGACTCTCTACAGGTCACAATTCTTATCCGATTTTGACGAAACTTGAAATGTAGGTTTATCCCCAAAAGATCTCGGCTGCTTTCGATATTGGCATGTATCGGATCAAAACTTCATGGATTATGGCCCCTGATTGTACGAAAAATCACGTTTTTAGCTTGTGGACCCTATAGAGGTCACAATTTTGAACCGATTTTGATGAAACTTGACATGCATGTTTGTAACCCAAAGATCTTGGTTCCTTTCGATATTTGCGGCTATCGGAATGTAATTTCCTGAATTATGGCCCCTGATTGTCAGAAAAATCACCCTTTTTAGCTTGTGGTCCCTCTGGAGGTCACAATTATTATTCGATTTAAAAAACCGTTTGATTATATCACCGTTACACCCTAAGGAAGGTTGAGTTCGAATTTCGGGAAAATCAGACGAAAATTGCCATACAAAATGGCCGCCGTTTGTACGCGAATACTGTTAAAAAATGGTATATCAAGGTTGTGGACCCTGTGGAGATCACAATTTTGATTCGATTTTGATGAAACTTGAAATTCATGGTTATAACCCAAAGATCTTGCTTCCTTTCGATATTTGCGCATATCGGATCGTAACTTCCTGAATTATGGCCCCTGATTATACGCAAAATCGCCTTTTTATACGCCAACATTTTTATGTGGACGTACATGTATATTGTCGTCGCCCCTGTCCGTCCGTCCGTCCACAATTTGTTTGTGGACTCTCTACAGGTCACAATTCTTATCCGATTTTGACGAAACTTGAAATATAGGTTTATCCCCAAAAGATCTCGGCTGCTTTCGATATTGGCATGTATCGGATGAAAACTTCATGGATTATGGCCCCTGATTGTACGAAAAATCACGTTTTTAGCTTGTGGACCCTATAGAGGTCACAATTTTGAACCGATTTTGATGAAACTTGACATGCATGTTTATAACCCAAAGATCTTGGTTCCTTTCGATATTTGCGCCTATTGGAATGTAATTTCCTGAATTATGGCCCCTGATTGTCCGAAAAATCACCCTTTTTAGCTTGTGGTCCCTCTGGAGGTCACAATTATTATCCGTTTTAAAAAACCGTTTGATTATATCACCGTTACACCCTAAGGAAGGTTGAGTTCAAATTTCGGGAAAATCGGACGAAAATTGCCATACAAAATGGCCGCCATTTGTACACGAATACTGTTAAAAAATGGTATATCAAGGTTGTGGACCCTGTAGAGGTCACATTTTTTATTCGATTTTGATGAAACTTGAAATTCATGGTTATAACCCAAAGATCTTGGTTCCTTTCGATATTTGCGCATATCGGAACGTAACTTCATGAATTATGGCCCCTGATTATACGCAAAATCGCCTTATTTTAGCTCGTGGTCCCTCTGGTGGTCACAATTATTATCCGATTTAATAAAACGGTTGATTATATTACCGTTACACCGTAAGGAAGGTTGAGTTCGAATTTCGGGAAAATTGCACAAAAATTGCCATACAAAATGGCCGCCGTTTGTACGCGAATAGTGTTAAAAAATTGTATATCATGGTTGTGGACCCTGTAGAGGTCACAATTTTAGTTCGATTTTAATAAAACTTGAAATGCATGGTTATAACCTAAAGATTTTGGTTCTTTTCGTTATTTGCGCATATCGGATCGTAACTTCCTGAATTATGGCCCCTGATTGTCCGAAAAATCGCCTATGGTCCCTCTGGAGGTCACAATTATTATCCGATTTGAAAACGTTTGACTCTATCACCGTTACACCCTACGGAAGGTTGAGTTCAAATTTCGAGAAAATTGGACCATAATTGCCAGAAAAAATGGCCGCTGTTTGTACGCGAACAGTGTAAAAATATGCTATGTCAAAGTTGTGGACCCTGTAGAGGTGACAATTTTAATTCGATTTTGATGAAACCTGAAATGCTTGTTTATAACCTAAAGATCTTTATTCTTTTCGATATTTGTGCATATCAAATTGTAACTTAATGAATTATGGCCTTTGATCGTAGGAAAAATTACTTTCGGTATTGCTTGTTCTCTGTCTATCTCTCGAACAATTATTATCTGATTTAAAAAAAAACTCTGATGATTATATTACTGTTGCACCCTAAGGAAGGTTTAATTCGAATTTTGTGAAAATCGTACCAAAATTGCTGGACGAAATGGTCACCATTTGTACGCGAATAGTGTAAAAATATGGTATATCATGGTTGTGGACTCTCTACAGGTCACAATTCTTATCCGATTTGGACGAAAAGTAACATTTCTAGGTTGTGTACCGTCACACCATAATCATTGTCGGCTTCGAATTTCATGAATATCAGACTGGAACTGGCCAACAAAATGGCTGCTCCCAATACAGTATGAAATACAGGACTTAATGATGTATTGCTTGTCCTCTATCCATCTCCCAAAAATGTGGGCGTATCCTGCCTGGCAGTGCCAGCCTATCTTTTAGCTTGTGAACAGTTTAGAGGTCACAATTTTGAACCGATTTGGATGAAACTTGAAATGCATGTTTATAACCCAAAGATCTTGGTTCCTTTCGATATTTGCGCCAATCGTATCGTAACTTCCTGAATTATGGCCCCTGATTGTCCGAAAAATTGCCCTTTTTAGCTTGTGGTCCCTATGGAGGTCAAAATTGTTATCCGATTTAAAAAAACGTTTGATTATATCATTGTTCCATGGTTATGAGGGTCGAGTTCAAATTTCGTAAAAATCGGACCAAAATTGACGGACAAAATGGCCGCCATTTGTACGCGAATAGTGTGAAAATATGTTGTATGAAGGTTGTGAACAGTGTAGAGGACACAATTTTGAACCGATTTGGATGAAACTTGAAATGCATGTTTATAACCCAACGATCTTGATTCCTTTCGATATTTGCGCCAATCGGATCATAACTTCCTGAATTATGGCCCCTGATTGTCCGAAAAATTGCCCTTTTTAGCTTGTGGTCCCTCTGGAGGTCAAAATTGTTATCCGATTTAAAAAACCGTTTGATTATATCATCGTTCCATGGTTATGAAGGTCGAGTAAGAATTTTGTGAAAATCGGACCAAAATTGACGGACAAAATGGCCGCCGTTTGTACACGAATATTGTGAAAATATGTTATATAAAGGTTGTGGACCTTATAGAGGTCACAATTTTGAAACGATTTTGATGAAACTTGACATGTATGTTTATAACCCAAAGATCTTGGTTCCTTTCGATATTTGCGCCCATTGGATCATAACTTCCTGAATTATGTCCCCGGATTGTCCGAAAAATCGCTTTTGGTCCCTCTGGAGGTCAAAATTATTATCCGATTTAAAAAAACGTTTGACTATATCAACGTTACATGGTAATGAAGAGAGAGTTTGAATTACGTGAAAACCGGACTAGAATTGACGGACACGAATAGTGTGAAAATATGTTATATCAAGGTTGTGGACCCTATACATGTAGAGGTCCCAATTTTGAATCAATTTTGATGAAACTTGACAGGTATGTTTTAAACCCAAAGATCTTGGTTCCTTTCGATATTTGCGCCCATCGGGTCATTACTTCCTGAATTATGTCCCCTGATTGTACGAAAAATCACCCTTTTTAGCTTGTGGTGCCTCTGGAGGTCACAATTATTATGATTTAAAAAAAAACGTTGATTATAAAAACCGAACAAATTCTAATGATTTTCTAATAATTCCTTAATATGCGACAATTCTTGTTGACTGCCCGGACGATTTGTCTGCTATATCACCGTTACATGGTAATGAAGGTCGAGTGTGAAGTTCGTGAAAATCGGACCAAAATTGACATACAAAATGACCGCCGTTTGTACGCGAATAGTGTGAAAATATGTTATTTCAAGTTTGTGGACCCTATAGAGGTCACAATTTTAAATCGATTTTGATGAAACTTGACATGCATGTTTATAACCCCACGATCTTGGTTCCTTTTGATATTTGCGCCCATTGGATCCTAACTTCCTGAATTATGGCCCCTGATTGACCGAAAAATTGCCCTTTTTAGCTTGAGGTCCCTCTGGAGGTCAAAATTATTATCCAATTTAAAAAACCATTTGATAATATCACCGTTATATGGTTATGTAGGTTGAGTTCGAATTTCGTGAAAATCGGACCAAAATTGACATACAAAATGGCCGCCGTTTATACTCAAATAGTGTGAAAATATGTTATTTCAAGGTTGTGGACCCTATAGAGGTCACAATTTTGAACCGATTGTGATGAAACTTGACATGCATGTTTATAAGCTAAAGATCTTGGTTCCTTTCTATATTTGCGGCCATTGGATCGTAACTTTCTGAATTATGGCCCCTGATTGTCCGAAAAATTGCCCTATTTAGCTTGTGGTCGCTCTGGAGGTCAAAATTATCATCCGATTTAAAAAAACGTTTGATTATATCACCGTTACATGGTAATGAAGGTTGAGTTGAAATTTTGTGAAAATCAGACCCAAATGGACAGACAAAATGGCCCCTGTTTTAGGGCTGGACGATATTTTCGGTAATTCGATATATCGCGATATTAAAATTTGAATTACGATATTTTATAAACCACCTAAAATAGCGCGGTATAATGATATATCGTATCTTGTGTTTTTCTATCAATTTACACGATATTATCACGATATTTACGACATTATGTCACGATCGATGACTCAGATGACTTGTCACTCGTTCATTGACAAGGCCTAGTAAATATATGACTAGTCTAGTAGTTTTCTCGATTATTAAACTTATTATACTTGTCATTATAATGTCAAACCCATTGCTAATGCTGTGCAACACTTGTATAACCAGCCAGGTAAGTCATGGTGTAATAATATCTTCTCTTTGCCGTCTTCGATCGATTTATCATTGGCACTGTTTGGAAACAGTTATTATCATTTTATGTATGATGGCGTTTGTTAGTTAACTATCATTTTGTGCGTGTGTTTGGGTGTTTTGGGTTTTTTTGCCAATTTTTAAACTGTAGCCGAAATAAATAAAAATAAAATGTTATTTGTAAATAAAACCTTATTGTGTCTTGATATACGAGATTTAGACAAACGTGCTGTTGTAGTGTACCGAATAGGGGAAATTACATCTGGTTCTTTGAGTCTACTCATAGTCATACCCACATGTTATTCAACATTTTGAAAGATGGCGGAACATTGCGAAGCTCAGGCTGACTGAACATTAGTAATAATAAAGCCTAAAAAACATTGCACGAGTTGTATATGGCTTTTGGTTTTGATGAGAACAACGAAGCGCAAACGAAAGTTTTATGTAGATTTTGCAAGCGTCGTGTAGCTGCAATATGCAGCAACACCAGCAACTTGTTACGTTCATTTAAAAATACATCACATAATAAAACTAAAATATCGGGATATTGTGATATATCGTGATATATCGTTAGCTTTTTATAATAAAACTAAAATATCGCGATTTTACTTATATCGTCCAGCTCTACCCTGTTTGTACGCGATCAGTGTGAAAATATTTTATATCAAGGTTGTGGACCCTATAGATGTCACAATTTTGAACTGATTTTGATGAAACTTGACATGTATGTTTATAACCCGAAGATCTTGGTTCCTTTCGTTATTGGTTTGTAACTTACTGAATTATGGGCCCTGATTGTACGAAAAATCACCCTTTTTAGCTTGTGGTCCCTCAGAGGTTAAAATTATTATCCAATTTAAAAAAACGTTTGATTATATCACCGTTACATGGTAATGCAGATTGAGTTCAAATTTTGTGAAAATGGAACCAAAATTGACAGCTGTCTTGTCAGGCCATCCATCCTTCATCACTAACAAGGGGAAACCATGCCAGAAAATCTAGATGAACTTTGTCACCCAATGCAGGGATCAAACACCCAACCTCAAGGCTGATTCCCAGTCGAATTTGAAGCCTACTGAAATGCACCTTTATAACCGAAAGATCTTAATTCATTTCGATATTTGCACATATCATATTCTAACTTAATGATGTAGGCAAAATCACTTTCGGTATTGCTTGTTCTCTATCAATCTCTCGAAAATGTGGGCGTATCCTGCCTGGCAGTGCCAGCCTATCTTTTTTAGCTTGTGGTCCCTCTGGAGGTCACAATTATTATCCGATTTAAAAAAACGTTTGATTATATTACCGTTACATGGTAATGAAGTTTAGTTCAAATTTCGTGAAAATCGGACCAAAATTGCCATACAAAATGGCCGCCATTTGTACGCGAATACTGTTAAAAAATGGTATATCAAGGTTGTGGACCCTGTAAAGGTCACAATTTTAATTCGATTTTGATGAAACTTGAAATTCATGGTTATAATCCAAAGATCTTGGTTCTTTTCGATATTTGCGCATATCGGATCGTAACTTCCTGAATTATGGCCCCTGGTTATACGCAAAATCCCCCTTTCTTTAGCTTGTGGTCCCTCTGGAGGTCACAATTATTATCCGATTTAAAAAAACGTTTGATTATATCTCGGTTACACCGTAAGGAAGTTTGAGTTCGAATTTCGGGAAAATCGGACCAAAATTGCCATACAAAATGGCCGCCGTTTGTATGCGAATACACTTAAAAAAATGGTATATCATGGTTGTGGACCCTGTATAGGTCACAATTTTAATTCGATTTTGATGAGGAAGGTTGAGTTCTAATTTCGTGAAAATCGTACCAAAATTGCCGGACGAAATGGTCGCTGTTCGTACGCGAATAGTGTAAAAATATGGTATATCATGGTTGTGGACTCTCTACAGGTCACAATTCTTATCCGATTTTGATGAAAAGTCACATTTCTAGGTTGTGTACCGTCACACCGTAATCATTGTCGGCTTCGAACTTCATGAATATCAGACTGGAACTGACCAACTAAATGGCTGCTCCCAATACAGTATGAAATACAGGACTTAATGATGTAGGAAAAATCACTTGCTTGTTCTCTATCCATCTCTCGAAAATGTGGGCGTATCCTGCCTGGCAGTGCCAGTCTATCTTTTTAAATGGGATAATAATTCTGACCTCCAGAGGGACCACAAGCTAAAAGATAGGCTGATTAGGTAATTATCATTTTTTTAAGCCGACCAGATTAATTACCTTCGTTCACCGATGTTTTTATACGCCCACATTGACGTTGCCCCTGTTCGTCCGTCCGGACATCCGTCCACAATTGTTTGTGAACAGTCTACAGGTCACAATTTTTATCCAATTTCAATAAAACTTAAAATATAGATTTATCACCCTAAGATCTCGGTTCCTTTCGATATTGGCATGTATCAGACTGTAACTTCATGGGTTATGGCCCCTGATTGTACGAAAAATCACGTTTTTATACGCCCACATGTTTATGTGGACGTATATTGTCGTCGCCCCTGTCCGTCCGGACATCCGTCCGTCCACAATTTGTTTGTGGACTCTCTACAGGTCACAATTCTTATCTGATTTTGACGAAACTTGAAATATAGGTTTATCCCCAAAAGATCTCGGCTGCTTTCGATATTGGCATGTATCAGATCAAAACTTCATAAATTATGGCCCCTGATTGTACGAAAAATCATGTTGTTAGCTTGTGGACCCTATAGAGGTCACAATTTTGAACCGATTTTGATGAAACTTGACATGCATGTTTATAACCCAAAAATCTTGGTTCCTTTCGATATTTGCGCCTATCGGATCTTAAATTCCTGAATTATGGCCCCTGATTGTCCGAAAAATCACCTTTTTATACGCCCACATTTTCATGTGGACGTATTATGTCGTGGCCCCTTTGTTTGTGGACTCTCTACAGGTCACAATTCTTATCCAATTTTGACGAAACTTGAAATATAGGTTTATCCCCAAAAGATCTCTGCTGCTTTCGATATTGGAAGGTTGAGTTCAAATTTCGGGAAAATTGGACGAAAATTGCCATACAAAATGGCCGCCGTTTGTACGCGAATACTGTTAAAAAATGGTATATCAAGGTTGTGGACCCTGTGGAGGTCACAATTTTGATTCGATTTTGATGAAACTTGAAATTCATGGTTATAACCCAAAGATCTTGCTTCCTTTCGATATTTGCGCATATCGGATCGTAACTTCCTGAATTATGGCCCCTGATTATCCGCAAAATCGCCTTTTTTATACGCCCACATTGAAATGTGGTCGTATATTGTCGTCGCCCCCGTCCGTCCGTCCGTCGGTCCGTCGGTCCGTCGGTCCGTCGGTCCGGCGTCCACAATTGCTTGTGGACGCTCTACAGGCTAAAGTTAATATCCGATTTACTTTAAATTTATACACAGTGTTTAAGGTCATGAGACGAAGAAGCCTATTGTTTTTCAGCGATTTCCGATAATAACTACCAGAGTTATGGCCCTTGATCACTTCAAAAAATCTTGTGGACGCTCTAGAGGCCAAAGTTAATATCCGATCGACTTTAAATTTATACACAGTGTTTAACGTCACAAGACGAAGACGCCTATTGATTTTCAGCGATTTCCGATAATTAGTGCCAGAGTTATGGCCCTTGATCACCTCAAAAAATCTTGTGGACGCTCTAGAGGCCAAAGTTAATATCCGATTGACTTTAGATTTATACACAGTGTTTAAGGTCATGAGACGAAGAAACCTATTGATTTTCGGCGATTTCCGATAATTAGTGTCAGAGTTATGGCCCTTGATCTCTTTAAAAAATCATGTGGACGCTCTAAAGGTCAAAGTTAATATCCGATTGACTTTAAATTTATACACAGTGTTTAAGGTCATAAGACGAAGAAGCCTATTGATTTTCAGCGATTTCCGATAATTAGTGCCAGAGTTATGGCCCTTGATCACTTCAAAAAAATCTTGTGGACGCTCTAGAGGCCAAAGTTAATATCCGATTGACTTCAAATTTATACACAGTGTTTAAGGTCATAAGACAAAGACGCCTATTGATTTTCAGCGATTTCCGATAATTAATGCCAGAGTTATGGCCCTTGATCACCTCAAAAAATCTTGTGGACGCTCTGGAGGCCAAAGTTAATATCCGATTGACTTTAGATTTATACACAGTGTTTAAGGTCATGAGACGAAGAAGCCTATTGATTTTCAGCGATTTCAAATAATTACTGCCAGAGTTATCTCCCTTGATAATTTCAAAAATTCTTGTGACGCTATAGAGGCCAAAGTTACCATCCGATTGACTTCAGATTGATACATAGAGTTTAAGGTGTTGAAACGAACAAGTATTTTGATTTTCAATGAATTTAGATAACTGAACAGCTAAATCCATGATATTAAATGTTTCATGTATATACTAATTGTTAGCGTGGGGTAAAACTTTATAAAAAGCAATCAAATTCTAATGATTTTCTGATAATTACATAATGAGTTGTTACTCTTAATCAGTTTTTAGTGTATTACAAATGTTTCATTACCGAAAAAAGTAAAAATATGCGACAACCCTTGTTGACTGCCCGGACGATTTAGCTGCTGTGGGCGTATGTTCGTTGCCTGGCAACCTATCTTTTTAGCTTGGAGGTCACAATTATTATTCGATTTAAAAAAACGTTTGATTATATCACCGTTGCACCCTAAGGAAGGTTGAGTTCGAATTTCGGGAAAATTGGACGAAAATTGCCATACAAAATGGCCGCCGTTTGTACGTGAATACTGTTAAAAAATGGTATATCAAGGTTGTGGACCCTGTGGAGGTCACAATTTTGATTCGATTTTGATGAAACTTGAAATTCATGGTTATAACCCAAAGATCTTGCTTCCTTTCGATATTTGCACATATCGGATCATAACTTCCTGAATTATGGCCCCTGATTATACGCAAAATCGCCTTTTTTTTTAGCTTGGAGGTCACAATTATTATCCGATTTAAAAAGACGTTTGATTATATTACCGTTACACCGTAAGGAAGGTTGAGTTCGAATTTCGGGAAAATCAGACCAAAATTGCCGTACAAAATGGCCGCCGTTTGTACGCGAATACTGTTAAAAAATGGTATATCAAGGTTGTGGACCCTGTAAAGGTCACAATTTTAATTCAATTTTGATGAAACTTGAAATTCATGGTTATAACCCAAAGATCTTGGTTCTTTTCGATATTTGCGCATATCGGATCGTAACTTCCTGAATTATGGCCCTTGGTTATACGCAAAATCCCCCTTTCTTTAGCTTGTGGTCCCTCTGGAGGTCACAATTATTATCCAATTTAAAAAAACTTTTGATTATATCACCCTTACACTGTAAGGAAGGTTGAGTTTGAATTTCAGGAAAATCAGACCAAAATTGACAGACAAAATGGCCGCCGTTTGTACGCGAATACTGTTAAAAAAATGATATATCATGGTTGTGGACCCTGTATAGGTCACAATTTTAATTCGATATTGATTTGGAAGGTTGAGTTCTAATTTCGTGAAAATCGTACCAAAATTGCCGGACGAAATGGTTGCCGTTTGTACGCGAATAGTGTAAAAATATGGTATATCATGGTTGTGAACTCTCTACAGGTCACAATTCTTATCCGATTTTGATGAAAAGTCACATTTCTAGGTTGTGTACCGTCACACCATAATCATTGTCGGTTTCGAATTTCATTAATATCAGACTGGAACTGACCAACTAAATGGCTGCTCCCAATACAGTATGAAATATAGGACTTAAAGATGTAGGAAAAATCACTTTCGGCATTGCTTGTTCTCTGTCCATCTCTCGAAAATGTGGGCGTATCCTGCCTGGCAGTGCCAGCCTATCTTTTTAAATCGGATAATAATTGTGACCTCCAGAGGGACCACAAGCTAAAGAAAGGGGGATTTTGCGTATAACCAGGGGCCATAATTCAGGAAGTTACGATCCGATATGCGCAAATATAGAAAAGAACCAAGATCTTTGGGTTATTACCATGAATTTCAAGTTTCATCAAAATCGAATTAAAATTGTGACCTCTACAGGGTCCACAACCTTGATATACCATTTTATAACAGTATTCGCGTACAAAAGGCCGCCATTTTGTATGGCAATTTTCCCGAAATTCGAACTCAACCTTCCTTACGGTGTAACGGTAATATAATCAAACATTTTTATATGCCCACATTTTCATGTGGACGTATTATGTCGTCGCCCCTGTCCGTCCGAACGTCCATCCGTCCACAATTTGTTTTTGGACTCTCTACAGGTCACAATTCTTATCCGATTTTGACGAAACATGAAATATAGGTTTATCCCCAAAAGATCTCGGCCGCTTTCGATATTGGCATGTATCGGATCAAAACTTCATGGATTATGGCCCCTGATTGTACGAAAAATCACGTTTTTAGCTTGTGGACCCTATAGAGGTCACAATTTTGAACCAATTTTGATGAAACTTGACATGCATGTTTGTAACCCAAAGATCTTGGTTCCTTTCGATATTTGCGGCTATTGAAATGTAATTTCCTGAATTATGGCCCCTGATTGTCCGAAAAATCACCTTTTTATACGCCCACATTTTCAATGTGGACGTATTATGTCGTCGCCCCTGTCCGTCCGGACATCTGTCCGTCCACAATTTGTTTGTGGACTCTCTACAGGTCACAATTCTTATCCGATTTTGAAGAAACTTGAAATATAGGTTTATCCCCATAAGATCTCGGTTCCTTTTAATATTGCCATGTATCGGATCGGAACTTCATGGATTATGGCCCCTGATTGTACGAAATGTTCTTAGATTGTGGACCCTATATAGGTCACAATTTTAGACCGATTGTGATGAAACTTGACATGCATGTTTATAACCCCAAATTCTTGGTTCCTTTCGATATTTGCGCCCATCGGATCGTAACTTCCTGAATTATGGCCCCTGATTGTCCGAAAAATCGCCTTTTTTAGCTTGTGGTCCCTCTGGAGTTCAAAATTATTATCCGATTTAAAAAACTGTTTGATTATATCACCGTTACATGGTAATGAAGGTTGAGTTCAAATTTCGTGAAAATCGGACCAAAATTGACAAACAAAATGGCCGCCCTTTGTACGCGAATATAGAGGTCACAATTTTGAACCGATTTTGATAAAACTTGACATGTATGTTTATAACCCAAAGATCTTGGTTCCTGTCGATATTTGCACCCATCGGATCGTAACTTCCTGAATTATGGCCCCTGATTGTCCGAAAAATTGCCCTTTTTAGCTTGTGATCCCTCTGGAGGTCAAAATTATTATCGATTTAAAAGGCCGTTTTTATACGCCCACATTTTCATGTGGACGTATTATGTCGTCGCCCCTGTCCGTCCAGACGTCCGTCCGTCCACAATTTGTTTGTGGACTCTCTACAGGTCACAATTCTTATCCGATTTTGACGAAACTTGAAATATAGGTTTATCCCCAAAAGATCTCGGCTGCTTTCGATATTGGCATGTATCGGATCAAAACTTCATGGATTATGGCCCCTGATTGTCTGAAAAATCACGTTTTTAGCTTGTGGACCCTATAGAGGTCACAATTTTGAACCGATTTTGATGAAACTTGACATGAATGTTTGAAACCCAAAAATCTTGGTTCCTTTCGATATTTGCGGCTATCAGAATGTAATTTCCTGAATTATGGCCCCTGATTGTCCGAAAAATCACCCTTTTTAGCTTGTGGTCCCTCTGGAGGTCACAATTATTATTCGATTTAAAAAAACGTTTGATTATATCACCGTTACACCCTAAGGAAGGTTGAGTTCGAATTTCGGGAAAATCGGACGAAAATTGCCATACAAAATGGCCGCCGTTTGTACGCGAATGCTGTTAAAAAATGGTATATCAAGGTTGTGGACCCTGTGGAGGTCACAATTTTGATTCGATTTTGATGAAACTTTAAATTCATGGTTATAACCTAAAGATCTTGCTTCCTTTCGATATTTGCGCATATCGGATCGTAACTTCCTGAATTATGGCCCCTGATTATCCGCAAAATCGCCTTTTTTTTAGCTTGGAGGTCACAATTATTATTTGATTTAAAAAAACGTTTGATTATATCACCGTTGCACCCTAAGGAAGGTTGAGTTCGAATTTCGGGAAAATTGGACGAAAATTGCCATACAAAATGGCCGCCGTTTGTACGCGAATACTGTTAAAAAATGGTATATCAAGGTTGTGGACCCTGTGGAGGTCACAATTTTGATTCGATTTTGATGAAACTTGAAATTCATGGTTATAACCCAAAGATCTTGCTTCCTTTCGATATTTGCACATATCGGATCATAACTTCCTGAATTATGGCCCCTGATTATACGCAAAATCGCCTTTTTTTTTAGCTTGGAGGTCACAATTATTATCCGATTTAAAAAGACGTTTGATTATATTACCGTTACACCGTAAGGAAGGTTGAGTTCGAATTTCGGGAAAATCAGACCAAAATTGCCGTACAAAATGGCCGCCGTTTGTACGCGAATACTGTTAAAAAATGGTATATCAAGGTTGTGGACCCTGTAAAGGTCACAATTTTAATTCAATTTTGATGAAACTTGAAATTCATGGTTATAACCCAAAGATCTTGGTTCTTTTCGATATTTGCGCATATCGGATTGTAACTTCCTGAATTATGGCCCTTGGTTATACGCAAAATCCCCCTTTCTTTAGCTTATGGTCCCTCTGGAGGTCACAATTATTATCCAATTTAAAAAAACTTTTGATTATATCACCCTTACACTGTAAGGAAGGTTGAGTTTGAATTTCAGGAAAATCAGACCAAAATTGACAGACAAAATGGCCGCCGTTTGTACGCGAATACTGTTAAAAAAATGATATATCATGGTTGTGGACCCTGTATAGGTCACAATTTTAATTCGATTTTGATGAGGAAGGTTGAGTTCTAATTTCGTGAAAATCGTACCAAAATTGCCGGACGAAATGGTTGCCGTTTGTACGCGAATAGTGTAAAAATATGGTATATCATGGTTGTGAACTCTCTACAGGTCACAATTCTTATCCGATTTTGATGAAAAGTCACATTTCTAGGTTGTGTACCGTCACACCATAATCATTGTCGGTTTCGAATTTCATTAATATCAGACTGGAACTGACCAACTAAATGGCTGCTCCCAATACAGTATGAAATATAGGACTTAAAGATGTAGGAAAAATCACTTTCGGCATTGCTTGTTCTCTGTCCATCTCTCGAAAATGTGGGCGTATCCTGCCTGGCAGTGCCAGCCTATCTTTTTAAATCGGATAATAATTGTGACCTCCAGAGGGACCACAAGCTAAAGAAAGGGGGATTTTGCGTATAACCAGGGGCCATAATTCAGGAAGTTACGATCCGATATGCGCAAATATAGAAAAGAACCAAGATCTTTGGGTTATTACCATGAATTTCAAGTTTCATCAAAATCGAATTAAAATTGTGACCTCTACAGGGTCCACAACCTTGATATACCATTTTATAACAGTATTCGCGTACAAAAGGCCGCCATTTTGTATGGCAATTTTCCCGAAATTCGAACTCAACCTTCCTTACGGTGTAACGGTAATATAATCAAACATTTTTATATGCCCACATTTTCATGTGGACGTATTATGTCGTCGCCCCTGTCCGTCCGAACGTCCATCCGTCCACAATTTGTTTGTGGACTCTCTACAGGTCACAATTCTTATCCGATTTTGACGAAACATGAAATATAGGTTTATCCCCAAAAGATCTCGGCCGCTTTCGATATTGGCATGTATCGGATCAAAACTTCATGGATTATGGCCCCTGATTGTACGAAAAATCACGTTTTTAGCTTGTGGACCCTATAGAGGTCACAATTTTGAACCAATTTTGATGAAACTTGACATGCATGTTTGTAACCCAAAGATCTTGGTTCCTTTCGATATTTGCGGCTATTGAAATGTAATTTCCTGAATTATGGCCCCTGATTGTCCGAAAAATCACCTTTTTATACGCCCACATTTTCAATGTGGACGTATTATGTCGTCGCCCCTGTCCGTCCGGACATCTGTCCGTCCACAATTTGTTTGTGGACTCTCTACAGGTCACAATTCTTATCCGATTTTGACGAAACTTGAAATATAGGTTTATCCCCATAAGATCTCGGTTCCTTTTAATATTGCCATGTATCGGATCGGAACTTCATGGATTATGGCCCCTGATTGTACGAAATGTTCTTAGATTGTGGACCCTATAGAGGTCACAATTTTAGACCGATTGTGATGAAACTTGACATGCATGTTTATAACCCCAAATTCTTGGTTCCTTTCGATATTTGCGCCCATCGGATCGTAACTTCCTGAATTATGGCGCCTGATTGTCCGAAAAATCGCCTTTTTATACGCCCACATTTTCATGTGGATGTATTATGTCGTCGCCCCTGTCCGTCCGGACGTCCGTCCGTCCGTCCACAATTTGTTTGTGGACTCTCTACAGGTCACAATTCTTATCTGATTTTGACGAAACTTGAAATATAGGTTTATCCCCATAAGATCTCGGTTCCTTTCGATATTGGCATGTATCGAATCGGAACTTCATGGATTATGGCCCCTGATTGTACGAAATATCATGTTTTTAGCTTGTGGACCCTATAGAGGTCACAATTTTGAACCGATTGTGATGAAACTTGACATGCATGTTTATAACCCCAAAATCTTGGTTCCTTTCGATATTTGCGGCCATCGGATCGTAACTTCCTGAATTATGGCCCCTGATTGTCCGAAAAATCGCCCTTTTTAGCTTGTGGTCCCTCTGGAGGTCAAAATTATTATCCGATTTAAAAAACCGTTCGATTATATCACCGTTACATGGTAATGAAGGTCGAGTTCAAATTTCGTGAAAATCGGACCAAAATTGACAAACAAAATGGCCGCCGTTTGTTCGCGAATAGTGTGAAAATATGTTATATCAAGGTTGTGGACCCTATAGAGGTCACAATTTTGAACCGATTTTGATGAAACTTGACATGTATGTTTATAACTCAAAGATCTTGGTTCCTTTCGATATTTGCACCCATCGGATCGTAACTTCCTGAATTATGGCCCCTGATTGTCCGAAAAATTGACCTTTTTAGGTTGTGGTCCCTCTGGAGGTCAAAATTATTATCCGATTTAAAAAACCGTTTGATTATATCACCGTTACATGGTAATGAAGGCTCTGTTCGAATTTCGTGAAAATCAAACCAAAATTGACGGACAAAATGGCCGCCGTTTGTACGCGAATAGTGTGAAAATATGTTATATCAAGGTTGTGGACCCTATAGAGGTCACAATTTTGAACCGATTTTGATGAAACTTGACATGCATGTTTATAAGCTGAAGATCTTGGTTCCTTTCGATATTTGGGCTCATTGATTCGTAACTTCCTGCATTATGGCCCCTGATTGTACCAAAAATCACCCTTTTTAGCTTGTGGTCCCACTGGAGGTCAAAATTATTATCCGATTTAAAAAAGCGTTTGATTATATCACCGTTACATGGTAATAAAGATTGAGGTAAAATTTTGTGAAAATCGGACCAAAATTGACAGACAAAATGGCCGCCGTTTGTACGCGATTAGTGTGAAAATACGTTATATTAAGGTTGTGGACCCTATACAGGTCACAATTTTGAACCGATTTTGATGAAACTTGACATGCATGTTTATAACCCAAAGATCTTGGTTCCTTTCGATATTTGTGCATATCGGATTGTAACTTCCTGAATTATGGCCCCTGATTGTACGAAAAATGACCTTTTTTTTTAGCTTTTGGACCCTCTTGGGTCAGAATTATTATCCCATTTACCCACTTAGCAACATGATCCCCTGTCGATTTTGAAGCCTACTGAAATGAACCTTTATAACCCAAAGATCTTAATTCATTTCGATATTTGCACATAGGAAAAATCACTTTCAGTATTGCTTGTTCTCTATCCATCTCTCGAAAATGTGGGCGTATCCTGCCTGGCAGTGCCAGCCTATCTTTTAGCTTGTGGTCCCTCTGGAGTTCAAAATTATTATCCGATTTAAAAAACTGTTTGATTATATCACCGTTACATGGTAATGAAGGTTGAGTTCAAATTTCGTGAAAATCGGACCAAAATTGACAAACAAAATGGCCGCCCTTTGTACGCGAATATAGAGGTCACAATTTTGAACCGATTTTGATAAAACTTGACATGTATGTTTATAACCCAAAGATCTTGGTTCCTGTCGATATTTGCACCCATCGGATCGTAACTTCCTGAATTATGGCCCCTGATTGTCCGAAAAATTGCCCTTTTTAGCTTGTGATCCCTCTGGAGGTCAAAATTATTATCGATTTAAAAGGCCGTTTTTATACGCCCACATTTTCATGTGGACGTATTATGTCGTCGCCCCTGTCCGTCCGGACGTCCGTCCGTCCACAATTTGTTTGTGGACTCTATACAGGTCACAATTCTTATCCGATTTTGACGAAACTTGAAATATAGGTTTATCCCCAAAAGATCTCGGCTGCTTTCGATATTGGCATGTATCGGATCAAAACTTCATGGATTATGGCCCCTGATTGTCTGAAAAATCACGTTTTTAGCTTGTGGACCCTATAGAGGTCACAATTTTGAACCGATTTTGATGAAACTTGACATGAATGTTTGAAACCCAAAGATCTTGGTTCCTTTCGATATTTGCGGCTATCAGAATGTAATTTCCTGAATTATGGCCCCTGATTGTCCGAAAAATCACCCTTTTTAGCTTGTGGTCCCTCTGGAGGTCACAATTATTATTCGATTTAAAAAAACGTTTGATTATATCACCGTTACACCCTAAGGAAGGTTGAGTTCGAATTTCGGGAAAATCGGACGAAAATTGCCATACAAAATGGCCGCCGTTTGTACGCGAATGCTGTTAAAAAATGGTATATCAAGGTTGTGGACCCTGTGGAGGTCACAATTTTGAATCGATTTTGATGAAACTTTAAATTCATGGTTATAACCCAAAGATCTTGCTTCCTTTCGATATTTGCGCATATCGGATCGTAACTTCCTGAATTATGGCCCCTGATTATACGCAAAATAGCCTTTTTATACGCCCACATTGAAATGTGGTCGTATATTGTCGTCGCCCCCGTCCGTCCGTCCGTCCATCGGTCCGTCCGTCCGTCCGTCCGTCGGTCCGGCGTCCACAATTGCTTGTGGACGCTCTACAGGCTAAAGTTAATATCCGATTGACTTTAAATTTATACACAGTGTTTAAGGTCATGAGACGAAGAAGCCTATTGTTTTTCAGCGATTTCCGATAATTAGTGCCAGAGTTATGGCCCTTGATCACTTCAAAAAATCTTGTGGACGCTCTAGAGGCCAAAGTTAATATCCGATTGACTTCAAATTTATACACAGTGTTTAAGGTCATAAGACGAAGAAGCCTATTGATTTTCAGCGATTTCCGATAATTAGTGCCAGAGTTATGGCCCTTGATCACCTCAAAAAATCTTGTGGACACTCTAAAGGTCAAAGTTAATATCCGATTGACTTTAAATTTATACACAGTGTTTAAGGTCATAAGACAAAGGACAAAGACGCCTATTAATATTCAGCGATTTCCGATAGTTAGTGCCAGAGTTATGGCCCTTGATCACCTCAAAAAATCTTGTGGACGCTCTGGAGGCCAAAGTTAATATCCGATTGACTTTAGATTTATACACAGTGTTTAAGGTCATGAGACGAAGAAGCCTATTGATTTTCAGCGACTTCAAATAATTACTGCCAGAGTTATCTCCCTTGATAACTTCAAAAATTCTTGTGACGCTATAGAGGCCAAAGTTACTATCCGATTGACTTCAGATTGATACATAGAGTTTAAGGTGTTGAAAGGAACAAGTATTTTGATTTTCAATGAATTTAGATAACTGAACAGCTAAATCCATGATATTAAATGTTTCATGTATATACTAATTGTTAGCGTGGGGTAAAACTTTATAAAAAGCAATCAAATTCTAATGATTTTCTGATAATTACATAATGAGTTGTTACTCTTAATCAGTTTTTAGTGTATTACAAATGTTTCTTTTCCGAAATTAGTAAAAATATGCGACAACCCTTGTTGACTGCCCGGACGATTTAGCTGCTGTGGGCGTATGTTTCGTTGCCTGGCAACCTATCTTTTTTAGCTTGGAGGTCACAATTATTATCTGATTTAAAAAAACGTTTGATTATATTACCGTTACACCGTAAGGAAGGTTGAGTTCGAATTTCGGGAAAATCAGACCAAAATTGCCATACAAAATGGCCGCCGTTTGTACGCGAATACTGTTAAAAAATGGTATATCAAGGTTGTGGACCCTGTAAAGGTCACAATTTTAATTTGATTTTGATGAAACTTGAAATTCATGGTTATAACCTAAAGATCTTGGTTCTTTTCGATATTTGCGCATATCGGATCGTAACTTCCTGAATTATGGCCCCTGGTTATACGCAAAATCCCCCTTTCTTTAGCTTGTGGTCCCTCTGGAGGTCACAATTATTATCCAATTTAAGAAAACGTTTGATTATATCACCGTTACACTGTAAGGAAGGTTGAGTTTGAATTTCGGGAAAATCGGACCAAAATTGACAGACAAAATGGCCGCCGTTTGTACGCGAATACTGTTAAAAAAATGATATATCATGGTTGTGGACCCTGTATAGGTCACAATTTTAATTCGATTTTGATGAGGAAGGTTGAGTTCTAATTTCGTGAAAATCGTACCAAAATTGCCGGACGAAATGGTCGCCGTTTGTACGCGAATAGTGTAAAAATATGGTATATCATGGTTGTGGACTCTCTACAGGTCACAATTCTTATCCGATTTTGATGAAAAGTCACATTTCTAGGTTGTGTACCGTCACACCATAATCATTGTCGGTTTCGAATTTCATTAATATCAGACTGGAACTGACCAACTAAATGGCTGCTCCGAATACAGTATGAAATACAGGACTTAAAGATGTAGGAAAAATCACTTTCGGTATTGCTTGTTCTCTGTCCATCTCTCGAAAATGTGGGCGTATCCTGCCTGGCAGTGCCAGCCTATCTTATTATATCACCGTTACATGGTAATGAAGGTTGAGTTTAAATTTCGTGAAAATTGAACCAAAATTGATGGACAAAATGGCCGCCGTTTGTACACGAATAGTGTGAAAATATGTTGTGTCAAGGTTGTGGACCCTATAGAGGTCACAATTTTGAACCGATTTTGATGAAACTTGACATGCATGTTTATAACCCAAAGATCTTGGTTCCTTACGATATTTGCGCTCATTGATTTTTAACTTCCTGAATTATGGCCCCTGATTGTACGAAAAATCACCCTTTTTAGCTTGTGGTCCCACTGGAGGTCAAAATTATTATCTGATTTAAAAAACTGTTTGATTATATCACCGTTACATGGTAATGAAGATTGAGGTAAAATTTCGTGAAAATCGGACTAAAATTGACACATAAAATGGCCGTCATTTGTACGCGATTAGTGTGAAAATATGTTATTCAAAGGTTGTGGACCCTATAAAGGTCACAATTTTGAACCGATTTTGATGAAACTTGACATGCATGTTTTGGTACTTTTCGATATTTGTGCATATCGGATTGTAACTTCCTGAATTATGGCCCCTGATTGTATGAAAAATGACCTTTTTTATAAGCCCACATTTTCAATGTGGACGTATTATGTTGTCGCCCCTGTTATGTTGTCCATCCGGACGTCCGTCCGTCCACAATTTGTTTGTGGACTCTCTACAGGTCACAATTCTTATCCAATTTTGACGAAACTTGAAATATAGGTTTATCCCCCATAAGATCTCGCTTCCTTTCGATATTGGCATGTATCGGATCTGAACTTCATGGATTATGGCCCCTGATTGTACGAAATATCATGTTTTTAGCTTGTGGACCCTATAGAGGTCACAATTTTGGACCGATTATGATGAAACTTGACATGCATGTTTATAACCCCAAAATCTTGGTTCCTTTCGATATTTGCGCCCATCGGATCATAACTTCCTGAATTATGGCCCCTGATTGTCCGAAAAATCGCCCTTTTTAGCTTGTGGTCACTCTGGAGGTCAAAATTATTATCCGATTTAAAAAACCGTTTGATTATATCACCGTTACATGGTAATGAAGGTTTAGTCCAAATTTTGTGAAAATTGGACCAATATTGATGGACAAAATGGCCGCCGTTTGTGCACGAATAGTGTGAAAATATGTTATATCAAGGGTGTGGACCTTATAGAGGTCACGGTTTTGAACCGAATTTGATGAAACTTGACATGTATGTTTATAACCCAAAGACCTTGGTTCCTTTCGATATTTGTGCCCATCAGAATGTAACTTCCTGAATGATGGCCCCTGATTGTCCGAAAAATCACCCTTTTTAGCTTGTGGTCCCTCTGGAGGTCAAAATTATTATCCGATTTAAAAAACCGTTTGATTATATCACCGTTACATGGTAATGAAGGTTGTCTTCAAATTTTGTGAAAATTGACGGACAAAATGGCCGCCGTTTGTACGCGAATAGTGTGAAAATATGTTATATCAAGGTTGTGGACCCTATAGAGGTCACAATTTTGAACCGATTTTGATGAAACTTGACATGCATGTTTATAACCCAAAGATCTTGGTTCTTTTCGATATTTGTGCATGTGGGATTGTAACTTCCTGAATTATGGCCCCTGATCATACGAAAAATGACCTTTTTATACACCCACATTTTTATGTGGACGTATATTGTCGTCGCCCCTGTCCGTCCGTCCGTCCACAATTTGTTTGTGGACCCTCTACAGGTCACAATTCTTATCCGATTTTGACGAAACTTGAAATATAGGTTTATCCCCAAAAGATTTGGCTGCTTTCGATATTGGCATGTATCGGATGAAAACTTCATGGATTATGGCCCCTGATTGTACGAAAAATCACGTTTTTAGCTTGTGGACCCTATAGAGGTCACAATTTTGAACCGATTTTGATGAAACTTGACATGCATGTTTATAACCCAAAGATCTTGGTTCCTTTCGATATTTGTGCCTATCGGAATGTAATTTCCTGAATTATGGCCCCTGATTGTCCGAAAAATCACCCTTTTTAGCTTGTGGTTCCTCTTGAGGTCACAATTATTATCCGATTTAAAAAAACGTTTGATTATATCACCGTTACAACCTAAGGCAGGTTGAGTTCGAATTTCGGGAAAATCGGACGAAAATTGCCATACAAAATGGCCGCCGTTTGTACGCGAATACTGTTAAAAAAATGGTATATCATGGTTGTGGACCCTGTATAGGTCACAATTTTAATGCAATTTTGATGAGGAAGGTTGAGTTCGAATTTCGGGAAAATCGTACCAAAATTGCCGGACGAAATGGCCGCCGTTTGTACGCGAATACTGTTAAAAAAATGGTATATCAAGGTTGTGGACCCTGTAGAAGTCACATTTTTTATTCGATTTTGATGAAACTAGAAATTCACGGTTATAACCCAAAGATCTTGGTTCCTTTCGATATTTGCGCATATCGGAACGTAACTTCCTGAATTATGGCCCCTGATTATACGCAAAATCGCCTTATTTTAGCTTGTGGTCCCTCTGGTGGTCACAATTATTATCCGATTTACTAAAACGGTTGATTATATTACCGTTACACCGTAAGGAAGGTTGAGTTTGAATTTCGGGGAAATTGGACCAAAATTGCCATACAAAATGGCCGCCGTTTGTACTGTTAAAAAATTGTATATTATGGTTGTGGACCCTGTAGAGGTCACAATTTTAATTGGATTTTGATGAAACTTGAAATGCATGGTTATAACCATGGGTTCCATTTCGGCCGTATATGCCGGTCGGGACCTACGGCTTTGGAAAATGACCGAATCTGGATCAGACCCGTAGGTCATTTTGCACGCCGGAAAAATAGCATATTTTGTGCTAAATCATAAAATCCGGGAGACGACGAAACTCCGTGCGTGGCGTGATGTAAACTATCGGGTATAATAAAATTAACAGTGTTCAGTAGCCCACGAATGGAAACCACTGCCAATCAATTATCCTTGTGTATATTGCTCTAATCACAATTAACAAAGGGGCTACATCAAACAGATTTAAAGCTCAACATTTAATCAATTTACTTAGTTTTGTTTTGTTTTATAATTAGTAATACTGTGAGCGTGATCATTCTTGAGTTGTTGTTACAGCATATTTACCGACTTTCATCATTCGTGCGGCAATTCACTGTTTGAACATCAAACAAATTAAAAACTTTTCTTTGATGTCTTCACTTGATCACAAGAGTTAATCATGTCAATCTTGCAAATGATATATATATACAAGAATGTTAGCATTCTATATATCATTTCAAAATGTTGAAATTCCTCACCTCCCAGAATAACAAAAGAAAGCGAGATGATGATATTGCTGTCAATGAATCCGATTCCCCTTCTTCAACATCGAACCACGAGGATGACAGTTCCGCCCCGAAAAACAAAGTCAGCCGTAAATTCTCTACTAAATGGTTACAAATATTCCCGTGGTTAAGATATGATATTCCCACACAAAAATATGTATTCCCAGATGTGTTTTTAATCCATTTATTCCGTTTATAAAACAATCGGTAGACGTCATTTGGTTAAAACAATGAGCTTTTACGATCGCCGCCATTTTGAAATATGTGCAAATATCTTTACATGTTAAGAGTTAAAATACTAGCACGATATTATTTGAGCTCTCAAAATATCAATACGAGTTAATAAATTGATAAGTTTAAGAATTATGTTAATTATTGTACATGTGTATTACTTTGAATTATTTACGTGTGCTAATCATTCGGAACTACTTTTTCCCCGTGTATGGAGAAAATAGTCAACCGCCGAATAATGTCACGTACGCCACTGAGAACCGGGATTCTAGCACCAAAACATAATTAAAACCAAGTTACGATGTTCCTTGAGCATGAAAAATCTTGACGAATTAATGAGAATTTCAACCGGCACGTGCCTTACAGAAATGGAAATCCTGTAGAAGTGTAGAAACCGACGAGTATATACGGGTGATGTCGTAAACAAATTAAGAAAATACTGTACTTTCGATAAATGAATGCATCTTGTTATTGTTATACTTTATGAATGTATAAATAACTAAATGATAATAATTGATTACATGTGTTCTTTTATTTATTAGGGGGATAGGTGGGTGGGTATATAAATGTCGATGTGAGGTTGATTTTTTGTGTGACTGTCCTTGACCCAATTAAAGTCGATCGACATTCCGATAGCATGTAGATTTTGGCTTCTTATTATGTGCTTAAAATAGCACCACTTTCTCCGTGAGAAAAATGACCGGTTGGGAAAATTTTGAAGTGGAAGCCCTGGTTATAACCCAAAGATCTTGGTTCCTTTCGTTATTTGCGCATATCGGATCGTAACTTCCTGAATTATGGCCCCTGATTGTCCGAAAAATCGCCTATGGTCCCTCTGAAGGTCACAATTATTATGTGATTTGAAAAAACGTTTGACTCTATCACCGTTACACCCTACGGAAGGTTGAGTTCGAATTTCGAGAAAATTGGACTCTAATTGCCAGAAAAAATGGCCGCCGTTTTACGCGAACAGTGTAAAAATATGGTATGTCAAAGTTGTGGACCCTGTAGGTGTTAATTTTAATTTTTTATACGCCCACATTTTCATGTGGACGTATTAAGTCGTCGCCCCTGTCCGTCCGTCTGTCCGTCCGTCCACAATTTGTTTGTGGACTCTCTACAGGTCACAATTCTTATCTGATTTTGACGAAACTTGAAATATAGGTTTATCCCCATAAGATCTCGGTTCCTTTCGATATTGGCATGTATCGAATCGGAACTTCATTATTATGGCCCCTGATTGTACGAAATATCATGTTTTTAGCTTGTGGACCCTATAGAGGTCACAATTTTGAACCGATTGTGATGAAACTTGACATGCATGTTTATAACCCCAAAATCTTGGTTCCTTTCGATATTTGCACCCATCGGATTCTAACTTCCTGAATTATGGCCCCTGATTGTCCGAAAAATTGCCCTTTTTAGCTTATGGTCCCTCTGGAGGTCAAAATTATTATCCGATTTAAAAAACCGTTTGATTATATCACCGTTACATGGTAATGAAGGCACTGTTCGAATTTCGTGAAAATCAAACCAAAATTGACGGATAAAATGGCCGCTGTTTGTACGCGAATAGTGTGAAAATATGTTATATCAAGGTTGTGGACCCTATAGAGGTCACAATTTTGAACCGATTTTGATGAAACTTGACATGCATGTTTATAACCTGAAGATCTTGGTTCCTTTCGATATTTGCGCTCATTGATTCGTAACTTCCTGAATTATGGCCCCTGATTGTACGAAAAATCACCCTTTTTAGCTTGTGGTCCCACTGGAGGTCAAAATTATTATCCGATTTAAAAAAGCGTTTGATTATATCACCGTTACGTGGTAATAAAGATTGAGGTCAAATTTTGTGAAAATCGGACCAAAATTGACAGATAAAATGTCCGCCGTTTGTACGCGATTAGTGTGAAAATATGTTATATTAAGGTTGTGGACCCTATACAGGTCACAATTTTGAACTGATTTTGATGAAACTTGACATGCATGTTTATAACCCAAAGATCTTGGTTCCTTTCGATATTTGTGCATTTCGGATTGTAATTTCCTGAATTATTATGGCCCCTGATTGTACGAAAAATGACCTTTTTATACGCCCACATTTTTATGTGGACGTATATTGTCGTCGCCCCTGTCCGTCCGGACGTCCGTCCGTCCGCCCGTCCGGATGTCCGTCCATCCGTCCACAATTTGTTTGTGGACTCTCTACAGGTCACAATTCTTATCCGATTTTGACGAAACTTAAAATATAGCTTTATCCCCAAAAGATCTCGGTTCCTTTCGATATTGGCATGTATCAGATGAAAACTTCATGGATTATGGCCCCTGATTGTACGAAAAATCACGTTTTTAGCTTGTGGACCCTATAGAGGTCACAATTTTGAACCGATTTTGATGAAACTTGACATGCATGTTTATAACCCAAAGATCTTGGTTCCTTTCGATATTTGCACCTATCGGAATGTAATTTCCTGAATTATGGCCCCTGATTGTCCGAAAAATCACCCTGTTTAGCTTGTGATCCCTCTGGAGGTCACAATTATTATCCGATTTAAAAAACCGTTTAATTATATCACCGTTACACCCTAAGGAAGGTTGAGTTCGAATTTCGGGAAAATCGGATGAAAATTGCGATACAAAATGGCCGCCGTTTGTACGCGAATACTGTTAAAAAATTGTATATCATGGTTTGTGGACCTTGTAAAAGTCACATTTTTAAATCGATTTTGATGAAACTTGAAATTCATGGTTATAACCCAAAGATCTTGGTTCCATTCGATATTTGCACATATTGGAACGTAACTTCATGAATTATGGCCCCTGATTATAAGCAAAATCGCCTTATTTTAGCTTGTGGTCCCTCTTGTGGTCACAATTATTATCCGATTTAATAAAACGGTTGATTATATTACCGTTACACCGTAAGGAAGGTTGAGTTCGAATTTCGGGAAAATCGGACCAAAATTGTCATACAAAATGGCCGCCGTTTGTACGCGAATACTGTTAAAAAATTGTATATCATGGTTGTGGACCCTGTAGAGGTCACAATTTTAATTCGATTTTGATGAAACTTGAAATGCATGGTTATAACCCAAAGATCTTGGTTCCTTTCGATATTTGCGCATATCGGATCGTAACTTCCTGAATTATGGCCCCTGATTGTCCGAAAAATCACCTATGGTCCCTCTGGAGGTCACAATTATTATCCGATTTGAAAAAACGTTTGACTCTATCACCGTTACACCCTACGGAAGGTTGAGTTAGAATTTCGAGAAAATTGGACCATAATTGCTAGAAAAAATGGCCGCCGTTTGTACGCGAACAGTGTAAAAATATGGTATGTCAAAGTTGTGGACCCTGTAGAGGTGACAATTTTAATTCGATTTTGATGAAACCTGAAATGCTTGTTTATAACCTAAAGATCTTTATTCTTTTCGATATTTGCGCATATCAAATTGTAACTTAATGAATTATGGCCTTTGATTGTAGGAAAAATCACTTTCGGTATTGCTTGTTCTCTGTCTATCTCTCGAACAATTATTATCTGATTTTAAAAAAAACTCTGATTATATTACTGTTGCACCGTAAGGAAGGTTGAGTTCGAATTTCGTGAAAATTGTACCATAATTGCCGGACGAAATGGTCACCGTTTGTACGCGAATAGTGTAAAAATATGGTATATCATGGTTGTGGACTCTCTGCAGGTCACAATTCTTATCCGATTTTGACGAAAAGTAACATTTCTAGGTTGTGTACCGTCAAACCATAATCATTGTCGGCTTCGAATTTCATGAATATCAGACTGGAACTGACCAACAAAATGGCTGCTCCCAATACAGTATGAAATACAGGACTTAATGATGTAGGAAAAATCACTTTCGGTATTGCTTGTTCTCTATCCATCTCTCAAAAATGTGGGCGTATCCTGCCTGGCAGTGCCAGCCTATCTTTTTTAGCTTTTGGCCCCTCTGGGGTCAGAATTATTATCCCATTTACCCACTTAGCAACATGATCCCCAGTCGAATTTGAAGCCTACTGAAATGAACCTTTATAACCCAAAGATCTTAATTCATTTCGATATTTGCACATAGGAAAAATCACTTTCGGTATTGCTTGTTCTCTATCCATCTCTCGAAAATGTGGGCGTATCCTGCCTGGCAGTGCCAGCCTATCTTTCGATTTTGATGAAACCTGAAATGCTTGTTTATAACCTAAAGATCTTTATTCTTTTCGATATTTGCGCATATCAAATTGTAACTTAATGAATTATGGCCTTTGATTGTAGGAAAAATCACTTTCGGTATTGCTTGTTCTCTGTCTATCTCTCGAACAATTATTATCTGATTTAAAAAAAACCTCTGATTATATCACCGTTACACCGTAAGGAAGGTTGAGTTTGAATTTCGGGAAAATCGGACCAAAATTGACTGACAAAATGGCCGCCGTTTGTACGCGAATACTTTTAAAAAAATGGTATATCATGGTTGTGGACCCTGTATAGGTCACAATTTTAATTCGATTTTGATGAGGAAGGTTGAGTTCTAATTTCGTGAAAATTGTACCAAAATTGCCGGACGAAATGGTCGCCGTTTGTACGCGAATAGTGTAAAAATATGGTATATCATGGTTGTGAACTCTCTACAGGTCACAATTCTTATCCGATTTTGACGAAAAATAACATTTCTAGGTTGTGTAGCGTCACACCATAATCATTGTCGGCTTCGAATTTCATGAATATCAGACTGGAACTGACCAACAAAATGGCTGCTCCCAATACAGTATGAAATACAGGACTTGATGATGTAGGAAAAATCACTTTCGTTATTGCTTGTTCTCTATCCATCTCTCGAAAATGTGGGCGTATCCTGCCTGGCAGTGCCAGCCTATCTTTTAGCTTGTGGTCCCTCTGGAGGTCGCAATTATTATCCGATTTAAAAAACCGTTTGATTATATCACCGTTACATGGTAATGAAGTTTAGTTCAAATTTCGTGAAAATCGGACCAAAATTGACAAACAAAATGGCCGCCATTTGTACACGAATAGTGTGAAAATATGTTATATCAAGGTTGTGGACCCTATCGAGGTCACAATTTTGAACCGATTTTGATGAAACTTGACATGCATGTTTATAAGTTATAACCCAAAGATCTTGATTCCTTTCTATATTTGCGCTCATTGATTCATAACTTCAAGAATTATGGCCCCTGATTGTACGAAAAATGACCTCAGGAGTCAGAATCATTATCCCATTTAAAAAAAAACGTTTGATTATATCACCGTTACATCGTAATGAAGGTTGAGGTCGAATTTTGTGAAAATCGGACCAAAATTGACAGCTGTTCTTGTCAGGCCATCCATCCTTCATCACGAACAAGGGGAAACCACGCTAGAAAATCTAGATGAACTTTGTCACCCAATGCAGGGATCAAACACCCAACCTCAAGGCTACCGAGCCAGCATCTTACCCACTTAGCAACATTATCCCCAGTCTAATTTGAAGCCTACTGAAATGGACCTTTATAACCCAAAGATCTTAATTCATTTCGATATTTGCACATATCAAATTCTAACTTAATGATGTAGGAAAAATCACTTTCGGTATTGCTTGTTCTCTATCCATCTCTCGAAAATGTGGGCGTATCCTGCCTGGCAGTGCCAGCCTATCTTTTAGCTTGTGGCCCCTCTGGAGGTCACAATTATTATCCGATCGAAGGAAGGTTGAGTTCGAATTTCGGGAAAATCGGACCAAAATTGCCATACAAATGGCCGCCGTTTGTACGCGAATACTGTTAAAAAATTGTATATCATGGTTGTGGACCCTGTAGAGGTCACAATTTTAATTCAATTTTGATGAAACTTGAAATGCATGGTTATAACCCAAAGATCTTGGTTGCTTTTGTTATTTGTGCATATCGGATCTTAACTTCCTGAATTATGGCCCCTGATTGTCCGAAAAATCGCCTATGGTCCCTCTGGAGGTCACAATTATTATCTGATTTAAAAAAACGTTTGACTCTATCACCATTACACCCTGCGGAAGGTTGAGTTTGAATTTCGAAAAAATCGGACCATAATTGCCAGAAAAAATGGCCGCCGTTTGTACACGAACAGTGTAGAAATATGGTATATCAAAGTTGTGGACCCTGTAGAGGTCACAATTTTAATTCGATTTTGATGAAACCTGAAATGCTTGTTTATAACCTAAAGATCTTTATTCTTTTCGATATTTGCGCATACCAAATTGTAACTTAATAAATTATGGCCTTTGATTATAGGAAAAATCACTTTCGGTATTGCTTGTTCTCTATCCATCTCTCGAAAATGTGGGCGTATCAGATAATAATTGTGACCTCCAGAGGCACAACAAGCTAAAAAGGGTGATTTTTCGTACAATCAGGGGACATAATTCAGGAAGTAATGACCCGATGGGCGCAAATATCGAAAGGAACCAAGATCTTTGGGTTATAAACATACATGTCAAGTTTCATCAAAATCGGTTCAAAATTGTGACCTCTATAAGGTCCACATCCTTTATATAACATATTTTCACACTATTCGCGTACAAACGGCGGCCATTTTGTCGTCAATTTTGGTCCGATTTTCACAAAATTCATATTCAACCTTCATAACCATGAAATGGTGATATAATCAAACGTTGTTTTAAATCGGATAACAATTTTGACCTCCAGAGGGACCACAAGCTAAAAAGGGCGATTTTTCGGACAATCAGGGGCCATAATTCAAGAAGTTACGATCCGATTGGCGCAAATATCGAAAGGAACCAAGATCGTTGGGTTATAAACATGCTTTTCAAGTTTCATCCAAATCGGTTCAAAATTGTGACCTCTACACTGTTCACAACCTTGATATAACATATTTTCACACTATTCGCGTACAAATGGCGGCCATTTTGTCCGTCAATTTTGGTCCGATTTTCACGAAATTTGAACTCAACCTTCATAACCATGGAACGGTGATATAATCATCGTTTTTATACGCCCACATTTTTATGTGGACGTATATTGTCGTCACGTCCGTCCGTCCGTCCGTCCGTCCGTCCGTCCACAATTGTTTGTGAACAGTCTACAGGTCACAATTTTTATCCGATTTCAATGAAACTTAAAATATAGGTTTATCACCCTAAGATCTCGGTTCCTTTCGATATTGGCGTGTATCGGACTGTAACTTCATGGGTTATGGCCCCTGATTGTACGAAAAATCACGTTTTTAGCTTGTGAACAGTGTAGAGGTCACAATTTTGATCCGATTTTGATAAAACTTGAAATGCATGTTTATAACCAAAAGATCTTGGTTCCTTTCGATATTTGCGCATATCGGATCGTAACTTCCTGAATTATGGCCCCTGATTGTCCGAAAAATCACCCTTTTTAGCTTGTGTTCCCGCTGGAGGTCAAAATTGTTATCCGATTCAAAAAAACGTTTGATTAAATCACCGTTACATAGTTATGGGGGTTGAGTTCGAATTTCGTGAAATTGACAGACAAAATGGCCGCCGTTTGTACGCGAATAGTGTGAAAATATGTTATATCAAGGTTGTGTACCCTATAGAGGTCACAATTTTGAACCGATTTTCATGAAACTTGAAATGCATGTTTATAACCGAAAGATCTTGGATCCTTTCGATATTTGCGCAGATCGGATCGTAACTTCCTGAATTATGGCCCCTGATTGTCCGAAAAATCACCCTTTTTAGCTTGTGTTTCCTGTGGAGGTCAAAATTGTTATCCGATTCAAAAAACCGTTTGATTATATCACTGTTACATAGTTATGGGGGTTGAGTTCGAATTTCGTGAAAATCGGACCAAAATTGACAGACAAAATGGCCACTGTTTGTACGCGAATAGTGTGAAAATATGTTATATCAAGGTTGTGGACCCTATAGAGGTCACAATTTTGAACCGATTTTCATGAAACTTGACATGGATGTTTATAACCCAAAGGTCTTGGTTCCTTTCTATATTTGCGCCCATCGGATCGTAACTTCCTGAATTATGGCCCCTGATTGTCCAAAAAATCACCCTTTTTAGCTTGTGGTCTCTCTGGAGGTCAAAATTGTTATCCAATTTAAAAAAACGTTTGATTATACCACCGTTACATGGTAATGGAGGTTGAGTTCCAATTTCGTGAAAATCAGACCAAAATTGACAGACAAAATGGCCGCCGTTTGTTCGTGAATAGTGTGAAAAAATGTTATATCAAGCTATAGAGGTCACAATTTTTAACCGATTTTGATGAAATTTGACATGCATGTTTATAACCCAAAGATCTTGGGTCCTTTCTATATTTGCGCCAATCTGATCGTAACTTCCTGAATTATGTCCCGTGATTGACCGAAAAATTGCCTTTTTTAGCTTGTGGCCCCTCTGTATGTCAAAATTATGATCCGATTTAAAAAATGTTTGATTATATCACTGTTACATTGTTATAAAAGATGATATTGAATTTCGTGAAAATTGGACCAAAATTGACGGACAAAATGGCCGCTGTTTGTACGCGAATAGTGTGAAAATATGTTATATCAAGGTTGTGGACCCTATAGAGGTCACAATTTTGAACTGATTTTGATGAAAGTTGAAATACATGTTTATAACATAAAGATTGTGGTTCCTTTCGATATTTGCGCCCTACGGATCGTAACTTCCTGAATTATGGCCCCTGATTGTCCGAAAAATTGCCCTTTTTAGCTTGTGGTCCCACTGGAGGTCAAAATTGTTATCGGATTTCAAAAACCGTTTGATTATATCACCGTTAGATGGTTATGAAGGTTGAGTTCGAATTTCGTGAAAATCGGATCAAAATTGACGGACAAAATGGCCGCCGTTTGTACACGAATAGTGTGAAAATATGTTATATCAAGGTTGTGGACCTTATAGAGGTCACAATTTTTAACCGATTTTGATGAAACTTGACATGTATGTTTATAACCCAAAGATCTTGGTTCCTTTCGATATTTGCGCCCATTGGATCATAACTTCCTGAATTATGTCCCCGGATTGTCCGAAAAATCGCTTTTGTTAGCTTTTGGTCCCTCTGGAGGTCAAAATTATTATCTGATTTTAAAAAACATTTGACTATATCACCGTTACATGGTAATGAAGAGAGAGTTTTAATTACGGGAAAATCAGACTAGAATTGACGGACAAAATGGTCCCCTTTTGTACACGAATAGTGAAAATATGTTATATCAAGGTTGTGGACCCTATAGAGGTCACAATTTTGAATCGATTATGATGAAACTTGACATGTATGTTTATAACCAAAAGATCTTGGTCCCTTTCGATATTTGCGCCCATCGGGTCATTACTTCCTGAATTATGTCCCCTGATTGTACGAAAAATCACCCTTTTTAGCTTGTGGTCCCTCTGGAGGTCACAATTATTATCTGATTTAAAAAAAAACGTTTGATTATAAAAACCAAACAAATTCTAATGATTTTCTGATTATTCCTTAATATGCGACAACTCTTGTTGACTGCCCGGACGATTTATTGGCTGCTGTTTGGGCGTATGTTTCGTTGCCTCGCAACCTATTTTTTTAAATCGGATAACAATTTTGACCTCCAGAGGGACCACAAGCTAAAAAGGGTGATTTTTCGGACAATCAGGGGCCATAATTCAGGAAGTTACGATCCAATTGGCGCAAATATCGAAAGGAACCAAGATCTTTGGGTTATAAACATGCATTTCAAGTTTCATCCAAATCGGTTCAAAATTGTGACCTCTACACTGTTCACAAGCTAAAAAACGTGATTTTTCGTACAATCAGGGGCCATAACCCATGAAGTTACGGTCCGATACATGCCAATATCGAAAGGAACCGAGATCTTAGGGTGATAAACCTATATTTTAAGTTTCATTGAAATCGGATAAAAATTGTGACCTGTAGACTGTTCACAAACAATTGTGGACGAACGAACGAACAGGGGCGACGACAATATACGTCCACATGAAAATGTGGGCGTATAAAAACGTTTGATTATTTCACAGTTACACCGTAGTTATGGGTGAGTTTGAATTATGATTTTCTGATGATTACTTAAAATGCAACAACGATTTGGCTGCTGTGTGGGCGTATGTTTCGTTGCCTGGCAACCTATTTTTATACGCCCACATTTTCATGTGGACGTATTATGTCGTCGCCCCTGTCCGTCCGGACGTCCGTCCGTCCGTCCGGACGTCCGTCCGTCCGTCCGTCCGTCCGTCCGTCCGTCCGTCCGTCCACAATTTGTTTGTGGACTCTCTACAGGTCACAATTCTTATCCGATTTTGACGAAACTTGAAATATAGGTTTATCCCCAAAAGATCTCGGCTGCTTTCGATATTGGCATGTATCAGATCAAAACTTCATGGATTATGGCCCCTGATTGTACGAAAAATCACGTTTTTAGCTTGTGGACCCTATAGAGGTCACAATTTTGAACCGATTTTGATGAAACTTGACATGCATGTTTGTAACCCAAAGATCTTGGTTCCTTTCGATATTTGCGGCTATCGGAATGTAATTTCCTGGATTATGGCCCCTGATTGTCCGAAAAATCACCCTTTTTAGCTTGTGGTCCCTCTGGAGGTCACAATTATTATTCGATTTAAAAAACCGTTTGATTATATCACCGTTACACCCTAAGGAAGGTTGAGTTCGAATTTCGGGAAAATCGGACGAAAATTGCCATACAAAATGGCCGCCGTTTGTACGCGAAGACAGTTAAAAAATGGTATATCAAGGTTGTGGACCCTGTGGAGGTCACAATTTTGATTCGATTTTGATGAAACTTGAAATTCATGGTTATAACCCAAAGATCTTGCTTCCTTTCGATATTTGTGCATATCGGATCGTAACTTCCTGAATTATGGCCCCTGATTATACGGAAAATCGCCTTTATTTTAGCTTGGAGGTCACAATTATTATTCGATTTAAAAAAACGTTTGATTATATCACCGTTACACCCTAAGGAAGGTTGACTTCGAATTTCGGGAAAATCGGACAAAAATTGCCATACAAAATGGCCGCCGTTTGTACTCGAATACTGTTAAAAAATGGTATATCAAGGTTGTGGACCCTGTGGAGGTCACAATTTTGATTCGATTTTGATGAAACTTGAAATTCATGGTTATAACCCAAAGATCTTGCTTCCTTTCGATATTTGCGCATATCGGATTGTAACTTCCTGAATTATGGCCCCTGATTATACGCAAAATCGCTTTTTTTTTAGCTTTGAGGTCACAATTATTATCTGATTTGAAAAAAACGTTTGATTATATTACCGTTACACCGTAAGGAAGGTTGAGTTCGAATTTCGGGAAAATCAGACCAAAATTGCCATACAAAATGGCCGCCATTTGTACTCAAATACTGTTAAAAAATGGTATATCAAGGTTGTGGACCCTGTAAAGGTCACAATTTTAATTCGATTTTGATCAAACTTGAAATTCATGGTTATAACCCAAAGATCTTGGTTCTTTTCGATATTTGCGCATATCGGATCGTAACTTCCTGAATTATGGCCCCTGGTTATACGCAAAATCCCCCTTTCTTTAGCTTGTGGTCCCTCTGGAGGTCACAATTATTATCCAATTTAAAAAAACGTTTGATTATATCACCGTTACACTGTAAGGAAGGCTGAGTGTGAATTTCGGGAAAATCGGACCAAAATTGACAGACAAAATGGCCGCCGTTTGTACGCGAATACTGTTAAAAAAATGGTATATCATGGTTGTGGACCCTGTATAGGTCACAATTTTAATTCGATTTTGATTAGGAAGGTTGAGTTCTAATTTTGTGAAAATCATACAAAAATTGCCGGACGAAATGGTCGCCGTTTGTACGCGAATAGTATAAAAATATGGTATATCATGGTTGTGGACTCTCTACAGGTCACAATTCTTATCCGATTTTGATGAAAAGTCACATTTCTAGGTTGTGTACCGTCACACCATAATCATTGTCGGTTACGAATTTCATGAATATCAGACTGGAACTGACCAACTAAATGGCTGCTCCCAATACAATATGAAATACAGGACTTAAAGATGTATGAAAAATCACTTTCGGTATTGTTTGTTCTCTATCCATCTCTCGAAAATGTGGGCGTATCCTGCCTGGCAGTGCCAGCCTATCTTTTTAATAATGAAGGCATGTTCACTGCACATCACTGTTGTGACTGTAGGTTGCCAATCAGGATTTGAATTGTTTACAAACGCAATCCACTCTTTCCGTAAGATTTCATCTTTGGGAAATTTAGGAAATGCCGGTACATTATTTCCCTTTTCCTTGCTGGAATGTCCACAACACTCAATAACACAACGATAATGTGGCATCTTGAAATACACATGTAAATAATGACGAGTTAATGATTACGCCAGTCAAATGTTACACCCGTGTTAACTGGTGGTGTGTATACAGTGATATATTGTACAGACAGTGATATTCAGTGATATATTGTATAGATTATGTGTATAGATTATGTGTAGTGCCTGTGACGTCACCAGCCAATCAACCAGATTAAGGCTGTAATTGAAAATTTGAAAGCCGTTTTTAGCTGTCGCATGATTAAACGTTAATGTCTGAATTAAGTTTAATCAGATTGATGTGGACTTGGCGTAAAATGGATGTAGTAACCCTTGGCTATCAATATATGCAATTAAGAATTATTATTTTATGTGGTCTTTAAGATATTTTGTTTTTCGAATTTTTTTCTGCCGCGGACAATTGAGGTAGGCTTCATGCAGATCTATTGTGGAAGTTGATATTGCTTCAACATTCAAGGATGTAATATTATCAAGTGGGCGAGAGCTGATCATGTCAGTATCATCTGTAGACTTGCACTTTTGATGTATGTGACGATGGTAAATGCGCTGATCTAGCTTAAATTTTGGGATGAGGCAGGAGCAGTTATGGGTTTATTTACAATTAGTATTTCCCAACACTGGAATCAATTCACTGATTTTATCGATTGTCTAATAATTGCATTTATGATGCATAAAAATATGATGAGCATGGCGAAAATTGTGGATTTTATATGTGGAATGAGCACAAAAACCAAAAGCTCTGTAACTTTTTATGCACAAGTCCGATTTTGGTGGATTTTTTCCCGTGAAATTGTACTCATATAAGCCTTTCATAAAAAGCAATAATCATTTATTTTGGATTATTTTCCCCAGCTCACCTAAATCTGAAGTTCTCCTACCAGCCTAATAATCCAAAACATATTGGCAAGCCAAACAATGAAGTTTGAGATGGAGTCTATTGAGTCATTATACAAGTTCTGGGAAATATATCAACAAATTGCTTTAAGGTACCCACTAGAAAAATGGTATATGCTGACAAATGTCCCTTGCTTACCTGGAGTTGTTTGTGTATCTATGAATGTCTTCTACTACAACGTCATGACGTCGTGAAACAATGTCGTTCAATAATGGGGCTTTTAAAATCAACCTAAATGGCTTCGAATTGCTTAGCACTACGGGGCGTTTGTCAGGGGTTAAGCATCATTAAAAATGTCTGTCAACTACTGTAACTTACACAAAGTACACTAAGGTAATATAGAAATCAATTTGGTATCGTATCTCAAACATTGAGACAGGCTCCAACATAAATATTCCTCACTAGAGGGCGTCTGTGTAAAATGTCTGTCTTTCATAGTAGATGATTTACCATTAAATTGGTTTCACTCAGTAATGTTGGATCCAGACATGTTTTTAGGGGTCAGTTTAGGTTAGCTACTAAGGTTAGGTCACTGATATATGATGGCAGACGCCCACTTTTATTATTCAAGGAAATACCAGCGACTTGCTATAAAGGTAAACATTGGTATCTCCTTCGTTGGAGTTCGGGGGTCTGGGCTGCCACACTAGTAGTACAACGGGCAGTATCTAGAGAGGACAAAATTTGGGTCTATATGATAACTATTACTTTGTAGCTCATGGAGCACTACAAAATCAGTTTTCATGGCCAAGTAGCATGCGAACCCAACCAATCACCTGTAATCTAATTGCAGATTCTTTATCCATACAAAAAGTTCTCCTAGAATACCAAATTTGAGCCGTCTATCTTCACTAGAAAGGTAAAATCAAGATATCTGAAAACTCAAGTAAATTATTGTTACATATTTTGTTTAGAAAACTTATTGGTAACTCATGAAACTTAAATGCCTGTATCTCAGTCAATTTTAATGCTACAGACCACAAATTTTGCACAATTTCTAGATTTTAAAAGTATAGTAACAGATTTTTACCAGATTTTTTCGAAGGGCTCAATTTCCCAAAGTTTTGAAAATTGACCCACGTGACATGGAATGATCCTGTTAGCGGACTTTCATAAGGGACCATCAGAGTAACAGGTTGATAAATTTCCAGGCAGTAAGCTGTCTGTTAAGCACAAGGTTTAAGGGAATGTTGGATTATCAGACTCTCGTGCTAAGGGGTTATTGGTATAGCAGATTGTCAAATTTACAGCCCGTCAAACCTTCAATGTGACTTGAAGAGCATCATGTAATCCAGGTATTGGTGAGGAACCTCTGTGTGTAGGAAACCATCTTGATATTAGTGTCTTGATATTCTAGTCTAAAAAGTAAATAAGCCATGGCAATGTTATCTGAAAAATACGGAAGCGTAATAGGGCCACATATTTTTTTTTATTATTCTATTTTCGATTTTTCAAGATACTAACTTGAATTTTCAAGATATAAACTTGAATTTTCAAGATACTAACTTGAATTTTCAAGATTAACTTTAGGCAATGGACGGCACGGTTATAGACCGAGACACAAAGACATCTACCCCCGGGAGTTTCACCCCCTGGACAATCCCCCTCCTTAGGACATCTACCCCCGGATCTTCTCACCCTGGACATTTTCCCCTTGGACATTTTCCCCTGTAGGACGTCTGCCCCCCCCCCCAGTTACTAACTTGAAAAATTTAAAATAGAATAATTAAAAAAAAATGTGGCCCTATTACGCTTCCGTAGAAAAATATAATGGCTAATTTTGAAAATTTTGGTTGAATTGTCATCAAAGTGACCAATCTTTATTAGTATTAGCCCAGTTGGTGCAGAAAAATAAGAAGTTAAACACCATTTCATTTCAAAAATTTGGTGTGTATTATGTCACACCATCTTGCAAGAATGTAAATTTCTAAAAAAAATAATTATATCAGAAAAATAAAATCAAATCTTTTTTTCCATTAGTATATTTTAAACCATCATATTTTGATTTTTAGGCTGGAAGTACGGAAGACATGTTAGTGGACGATTCAGAAAGTAAGGTCTGTATGAATTTACTTTTGTACTAAGTGGTTATGCCATGTTTATATTTAATTCTCTGTTATCACTAGGGACCGGGTATCGTCCAGATTTTACGAAAAAAGGAAAGAAACTACGTTTACCGTCTAGAATCTAATAAACGTGTCCAGTCAATAGATTGCCGTTTAGAATCTGTTAAATGCCTTCAAGATTCATCAAAAACCGGTCAATTTGTGCTACCGTGTAGATTTAGAAACGCTATTTAGTTTTGACCTCGATTGTCTACTTTACGACCGTTCAGTTTCTCGGCATGTTTTTGGAAATGAACACTACCATTTAGATTTGAAAGGGGTTTAGTTTTTATACGCCCACATTTTCATGTGTATTATGTCGTCGCCCCTGTCCGTTCGGACGTCCGTCCGTCCACAATTTGTTTGTGGACTCTCTACAGGTCACAATTCTTATGCGATTTTGATGAAACTTGAAATATAGGTTTATCCCCAAAAGATCTAGGTTCCTTTCGATATTGGCATGTATCGGATCAAAACTTCATGGATTATGGCCCCTGATTGTACCAAAAATCACGTTTTTAGCTTGTGGACCCTATAGAGGTCACAATTTTGAACCGATTTTGATGAAACTTGACATGCATGTTTGTAACCCAAAGATCTTGGTTCCTTTCGATATTTGCGGCTATCGAAATGTAATTTCCTGAATTATGGCCCCTGATTGTCCGAAAAATCACCCTTTTTAGCTTGTGGTCCCTCTGGAGGTCACAATTATTATTCGATTTAAAAAACCGTTTGATTATATCACCGTTACACCCTAAGGAAGGTTGAGTTCGAATTTCGGGAAAATCGGACGAAAATTGCGATACAAAATGGCCGCCGTTTGTACGCGAATACTGTTAAAAAATGGTATATCAAGGTTGTGGACCCTGTGGAGGTCACAATTTTGATTCAATTTTGATGAAACTTGAAATTCATGGTTATAACCCAAAGATCTTGCTTCCTTTCGATATTTGCGCATATCAGATCGTAACTTCCTGAATTATGGCCCCTGATTATACGCAAAATCGCCTTTTTTTTTAGCTTGGAGGTCACAATTATTATTCGATTTAAAAAACCATTTGATTATATCACCGTTACACCCTAAGGAAGGCTGAGTTCGAATTTCGGGAAAATCGGACGAAAATTGCCATACAAAATGGCTGCCGTTTGTACGCGAATACTGTTAAAAAATGGTATATCAAGGTTGTGGACCCTGTGGAGCTCACAATTTTGATTCGATTTTGATGAAACTTGAAATTCATAGTTATGACCCAAAGATCTTGCTTCCTTTCGATATTTGCGCATATTGGATCGTATCTTCCTGAATTATGGCCCCTGGTTATAAGCAAAATCCCCCTTTCTTTAGCTTGTGGTCCCTCTGGAGGTCACAATTATTATCCAATTTAAAAAAACGTTTGATTATATCACCGTTACACTGTAAGGAAGGTTGAGTTTGAATTTCGGGAAAATCGGACCAAAATTGACAGACAAAATGGCCGCTGTTTGTACGCAAATACTGTTAAAAAAATGATATATCATGGTTGTGGACCCTGTATAGGTCACAATTTTAATTCGATTTTGATGAGGAAGGTTGAGTTCTAATTTCGTGAAAATCGTACCAAAATTGCCGGACGAAATGGTCGCCGTTTGTACGCGAATAGTGTAAAAATATGCTATATCATGGTTGTGGACTCTCTACAGGTCACAATTCTTATCTGATTTTGATGAAAAGTCACATTTCTAGGTTGTGTACCGTCACACAATAATCATTGTCGGTTTCGAATTTCATTAATATCAGACTGGAACTGACCAACTAAATGGCTGCTCCCAATACAGTATGAAATACAGGACTTTTGGTATTGCTTGTTCTCTGTCCATCTCTCGAAAATGTGGGCGTATCCTGCTTGGCAGTGCCAGCCTATCTTTAGATGTTGTCGAGAAATGAACCGCGAGTGTTTGATTTATGTGGTTACAATTAATAGAAAAAAAGATTTTGAAAATATTCACTGATTCAGCTTGGTCATCGTTTTATTCGTTATAAAAATGGCTGATGTATTACTCAACGCGTGTACAACACAACGATAATTTTTCATTGGTTAAAGCCGTATAAATGCGGGAAAATTGACAGTAGCTATTGGCTAACGCATAAACAAACTTATTTGTATAATATTTATAGTATTATATTTAGCTGGAATTAGAGTCGAGCAGGGTAGCTTAGCATAAAAATAATCAAGCTCTTGAACCCACATGGTTTTCAACAACATGTTCACAGTGTAACTCACAAATCAGGTCACATATTAGACTGACTTCTTACGCCTGAAAACTGTACTCTTGTTGACAGTGTAAATGTTAGTGATATTCAAATATCAGACCATTATCTTATTTCTTCCACATGGAATTTTGAGAAACGAAATTACCAACCGAAACTATATCATTTAGAAAACTCAAATCCATAGATAGAGGTGCATTTAGAAACAATCTTGAATCTTCAGATCTTTTATGCAATCCTCCTTCTGACATTGATGAACTATGTTGTGCCTTTAACAACACACTAATCACTCTTCTGTATAAACACGCACCAGTTGTTACAAAGGTGGTGCTACTTCGACCTGGCAGATCATGGTACACAGAAGATGTAGCGAAATCAAAGCAAGAATGCAGACGTGCAGAACGCAAATGGCGCCATTCTAAATTGGAGGTACACCGAAAAATCTACAAGGCAGCTAGGTTTAAGGTTTCAAGAACCATCAAAAATGCTAAATCAAGGTACAGTAGAATCTGCATTTAGCAGCCACCCATGGGAATTTTTACGATTGGCCGCTTAATGGGGGTGGCCTCTTAATAAAATCTCGTGGTTTTTTGTGCTGACATCAATTAGTATTACGCTTGGGTACACTTGCGTCTCATAAATTTGGCCGTCGCTGAATCTCGGACATAACTTCCGTAAAATTGTCATTTTGTCCCAACCTTCAATACTACTGTCTATCATTGTGATGCATTCAATAATATTTATCCATTTTTGTCAAATCTCATGCTTTTTATACGCCCACATTTTCATGTGGACGTATTATGTCGTCGCCCCTGTCCGTCCGTCCGGACGTCCGTCCGTCCACAATTTGTTTGTGGACTCTCTACAGGTCACAATTCTTATCCGATTTTGACGAAACTTGAAATATAGGTTAATCCCCAATTATTATTCGATTTAAAAAAACGTTTGATTATATCACCGTTACACCCTAAGGAAGGTTGAGTTCGAATTTCGGGAAAATCAGACAAAAATTGCCATACAAAATGGCAGCCGTTTGTACGCGAATACTGTTAAAAAATGGTATATCAAGGTTGTGGACCCTGTGGAGGTCACAATTTTGAATCGCTTTTGATGAAACTTGAAATTCATGGTTATAACCCAAAGATCTTGCTTCCTTTCGATATTTGCGCATATCGGATCGTAACTTCCTGAATTATGGCCCCTGAATATACGCAAAATCGCCTTTTTTTTTAGCTTGGAGGTCACAATTATTATCCGATTTAAAAAAACGTTTGATTATATCACCGTTACACCCTAAGGAAGGCTGAGTTCGAATTTCGGGAAAATTGGACCAAAATTGCCATACAAAATGGCCACCGTTTGTACGCGAATGCTGTTAAAAAATGGTATATCAAGGTTGTGGAACCTGTGGAGGTCACAATTTTAATTCAATTTTGATGAAACTTGAAATTCATGGTTATAACCCAAAGATCTTGGTTCCTTTTGATATTTGCGCATATCGGATCATAACTTCCTGAATTATGGCCCCTCATTATACGCAAAATCGCCTTTTCTTAGCTTGTGGCCCCTCTGGAGGTCACAATTTTAATTCGATTTTGATGAAACTTGAAATTCATGGTTATAACCCAAAGATCTTGGTTCCTTTTGATATTTGTGCATGGGTCATTCCATAAATGAGGGGTCCAAAGTGGGACATGGGTACTAAAATTTTAAGTAATCTCAATCACTGTCGCCACTGATAAACTTATACCAATAATAGGAGTAATGTATGCCATTTGCGGGACAGTTAATGATTTCTCATTGTTGAGTTCCAAAAAAAAGTAATGAACGATTTTACATGACAGGTTACGTACAGATTTCTCGTGTAAAGGGACACCAAATTAGACTTTTAATGCTAAATTTCTGTGGATGTATAAGATATATTAATGTGTTTATGATGTATTATTATTCAAATGAGGCACCTTCATAAGAAATCTAAGCAGAACTAGTGAATATTTGTGCCAACTTCTCCATACAAACTTAAAAGTGTCTTTAGATGTTTTAAAAAAAAAGATTTTACAAAATTGTTGAAGTTTGTATGACCCTAACCCTCGACATGAACTACTGTACTTGAAAATCAGTATTGTATCATGAAAAATCACCAAGGAAAGGTTTAATGTGATCCAGAGTATTGCAGTTTCACGTGTAAAGGGACACCAAATGTTGACACTTGCCTACTAATAATTTAATCAAGCCATATTAAGTAGTATTTCAACTTTAAAACTTGAACAATGAATGAACTTTCAAATATTAAAAAAAAATAAAACTTTCAACAATCAAAATGAGTAGTAGTCTTTGAGAATTGCTTGTGTCCCTTTCAATAGCTTACGTTGTGAACCCGTTTAGCCAAAAAAATAATTAAAAAAGACTTGAAAGAGCAAGGACTTAATGATGTAGGAAAAATCACTTTCGGTATTGCTTGTTCTCTATCCATCTCTCAAAAATGTGGGTGTATCCTGCCTGGCAGTGCCAGCCTATCTTTTTGTGTTGACATCAATTAATATACGCTTGAATGCATTGGAAGCAAACACCAATACTTCACTTGCATCGGTAAATTTGGCCGTCGCTGGATCTCGGACATAACTTCTGTAAACTTGTCATTTTGTACCAACCTTCAATACTACTGTCTATTATTGTGATGCATTAATTTTATGTTATCAAAAATAAGCACATGAACCAATAAACATCACTGATTTTGCTACTGATTCACAGGGGGTGTAACTCTGTATGTAATATTATAGGTGGCGCTAAAAACGTCTATTTAACAATATAGCGGCTTTTAGTCGGTACTTTCAGTTTATTCAATCAGTATCAAGTAATGTTCCGTTAAGTGTGAAAACAATGATCAGGTTAGTCGTTTAATAAAACAAAAGATTAATTAACAGATAATCCCGGGTTAATTTTTATTTTCACATTTCTTTTTACGTGATCAATGGGAGTCCAGTTAATTGATTACTACTCACATATTAGCTGGGGTGTTACGAGGAACGACAAGATGGTATCATTCAACAATGGCCGTTGAATGGGCGATGTTTTGTTAAATTTATTAGAAAAATAATTGTCGCTGGCCGCGTTAGAGGAGTGGCCGTTGAATAAAGAGATGAAACAATAGAATTTTTACGGGGGGGGGGGGAATTTATTGTGACCGCTTACAAGGAGATGTCGCTGAATAGGAGTGGCTGCTCATACGGATTCTACTGTACTGCGTTGAAAAACTGACCAATGAATCACAAACACCTAGTCAGTGTTATTCATTTATAAAATCTTTATTAGGTATCACCTCAGAAACCATATTTCCAGACTCAGTTAATGACGTGAAGTTTGCTAACACGTTCGCAGAATATTTTTCGAATAAGATTGATATACTAAGGAAGCAACTTGATCAGTCCGATTCAGTAACTGAAAGTCATATTTCGGTACTACCAACATGTGATAATTATCCGACTGATTTTGAGCCTTATAGTGAAGATGAAGTCGTAAGGATTATAAATACATCCAAAAAGACAACTTTTAACTGAATATGTAGATCTTCTTCTGCCGGTCATTACAGTCATTATTAACACCAGTCTGAAAACAGGTTATTTTCCAGAATTATTTAAACAGGCTGTGGTTAGACCACTAATCAAAAAATCTGGCCTGGATCGCAACATCCTCAAAAATTACAGACCTGTGTCCAATCTGTCCTTTCTCTCCAAATTAATAGAAAGGGCTGTTAACAATCGAGTACAGGTTTTTGTCAACAATAATAACTCATTGGATAAATTTCAATTGGCGTACCAATCTCATCACAGTACTGAAACAACTATAGTTCAGGTGTTGAATGATCTCCTGCGGATAGTTCATGGTGGTAGGCTTGTCCTTAATTCTCTTGGATCTGTCCGCAGCATTTGATACGGTGGACCACCAGATCCTTGTTCATAGATTACGTGAATATTTTCATATATCTGGAACGGCTTTGCGTTGGATATCATCATATCTGTCAGATAGAAGTCAAAAGATTCTTGTAAACAGTTCAGAATCAAATCCTGATAAACTTGATTGTGGTGTGCCTCAGGGGTCCGTACTCGGGCCCGTGTTGTTTGTCTTATGCACAAAATGCCTTGGTGATGTAATAGACAGTTTCGTGATCACTCACTACTCCTACGCTGATGACACCCAATTAATGAGTCTCTTCATCAGGTAACACTCTGCTCTAAATCTGTAAAATCGTGGATGAACGAGAGTAAGCTCAAACTGAATGATGACAAGACGGAAGCCATGCTTGGAGGGACATCTAAACGACTTAGGTCTACTCCAAATTCAAGTGTGGTAATCTGTGAAACCAAAATTCAGTTTTCATCATGTGTGAAGAATCTTGGTGTACTACTGGATTCTTCCTTAACCATGGAGAAACAGGTCAAACAACTTTGCCGTACGTGCAATTACCATCTTCGATGTATTGGCAATATTCGACTCCTTTTGACATTGGAAGCCTGTACTCTGCTTGTGCGTTCCTTGATATTCTCGAGGCTCGAATACTGCAACAGTGCTCTGATTGGAATTCCCCAAAACCTGTGTGCAAAACTCCAAACACCGCTGCCAGAATAATAACAAGAAAACAAAAGTATTCTCACATAACTCCCATCTTAAAATCATTACATTGGTTACCAATAGAAGCCTGGATAACTTTCAAGATTCTAACATTGGTTTATATGTGTCAACATGATCTTTCCCAATCTTGCCTCACTGATCTCATTAAAACATATCAACCAAATCGACCACTTCGCTCACAAAATAAGCCCTCATTGGCTGTGCCGCAAGCTAAACTGAAATCATATGGGGATAAAGCCTTCAGTGTCTGTGGACCGCGTTTGTGGAATAACTTGCCATTGGAGATACAGAGTTCTCAATCATTAGCTGTGTTCAAATCCAAACTCAAAACTCATTTGTTTGTGACATATTATCAGGATTAGCTATTATCTACGCGCTTAAAGCATGCAATGTGGATGGAGTTAGCGCAATTACAAATGTACATTATTATTATCATCATTATTGATTGTAATAATACATAGTATGCAAGTCTAAAATAATTATATTCGTGAAAAATTATCTTACATTAGCGGTGGTCCACACTGATTTAGGTTACTCCATATTAAGTGCACAATGATAAAACTATAGCGTTCATATACCAGAAATCAAAGATTACAGGCGCAGATCATTTCGTTCGTTCGTTTCTCGTGTTTAACGTCCAGAGACAGAGATTTTACTTACTTACTTACTTAAGCTGGTGGTTTAACGTCCGCTTCCACATAAGTGATATCGCAGACTAGAACTAAGTAGGACAGCCGAAGTAGGACAGCCGAAGCTTCTTCCTGTTTTTAGAATATGATTTTGCAATCTTTCCATTTGCAGTCTTAGGCCATGGAGTAGGGTTAGTGGGAAGGTCTTCCCTTTATTTAATAATAAAAACAAAGTATTTGGTACTCGTTTCTTCTAATTTCTGGATTGGTTGATGTCGTCTTTGTGGGATTAGTTTTTAGGTGCCGGACCCGTCTTATCATGGTCTGCCATTAGGCCACCCATTTTTGATTATTAGGTTCACGGATTTTTAGGACATAAAATTGATGACGTCGGTCGAAATAAAAAAAAAAAAAAAGATGTCAGTGTCTTATTTTTTTTATTTTTTACAGAGCAAAATTTTGATGTCGGGCTATAATAAAAAAATAATTTTTCGACTAATGATTAATTTTACCAGATCATATATATATACTTAGTTTAATACAGACTTGTTCTTTTCATTATACTATTAATCTTAATATATGTTTTTTTACACTTTAACTTTGATACTATTTAAGGGGATTTTAAAATCCTGTATATCTTTTTTTCTCTATAATCGGTTTATTAGAGAATAAGGCAGATATCAATGAGTTTAAAGTCAAATTACACAATTGATCTTTTTACTTCTGTATGGTTCTATTGTCTAATTATGCCAGGAAGACTTTGTAAATTTATGAACGGTTAAGTTTTATTATAGCCAGATAACCTAATTGGTCTATGAACGTCTTTCATCTCATTATTCTTGATTTGACCATTGTCAAGCGGTATCACGTCATTTGGGACTCACGTCATTTGGGACTCAACACAAACGACATTTTGGGACCCAGTTGACGACGTTTGGGACTTCATTGGCGTCATTTGGGACTTCATTGGCATCATTTGGGACTCAATATAAAACGACATTTGGGACCCAATATAAACGATATTTGGGACCAGTGTACGACACAAACGTCGGTCCGTTGGCCCGATTTATCGGAGGGCCGCTGCTTGCCTATTTGTGCATTTCGCTCGGGAATCGCGCTTCTTTGACGCTCTGTATGAATTCCAGATACCGGTAGATATTAAGTTAATAATTAGATCATACATTTAATGGTTTTGCTGACCAGTTGTTTGTGAAATTTAAATCTTAGTTGAATATAATCCTCTGATAGAACACCAAAATACGCCGAGAAACAGTCATTAATAATAATATATTTTTTCCGCCATTGCCAAATCCGCCGATGACACGTGACATTGATTGGAATTTCTAGGTCAATAAGCCGGCGATGCTACGTTTAATTTTAAGTATCATCTAGTTCTACCATTATAATTTTTTATATACACGTGCTGACAGAGGCTTAGTTTTAAACATATTGTCGTTATTATTATTGAAAGGTAGGACTATCTGGTATAGTCGTACTCGTACGGAATTTTATTTTAAAGCAATTTCAATTATGGTTGTCACATGACCACTGTGCCGTACGTGTGTCTATCATGGACGAATGAATAAAAACATGCCCGTAAGTCGCAAATTGGTTAATTCCCGCCTGAGCCATGCTCGACCTGCCGTGCTCGTATACTGTCGTAAAATATTACCAGAAAGTGACTGCCGTGATTATAATCTGCTAAAACTCCGGTATGGCGGTATTTTAAAACAAAAAGAAGCTTCGATGTAATTGTAAGCAATTTTTTTCAGAATCACATTTCGTTATATGCTTCGGCGGTTTAAATAAAAATAAAAAAACACACGCATTTTTTATTTTCCCAGCGGCAGTTTTGAACTGTCGTCGGCGGATCCGTGAACCGAATAATCAAAAATGGGTGGCAACTATCCCATTCTGCATATTTGGTGTCTGTTTTGAGGTATAGTGTTTAGATGCCAAGTCCGTCTGATCGTGACCCTCCCTTACTCCACTATCCTGCTAGTTTGATAGAAGTCATATGTGTGGGTCTTTTGTGTTTAGGTGCCAAGCCCATCTTATCGAGACTTCCCCTTACTCCACAATCCCACTATGCAGGTTTCCATGACTTTTTAGCGAAGAAGTGTTTAGATGCTGAGTCCGGCTGATCGTGACTCCCCCTTACTCCACTATCCTGCTAGTCTATTATATTTACCATACGTAGTTTAGTGTTTAGATGCCGAGCCCCCTCTTACTTCACTATTCTACTTAATCCAATTGTGTTTGTTAAATTGTTGATCAGCTCGAAGGTTTGTAGCTTTAGATCTGGCCTCGGAAAGAGATGGTTCTTAGTATTAAGCGGTATGTTGTTGGCCTCCAGCAATCCCACTAACTCCTTTCTCTCTTCCTTGTATATCTCGCAGTCTACCAGGACATGGTTGGTGGTACATTCTTCTCTGCACTCACAGACGATGACTTGGTATTTGTGATCTCGCAGTTGCTCTTTCACCCTGAGTTTCGATATAAGTTTGCATATATCTCTTCTAGGGTGATTGATCGCTGTCTTCGTGTAGATCTTGTCATCCAGCCGAACTCTGTATGTGTCAAGTTCAACAAGCTGTATTTCCCAGTTTGAATTGACCTGTCTTCTAACCATACTGTAGATTTCCGTGGTGCTGTAGTCTATGGTGCGGAATGGTGCTGTGTCCCTGAGACCCTCATTGGCAAGTCGATCTGCCTCTTCGTTCCCTCTAATGTTCACATGTGATGGAATCCACACAAGCTCTAGTCTACTTCCCTTCTATAAGACCCTCTGGTACAGCTGTCTGATTTCCAAAATGACTTTTGGTCTTGAGTCCGAGTTGTCATTTTGGATTGAAATCAGACTGCTCAGAGAGTCGCTTGGGATGACGAATTTGCCAGTCCTTTGATGGGTGATCCATGATATAGCATCGCGGATGGCCACAATCTCTGCAGTGTACACCGAACAGTTATTGGGCAGTTTCCTGCTTATTCCCTGTTCCCCGTTTGGCAGTTATATTCCAAACGAGCTGGTGCCCCTTTCAGGATTGCGTGAGCCATCCGTATAAACATGACGGCCAATTGTCTTCCATGTGTTCCAGAGATAGAGCACGTGCGGCAATGGGGTTGTATTTCATGTCGGTTTTTGAAGTAGATCTGGATTGATTGGAGGTATCGGGAGTGTCAAAGGGGCAACAACTGGTGGGTCGTGTTCATTTATCACAAGCTTCTCCAGTCGTAGTTCCTTGACTGTTTCTCTGATACCCTGACCGAAGCTTCTCCTTCTTGGATCTCTTACATATTTTGTCTTCCTGGGGCTGACGAAAGTTGGGGATCTGTCGCCCAGTATCTTGTCCCTAGTTCTTTTCTTCTTATAGATTGGGGCAACTCTCCGGCTTCCTGTAGTAATGCTTATCTTTTAGTCCCGAGCCCTACACCAATCGCAATACATAGAGCTTTGTATTGGATGGTGTCAAGCTTACTTAAGAGTGTTGGCGCACAATTCATGAAGGCCAAAGAGCTATAGTCTAATACAGAGCGTATTAAAGCACAATACATTAGCGTAACTCTATTGGCTCCCCATGAACTGCCTGTTATTTTTCTCATTAAGTTTAGGATTTTAGAGCATCTGTCTACAGTCCAGTCGATGTGCGGTTTCCAGGTCAACCTTCGATCAAAGATTACACCAAGAACTTGGTTTGGTCTTTAAATTCGATGGTTTTCCCATTCATACACAGAGTCATTCTGCTTATCCCTCTATCTCTGCTCACAAGCATGCCGACCGTTTTCTTCTCTGAGACTTTCAATCCCCAGTCGTTTGCCCATGCCATGAATTTATCTAAGGCCTTCTGCATGTTCTCTTGTAGCTCACAGAATCTCATCCCTATCCTCCATATTGTACTGTCATCAGCGCATTTGGCCAACTCAGTTCTGGCGTTGAGGTAGGACGATTTCTGTATGTCGTTGATCATGATATTGAAGAGAGTGGGACTGATGACCGATCCCTGAGGCGTGCCATTTTCTAATATTTGCTCAGCACTCGGGAATCTGCCAACGTTCCCCTGTATCCTTCTATCGCTCAGAAAGCTTTTAATCCACCGAAACATTATGCCCGTTATACCGATACGCCCTAGCTTAAAAAGCAGCCCGTCTAACCAAACTAAATCGGAAGCCTTGGTTAGATCTACGAACACGGCACATAGCAGGTGCTCCGAAAGGAGCGTCTGGGACATGACTTGCTGTAGTCGCAGCAAGTGGTCCATTGTTGATCGTAGTTTTATTGGTTGTCTTCATTATAGTGGCGTTTTCGTAGGCGAAGTGCCTTCTTTCTTTCGTCAACTGCCTCCTGACATTCTGGGGACCACCATGGTTTCCTAATCCTTGGTTTCCAACCAGAAGTCTTGGGAATTGAGTCGTTTGCGGCACCTATGATACAGGGTTCTCAATTTAGTCTAAAACCAATGAGTAGCAAATTTTTGTGACAGATTCACATTTTGGCTAATCAATTCAAAATTTGAATAGCATTGGCTCAGATTCGAGGAGCAGTAAAACGTAGCCTAATCACAAAAAATTGCAATTCTGATTTTTCGGGGTATAAGTGGATACTTTTTCCGCCGAAGGCCGGTCTTCGTTGTATACCCTGCTTAGGCTTATGTGCGGATGAAGGTAAAAAAACCCCTGACATTTCCAAAAAAAAAAAAAAAAAAGCAGCTACCGTCTCTCCACGATGTCAAACGCATTAACGTCTAAAAAAACTACATGTACTTTAAGTCACACCACTCCAATCGAAATATGTGTAGACGTGGCTTTAAATTGCTTTTATTTCTTAATCTAAAAACATCCCCCTCTCCATCTTCAAAATATTATCAACCCGAGAATATGCCATCGTTTCACGCGTCTCGCGAGATGTCTACTTTTAGTTTCCAGATAAGTTAACCAATCACATCATTGAATCATATTATACTGCGTTATTATTATTATTCTATTTTTAGTAACATATTTTATAAACATGTGTGATTAAAAACAGAGTCTGCATTGTCTTCTAGTTATCGGATATATTGAAATAAAAACTGGTTCAAATTAATCACGACTACAACTTGGAATATTAAGCAAGTTAGTCCTGCATTTATAAATTGATTTTTTCGTAGGCCTAATTATATTCCACATTTATCCAAAATGTAATGAATTGCACTTCACAAGTTCGAAAGCAATTTTTGGCTAATGAATAGAATAATTCTATCGCTTTTACCGCGATTTGGGTCGCTTTTTGCGATGCGATACCGCTTAAATTGAACCCTGCTATGATAGCACTCGTGATGTTGGCGGAGTACACGTCGATGTTGGTATCAATGATGTCTTCTTCCTTCCAATCGAGGCAGCCTACACGGAAGTTGGCCCAATCGGCTGCTTTCATTTTCCAATTGGGTCTTCCATTATAGACCACCCTGATTGTTTCGACTTGAATGCAGAATTCTATCACCAGATGGTCACCGCCTAGTGTCTCGTCTTCGTATACTTGCCAGTCGCAGCGGTTTGCCATGCCAAGAATGTAAGATCCCGGTGTGAAGGTGGGGCATTTCCTCTGACAAATGTGGGACTCTCATCATTCAGTACGCATAGGTCGTTCCCTTCTATTATTGAGCATAGGTTAGTCCCCCTGCAGTCATTCCTCGGTGACCCCCACAGAGCGTGCTTTGCGTTGAAGTCTATGCAAAGCACTGATTCGCCCCACGGAAGTTCGTATAGAAGTGATTGGAAGTCATCTGGTTTTATTGTGACCCCTGGGGATGCATAGACATTCACCATTGTCAGCTTTGTTTTATTGCTTAATGTGATGGTTATGCCCATTGCTTCTAGAGGGCCCTCCACATTCAGTGAAACAGAAAAATCAATCGTACTCTAGTCAAGCTTAATCATGTTTCTGGTCAGCCTTTAAATTTAATGTAACGGTTGCCAACAATGACAGGGTTACCCTCATTTGTCACATGTTTAAATTATGTGCAATTGTTAATTTCACCTAGTTAGTATATTGATTGCATGTTTAGTCAGTTGTTCGACTATTGTCTCGTTTACCTTGTTAATTGTCAACATTACTATATTGTCATTTTGCATGCCATCCACCTTTGATTTTGTTGTATTATTATAATAGATCTTGTCTTATGTTTCATGGATATCCCTTTTTCGCATGCCATGTCAATCTTACCTTATTGTTATTTTACATGCCGTCCATCTTTGATTTAGTTGTATTATTCTATATAGATCTTGTATTATCCTATATAGATCTTGGTTTATGTTTTTACCAATGTTTCATTACCTTATACCATGTCAATCTTACGAAAGTATCAGTTTTACTTGCTGTCCATCCTTGATTGTCGATTTTATTATAATACTCTAAATAAGTATTAATTTTTGTAAAATTTTCTTACCAATAAGTTGCGCATTTTTAGTTACTTTTGTTGGTGTGATGTGTCCGTTGTTGGGCACGACAGCTCAATCAAAATCGGTTAGAGCTGTGTCTGGCCGGTTAGATGGGTTTCCATTCAGCCCAACCATTATTTGATCCTCAGAAGCATGAGGTTCTTCGGGTAATTGCTTGATAGTTTTAATAATCATGTATCTTTAATGCAATCTAATTTTTTTTAATTACTCTCAGAACCTGTGTTTCAGTCGTCATTTAAAGCCCCAATAACACTCTTGTTGTAACTGAAAAATATGTCCCAATCTTCATTCTGGTCAACAAATCGTATTATTTTAGAATATTCCAATTAAATGATAATATAAATTTCATCTTAACACACCTAATTTAAAAAAATTGGAAAAATTCAACCAATTGATTTGAAAAGTCTAACGTAAACCTTTTCAAATGTGACTTGGATTTTAAAATATTTTCGAACCCTCTGGACAAATAAAATAGGTTGTAATGGATAATTTACACAACAGGTAGGACATTTAAACATCTAGTACTTAGAATAAGGGTATTATTTATTTTCTGGAGCTACCAAGCCAGCAAGAATGTTATTGTCCCTTTAATAAATTGACATTTTCACACCAACAATATCTGTGTCTGTTATTTGTTTTAAGATTGTCTTCCAGGGCAGAAAGCACAAAAATATATTATCGTGATAATAAAGTTTGTGCTATGCCTGACTCTGTGTTATTGTTTACATACGGGAGCTAGCCCGTACGATTTCCGGTGGCGCGCTGATCGTTTCCCGCCACTGGGACTAGAGCGTGTTTTCTATCCTGCTTGGATAGGTGTTCGTGATAGTTCGTCATAAAGAATAATTGTTTGGAACTGCCCTCCGTCCACCCCATCTTCCATCCTACTTGTATATGTTTGTTGCTTGCCATTGCTTATGGCGGTTTACTACTGTTGATCAGTGTCTTCCCTTATTATGGTTGAATTTTGGCTGTTGCCTTTGCTTAGGGCTCGGCCGGTTAGATGGGTTTCCATTCAGCCCAACCATTATTTGATCCTCAGAAGCATGAGGTTCTTCGGGTAATTGCTTGATAGTTTTAATAATCATGTATCTTTAATGCAATCTAATTATATTTAATTACTCTCAGAACCTGTGTTTCAGTCGTCATTTAATAAATTGACATTTTCACACCAACAATATCTGTGTCTGTTATTTGTTTTAAGATTGTCTTCCAGGGCAGAAAGCACAAATATAATTTATGTTATCACTGGCGTAGATGGCAAGACCGCCGCCATTTGTCAATTGCCTGGTCTGTCCCTTCTCTGACAAGTGTATCCGGGTAGGTGGATGTCTTTCTTTGTTGGTAGTAGTTTCATCTCCTGGAAGCATAGCACATCTTTTTGGTGGTGGTTTAGGTATTTTCTCAGTTCAGCACATCTGGAGGACAGTCCATTGACATTAAGTTGTAGAGCTTGAACCTGTCCTGCCATGATGACTGCTTGGAGAGATGCGCATCGATGCTTCGGATCTAGTCTCACTTTCCATAGGTGGTGCCACACTCGTGCCTGCCTCCGGAGCCAATACCGGTATGCTGCTGGGGATATCTCAAGCGCTAATGTGGCGTACACGAGTGATCCTTCTTAGGATTGCAAGATTTACCTGAGGACCAAGTTTCTCCTCTTCATCGTCTTCATCCCTTGACCTTTTTGATGTCTTAGATGCTGCTATAAAGTTTCCCAGGCCATCCGCGTTGACAAAGTAGTTCCCTAGTCTGTTGAATATACTTGTCAGTTTGGTTTTGGGGTCTTCTTTGGATATTGCCATCTGTACTAGATCTTGCATGAAGTCCATGAAGCTGTTTTCCGATTTAACCAAAGTTAATATCCGATTGACTTTAAATTTATACACAGTGTTTAACGTCATAAGACGAAGAAGCCTATTGATTTTCAGCGATTTACGATAATTAGTGCCAGAGTTATGGCCCTTGGTCACTTCAAAAAATCTTGTGGGTGCTCTAGAGGCCAAAGTCAATATCCGATTGACTTCAAATTTATACACAGTGTTTAAGGTCATGAGAGGAAGAAGCCTATTGATTTTCAGCGATTTCTTATAATTAGTGCCAGAGTTATGGCCCTTGATCACTTTTAAAAATCTTGTGGACGCTCTAGAGGCCAAAGTTAATATCCGATTGACTTTAAATTCATACACAGTGTTTAAGGTCATAAGACGAAGAAGCCTATTGATTTTCAGTAATTTCTGATAATTAATGCCAGAGTTGTAGTCCTTGATCACTTCAAAAAAATTTTGTGGATGCTCTAGAGGCCAAACCTCATATGCGATTGACTTCAGATTGATACACAGAGTTTAAGGTGTTGAAACGAACAAGTATTTTGATTTTCAATGAATTTTGATAACTGAACAGCTAAATACATCATATTAAATGTTTCCGATACTAATTGTTAGCGTGGGGCAAAACTTTATAAAAAGCAAACAAATTCTAATGATTTTCTGATAATTACATAATGAGTTATTACTCTTAATCAGATTTTAGTGTATTACAAAATGTTTCATTACCGAAAAAAGTAAAAATATGCGACAACCCTTGTTGACAGCCCGAACGATTTAGCTGCTGTGGGCGTATGTTTTGTTGCCTGGCAACCTATCTTTGACAGTTAGCACACTGCCTCACCCTCTGCACATAGGGGTGGGTACGCCGGTTGAGATAAACTATTTTAAGGGCCTCAGGTGCTGTACTTTTCCTAAAGCTCTTTTTAAAGGCTTCAGCCATAGACATGGTTGAGCTAGCCTCTGACGCCATCGTTCTTATGCTGTCGAAATAATCAAAAACAAAAGGAGGGACCGAACAGTGTTGATTGGAGTTTAAAGCTGTTGTTAATTAAACTCGTAAGCTGATTTAACTGTTGTTAATCCTTTCCACAGAGAGCTGCCAGTCAATCAGTGTTATTTAAATCTAATTAACTAAGGGCTCCTATTATTTGTGTGAGTTTACTAAACAGTTGTCAGACTTGTTAACTCTTAAGTAGAGTGATTGATAATCGACAATGATTGATTGATTAGTTACCTAATGATCTGTTATTGGCCCTTTCCACACTGATCCACTAGCCAATCAGTTTTTGGTTGTACTAATTAGCTATAGGTTCCTAATGTTTGTATAAGCCAATAAGCAGACCAGCTGTCAAATTGTTATCTAAACAACGGCGATTGAACCCTTGATGGGATACCTTTGATCTGAGTTTGGTTCAATTACTTGAGTTAACTCTGATCACTTGGACACGTGCACTGATTGCCTAACAAAGAAAACTAACTGAAGCCCTTACAGCGAAAAATAAAGCTAAGATTGGAATATATGAGAAATAAGAAAATAAAACTAATAAAGAAACTGAAAATGTAAAACTATGTGAGGCCAAGGCTGGAAATTAAAAATTTGAAATCGAAAAGACCTAATGGTAGGTTGAGTAAATAGATATATGGATACCTAGTCGAATCAGGAGAATAGACAATAAATAATCTAGAAATCAGAAAAAAAGGAAAACTGTGTAATAAGCCGAATGGAATGGAATAAGTAAAAAGTCCTTTAAAAAAAAAAAAAAAATAATTAAAGTACGGAAGAAATAAATAAAACTAAAGTAAAAATATGGGAAGAAAAAGAAAAGTAGAAGTAAAAAAAGAAAAGTAGAAGTAAAAATATGAAAAGAAAAAGAAAAGTAGAAGTAAATAAATGAATGAACCAAGTAGAGATAAGAGAAAAAAAAATATATAAAGTGAACTTATACCTTATTCAGGTATAAGAGGAGAAAAAAAAGAAAAAGAAGAGACAACCTTGGGACTTTGTAGAATCTTTGAAGGATCTTAAAGTCGATTGATGAAGGGTCTTTTCTGGAGTCTTAACTAGGCTACTTTATCAAAGATAAATTTAGTCTATAGCTTTGGAGCTCTGGTGCAGTAGGTGTTATCAGTACGAGTACTCAACTAGCCACACAGATCCAGAGAGATTTTGTTGTTCTTGGTGTTTAACGTCCGCTTCCACCGAAGGTGATATCGCAGACAAGTCTTATTTTTCATTTTCATTATCTTAGCGCACGCGCAGGGGTTTTTGCTGTGGGAGGAAACCGGAGTGCCCGGAGGAAACCCACGAGGTTGAGAAGGAGCCCCTATCTCTATGCCACATACGCTCACAGCAGGGCTCGAAACCGCAGCCGCAAGCCAGAGGTGACCGGCCCGCTAGAGGTCGAAGCGCGGCACTCTAGACCACTAGACCATCCCAACCCCCCTGAGAGAGATTTTATTTACCATCCTTTTTATACGCCCACATAGAAATGTGGTTGTATATTGTCGTTGCCCCCGTCCGTCCGGCCGGCCGGTCGGTCCGGCGTCCACAATTGCTTGTGGACGCTCTACAGGCTAAAGTTAATATCCGATTGACTTTAGATTTATACACAGTGTTTAAGGTCATGAGACGAAGAATCCTATTGTTTTTCAGCGATTTCCGATAATAACTACCAGAGTTATGGCCCTTGATCACTTCAAAAAATCTTGTGGACGCTCTAGAGGCCAAAGTTAATATCCGATTGACTTTAAATTTATACACAGTGTTTAAGGTCATAAGACAATGAAGCCTATTGATTTTCGGCGATTTCCGATAATTAGTGCCAGAGTTATGGCCCTTGATCTCTTTAAAAAATCTTGTGGACGCTCTAAAGGTCAAAGTTAATATCCGATTGACTTTAAAAATTTATACACAGTGTTTAAGGTCATAAGACGAAGAAGCCTTTTGATTTTCAGCGATTTCCGATAATTAGTGCCAGTGTTATGGCCCTTGATCACTTCAAAAAATCTTGTGGACGCTCTAGAGGCCAAAGTTAATATCCGATTGACTTTAAATTTATACACAGTGTTTAAGGTTATAAGACGAAGACGCCTATTGATTTTCAGCGATTTCCGATAGTTAGTGCCAGAGTTATGGCCTTTGATCACCTCAAAAAATCTTGTGGACGCTCTGGAGGCCAAAGTTAATATCAGATTGACTTTAGATTTATACACAGTGTTTAAGGTCATGAGACGAAGAAGCCTATTGATTTTCAGCGATTTCAAATAATTACTGCCAGAGTTATCTCCCTTGATAACTTTAAAAATTCTTGTGACGCTATAGAGGCCAAAGTTACCATCCGATTGACTTCAGATTGATACATAGAGTTTAAGGTGTTGAAACGAACAAGTATTTTGATTTTCAATGAATTTAGATAACTGAACAGCTAAATCCATGATATTAAATGTTTCATGTAAATACTAATTGTTAGCTTGGGGTAAAACTTTATAAAAAGCAATCAAATTCTAATGATTTTCTGATAATTACATAATGAGTTGTTACTCTTAATCAGTTTTTAGTGTATTACAAATGTTTCATTACCGAAAAAAGTAAAAATATGCGACAACCCTTGTTGACTGCCCGGACGATTTAGCTGCTGTGGGCGTATGTTTCGTTGCCTGGCAACCTATCTTTTATACTAACCGGGAAGGTGTTGTTTCGGATGGAACCCAGACATGTGTCTGGTTTACGGGATTAATTAAATAATAGTGTAGCAGCCATTCAAAGAATCAACGACAGACATTTATGACTGTTGTATAATTCCATGCGACGGTATGTAATTACACATCTGCGAAACAGGTGGCTTGAATTGTTGCGTTATATAACAATAGCAGGCAGTCATTCAAAGAATATAATCAAAATTGTAATGACGAGCATTTATGACTGTATATTGCAAGCAACGGTGGCCTTATTCGTAGACTGAAACTCATCACGTGTGTAATAGTATGCAAATAAGTTTGTTTATGCGTTAGCCAATAGCTACTGTAAAATTTCCCGCATTTATACGGCTTTAACCAATAAAAAATTATCGTTGTGTTTTACACGCGTTGAGTAATACATCAGCCAATCTTATTGTCCCCCGCCTTTCGAAGAAAGTTGGGGGACTATTAAAATGGGTTCGTCTGTCTGTCTGTCTGTCTGTCTGTCTGTCTGTCCGTCTGTCTGTCCGTCACACTTTTTGGGACACAATAACTCTCTTCCTAATTGAGCTAGAATGTTCAAACTTGGTGGATGTGTTTACAATTGATCTGTGTATGGGATAGAGGCTACAGTTTCTTGACAGATTCTTTTCAATATTTAATGTGAATTGTAACATACTTAAGGGTGTATCTTGCGTTTTGATTGGTCAATTACACACTGTCGATTGGACAGTGACACCCCTCTGTTTTTGCAAAGCGAATAACTGCGTATAAATATTAAAGTGTTCTTCAAAGAAAGCAGGGGACTATAGAATGGGTTCGTCAATCTCTCCGTCTGTCTGACCATCACACTTTTTGGGACACAATAGCTCTTTCTAATTGAGCTAGAATGTTCAAACTTGGTGTAGGTGTTCATTAGGTCAGTGCCCTTGATGGATGGAGTTCACAGAAGACCATTTTCTGCTTCAGGTGAGCAGAGATAAGCAATTTGGGACATTATAACTTTAGTTCTAATTAATTTGGTTTATTTTTCCCCGTTGCAAATAATTTTCTGAACACGATGTAAAAGGTACATTTTTTTGTACGCCCACATTGAAATGTGGTCGTATATTGTCATTGCCCCCATCAGTCTGGCGTCCACAAGCAATAGTAATGTGGATGTTTTAGAGGCTAAGGTTTATATCTGATTGACTTTAAATTGATACACTGTGTTGAATACACCCACATTGAAATGTGGATGTCTGCCCGTCCGTCGTCCACAATTTCTTGTGAACGCACTAGAGGCTAAATTTAATATTCGATTGACTTTAAATTGATACACAGTGTTTAAGGTCATGAGACAAGGAAACCTTAAGGTCATGGGACGAAGAAGCCTATTGATTTTCAGCAATATCCGATAATTACTGCCAGATCACTTTGAAAAATCTTGTGAACGCTATAGAGGCTAAAGTTAATATGCGATTGACTTTAAATTGATACACCATGTTTACGGTCTTGAGACGAAGAAGTCTATTGATTTTCAGCGATTTCTGATAATTACTGCCAGAGTTATGGCCCTTGATCAATATTCATAAAATCTTTTGGATGCTCTATAGGCCAAAGTTAATATCTGATTGACCTTAAATTTATACACAGTGTTTAAGGTCATGAGACGAAGAAGCCTTTTAATTTTCGGTGATTTCCGATAATTACTGCCCTTGATCACTTCAAAAACAAAAAATCTTATGGTTGCTCTAGAGGCCAAAGTTAATATCCGATCGACTTTAAATTTATACACAGTGTTTACAGTCATGAGACGAAGACGTCAGCGATTTCCAGTAATTATGGCCCTTGATCTCTTCAAAAAATCCTGTGGATGCTCTAGAGGCCAAAGTTAATATCTGATTGACTTTAAATTTACACACAATGTTTAAGGTCATGAGACGAAGAATGCTAATGATTTTCAGCGATTTCGGATAATAACTGCCAGAGTTGTGGCCCTTGATCACTTCAAAAAATATTCACTTCAAACTATTCATCCGATTGACTTCAGATTGATAAGGTGTTGAAATGAACAAGTATTTTGATTTTCAATGAATTTTGATAAGCTAAATCCATGATATTAAAGCCCCAATCGCGAATTTCACAGAATCTGAAAAAAAGTTTGTGTACGTGGGTCATTCCACAAATGAGGGGTCCAAAGTGTGACATGGGTACTAAAATTTTAAGTAATCCCAATCAAAGATAAACTTATACCAATATAGGAGTAATGTATGCCATTTGAGGGACAGTTAATGATTTCTCATTGTTGAGTTCCAAAAAAAAGTAATGAACGATTTTACATGACAGGTTACGTACAGATTTCTCGTGTAAAGGGACACCAAATTAGACTTTTAATGCTAAATTTCTGTGGATGTATAAGATATATTAATGTGTTTATGATGTATTATTATTCAAATGAGGCACCTTTATAATAAATCTAAGCAGAAATAGTGAATATTTGTGCCAATCTGCGCTGATGAAGCTGGTGCGCAGATTGCCCACGTTGCGCTGATTACCCCTCGATGTTTTTCAAGATGTTAGTTGTCTGTCAGACGTAAATATATATATATATATGACCTGCCCCCTATCGGCTTTGTAGTGAACAACATAATTAGCGTGTGTGCATAGAAAATAAGATTTAATTTGAAATTCTGTCAGCAGTATCTCATAATCGGTGCTGACCATGTAACTGAATGTAAAAAATATTTGCTGTAGTTTGACGTAACTACATATGGTTACAATTTATGTGTTCACAATTGGTCATCGTTTTATTAGGGTTTCACACTGCGTAGCTTGTGTGAAACACTATTGTTTTTGTTAAAATTATTATTAGGGTTTCACACTGCGAAGCTTGTGTGAAACACTATTGTTTTTGTTAAAATTATTATTATTCTTATTATTATTATTCTTCTTTTGTTTTGAGTAGATCTCAGCAACTGCTTGTCGCATCGTTACGATTTCTTCAGTTTTACCTGAGAAAGTGGGTGTGACTTAGAGGATAAAGCTATTTTGAACGTTCTGCGACAATGCGAAATGTCCGAAATCACCAAATTATCGTTTTTTAAAATATTGCAGTAATTTTAACAATAATCATTGAATTTTAACTTTCGATACATTTTGGCATAGCCGGAGACAGGGCACATAGCTACACTACTTTCGTTTTTTGATTTTCGGTAAATCTTCAAAGATATTAGGCGCCAAATTTTGAAAATTTAAAATTTTACAAAAAACTTTTTTATTTATGAATATTTTTTAGTCGTATTATGAACAGAATTAAAGGGTCATCTGACTAGTGCAAAAATGTTAAAGAATTTTGTCTCAGTAATTTACCTTGGCCGCCATTTGCTAATTCAGTTTTTAAGTCCTAGATTAATTTTTTATTGTTCGATTTGTATAAAGCAAAGTTCATATGCTTCGTTGTATCAATTGTCATTTTTTTTATTACCAAAAGTTTTATCTGTCGGCACCGGAAGTGGCATAATTTTACCAAAAACTACAATTTTGACAGTTATTTTCCTTCTTCGAAAACAAATATTATTTTTTGGAAAAATTATTTGACTCAAAGAGTGTGCCCTTTCAAGGCGCAAAAAATGTAGGAAGCAGTTTTTTTAATTTCGATTTCATTTTCGAGCAAATTCGATTAAGAGGCTAAAAATGGTGTAAAATTGGCCTATTTACAACCTATTCAGGCTTTTCAGATTTTAAAATATTTCTTCGTAACTTTTATAAACTTGTAGCTATAATCCATACGAAGAAAATGTATGTTAAAATTCGTTTGTACTATAAGCAGTTACAGAACACGCATCGCGGAGGTTTGATCAAACACGATATTACCGTGTTTTCTATCGTGGAATTTTATGATTTACCGAGTGAATATCGAGGAAATATAGAGGGACACGATAGCAGTGCCTCGGTGTTAAAAACACCGTGTGACTCGGTGTTTTAATTAAAACATGCCTCTCGTGGTTTATTTCAGGTGAAATACAGTAGCACATTAATTATTATAGATCAGTTACCCATTAATCACGAATATTTGATGGCTTGTTCGAAATCGGAAAAGGAATAAACACAATTTTCGGTAAACCCCGGATACTATTCATTCTTTTTCTAAACAGAATATGCTTAAGAAACCAATACTTTATTACTTCATAATATGTTCCATATTTTTAATACTTTCGTCATTCGACCATTACAAATCCATTCATATTACGGGAAAAAATAAATGCGCACAAATCAATTCTTGTTTTATCCAGTCAAATAGTAATTCACATACTGACAAATAAGCCACGTGGTGCATACAGTATTGGTAAATCACACCTCAACTAATATATCTTTTCTGGTTTAAATCACAAATGAATTAAAAGCCTTCGTCACCTCAGACGAAGCACATTTTGCTGAATGGACGTGGACACGTATCAGTCCGATAAAGGCGATAATATAATGCTGACTTTTTCATTTCCACACCAGAGAGTCTAGGGAATGCATACTGTCAATCAAGGTTTGATAAAGTAAATTGGCACGTGACATCAAAAGAAACCAACTGACAGAAAATTGCACGCCCATTTTACAACAAATTATTATCCTGTTGTAGTCATCTTGACAGTACGACTTGTATTGTAAATTGTCAGTAGTAAAAACTACCCAAAAAGGTTTGAATTTTTTTAAAAAAAAAACAATCACAATTGTTAAATTGATTCTGATATGTATGCAAATGGTTGGCATTCAAGAGGGGTCACAATGGATTGTTCTTTGCATCTCAATTAGTTTGGGCGTTTTGGTTAAAATTAAACGTAAGGGAAATTTTGAAAAGAGATATCATGTAAAATAACCCGTATTTATTACTGAAATATTTTCTCAATTAGCAGAATGTCAAATTAAAGAAAACCACGCAACACTTACAATATGACTAACTACGGGGTTTGTATTTGGCTGGACACCCCCACCCCTTCCCTACATGTAAAACCAATATGCATGTATGTAACGAGGAATTGTGATTACTGTTTTACGGTAAAAGTCATGTTTTTAGAGATTGTACAATTATTTAAATCGGTACAGACTCGGAGGTTGACTACTGCAGATCATGTAATGGGCAAAATAATGTTTAGTCATCATATTTGCAATTGACATAATATTCTGTCAATAAAATCACACCGGTGCTCATTAATAATTTATCAGAGTGGTTATTATTTTATTACATTGTGCACAAATGTCAGTCCTTAAATAGCACCAGTCACCTTTAACAACTTAATAAGCACGTTTTTGTGTTAGGCAATCGCCTCTCTTCGCTTTGATGTGTTGCATTCTTGGCTAATTGACACCTCGATAACTCTAATACTACTATTATTAATCTCACTATCAAAGAGGCTTCAATTCATAAGAAATGGTCGTGAGATCGTGTTGAGGGGTAAAACAATCAAAATGAATATGACGTGATAATTTTTGGAAACTAAAACGGTTTTATTAATAAGGGTATTTATGGTCTATGGCATGAATACGGTCAAATGTTCGGATGTTTCATTCATATATTGAACGGGTGTCAGTAAACTCGTCCACAAGCAAACAGGTACGCAGTTGTTAGGGCGTCCACGGGGCGTATTGTTTTTTTATAAGCAATATTTTTATTCAGATTTGTATCTTAATAGGTATTGGGGAACGGGAATAGCCTATATTAAACCCCTCCGCCGTTGTTGTTGTATTACTCACTGGTTGTTTATATTGTTTTATTTACCCAATAATACATTATCTTGGCAAGCCGATCAAACCGAGATTAGTTCACCGATGTTTTTGTAATAAAGAGCAATAGTATTATTTGTTGATTAGCTTTATGATTTTAAACATAATAATAAATTCACCAATGTTTTTGTTATAAAGTAAACTCGTATTGTTTGGTTTGTTGGTTGACGTTATCTCATTATTTAAAATATTTGGCACTGGTAATTAATATCGGGTCAAAAATAATTCCTTAAATTGCGCCGCAGCCCCTTTTAGATAAACTGAATTCGCTTTTTATAAGATGGCGATCATTCGTAGATGAATGACTGACATACGCGACGTGGGTACATGTATATACTTTATTAATAGAAACGTTCGTTGAGTTATTTCGGTGACAATTTGTCTTTGATCTTTACACATAAAGAGAAAATTTACTAACAATGCATGCACAAGTAAAAGGGGCAGTAGTTTAAGGAATGATTTTATTGACAGAATATGCCCACTGCGAATATGCTGATTATACATAGTTTTCGTCATAAGACGCGCTGTTATGTAACAATCTGTACCAATTTAAACATTGAATAAACACTTACATCCACAATTTTTTTGAAAGCGTGTATTCGGGGGGGGGGGGCTTTCCATCGTGGTCCGTTCTTATTTAACCATGACAACGACAGCTTTTTTGTGTGTGAATCCAGATTGGTCACGTACCAGTTGCAATTGTTTTTTTTTAAAAATGAGGGCAACAATGTTAGGTAATGCCCACTTACTGACAATTTGCAATAACAGTCATATTGTCTACAAGACTATTTTTTGTTAAAAGGACTTCTATTTTAGTCAATTATCGTTTCCTTTTGATGTTTGATGGCTCTTTTATATTCACGTTATTTGGAAACTTGATTGACAGTATGAAAAGTTCACCAAGGTGTTATCCGACGGAGACACGTTTTAATGAACATGTATTCCACAACACAAGGTACAATTTTATGGATACATTTTATGGCGACGTGGGCTTAAAAGCAGGAGAGGCAGACTTTTTAATTCATTTGTGATTTAAAACCGAAGATATTACTTGAGGTGTGATTTACTGATTTATTTGTCAGAATGGGACTCCGTTAAAATATAACCTCATAAAAGTTCATTCTTTTTATGCAGCGTGGCTATTCGCGTCAGGATTATTGAAAAAACTATTCAACATTTCAAATATCGTGGCAGTTTGATAACATCGTAGCAGTATATCTTTTTGACATCAATTATTTATGACAGATAAACATCGTTAATTTTACATATCAAATTACACCGAGGCCTATCGTGTCACGCGACTATCGTGGCACACGATAGCGACTGCTACACCGAGTTATTTATCGTGGCAATATCGTGTCGTTATCGTGGAAATTTTTAACAAAAAACGACACGAAAATCGTGTTTGATCAAACCTCCGCGATGCGTGTACTGTACCAAGAAATGGGCAGTTCTGTACAAGTCACTGTTTTCGTTATTTTGCCTGTAATATAGTCAATTATTATTGGATTTTTATAAAAGTGACATCATTTGATTCAAAATACATGTAGCGTCATATCAAGTTGATTACTATTTAAAATTGACACCGGAAGTGACGTCATTTTGTCAAAAACTGCATTTTAAACTTTTTAAATCAAAGTTTTATTCAACCAAGAATTACTTAATATGTATTAATAATTTTAACTTTTGGTTTAAATTCACATATAAACACAACTCATATGGTCATATAGATATCATAAAATTGTTTCTAACTTGTTCGGTTGCCGAGAAATAGGCGGTTTTCTACAGGTCACTTTTGAAGGTTTTGGGGCCATAAAAGTGTCAATTATTATTCGATTTTCATAAACGCTACACCATATTATACCTAACGCCATTCGGGATTTCATACAAGTAATTTAAAATTTTCCTTATCACCGGAAGTAACGTCATTTTGGCAAAAACTGTATTTTTAGCCTTCAAAACAGATATTTTATTCAAATGAGTCTGTTTTGAAATCTTTTTCAAATTATGGTATTTGATGCCAATCCACAAATAGAATGAAGCCATACGATCATACAGATATCACAAAATCGTTTCTAACTTGTACGGTTGCCGAGAAATAGCCGATTTTCTGCAAGTCACTTTTCAAGTTTTTTGGTCTTTGAAAGTGACAATTATTATTCGGTTTACATAAAATTTTCACTATATGATATCGTATGCCATTTCTGATTTCATAAGACTAATTGAACATTTTCATAACAACGGGAGTAATTTAATTTTGTCAAGATCATTTACAAGTAACAAATGTATAAAATGAATTGATATTGCTGGGTTTGGTTGATTCTGCGTCCATTTTATTTGTGTGCAATGTTAATTTGGAAACCTGTTTAGTGGTTTCGTTGGTACCAGAAGTGACATATGTTCAAGGGTAACTTGGCACCGGAAGTGACATGTTTAAGGGTAACGTGGCACCAGTGAAACCCGTCATTCCTGCATGCAGGTCTAGTTCTTATTATTATTATTATTATTCAGATTCCAATTTGAATAGATCTCAGCAACTACGTGACGCATCGTTACGATTTCTTCGGTTTTACTGGGAAAGTGGGTGTGACTTAGAGGATAAAGCTATTTTGAACGTTCTGCGACAATGCGAAATGTCCGAAATCACCGAAGTTATCGTTTATGAAAATATTGCAGTAATTTTAACAATAATCATTGGATTTTAACTTTCGATACATTTTGGCATAACCTGAGACAGGGCACATAGCTACGCTACTTTCGATTTTTGATTTTCGGCAAATCTTCGAGGTTATATTAAGCGCCAAATTTCGAAAATTTAAAATTTTACAAAAAACTTTTTTATTTATGAATATTTTTTAGTTGTATTGTGCACAGAATTAAAGAGTCATCTGACTAGTGCAAAAATGTTAAAAATTTTGGTCTCAGTAATTTTCCTTGGCCGCCATTGGCTAATTCAGTTTTTCAGTCCTAGATTAATTTTTTATTGTTCGATTTGTATAAAACAAAGTTCATATGCTTCGTTGTATCAATTGTCATTTTTTTTATTACCAAAAGTGTTACCTGTCGGCACCGGAAGTGGCATAATTTTACCGAAAACTACAATTTTGACAGTTATTTTCCTTCTTCGAAAACAAATGTTATTTTTTGGAAAAATTATTTGAGTCAAAGAGTGTGCCCTTTCAAGGCGCAAAAAATGTAGGAAGCAGTTTTTTTAATTTCGATTTCATTTTCGAGCAAATTCGATTAAGAGGCTAAAAATGGTGTAAAATTGACCTATTTACAACCTATTCAGGCTTTTCAGATTTTAAAATATTTCTTCGTAACTTTTATAAACTTGTAGCTATAATCCATACGAAGAGAATGTATGTTAAAATTAGTTCCTAAAATAAGCAAATGCCGAGAAATGGGCAGTTTTGCATAAGTCACTGTTTTCGTAATTTTGCCTGTAAAATAGTCAATTATTAATGGATGTTCACAAAAGTGACATCATTTGATTCAAAAAGCAAGTCTGCGTCATATCATGTTGATTACTATTTAAAATTGACACCGGATGTGACGTCATTTAGTCAAAAACTCAATTTTTAACTTTTAAAATCGATATTTTTTTCAACCAAGAATTACGTCACATATAATAAAAAAATAACTTTTGGTTTAAATTCACATATTAACAAAACTCATACGGTCAAAAAGATATCATAAAATTGTTTCTAACTTGTTCGGTTGCCGAGATATAGGCGATTTTCTAAAAGTCACTTTTGAAGGTTCTTGGCCCATAAAAGTGTCAATTATTATTCGATTTTCATAAAATTTCCACCCTTTGAAGCCTAATGTCATAGGCGATGTTATAAAACTAATTTAACGTTTTCATTATCACCGGAAGTAACGTCATTTTGGCAAAACTGTATTTTAAGCCTTCAAAACCGATATTTTATTCAAATGAGTCTGAATTGTAATGTTTATACAATTATGATATTTGATTCCAATCAACAAATAGAATAAACCCATACGCAGGGGCGTAAAAATATTTTTTAATCCACTAGCCCCGGGCTAGTAGTCTACTGTCGGACACTAGCCCGGCATCCAGTTCCACTAGTCCGTAGTTGGACAAGGTACAAACTTTAATCGTCAATAATGACAATAATGTACACTGCAGATTGTCACCCATTTGACCACATTAAATGTATTCTTTCTAACTGAACTGTATTCCATATTATACAGAGTATATAAATCGATGTGGAGTATACAATTTTTCCGGGCCTCAATCTATATGACGACTGTTTTTCAACTCCACCGCATATCAAGTTACCGCATGGGACACTGTTCCCGATCTGACACTGTTCCCGATCTAATACTGTGCCGACGTACGCCAACAGAAAGTGGCCTCAGGATATAAATGAAGGACTAATTTGATTAATATTCCAAGTTTTGTTCTTGGTTATTTGAACTAGTTTTCATTACAATATATCCGATAAACAGCGGACAACGCAGGTCCTTATGTATTTCTACGATATAACTAAAAACTAAAGTAGACATCTCCCATGATGCATTGTAGTCTAGATTATCACATGACTTTAAATTGCAAGAGGTGGGAAGGGTATGCTTCTTACATCCCCCATCATGCATTGTAGTCTAGATTATCACATGACTTTAGATTGTATTGACTGAGATCTATATTTAGCCCCACTATAAATAGAAGAGGTACAACCTTCCCGTGTTCACTACAGAAAAACTATTATTATATAGTTTCCTTTGGTTTGGCGAAATAAAAGTGCAGTATTTCACATCTCATTTATCTAGTTTAAATCACAGAAAAAATGAACAATGAAAGGGCACTAGCCCAGGACTAGTACGGCTAAATAGGTCACTAGCCCGTAGGTTATTTTTGGTAGTCCCGGGCGTCGGGCTAGTGGATTTTTACGCCCCTGCCCATACGGTCATATAAATACCAAAAAATGGTTTCTAACTTGTACGGTTGCCGAGAAATAGACGATTTTCTACATGTCACTTTTCAAGGTTTTTGGTCTATAAAAGTGGCAATTATTATTCGATTTACATAAAATTTTCACCATGTGATGCCTTATGCCATTTCTGATTTCATAAAAGTAATGGAACATTTACATTATCACCGGAAGTACTGTAACTTTGTCAGGATCAATTACATGTAACAAATGTATAAAATGAAATGATATTGCTAGATTTGTTTGATTCTGTTTCCATTTTATTTGATGTGTGCAATGCTTATGTGGAAACCTGTATATTGGTTTCATTGGTACCGGAAGTGACATATGTTCAAGGGTGACGTACCACCGAAAGTGACACAAGTTCAAGTTCAAAGGTAACATGGCACCAGTGAAACCCGTCATTCCTGCATGCAGGTCTAGTTCTTTATATTATTCATATTCCATCAAGAGGGAATTTTTTATAAAAATGGCTGACTAAATTACAACGTGCACCAAGCAACGATAATTTTTCATTGGTTAGGGCCGTCTAAACGCGGTAAATTTAGAGTAGCTATTTGCTAACAACACGCATAAACAACCTTATTTGCATATTGCATACATAATATTTATTGTGTTTTGTGTAGGATGGCATGCAGCCCTAAAGAAGACGATAACCTCGCACGTACGATGCTGTAATTAATATATAACATCCGCTTAGTCGTAAAATGCGTAATAAACTTGACCAAAAAAGAAAAAAAAAATCTAATTCGGGTCATGAGCACGGATCACTCATCCACTTATTTTCCTCAAATGCATATACGGCCAATTACGGTCTGGTAATAAACTTGCCGTATCTTTCTTATATGATACTATACCGAGAATATACTATATCGAAGTGTTTGTAAGTATCGATTTCTGGCATCGGTCGGTAAACCTTACAGTTCTTACACGTACATAAAAATGACTTTCGATTCCATTTTATGTAAAAGAAACTTACTGTACGACGGTATTTTCACCCCCCCCTCCCAAAAAAAACAAAACAACCCACAATGGCCTATGATTGGTTCCAGTCTACGAATAAGGCCGCCATCGCTTGGAATATACAGTAATAAATGTCCATCATTTAGATTATATTCTTTGAATGACTACCACCATATTAGTATTACAGACGTGTAATTACACCACCGTCGCATGGAATATACAACAGTCATAAATGCCTGTCGATAGATTCTTTGAAATGACCGCTATAACTATTGTTAAATTAATCTCCTAATCCAGACACATGTCTGGGTTTCATCCGAAACAACACCGTCCAGGTTAATATGACAAGGATAGTAAATGAAATGATTAGTCATTTATGTGGAAGCGGACATTAAACGAAATGATCTGATTGTCTACGATATTACCCTTGGTTGAAGTGGACATAAATCCCCAAGAACGAACGAAATGATCTGCACCTGTAATCTTCGATTTCTCTTATACGTACGCTATAGTATTATCATTGTGCACATAATATGGATTAATCTAGCTGGAAATACATCTGTGGACCACCGATAATGTAAGACAATTTTTCACGAATATAATTATTTTAGACTTGCGTACTATGTATTATTACAATTCTGTGCTACCCTACTCGACACTATGCAAAACACGATAAGTTGGTCCTTGAGGCTGTCGACTTAAAAATAATTCCAACCAATAATACTATAAATAGTATGCAATATGCAAAAAAGGTTGTTAAAGAGTGCTGTTAGCTAATAGCCATTATAATTTTTACGACTCTAACCAATGAAAAATTATCGCTGTTTAAAAAATCCTCTTGTTGGAATATGAATAACAGAAAGAATAAAACGATGACCAAGTTGAATAAGTAAATATTTTCAAAATCATTTTTCTATAAATTGTAATTATAACCATATATCGTAACCACATAGACGGCTCTCGAGTCGGTAAAGTGGTAATTTGGCGTAAAATCTGCACGCCTTGTGTTATAAAACACTCGGTTCATTTCTCGCAAATTTAATTAAAATGACTTATAATACTAAGGCAGTGATCCATGGTGATTACCGATTAAAATTAACCGAATTATTATCATCGCAATAACTCATTAAATTGCCGGACAAAGTTCACTTCGTGCGCGCAGATTGCTCATCGAAAATTAGACGGAGATTCACGCATGCGCAGGGGTAATCTGCGCAAGGAGGGCAATCTGCGCCTAACATATCCATTCGCCGGGCCATCGACTGCTTTGGATATGTTTATCATGTGACCGTAAACTAAACATCTCTCTCTGACGTAATTCACAGGTAATAGACGGCGTTACCAGTGGCATAAACAAGCACTTCGTAAATTGAACGAGGGATGCAATTTTGAATATCGATAAAGCTAATAAAATTTTTACGGACAATTTTACACAATACATCTGATTACGTATTCGGAATTTGTTATTTATTACAACGCCAACGAGATGGAATAGAGATGAAACATTTTGGGTTTTATTTTTCAAGTTAATATCGTGGCTAAATTGACAAAAATACAACGTAAATATTGGGGACACAAAAATTTACGTTGTGAGGCATGAATAAAAATCCTCCGACTGACAATATTTAACATTTGTTTAGAAATGAAAAATTACCAAACGAAATTTTACATCTTCTGCTGCATGTCTTATGAAAATATTTGGAAATATTAGTATTTTGCTCAACATGGTCTAGTTGTTAAAATGTTGAGTAAAAAATGTCCCCAAAACGTAACACAAAATTTCAGGGACACCATGAATTGCAACATAAAAAAATTTAACCACAAACCGATTTTCTAGGTTTTTATAGAACATAAGTATAAAATAATAAACATATTACATGATGAATTACTTTTTTGAATAATTGGTGATCAGAAAATAGGTATTTTTGCTGCTTTGAGCAATGATATGTATGAATTTTCAATTGGACCCCTCATTTATGGAATGACCCACACGTGTGTGAAATTTAAACGCCAAAATACAGAGGAATTGTGTATTTACCTTGTCTGAAAAGTTCAGTTCAAAATATTGAGTCGTTTGGACATGAACGTCAAAATCGCACCAAAATCGCATATCTGGATACTAGTATTTTTAAATAGTTCGGGTCGTTCCACTTGATAAAAGCGACTACATTCGATACCTATTGTACATTTCATAAATAGAGAGCTTGGATTTAGTCTGATTGTTAGCGGTAAGCGATAAAACGAGGGAAGAAATCTGATTGGCTGTTTATTTTTACACAGCCAATCGTTATAGTTTACTGGTATATCCGGCAAAAATGTGAATCAATCGGGTAGAAATGAAAGTTGCGAGTTTCATATTGTTCAATCCATCATGGATAACCATCCAAAGCGTAAAAGAGAGCGAACGGTGACAGATTCTGCAAAGAAAAAAAGAAAGAGAGAGTATGTGCAACGTTAACGAAAACAGAAAAAAGACGAATGTGTGTATATATGCGTCGAGATAACCAGATGGAATGATTTGAAAACCAGTTTTGACTGCAATGAGTGAATGAATGATCAATGATGACGAAGAAGTTGCCAAAATGTTACTTCAATTTTTGACCGGTAAGCAAACATTTTTTATTTATCTGGATCAATTTATTTTCAAGAGTAGGCCTATTAACAAAAAATCCGATCAGAGAGGAACAGGCCTGCTGACAGTCAAGATCGCCTATATAATATATCTGAAGTATGAAATGTTAATTGGAGGAATTATCAGTAAATTATAGTAGGCCTACTGATCATAAATAACAAAAACAAAAATACTCGATCTTCGAATCTTCTATTTTTGTCAGAGACGTATGTAATACCTCACAGCTTTTGTTTTGAACAATTTATTTATTTTATTTTATTAGTAATATTACATTTGGGCTAGTAATTGTCAATTAGTTTTATCTTTGTTGGGACTAAAAAGGGCCAAGATTATTTTCGATTTATTATTCTGATGTGTGGTTGTTTCAATGATTCCATTTTTAATTATTCCAGACGCTTTCACAGACCTGGTGAGTTTGGTGTCAGTCCCAATGCAGCCCAAAGCTAGCACCAGCACCTCTTCCGCACGAATGATCAGTAAAAGACAAAGTTACATGTAATTACAACCAGTACAGACCCACATAAGTCCTTTGTATTTCAAACCAGTAGTTATTTATGATTTTCACTTTCTTTTCAAGTTCGGGGTTTGTGGTCTACCATTGAGTAAAATGGCATTCTTTAGATTCTGCGGTTGTAGGTGACACTGAGTAGGGTTGTCTGTCCAACCTTGTGAATATTTTCCGGGTACTCCAGTTTCCTACAAGACCCCTACGCACAAGCAAATCATTGAATTAGCATTTAACCATATGTTAGTCCCGAAATGATCTTGTTTGTGTTGAGTAGAAATTAAACCCCAATTCCATTCCCCCCTTTTTCACATTCCTACTACAAAATGTACTGTTTTGAAATTAATGAATGATGTTCGATATCAATAATAATTAATCAGGGCATCATTTCTGACGGGCGTTTCCGCGCTTGCCGCCCATTTGTGCCTGTAATCTTGAAAACACAAACGCAGGTTATAGCTCCTGCTAAAAATTCAGACAATTTCGACAGTTTTATCAAGAAAGTCGAACTTGAAAGTTAAATGAAATATTATTGTATCCGAAAATCGTGAAGAGTAGTTTTGTTATGGTATCAAGACATTTGGATTGAAGATTATTAGTTCGGTTGTCAAGTCTCTCCATGGCGTTTGCTTTCACGATAGATTATTATTTATTAGTGATAGTATTACATTAGTAATAAACGATTGTTTGTTTTTAAATTAAATGCTTTCCGTGTTACGGCGTTAGTTTTGTAAGAGTTTTTGATTGTGAAATTTGAATAAATATAACGTTATGAATTTCTGTCGTGGTCATATAGAAAGCGTCTGGATAATCACGATGGGAGCAGGTCGTTTCATCCCACGACCGTTTCACCCCTGGCTGTGAATATCATAATTAATTTCTTCGACATGGCTGGACTGAAAATATGCACGAATTGCCGGATTAACTGTAAGTCTCCGACTCGAATTGACATGGATTGACGTGGATCCCACTAAGTAAAAGCATGTGTCCAAAATCATGCTTTAAATTTAATGTGCAGGCCTGTGACACTGACATTGAGAAAAGTGTAGAATTCGGATTCTAAAATATCGGTATAGAATTGAATATCAAACACGACGTCGCACCTTTCCCGCTTTGGCATTGAGCCAGAGATTTACTCAAACGTCCAAGGTAGTGTTTTCTGTTGTAAGCATATGACCGGTAAATCGATAAATAAATAAATTGGATTTTTATATACACCATTTGAATAGATGGTAAAAAAAAAAATCTCTTGCAAGCGAATTTGCGGTGCGTTTTTATGTGCTCCCGGATGTTTTACAGAAATGATTCCCTGATTTATTTGACATTATTTTGCAGTCCACCTTTATACCGTGCAAGATGTTTGTTGGCAGCTGTAGATTTTAATTCCCATGCAAATCGAGAACCCCAAAAAGGTGCTGACGGAAACATAAGGTTAGTTTTCCCCTTAATTATGTAATAGCATTCAATAATATCTAATAAATGACCCACCCCACAGACATGTAAGAAATTAATTGGTCTGTTAGTACCATTGATCAAATGTGTTTATAAAGTATAAGAAAAACGTCCTGGTTTTCTCATATCAGCCATACAGGATGGGGGGGGGGGGAATTACAGATAATCAAAATTTCCCATATATAACACTATAAAAATTTCCATACGCCAAAAGTGAAGGCCCCATCTCCTGTAATCTTTTTAATTTATATTTCAGATACAGCAACAGCAGTGCCTATAATGCCACCATGCAAAGACATACGAGTATATTACCACATTAATTAAACAGATAGTCTTCAGCCACACTCAATCTGGAACAGCAATTCCTGCCCGAGTGGATATAGCCCCTCTGATCCCAGGAGAATTCGTAGAACCCTTGCGCGTGAAGAGAAAGACCGCACGATTTTAAGAATATCAGACCAAAATTAAGGAAACAATATCAAAACAGGAATGTGTTTAATTACACCAGTGTTTATTGACTAATATGATTATGTACCCTGTATTTGGCCGTTTATGTCAGGATATATATCTCCTCCTTACTTTACAGACTATGCAGCTTGGTATTACTTGTCGGTTATTTCTTCCAAGTCGACCATGCCTCCAGCAAATTAACTGACAATAGGCAGCATGATGAAAACTTTTCTGTTCATCGGCATCTGGCATCCTAAAAAAAATGTCATTTCTTGTTTGTAATGCGATCTGCAGTACTCCCTCGTCTAAACAATACTGATCAATTTCCTGAAAGTACATGTAAAATGTAAATATGTAAAGATATATTATAGTTTTATTAGAACTATTAGTTGTTTATTGTCAAATGTTATTTTTGTATTTTGTAAACAGTTTGTCCTGAATGTAAATATTTAAGAGTACCTCATTAACTAACCAGTTGTTGATGTCATAATTATTTGGTTGTCATAAACTCACAACATAAGGATATACTTCATTCACTGATATTTCAACTTTACATGCATGAAATGTAAGATTTTATAAATAACTTACAGGTCTTAGAGATAGGCAATTTTGAGCCAAAGGTCTACAACATAGTTTCTCCCTGTCTGTTGGCATTTCCTGGCAATTATTACAGGTACACCAGTCAGGATTTGTTGTTGGTGGTGATGTGACTGGTGTGTCTCTAGCTGGAATAGCCAATCTGTCGCAAATATCAAGCCTGGTTGCCTTTCTGCTAAGCCAATCAACAATTACATTCTCCTTTTATCATCCAATTGTGATATTAGCATCTGTAAATATTAAAAATAATCATGATGTAATGTCATAATTTTTTGTAGTTTTGCAATAAATAAGCTCACATGACAGTCAAAAAATTGCTTGATTTTGTTTTTACACGATATTTGCCTGCCATGTAAATTATATGACTTGTCATCATTTGACACTCGAAAGAAATCATTCCTGGTTTGTAACCCGAGCTACACAACCCTGTCATACAGTAAGCATAATACAGCATAAGGGTAGTAAATAACAGTTATTTATACCTCCAGTCCATCAATTCTCTCAGATCTCAACCTTGTCACCCTTTCTTCTGTGGTCTCTGTAACCCCTGTAGCATCTCTTGGACGCCTCACAACACGTTTGTGCCCAGTTTTCCTACACTTTGGTGGGGGAGAAGGATCTGTTGATGGATCAGTTGTAGCTTGTTCTGGTGTTGGCAAATCCGGCAAGCTTTCAATATCATCAGAACTTGATAGTGGTGTGGGTTAATTTCTTGATGTCTCGCTTACTCGGCATATGATGCAGAAAAAATCAATAGCTTTTCCTCCTTTAGCTGCCTCTACATAGCTTTTTCTAGACAATTCTGAAGAAAATGAAGATTCAAAACTCATGAAAACATCAATAAAAATAATTGAAGGATATTGTCATTTGGTTTATAAATTAGTCATTTTTATACGCCCACATTTTCAATGTGGATGTATTATGTTGTAGCCCCTGGACGTCCGTCCGTCCGTCCACAATTTGTTTGTGGACTCTCTACAGGTCACAATTCTTACCCGATTTTGACGAAACTTGAAATACAGGTTTATCCCACAGGGACTTGAAGGGATTTTGATGAAACTTGACATGCATGTTTATAACCCAAAGATCTTGGTTCTTTTCGATATGTGCGCCCATTGGATCGTAACTTCCTGAATTATGGTACCTGATTGTCTGAAAAATGACCTTTTTATACTCCCACATTTTCATGTGGACGTATTATGTCGTCGCCCCTGTCCGTCCGGACATCTGTCCGTCCACAATTTGTTTGTGGACTCTCTACAGGTCACAATTCTTATCCGATTTTGACGAAACTTGAAATATAGGTTCATCCCCAAAAGATCTCGGCTGCTTTCGATATTGGCATGTATCGGATCAAAGCTTCATGGATTATGGCCCCTGATTGTACGAAAAATCACGTTTTTAGCTTGTGGACCCTATAGAGGTCACAATTTTGAACCGATTTTGATGAAACTTGACATGCATGTTTGTAACCCAAAGATCTTGGTTCCTTTCGATATTTGCGCCTATCGGAATGTAATTTCCTGAATTATGGCCCCTGATTTTCCGAAAAATCACCCTTTTTAGCTTGTGGTCCCTCTGGAGGTCACAATTATTATCTGATTTAAAAAACCGTTTGATTATATCACCGTTACACCCTAAGGAAGGCTGAGTTCGAATTTCGGTAAAATCGGACCATAATTGCCAAAATGGCCGCCGCTTGTACGCGAATATTGTTAAAAAATGGTATATCAAGGTTGTGGACCCTGTGGAGGTCACAAATTTAATTCGATTTTGACGAAACTTGAAATTCATGGTTATAACCCAAAGATCTTGGTTCCTTTCGATATTTGCGCATATCGGATCGTAACTTCCTGAATTATGGCCCCTGATTATACGCAAAATCACCTTTTTATACACCCACATTGAAATGTGGTTGTATATTGTCGTCGCCCCCGTCCGTCCGTCCGTCAGTCCGTCCGTCCGTCCGTCCGGCGTCCACAATTGCTTGTGGACGCTCTACAGGCTAAAGTTAATATCCGATTGACTTTAAATTTATACACAGTGTTTAAGGTCATGAGACGAAGAAGCCTATTGTTTTTCAGCGATTTCCGATAATAACTACCAGAGTTATGGCCCTTGATCACTTCAAAAAATCTTGTGGACGCTCTAAAGGCCAAAGTTAATATCCGATTGACTTCAAATTTATACACAGCGTTTAAGGTCATAAGACAATGAAGCCTATTGATTTTCGGCGATTTCCGATAATTAGTGCCAGAGTTATGGCCCTTGATCTCTTTAAAAAATCTTGTGGACGCTCTAAAGGTCAAAGTTAATATCCGATTGACTTTAAATTTATACACAGTGTTTAAGGTTATAAGACGAAGACGCCTATTGATTTTCAGCGATTTCCGATAGTTAGTGCCAGAGTTATGGCCCTTGATCACCTCAAAAAATCTTGTGGACGCTCTGGAGGCCAAAGTTAATATCCGATTGACTTTAGATTTATACACAGTGTTTAAGGTCATGAGACGAAGAAGCCTATTGATTTTCAGCGATTTCAAATAATTACTGCCAGAGTTATCTCCCTTGATAACTTCAAAAATTCTTGTGACGCTATAGAGGCCAAAGTTACCATCCGATTGACTTCAGATTGATACATAGAGTTTAAGGTGTTGAAACGAACAAGTATTTTGATTTTCAATGAATTTAGATAACTGAACAGCTAAATCCATGATATTAAATGTTTCATGTATATACTAATTGTTAGCTTGGGGTAAAACTTTATAAAAAGCAATCAAATTCTAATGATTTTCTGATAATTACATAATGAGTTGTTACTCTTAATCAGTTTTTAGTGTATTACAAATGTTTCATTACCGAAAAAAGTAAAAATATGCGACAACCCTTGTTGACTGCCCGGACGATTTAGCTGCTGTGGGCGTATGTTTCGTTGCCTGGCAACCTATCTTTTTTTAGCTTGTGGTCCCTCTGGAGGTCACAATTATTATCTGATTTAAAAAAACGTTTGATTATATTACCGTTACACCGTAAGGAAGGTTGAGTTCAAATTTCGGGAAAATCGGACCAAAATTGCCATACAAAATGGCCGCCGTCTGTACGCGAATACTGTTAAAAAATGGTATATCAAGGTTGTGGACCCTGTAAATGTCACAATTTTAATTCGATTTTGATGAAACTTGAAATTCATGGTTATAACCCAAAGATCTTGGTTCTTTTTGATATTTGCGCATATCGGATCGTAACTTCCTGAATTATGGCCCCTGGTTATACGCAAAATCCCCCTTTCTTTAGCTTGTGGTCCCTCTGGAGGTCACAATTATTATCCGATTTAAAAAAACGTTTGATTATATCACCGTTACACCGTAAGGAAGGTTGAGTTGAATTTCGGGAAAATCGGACCAAAATTGACAGACAAAATGACCGCCGTTTGTACGCGAATACTGTTAAAAAAAATGGTATATCATGGTTGTGGACCCTGTATAGGTCACAATTTTAATTCGATTTTGATGAGGAAGGTTGAGTTCTAATTTCGTGAAAATTGTACCAAAATTGCCGGACGAAATGATCGCCGTTTGTACGCGAATAGTGTAAAAATATGGTATATCATGGTTGTGGACTCTCTACAGGTCACAATTCTTATCCGATTTTGATGAAAAGTCACATTTCTAGGTTGTGTACCGTCACACCATAATCATTGTCGGCTTCGAATTTCATGAATATCGGACTGGAACTGACCAACTAAATGGCTGCTCCCAATACAGTATGAAATACAGGACTTAATGATGTAGGAAAAATCACTTTCGGTATTGCTTGTTCTCTATCCATCTCTCGAAAATGTGGGCGTATCCTGCCTGGCAGTGCCAGCCTATCTTTTAGCTTGTGGTCCCTCTGGTGGTCAGAATTATTATCCCATTTAAAAAACCGTTTGATTATATCACCGCTACAGCGTAATGAAGGTTGAGGTCGAATTTCGTGAAAATCGGACCAAAATTGACTGAAAAAATGGCTGCCGCTTGTATGCGAAGAGTGTAAAGATATGGTATATCAAGGTTGTGAACCCTGTAGAGGTCACAATCTTCATTCAATTTTGATGAAACTTGAAACATATGTTTACAACTTAACCATCTTAGTTCCTTTCGATATTTGTGCATATAGGATTGTAACTTCCTGAATTATGGCCCCTGATTGTATGAAAAATGACCTTTTTTTTTAGCTTGTGGCCCCTCTGGGATCAGAATTATTGTCCCATTTAAAAAAAACGTTTGATTATATCACAGTTACATCATAATGAAGGTTGAGGTCGAATTTCGTGAAAATCAGACAAAAATTGACAGCTGTTTTCTTGTTAGGCCATCATCCATCCTTCATCACTAACAAGGGGAAACCACGCCAGAAAATCTAGATGAACTTTGTCACCCAATGCAGGGATCAAACACCCAACCTCAAGGCTACCGAGCCAGCATCTTACCCACTTAGCAACATGATCCCCAGTCGAATTTGAAGCCTACTGAAATGAACCTTTATAACCCAAAGATCTTAATTCATTTCGATATTTGCACATATCAAATTCTAACTTAATGATGTAGGAAAAATCACTTTCGGTATTGCTTGTTCTCTATCCATCTCTCGAAAATGTGGGCGTATCCTGCCTGGCAGTGCCAGCCTATCTTTTTCTTTGAATTTAAATCTAATATACAGCTACTCTAGATCTTTATTCATTGATAGTATTTGGATTGTTCTAAAAATTACACATATAAAGGATACCTACTTGTACTACAATTCCTGTGTGTCCACTGATCACACTTGTTGAATGAAATTGCTTGTTGGTTCTTCTTCACTGCCTTACTACACTTTACACACTTCTCAACCATTTTAAATAAGGATGTAAACGGTTACTCGGTCAACCGGTTACGGTTCGGTTTGACAAGCTGACCGGTTCGATATTCCCTTGACCGTTATTCGTTCTATATAATAATATTTATGTGTATATTCATTAGTAGTATACTAGCATTAACCCACATTCGCTTGTTTATATTATACGTTGATACAAAACTTTCCCGGTTATAAAACGGCCGTATTCACTGCTCGAAAATGTAGTAGAAAAATTAGTCGTGAACAAAGTATCTTTCGTCTCTCTTGTACGTGGACATATGGTATAATCTTTTTTAGTCGTTTCATTGGCTCGCTGGTGTCACGTGTGGTAAACATGAGCTCATGAGGAATCATTTGGAAAATATATATATCCTTAAACCAATAAATATCGATACTACAAATATTACGGATGGCGGTAAGGATGGTAAGATTAATAGTTCGACGACCTAGATTCCACAGAAAAGAGCGATGTATTGTGTTGTATGTTCGGACTGGGTTACAGTGGGTAACTTGACTACAGATTGACTGCGTATGAAAACAAACGTAATGAAGTGCGCGCGAATAAAAACGCCGAACTTCATGTAAATATTTTAATATTGGATTAAATTCTAACATTGCATGCACGTTGAGATGCAGGTAGGTGGGGCCTTAGACTGAATATTCCTATATTTTTACAGGTCGAACACTAATAATACCTAATCATTTTTCCGATCTGTCAGTCACACAACGTCATGTGATGATGGACGAGTGACGACCACGTGGTAGCATGACTGTTAGACGACTCAATGTTTCTGTCGGAGAAATTTGAATGAAAATCAAAATAAGCTGCAATAAATAAACTCTTCTTATGACTTCGGGTCCAATAGTTTATATTTAAAATGAAGTAAAATAGTGTGAAAAGTTAATTTTAATGCTGTTTTGTACGGTACCGACAAATAATAACTCGGCTACTAAAAAGTGAATCGGTTGACCGGTCACGGTCGGTTTTTTGCCCATCAGTTAACCGGTTCAATTATTTTTGACTCGTTACATCCTTAATTTTAAATGACAATTCCTTTTATTGGGGCTACCAGTTAATCACTAGAAGCGATCCCCTCCAATTATCTCTTCCAAATTACAAAGAAGCCATTTAGCATATATTTGATAAAACGAAAATATAAAAACAGCAGCCCATCGTTAAGCTTGATCAAAGAATCACCCACGAGGAATCCGTCATCATGGTTGTTGTAGCAAATTGATTGACGTTTGTCATAACGTGACGCCGAAACTTAGAAAATAAAAGTGAAATATTTCAGGAGACATGAAACATGATCTCTTATAATTCCACGCCATATTCATATGATGTTTAGTTGTGGTTATGTCTATTATATCCATATTTAACACAGAAATGACGAATACAGTCACCAAAAACTATGAAACACAATCAAACCAGCCATGAACGGCTAAAACTCATTCGACACCTGATTAGAATAAAACAAATTGAAAGTAACGCGGAAATGCCACTGCGCATATTATCCAGTCACTTTTTAGGATTCAACCAAGACGCTGTTCTTCAAACACAGAGAAATACCGACGATTGGAAATTTTTGTCCCCCGCCTTTCGAAGAAAGTTGGGGGACTATTAATATAAAATGGGTTCGTCCGTCTGTCTGTCTGTCTATCTGTCTGTCCGTCACACTTTTTGGGACACAATAACTCTCTTTCTAATTGAGCTAGAATGTTCAAACTTGGTGTATGTGTTTATTAGGTCAATGCCTTGATGGAGTTCGAAGATGAGCATTTTCCGCTTAGGGTAAGCAGAGATAAGCAATTTGATTGGTTGATGCTTTGGGACACGATAACTTTAGTTCTAATTAAGTGAGAGTGATGAAACTTGGTGTATAGTTTCATTACATTAATACCTTGACTAAGTTCGATAATGAGCATTTTCTGCACAGGGTAAGCAGAGCGATACGCAATTTGATTGATTGAGACTTTGAAACTCAATAACTCTCCTTCTAATTGAGTTAAAATGTTCAAACTTGGTGTGTATGCTTAATAGGTCAATGCCTAGATGGAGTTCGAAGATGAGCATTTTCCCATTAGGGTAAGCAGAGATAAGCAATTTGATTGGTTGATGCTTGGTTAGATCGATAATGAGCATTTTCTGCTCAAGGTAAGCAGAGCGATAAGTAATTTGATTTGCCGAGACTTTGGAACTCAATAACTCTCCTTCTAATTGTCCCCCGCCTTTCGAAGAAAGTTGGGGGACTATTAAAATGGGTTCGTCCGTCCGTCTGTCTGTCTGTCTGTCTGTCTGTCTGTCTGTCTGTCTGTCTCTGTCTGTCTGTCCGTCACACTTTTTGGGACACAATAACTCTCTTCCTAATTGAGCTAGAATGTTCAAACTTGGTGTATGTGTTTATTAGGTCAATGTCTTGATGGAGTTCAAAGATGAGCATTTTCCGCTTAGGGTAAGCAGAGATAAGCAATTTGATTGGTTGATGCTTTGGGACACGATAACTTTAGTTCTAATTAAGTGAGAGTGATGAAACTTGGTGTATAGTTTCATTACAGTAATACCTTGACTAAGTTCGATAATGAGCATTTTCCGCTCAGGGTAAGCAGAGCAATTTGATTGGTCGAGACTTTGGAACACAATAACTCTCCTTCTAATTCAGTTAAAATGTTCAAACTTGGTGTATATGCTTATTAGGTCAATGCCTTGATGGAGTTCGGAGATGAGCATTTTCCGCTTAGGGTAAGCAGAGCGATACGCAATTTGATTGGTCGAGACTTTGGAACACAATAACTCTTCTTCTAATTGAGTAAAAATGTTCAAACTTGGTGTATATGCTTATAAGGTCAATGCCTTGATGGAGTTCGAAGATGAGCATTTTCCACTTAGGGTAAGCAGAGATAAGCAATTTGATTGGTTGATGCTTTGGGACACGATAACTTTAGTTCTAATTAAGTGAGAGTGATGAAACTTGGTGTATAGTTTCATTACAGTAATACCTTGACTAAGTTCGATAATGAGCATTTTCTGCTCAAGGTAAGCAGAGCGATACGCAATTTGATTGGTCGAGAGTAGTCGAGACTTTGGAACACAATAACTCTCCTTCTAATTGAGTTAAAATGTTCAAACTTGGTGTATATGCTTATTAGGTCAATGCCTTGATGGAGATCGAAGATGAGCATTTTCCGCTTAGGGTAAGCAGAGATAAGCAATTTGATTGGTTGATACTTTGGGACAAGATAACTTAGGTTCATCTTGATTGATGATTTTTATGCCAATACAATGACTGCATTCTCATTTAGTAATCGATTCGACAGTAACAGTCTATAGAAACGATTGACTTGGACATGAGGGCCCTTTCCCTTGGCCAGAGGGGCCCTTTTGTCTGCCTTTAGGGTCCCCCTAACAAGGGTACATTTTCATTTTTCTCATCGGTTTTAGCATTTTTCTTTATAAAACACTTTTGGATGACACTTCGTGTACAGTTTGATTGCTCGATACATTGAAAAAAATAAATGTGCGATTAATTAATATGTGTCTTCTATTTATTTTGGGATTTCGGCGGGGGACATCAGCCTCACTGTTGGCTTGTTGAGTTAAAATGTTCAAAATTGGTGTGTATTCTGATTAGGTCAATGCCTTGATGGAGTTCGAAGATGAGAATTTTCTGGTTAGGTTAGGCAGATAAGCAATTTGATTGGTTGATACTTTGGGACAAGATAACGATGGAGTTCGAAGATGAGCATTTTCTGCTTAGGATAGGCAGAGATAAGCAATTTGATTGGTTGATACTTTGGGACAAGATAACTTAGGTTCATCTTGATTCATGATTTTTATGCCAGTACGATTACGATGACTGCATTCTCATTCAGTAATGGATTCAACAGTAACAGTGTATAGAAATGATTGACTCGGACACGAGGGCCCTTTCCCTTGGCCAGAGGGGCCCTTTTGTCAAGCGTGGGGGCCCTTTTGTATGCCTTTAGGGTCCCCCTAACTAGGGTACATTTTCATTTTTCTCGTCGGTTTTAGCATTTTCAATGTGGGCGTATTATGTCGTCGCCCCTGTCCGTCCGTCCACAATTTCTTTGTGGACTCTCTACAGGTCACAATTCTTATCCTATTTCGACGAAACTTGAAATATAGGTTTATCCCCGTAAGATCTCGGTTCCTTTCGATATGGGCATGTATTGGATCGGAACTTCATGGATTATGGCCCCTGATTGTACGAAATATCATGTTTTTAGCTTGTGGACCCTATAGATAGGGCTGCAACGATTCATCGATGAATCGATGAACCGCGATTTTGTAAAAATCCACGATGCACGATACAATCAATGTCTGTATCGCGATTAATTATTCAAAGAATTGACTAACGTTCTGTCGCTTAAATATCCTAACGAGGAATGCGTAAGTCGAGCTTGAAATTAAGAAATTTGCAAATTACACACTTGAATAATATGTGGTTAGGTCCATGAAAAAACATACAGCGTATTAATATTATAAATATGTCGGTAATGTGAGATTTGTGCCAAGATTACTGTACGAGAATGGCGATTGGTGCATATATTGATCAGCACAATTATCATTTCTATATTTCCAAAGTATAATAATATTTTGATATTCAAAATTTCGTACCGTTATTTTCTTTGCCATTGTCTCGTCTACCACTGACCTGACAACAATTATCATTTCTATATTTCCAAAGTATAATAATATTTTGATATTCAAAATTTCGTACCGTTATTTTCTTTGCCATTGTCTCGTCTACCACTGACCTGACAACGAGAAGGCTTTTCATTGGCTGAAATTGTTGTAGCAGTACGAGCCAGCCATTTTAATTCAGCCATACGATCTATGATTAAGCGATTGAATTTTTATACGCCCACATTTTTATGTGGACGTATATTGCCGTCGCCCCTGTCCGTCCGGACGTCCGTCCGTCCGTCCGTCCACAATTTGTTTGTGGACTCTCTACAGGTCACAATTCTTATCTGATTTTGACGAAACTTGAAATATAGGTTTATCCCCAAAAGATCTCGGCTGCTTTCGATATTGGCATGTATCGGATGAAAACTTCATGGATTATGGCCCCTGATTGTACGAAAAATCACGTTTTTAGCTTGTGGACCCTATAGAGGTCACAATTTTGAACCGATTTTGATGAAACTTGACATGCATGTTTATAACCCAAAGATCTTGGTTCCTTTCGATATTTGCGCCTATCGGAATGTAATTTCCTGAATTATGGCCCCTGATTGTCCGAAAAATCACCCTTTTTAGCTTGTGGTCCCTCTGGAGGTCACAATTATTATCCGATTTAAAAAATCGTTTGATTATATCACCATTACACCCTAAGGAAGGTTGAGTTCGAATTTTGGTAATATCGGACGAAAATTGCCATACAAAATGGCCGCCGTTTGTACGCGAATACTGTTAAAAGATGGTATATCAAGGTTGTGGACCCTGTAAAAGTCACATTTTTTATTTGATTTTGATGAAACTTGAAATTCATGGTTATAACACAAAGATCTTGGTTCCTTTCGATATTTGCGCATATCGGAACGTAACTTCCTGAATTATGGCCCCTGATTATACGCAAAATCGCCTTATTTTAGCTTGTGGTCCCTCTGGTGGTCACAATTATTATCCGATTTAATAAAACGGTTGATTATATTACCGTTACACCGTAAGGAAGGTTGAGATCGAATTTCGGGAAAATCGGACCAAAATTGCCATACAAAATAGCTGCTGTTTGTACGCGAATACTGTTAAAAAATTGTATATCATGGTTGTGGACCCTGTAGAGGTCACAATTTTAATTCGATTTTGATGAAACTTGAAATGCATGGTTATAACCTAAAGATCTTGGTTCCTTTCGTTATTTGCGCATATCGGATCGTAACTTCCTGAATTATGGCCCCTGATTGTCCGAAAAATCGCCTATGGTCCCTCTGGAGGTCACAATTATTATCCGATTTGAAAAAACGTTTGACTCTATCACCGTTACTCCCTACGAAAGGTTGAGTTCGAATTTCGAGAAAATTGGACCATAATTGCCAGAAAAAATGGCCGCCGTTTGTACGCGAACAGTGTAAAAATATGGTATGTCAAAGTTGTGGACCCTGTAGAGGTGACAATTTTAATTCGATTTTGATGAAACCTGAAATGCTTGTTTATAACCTAAAGATCTTTATTCTTTTCGATATTTGCGCATATCAAATTGTAACTTAATGAATTATGGCCTTTGATTGTAGGAAAAATCACTTTCGGTATTGCTTGTTCTCTGTCTATCTCTCAAACAATTGTTATCTGATTTTAAAAAAAACTCTGATTATATTACTGTTGCACCATAAGGAAGGTTGAGTTCGAATTTCGTGAAAATCGTACCAAAATTGCCGGACAAATTGGTCACCGTTTGTACGCGAATATTGTAAAAATATGGTATATCATGGTTGTGGACTCTCTACAGGTCACAATTCTTATCCGATTTTGACGAAAAGTAACATTTCTAGGTTTTGTACCGTCACACCATAATCATTGTCGGCTTCGAATTTTTTTGATAATGCATTTGTCAACAAATTCAAGTCGCGCGACAAAAGTAATGTTGAAATCGAAAATCCCCTTGCCAAGTATAAGTCACTTGTATGGGAAAGTATTTGATGTGTAATAATAGCTTGAAAGAATGATAGAAGCAAGTTTGGGGGGGGGGATACATATCATATTAATAATATTATACATGTAGGGGACCGGTACAGTAGTTATGGTATTCATTCTAGTATGGTTATGGGTCTAGAATACTGCCGACTTGCAAATAATGTGTATATTTAATTATTTAAAGTAAATCATTCAAAAAAGCATTCACCTTTCCTTATGTTCACAGTGAAAGATTTGAACTTTGAAAGTAGAGTGGATTCCAGAACTGTTATGACTTGTTTACATGTGCCAAAGTTGGTAATTATCATAGTAATTATTGATACTGATATGTAATGCAAGTAGATCTATGTGATAAAGAGTTTATCACACACATTAAATCTATACAAACCTTGAAAAAAGTCTTAATATAAGGTTTAACGTAAAAAATAAAGATTTTAAAAATTTAACAGCAGTTTTTTTTTTTTTTTAAATTCCTGCATCGTGATATTAATTGTATCGTGGGGTATGAATCGAGATGCGCATCGTATTGTGGCCTGGCGTATCGTTGCAGCCCTACCTATAGAGGTCACAATTTTGGATCGATTGTTATGAAACTTGACATGCATGTTTATAACCACAAAATCTTGGTTCCTTTCGATATTTGCGCCCATCGGATAGTAACTTCCTGAATTATGGCCCCTCATTGTCCGAAAAATCGCCCTTTTTAGCTTGTGGTCCCTCTGGAGGTCAAAATTATTATCCGATTTAAAAAACCATTTGATTATATCACCGTTACATAGTAATAAAGGATGAGTTTAAATTTCGTGAAAATCGGACCAAAATTGACAAACAAAATGGCCGCCGTTTGTACGGGAATAGTTTGAAGATATGTTATATCAAGGTTGTGGACCCTATAGAGGTCACAATTTTGAACCGATTTTGATGAAACTTGACATGTATGTTCATAACCCAAAGATCTTGGATCCTTTCGATATTTGTACCCATCGGATCGTAACTTCCTGAATTATGGCCCCTGATTGTCCGAAAAATTGCCCTTTTTAGGTTGTGGTCCCTCTGGAGGTCTGGAAGTCTGGAGGTCAAAATTATTATCCGATTTAAAAAAACGTTTGATTATGTCATCGTTATATGGCAATGAAGGTTGCGTTCGAATTTCGTGAAAATCAAACCAAAATTGACGGACTAAATGGCCGCTGTTTGTACGCGAATAGTGTGAAAATATGTTATATCAAGATTGTGTACCCTATAGAGGTCACAATTTTGAACCGATTTTGATGAAACTTGACATGCATGTTTATAACCCAAAGATCTTGGTTCTTTTCGATATTTGCACCCATTGGATCATAACCTCCTGAATTATGGCCCCTGATTGTCCGAAAAATGACCCTTTTTATACGCCCACATGGAAATGACGTCGTATATTGCCGTCGCCCCCGTCCGTCCGTCTGTCGGTCCGTCCGTCCGTCGGTCTGTCCGTCCATCGTCCACAAATTCTTGTGAACGCTCTAGAGGCTAAAGTTAATATCCGATTGACTTGAAATTTATACACGGTGTTTATGGTCGTGAGATGAAGAAGCCTATTGATTTTCAGCGATATCCGATAATTACTACCAGAGTTATGACCCTTGATCACTTTGAAAAATCTTGTGAACGCTCTAGAGGCTATAGTTAATATCTGATTGACTTTAAATTTATACACAGTGTTTAAGGTCAGGAGACGAAGAAGCCTATTGATTTTCGGTGATATCTGATAATTACTGCCAGAGTTATGACCCTTGATCTCTTTGAAAAATCTTGTGAACGCTTTAGAGGCTAAAGTTAATATCCAATTGACTTTAAATTTATACACAGTGGTTAAGGTCGTGAGACGAAGAAGCCTTTTGATTTTGTCGTATATTGCCGTCGCCCCCGTCCGTCCGTCTGTCGGTCCGTCCGTCCGGCGGTCCGTCCGTCCATCGTCCACAATTTCTTGTGAACGCTCTAGAGGCTATATAGTTAATATCCGATTGACAGTAAATTTATACACAGTGTTTAAGGTCAGGAGACGAAGAAGCCTATTGATTTTCGGTGATATCCGATAATTACTACCAGAGTTATGACCCTTGATCACTTTGAAAAATCTTGTGAAAGCTCTAGAGGCTATAGTTAATATCCGATTGACTTTAAATTTATACACAGTGGTTAAGGTCGTGAGACGAAGAATCCTATTGATTTTCAGCGATATCCGATAATTACTACCAGAGTTATGACCCTTGATCACTTTGAAAAATCTTGTGAACGCTCTAGAGGCTATAGTTAATATCCGATTGACTGTAAATTTATACACAGTGTTTAAGGTCAGGAGACGAAGAATCCTATTGATTTTCGGTGATATCTGATAATTACTGCCAGAGTTATGACCCTTGATCACTTTGAAAAATCTTGTGAACGCTTTAGAGGCTAAAGTTAATATCCAATTGACTTTAAATTTATACACAGTGTTTAAGGTCATGAGATGAAGAAGCCTATTGATTTTCGGTGATATTCGATAATTACTACCAGAGTTATGACCCTTGATCACTTTGAAAAATCTTGTGAACGCTTTAGAGGCTAAAGTTAATATCCGATTGACTTTAAATTTATACACAGTGTTTAAGGTCATGAGACGAAGAAGCCTATTGATTTTCGGTGATATCCGATAATTACTACCAGAGTTATGACCCTTGATCACTTTGAAAAATCTTGTGAACGCTCTAGAGGCTAAAGTTAATATCCGATTGACTTTAAATTTATACACAGTTTGTAAGGTCATGATAAGAAGAAGCCTGTTGATTTTCAGCAATATCCGATAATTCCTGCCTGAGTTATGACCCTTGATCACTTTGAAAAATCTTGTGAACGCTCTAGAGGCTAAAGTTAATATCCGATTGAATTTAAATTTATACACGGTGTTTAAAGTCATGATACAAAGAATCATATTGATTTTCAGCAATATCCGATAATTACTGCCAGAGTTATGACCCTTGATCACTTTGAAAAATCTAAAGTTAATATCCGATTGACTTTAAATTTATACACACTATTTACGGTCATGATACAAAATAGCCTATTTATTTTCAGCGATATCCGATAATTACTGCCAGAGTTATGACCCTTGATCACTTTGAAAAACCCTGTGAATGCTCTAAAGGCTAAAGTTAATATCCGATTGACTTTAAATTTGTACACAGTGTTTAGGGTCATGATACGAAGAATCCTATTTGATTTTCAGTGATATCTGATAATTTCTGGCAGTTGATCACTTTGAAATATCTTGTGGACAAAGGCCTTGAGACAAACCATCAAAACTATTCTAATTATTTCTGATAATTATTTAATGGGCTATTACTCGTAATAAGATTATCATGTGTTGTAAATGTTCTCCTTACTGATAAAAGAAACAATATGCGACAACCCTTGTTGACTGCCCGGACGACTTAGCTGTTGTGGGCGTATGTTTCGTTGCCTGGCAACCTATCTTTTAGCTTGTGGTCCCTCTGGAGGTCAGAATTATTATCCCATTTAAAAAAAACACGTTTGATTATGCCACTGTTACATCGTAATGAAGGTTTGAGGTCGAATTTCGTGAAAATCGGACCAAAATTGACTGAAAAAATGGCCGCCGTTTGTACGCAATTAGTGTCAAAATATGTTATGTCAAGGTTGTTGATCCTATGGAGGTCACAATTTTGAACCGATTTTGATGAAACTTGACATGCATATTTATAACCCAATGATCTTGGTTCTTTTCGATATTTGCACCCATTGGATCATAACTTCCTGAATTATGGCCCCTGATTGTCCGAAAAATGATCTTTTTTAGTTGGGGTCCGTCTTGAGGTCAGAATTATTATCCCATTAAAAAAAAACCTTTGATTATGCCACCGTTACATCGTAATGAAGGTTGAGGTCGAATTTCGTGAAAATAGGACTAAAATTGACTGAAAAAATGGCTTCCGCTTGTACGCGAAGAGTGTAAAAATATGGTATAGCAAGGTTGTGAACCTTGTAGAGGTCACAATCTTCATTCAATTTTGATGAAACTTGAAACACACGTTTACAACTTAACAATGTTAGTTCCTTTTGCTATTTGTGCATATCGGATTGTAACTTCCTGAATTATGGCCCCTGAAACTTGACATGCATGTTTATAACTCGAAGATCTTGGTTCCTTTTGATATTTGCGGCTGTCGGAATGTAATTTCCTGAATTATGGCCCCTGATTGTCTGAAAAATCACCCTTTTTAGCTTGTGGTCCCTCTGGAGGTCACAATTATTATCCGATGTAAAAAAACGTTTGATTATATCACCGTTACACCCTAAGGAAAGTTGAGTTCGAATTTCTGGAAAATCGGACCAAAATTGACATACAAAATGGCCGCCGTTTGTACGCGAATATTGTTAAAAAATGGTATATCAAGGTTGTGGACCCTGTGGAGGTCACAATTTTAATTCAATTTTGATGAAACTTGAAATTCATGGTTATAACCCAAAGATCTTGGTTCCTTTCGATATTTGCGCATATCGGATCGTAACTTCCTGAATTATGGCCCCTGTTTATACGAAAAATCACCTTTTTTTATAGCTTGTGATCCCTCTGGAAGTCACAATTATTATCCGATTTAAAAAAATATGGTATATCATGGTTGTGGACTAACTAACAAGGGGAAACCACGCCAGAAAATCTAGATGAACTTTGTCACCCAATGCAGGGATCAAACACCCAACCTCAAGGCTACCAAGCCAGCATCTTACCCACTGCAGTGCCAGCCTATCTTTCTTTATAAAACACTTTTGCGATGACACTTCGTGTACTATTTGATTGCTCTATACGTTTGAAAAAAATAAATGTGCAATTAATTAATGTGTCGTCTATTTATTTTGGGATTTCGGCGGGGGACATCAGCCTCACTGTTGGCTTGTTTGAAAACGTATCACAACGCTTGCAGAAGATGCTAGGGGCTAAGTTAAAAGTTATTAAGGGCCTTTCATACAAAATTAAGCAGTTTTAACCCCTAAAATGTAACTGGGGTTATTCCTTTAAATGTTTCGTATACTAATTGTTAGTGTGGGGCAAAACTTTATAAAAAAGCAAACAAATTCTAATGATTTTCTGCAAATTACATGATGAGTTGTTACTCTTAATCAGATTTTAGTGTATTACAGATGTTTCATTACCGAAAAAAGTAAAAATAAGCGACAACCCTTGTTGACTGCCCGAACGATTAAGCTGCTGTGGGCGTATGTTTCGTTGCCTGGCAACCTATCTTTTTATGATATCTGACATTCAAAAACCAGGAATGGTAGCAACCACATCGTTTTCGGTCATTGGAGACGTCATACATCCTTCATATTAGTACACTTGTCATTTGTAATCTTTTTTCCAAGCACGTAACACGAGAAAGCCTCAATCATAGGTACCGACTGGTTGACAAAATTAAAAATATTTATTAACCACGGCACTCTACAAAGTCTCAATCAAAAGGAAACATAATAGTTTGATGTGATGAAATAATATTAAAAAAGAGAGGACAGTAAAATCATTTAGATTAGCAGTCAAGCAATGCCATGTGCCGGTTGGGGTCAAAGTTGACGACATACATAGGCCTATCGGTAAGACTGATGGAGAAATAAAATAACAAAAATGAATGAATTGAGTTGTGCTATATAGTACTAATAATTTAGACTGTGTCACAAAATTACCGTGTATAAATATTGATCAAATGGGAATAAATTTGTTATTGAAATTTGTTTACGTAACCGATATTTCAATTTGTGTAACCAGGAAATCGGTCGCATGTTTTTGAGCTGACGCAACCGCACGTAATTGATTGGTATCGTTTGCGGGAAAATTCGTGGCCTGTTTCTTATACTAAGCGTTAGCATGGGGCAGAACTTTATAAAAAGCAAACAAATTCTAACGATTTTCTGATAATTATTTTATGAGTCGTTAGTATTATAAATGAGTCATTACCGAAAAATGTAAGAATATGCGACAACTCTTGTTAACTGGCCGGATGATTTATCTGCTGTGGGCGTATGTTTCGTTGCTTGGCAACATTTTGGTAGTTTATATTCTCTGAAGAAGTAGGTTTTTACACTTATGAAACGTTAGTTACCTTAATTACTGCCTTTGATCACTTCAAAATATCTTGTGGATGCTCTGGATTGTACAAAAAATCAGGCTTTTCCGATAATTAATGCCAGAGTTATGGCCCTTGATCACTTCAAAAAATCTTGTAGACTGGCTAAAAGCCAAAGTTAAAATCCGATTGACTTTAAATTGATACCCAGTGTTTAAGGTCATAAGACAAAGAATCCTATTGATTTTCAGTGATTCAGAAAATATCTACTAAAGTTTTTTTCATTGATCACTTTGAAAAATTTTGTGACGCTTTAGAGGCCAAACTTATCATCCGATTGACTTCACATTGATACACAGAGTTTAAGGTCGTGAGACGAACAAGTATATTGATTTTCAATGAATTTTAATAACCGAAAAGCTAAATCCATGATATTAAATGTTCTGTATACTAAACGTTACCATGGGGCAGGAGTTTATAAAAAACAAACAAATTCTAGTGATTTTCTGATAAATACTTAAAGACGTCCATATAAAATAATAATTCTTAATTGCATATATTGATAGCAAAGGGTTACTACATTTATTTTACGCCAAGTTCACACCAATCTGATTAAAATTAATTCAGATATTAACGTTTAAACATTAGACAGCCAAAAACGGTTTTCAAAGTTTCAATTACAACCTCAATCCGGTTGATTGGCTGGTGACGTCACAGGCACTACACGTAATCTATACACATAATCTATACAATATATCACTGTATACACACCACCAGTTAACACGTGTGTATTTGCCGGTCCAATTAACATTTGACTGGCATAATCATTAACTCATCATTATTTACATGTAAGCTGCACATCACTGTCAAAGCATTTTCAAAAAGCCGACCTTTCTCGTCTTGAGTTGTAATAGATTATATATTTGTGACTAGAATATTTCGGAGTGTATTTCAAGATGCCACATTATCGTTGTGTTATTGAGAGTTGTGGAAATTCTAGCAAGGAAAAGGGGAATAATATACTGGCGTTACATAAATTTCCCAAGGATGAAATCGTACGGAAAGAGTGGATTGCGTTTGTAAACAATTCAAATCCTGATTGGCAACCTACAGTCACAACAGTGATATGCAGTGAACATGCCTTTATTATTTAAAAAAGTTAAACGATGTTAGACATTATAACCTGATCTTATCGCGCAAACGTATTTCCATCGAATGATTTATATTTAGATGTTTAAACACTAATCAACAAATAATAAGTGTCTACTTTATTACAAAAACATTGGAGAACAAAGCTAATTAAACTGGTCGGGGTAAAAAATGATAATTACCTAATCAGAATTCGTTATTAATTTATGCCCCAATCAATGTGCAACTTTAATCTGATTGATTTATGGCAGGTATAAACGACCATACTCTTCTGAGGAAAACGTATCTCGAATCATTTGGACTGCACACACGATTGTAGAGGGTATTTAATCGCTGCCGTGAAAAAATAGAACGACCGTACATAATGAAACAAATTCTAATTTAGAACAACAATACTCTTCTGCGGAAAATGTATCTCGAATCGTTTGGACTGCACACGATGGTAGAGGGTATTAAAATCGCTGTCGTGAGAAATCAAAACGACCGTACATTATGAAACAAATTCTAAATTTGATCTTAAATTAAAATGAATCACAAAGCAAATTTTTACGTAGTCAATTGTTTTATTTAATTAGGGGGATTAAGGAATCAGTCAGGCATTAATGAATACATGGGCCGGCTGTATATAGGTAATTAAGGAATAAACATTCCGAATATTCATTCGGTCACTGTGACGTCACTGGCGTCTGAGGGGCTTACAAGTGTTTTCAATAATTGGCCAAGTCGTTTTTACGGGAGGTCTATATTTGCGACTTTGAGTGACGATATCTGAATTAAATTTCATCAGATTGATGTTAAACTGCCGTAAAATGCATAATTTTAATTCGATTTTGATGGAACTTGAAATACATGTTTATATCCTAAAGATCTTGGTTCCTTTCAATATTTGCGCATATCAGTTTGTAACTTCCTGAATTATGGCCTCTGATTGTACGAAAAATCGTCTGTGTTACATGTATCTTGTGGTCAGCCTGGAGGTCACAATTATTACCTGATCTAAAAAAAACGTTTGATAATATCACCGTTACACTGTAATGAATGTTCGGTTCCAATTTCATGAACATCGGACCAAAATTGCTGAACAAAACGGTCGCCACTTTTACACGAATGGTGTAAAAATATGGTATATCAAGGTTGTGGACCCTGTAGCGGTCACAATTTTAATCCGATTTTGATGAAATTTGAAATGTAAGTTTATAACCCAAAGATCACGGTTCCTTTCAATAATTGGGCACATTGGACCACAACTTCCTGAATTATGGCCCCTGATTGTACAAAAAATCAGGCTTTTTACCTTGTGGATCCTATGGAGGTCACAATTTTATTCCGAATTAAAAGAACGTTTGACTCTATCCGCGTTACACATTAATGATTGTTGAGTTTGAATTTCTTGAAAATCGATAATTGAACAGTTAAATCCATAATATTAAATTTTCGTATACTAAACGTTCGCATGGGGCAGAACTTTATAAAAACCAAACAAATTCTAATTATTTTCTGATAATTACTTAATATGCGACAACTCTTTTTGACTGCCCGAACGATTTAGCTACCATGGGCGTATGTTTCATTGCCTGGTAACCTATTTTTGAATGCATCTTTTGCATATGTGGCCTGAAGCATTGGAGATATACCCCCTTTATTGAAAACTAGACCCTGATCAAATTTGGTCAGCATTTTCCAAGTTTTCCTTTCAAATAAGCTGTAGATGAGACGAAGCTGCTGTGGTGGCATAGTTGTGGCTATCTTTATGTCTTTTCAGAATGATGACTCTGATATTGAAGTAGATATTACACATTGTTGTAAACTAAAAGCCAAGCCATCTGATTTTGAATTATTGAAAGTTTTAGGCCAAGGGTCATTTGGAAAAGTAAGTATTGAAAGGATTGATTCCTTTTAAACTGTTATGATCTGAGATTTGACAAGTTCATAAGTTATGTCTACAACATACTGAGTTTTGATCTTTTAAGAAATGGAAGTTTGTAGAATATTTATATGCCAACCAAACCTCGAAATGTGTTAATATGTTGATTTAAACCCCTTGGGTACATATGTCTTGCACAATCTCTCTTTCTACATATAGCTGATATTAAATTTTGACATTATGAAAATTAACAAATTCTTGTAATTGATGAGAAAAACTTGAGAGAGAAGAAATCATTCCACCCACAATTGCATTCATCTACATGAAGAGATCAGTGGAATAGTCATTTTTATACGCCCACATTTTCATGTGGACGTATTATGTCGTCGCCCCTGTCCGTCCGGACGTGCGTCCGTCCACAATTTGTTTGTGGACTCTCTACAGTTAACAATTCTTATCCGATTTTGACGAAACTTGAAATATAGGTTTATCCCCAAAAGATCTCGGCTGCTTTCGATATTGGCATGTATCGGATCAAAACTTCATGGATTATGGCCCCTGATTGTACGAAAAATCACGTTTTTAGCTTGTGGACCCTATAGAGGTCACAATTTTGAACCGATTTTGATGAAACTTGACATGCATGTTTGTAACCCAAAGATCTTGGTTCCTTTCGATATTTGCGGCTATCGGAATGTAATTTCCTGAATTATGGTCCCTGATTGTCCGAAAAATCACCCTTTTTAGCTTGTGGTCCCTCTGGAGGTCACAATTATTATCCGATTTAAAAAACCGTTTGATGATATCACCGTTACACTGTAAGGAAGGTAGAGTTTGAATTTCGAGAAAATCGGACCAAAATTGACAGACAAAATGGCCGCCGTTTGTAAGCGAATACTGTTAAAAAAATGATATATCATGGTTGAGGATCTGTATAGGTCACAATTTTAATTTGATTTTGATGAGGAAGGTTGAGTTCTAATTTCGTGAAAATCGTACCAAATTTGCCGGACGAAATGGTCGCCGTTTGTACGCGAATAGTGTAAAAATATGGTATATCATGGTTATGGACTCTCTACAGGTCACAATTCTTATCCGATTTTGATGAAAAGTCACATTTCTAGGTTGTGTACCGTCACACCATAATCATTGTCGGTTTCGAATTTCATTAATATCAGACTGGAACTGACCAACTAAATGGCTGCTCCCAATACAGTATGAAATACAGGACTTAAAGATGTAGGAAAAATCACTTTCGGTATTGCTTGTTCTCTGTCTATCTCTCGAAAATGTGGGCGTATCCTGCCTGGCAGTGCCAGCCTATCTTATATCAATACCGGTACTTTAGAATCCGAATTCTACACATTTCTTTAACAGTAGTGTCATATTTATTTCTATTTATGTAAATTCTTTTTTATTTGGAAATCATTAAAACACACACTTACAGTTAAATTATAGAAAATCGCACATGAAGCTCGAATCCTCGATTGAAAGGGTGTACATGATCAAACAGCAATTTTTTATACGCCCACATTTTCATGTGGACGTATATTGTCGTCGCCCCTGTTCGTTCGTCCGTCCGTCGACAATTGTTTGTGAACAGTCTACAGGTCACAATTTTTATCCGATTTCAATGAAACTTAAAACATAGGTTTATCACCCTAAGATCTCGGTTCCTTTCGATATTGGCATGTATCGGACTGTAACTTCATGGGTTATGGCCCCTGATTGTACGAAAAATCACGCTTGTGGTCCGTCTGGAGGTCAAAATTATTATCTGATTTAAAAAACCGTTCGGTTATATCACCGTTACATGGTAATGAAGGTTGAGTTCGTATTTCGTGAAAATCGGACCAAAATTGACATACAAAATGGCCGCCGTTTGTACGCGAATAGTGTGAAAATATGTTATTTCAAGGTTGTGGACCCTATAGAGGTCACAATGGCCGCCGTTTGTACGCGAATACTGTTAAAAAATGGTATATCAAGGTTGTGGACCCTGTGGAGGTCACAATTTTAATTCAATTTTGATGAAACTTGAAATTCATGGTTATAACCCAAAGATCTTGGTTCCTTTCGATATTTGCGCATATCGGATCGTAACTTCCTGAATTATGGCCCCTGTTTATACGAAAAATCACCTTTTTTTATAGCTTGTGATCCCTCTGGAAGTCACAATTATTATCCGATTTAAAAAAAAACGTTTGATTATATTACCGTTACACCGTAAGGAAGGTTGAGTTCGAATTTCGGGAAAATCGGACCAAAATTGTCATACAAAATGGCCGCTGTTTGTACGCGGATACTGATAAAAATGGTACATCAAGGTTGTGGACCCTGTAAAGGTCATAAATTTAATTCGATTTTGATGAAACTTGAAATTCATGGTTATAACCCAAAGATCTTGGTTCTTTTCGATATTTGCGCATATCGGATCATAACTTCCTGAATTATGGCCCCTGGTTATACGCAAAATCCCCCTTTCTTTAGCTTGTGGTCCCTCTGGAGGTCACAATTATTATCCGATTTAAAAAAACGTTTGATTATATCACCGTTACACCGTAAGGAAGGTTGAGTTTGAATTTCGGGAAAATCGGACGAAAATTGACAGACAAAATGGCGCCCGTTTGTACGCGAATACTGTTAAAAAAATGATATATCATGGTTGAGGATCTGTATAGGTCACAATTTTAATTTGATTTTGATGAGGAAGGTTGAGTTCTAATTTTCGTGAAAATCGTACCAAAATTGCCGGACGAAATGGTCGCCGTTTGTACGCGAATAGTGTAAAAATATGGTATATCATGGTTATGGACTCTCTACAGGTCACAATTCTTATCCGATTTTGATGAAAAGTCACATTTCTAGGTTGTGTACCGTCACACCATAATCATTGTCAGTTTCGAATTTCATTAATATCAGACTGGAACTGACCAACTAAATGGCTGCTCCCAATACAGTATGAAATACAGGACTTAAAGATGTAGGAAAAATCACTTTCGGTATTGCTTGTTCTCTGTCTATCTCTCGAAAATGTGGGCGTATCCTGCCTGGCAGTGCCAGCCTATCTTATATCAATACCGGTACTTTAGAATCCGAATTCTACACATTTCTTTAACAGTAGTGTCATATTTATTTCTATTTATGTAAATTCTTTTTTATTTGGAAATCATTAAAACACACACTTACAGTTAAATTATAGAAAATCGCACATGAAGCTCGAATCCTCGATTGAAAGGGTGTACATGATCAAACAGCAATTTTTTATACGCCCACATTTTCATGTGGACGTATATTGTCGTCGCCCCTGTTCGTTCGTCCGTCCGTCGACAATTGTTTGTGAACAGTCTACAGGTCACAATTTTTATCCGATTTCAATGAAACTTAAAACATAGGTTTATCACCCTAAGATCTCGGTTCCTTTCGATATTGGCATGTATCGGACTGTAACTTCATGGGTTATGGCCCCTGATTGTACGAAAAATCACGCTTGTGGTCCGTCTGGAGGTCAAAATTATTATCTGATTTAAAAAACCGTTCGGTTATATCACCGTTACATGGTAATGAAGGTTGAGTTTGTTTTTCGTGAAAATCGGACCAAAATTGACATACAAAATGGCCGCCGTTTGTACGCGAATAGTGTGAAAATATGTTATTTCAAGGTTGTGGACCCTATAGAGGTCACAATTTTGAACCGATTTTGATGAAACTTGACATGCATGTTTATAACCCCAAGATCTTGGTTCCTTTTGAAATTTGCGCACATCGGATCCTAACTTCCTGAATTATGGCCCCTGATTGTCCGAAAAATCGCCCTTTTTAGCTTGAGGTCCCTCTGGAGGTCAAAATTATTATCCAATTTAAAAAAACATTTGATAATATCACCCTTACATGGTAATGAAGGTTGAGTTCGAATTTCGTGAAAATCGGACCAAAATTGACATACAAAATGGCTGCCGTTTATACGCGAATAGTGTGAAAATATGTTATTTCAAGGTTGTGGACCCTATAGAGGTCACAATTTTGAACCGATTGTGAAAAATCACACTTTTTAGCTTGTGGTCGCTCTGGAGGTCAAAATTATCATCCGATTTAAAAAAACGTTCGATTATATCACCGTTACACCGTAAGGAAGGCTGAGTATGAATTTCGGGAAAATCAGACCAAAATTGACAGACAAAATGGCCGCCGTTTGGACGCGAATACTGTTTAAAAAAATGGTATATCATGGTTGTGGACCCTGTATAGGTCACAATTTTAATTCGATTTTGATGAGGAAGGTTGAGTTCTAATTTTCGTGAAAATCGTACCAAAATTGACGGACGAAATGGTCGCCGTTTGTACGCGAATAGTGTAAAAATATGGTATATCATGGTTGTGGACTCTATACAGGTCACAATTCTTATCCGATTTTGATGAAAAGTCACATTTCTAGGTTGTGTACCGTCACACCATAATCATTGTCGGCTTCGAATTTCATGAATATCAGACTGGAACTGACCAACTAAATGGCTGCTCCCAATACAATATGAAATACAGGACTTAATGATGTAGGAAAAATCACTTTCGGTATTGCTTGTTCTCTATCCATCTCTCGAAAATGTGGGCGTATCCTGCCTGGCAGTGCCAGCCTATCTTGTATAGTAAATGTTAACATTTCGCAGAACTTTATAAAAACCAAACAAATTCTAATGATTTTCTGATAATTACTTAATGAGTTGTTACTCTTAATTAGATTTTAGTGTATTATTAATATTTCATTACTGAAAAAAGTCCAAAAAAAAAAAACTTGCGACAACTCTTTTTGACTGCCCGGAAGATTTAGCTGTTGTGTGCGTATGTTTCGTTTCCTGGCAGCCTATCTTTATATTGTATATTGTCGCCTACCCTGAAAGTCCGTCCACAATTTGTTTGTGTACAGTCAATTTTTTTTATCCGATTTTGATGAAACTTGAAATATAAGCTTAGGTTTTTTTCCCAAAGATTCCAGTTCCTTTTGATATTGGGATGAATCGGAAAGTAGAGGTCACATTTAGCTTTTGGACAATTGGCTTGTGGACCTTCCACCTTGTAATCTTAACCCCTTGTGGACGGGATTTTCGACAAAATTTCGTAACCCTGAACTGGATTATTTAGGGTAAAAAATCATTTTTTTTAAAATGTGAATTTATCTTCAATCTGCTTGGCTTAAATTCTTAAAAAAGAATTCCTGTTGTAATTTTATGATGTTTTGAGTTCACAAAATGAATTTTCCTTGCCTTATTGTCTATTTTACTTCGTCGAAAGACAGCTGGCGCTTCCTGGCAACCGCCATTGTTTACATGTCGTGTGCAGAAAATTCGAGAAAATTACACGATAAAATACAAGTGATGCCATCTAGAACAACGGGAGATAACTAGTTTATGATCGCAAGGCAAAGGGGGATTCCCCTTGCTAAATTTTGCATATTTAAATGAGGACTGATTCAGGGTGTCACGTGTGACGTGCCAACACGTCAACCGTCTCTCGGCACGGAAAATATTTGCGTGTCAACACGCCATCCGTTCACAAGGGGTTAAATATATATTCATAACCTAAATATCACGGTTCCTTTCGATGTAAGAACATATCGGTCTGTTTCTTCCTGGATTATGACACCTGAATGTGAGAAAGATCTCCATTTTAGCTTGTGGATCCCAAAGATCTGGGTTCCTTTCGATACTTGCGTGTATCAGGCCCAAACTTCCCGGATTATGACTCCTGCTTGTCCATTTGTTTCATGGCGATCGCTTGTTGAAATATTTGTATATCTGTTTTTTTGGTTTTTTTGTAAAATTTGACGGGACATGTATTTAAGCCATGATAAAAGTCAATTTACCTGAAAGTATCAGATACTATAGTTTTGTCCTGTTTCGTGTTGTAAATTATAAATTATTTGATAAAAGCCACTTTACCTGAAAGTATCTGATATTAATATACTTTTGTTTTTTGTTACAAATGATAAAATATTTGAGAATTTCTCTGGATTTTTTATTGCAAAATATTTTTTTACATACCCGACAAGAGCAATGATTAAAATGTAGCATTTTCTAGGCTTAATCAGACTTTAAACTACCCCCCTGAACTGACTAAATTTTGGCATGGTTTAGCCCAGGGATCTTAATCGGCTGTTTTTTGTCGGCTTTAGCCGATTGATCTTTAATC